>OY728146.1:1351136570-1352386570 GCA_963277665.1 Viscum album
TCATTATATGTATTCTCTTGCTGTTTTTTTTATGGCCAATATCTTGGTGTATTCTCACAATCGGTATGACCTTGACCAACATCTTGAGTTAGTTTTGAATACACTGATAGAACATAAGTTATATTCTAAGATCACAAAGTGAAACTTAAGGATAGATAAGATTCACTTACTGGGTCATATTATCTCATATACAAGAGTATTTGTCAACCTATAGAAGATGAGAGTTGTAGTTTCCTGGGAAAATCTCAAGAACTTATTTGAAATATAGATTTTCTTGGGCTTGTATGGAAATTATAGGCATTTCATATAGGAATTATCATTTTATCAGCATTGTTGAAGGGATTGACTAATAAGTGAGTGAAGTTTGTTTGAATAGATAGATATGATACATCCTTCCAAGAGCTGAAAGGGATATTAAATTTAGCATTGTTTTGGATTCTTCTAGAGAAGGTTAGGAGCTACACTATTTATTTCATTGCATTAGGTATTGGGATTGTAGTAGTGCTGATTCATATGGATAGATTCATGGTGTATGGGTCTCAATTGTTGAGTCCACATGAGAAGAACTACCTAATGAATGATCTCTAATTAGCTATAGTTGTTAATGATATACATTTTTGGATATACTATTTACTGGGAGATCATTTTTTTGTGTACACATACCAAAAATTTCTCAAGTAAATATTTACACAGTGTGATCTGAATATGATCCAGCAAAGTTGGGTTGAATACCTAAAGTATTTTGACTTTGATCTTTCCTATACTTCTGGGAATGGAAATGTAGTGGCTGATTCACTATGAAGGAGGACTCAGATAAAGGTACTTTATTAGGCCAGTAGTAAGTATAATATTATATGTTTATTCTTTGAGATGCACATGGAGGTGTTGGATAGTTAGGGGAATACATTTATACCATCCTTAGTTGTGACCTATACCCTACTGGATTGAAAGAGGATGAGGAATCTATTGGATTCAGAAGGCCTAGTCCCATGGGGTAGTGTGGTAGGTGGGTACCCCCCCTCTTAGTTTAATCGTAGGCAAAGGATGAGATCCTATGTGTCCATGGTCGTGTTTGGGTTTTAGTGGATATAAGCGAAGAGTTGATGTAGGAGTTTTAGGACTTATTTTGGGTAGTGCACCTCGACATCACAAAGATGAACCATGACCTACGTCGTCAGTACTGACAGTGGGGTAAAAAAAGAGAGATGGCTGGTTTTATTATGAGATATTCAACATATCAGTAGGTGGAGATGGAACATCATGGACCAGCTAAAATTTTATAAAATTTAACTATTCTGAGTGTAAATGGGATGATGTCTCAATGGATTTCATGACCATGTTTTCGAGGTCACCATGATATAGTGTTGTTGTGTGGGTTGTTGAAAAGCTCATGATGTTTTCTCATTTCCTTCTAATCAATGAGACCTTCAGTGTGGCTGAGCTTGAGAGGTTGTATATCTATGAGATAGTACGACTTCACGGGGTCATGTGCACTATTATTTTAGATAGGGATGCCCAGTTTACATCTTGTTTTTGGAAGAGTTTTTAGAGGGAACTGTGTACACATGTTATTCTAAGCACAGAATATAACCCTCAGACTAATGTCCATTCAGAACGTATGATACAAGTTTATGAGGAAATATTTCAAGAATGCATGATATATTTTTGGGGATCTTGGGAGAGGTATATTTCCCGAGATTAGTTTTCCTATAATAATTGTTTTTAAGAAATGATATACAAATAAACTTATAAGGCCTTGTAATTTAGGCTATGTCGATCGACCCTATGCTAGTTAGAGGTGGGTAAGGCAGATTTTTTCAGACTACATCTCATGTGGGAGAATTTTAAGCAGGTCTAATTGATTAGGAAATAGTTGGAGACAACACAAACTCAATAGAAATCCTAAGCTGATTTCTACATATGGCCTTGAGAGTTTGAGGTATGGGATCATTTATTTTTTTTTATTTCATTGAGGCCGAGATCTAAACATATCAGGATACATGGTAAGCTTTTACTATAATATGTCGGTCTATTCGAGATTCTAGAGAGATTAGGGTTAGTAGCCTATCGGTTGTAGATACCTTTGAGGTATAGGGTAATGCCCAATGTCTTACATGTATCTCAACTACTCCGCTATCACTCAGAGCCATCTCATGTTCTACAGCTTGAGGAAGTGGTGTTACAGGTAGATGTATCCTTTGATTAGCATCCTATTTCTATCGTTGTTAGAAAAAAAAGGTTTCTCTAAGGCTATCCAGTTTCTCAAATATGGGTGTTATAGAAGCATGACTATTTATGGGATGATACTTTGGAGAGGTAGGATGACTTAAGTGCTTAGTGGATCTATTTTTTCTCAGAAAAAATCTTTACCGCCCATATAAGGGGAATTAAGGGATGAATGGATTTAAGGTGGAAGATTGTAAGATCCCGGTTTCCAAAAAAAGGTACAGATCATTTTGTTTTCAGACTAAATGATTAATTATAGCCTAATGTGGATACCCTTTGAGGTAACGGGTTTATAGAGTGTGTTTGGGGCTTGTTCAGAGCACAGATACTAGATTTTTTGAAAAATAAGGCAGACCGCATAGTTAATAGATGTCCTGTAGGGTATGACGAATAGTTTCTACTATGCGAGGCTGGAAAGTGGGGTGCTACAGGTCACACAGTTTCATGAAACAATGTGGGTGGAATTTTATACTCATTCAAGAGAACATATAGTTTTTTGTAGTGGCTTGAGACATGGTTTGTGAATAGTTAGACAAATCGTGCATAAAACCCATGCGAGGTTCTCCTCCTTATAGGAGAGAGCACACATTTTGAAAAAAAATGTGGGAAAACCATGCATCCAAGTATTTTGGGACAAATTATGACATTTTTGTTAAAATTATTATAACTTTTAACATATTCACCTTTCTATCTTGGTGGATAGAACCTATGTGAGGAGAGATATTTGAAATCCAAATTTTATGTTTTTTTTATCGTTTGTTCATCTAATCTCAAAATCGAGTGTTTTTATACTCATTGGATCTGTGTTGGTGAGTAATCAAGTTTTTTTGTTTCATTCTAAATTTTTATTAGTGTCAACTATGCTATTTATTTGTAAACCAATTTTCTTTATTTTTATGGTTCTTGTACGTTGTTTATTTTTTTTCCCGATTTGAGTAAAATTTAGAGTTGATACTGAATGAGAACTCTACTACATACCTATAGTGGGTGGTATATACTTTTTCTGAATGGTTTGGTGATTTATAGATCTAATTATTGTTGTACTTATGATCATACTCTCTGATGTGGCCCAAAAAAATTAATTTAATAATGGAATTAAATGAAATGAAGCCTATTAGGGATTCCCTTTATCTCTTTTGAGATGTTTTGGAGATTTTTACCAAACCAAGACCACCCATGGGGTGTTCTATGTAAATTTCTTATTCTTATTCATTTTTTGAACCAACCATGGGATAATTTGGTGATTTTATATTTAGAGGAATCTTATAAATAACTACATTGAATTGATTTGGTAGAATATGAGATTTTTTTCCCTCCCTTTTCATGTGTTAGCAAGATGTTTTTTTATTGAATTTCTTGGATGGATTATTTAGACAATGTTGAAATGAGTGGGTATACTCATGATATATGATTGAATGTGAATTATGATATGAGTGGGTAAACTCATGGAACATGACTATGAATTTATGAATGGATACATAGGAGGCCATGTGTATGTTATACCAAGGGTTATGGAAATGGTAGAGAATTTCATGTACCTGTATGATCCTTGGATTCTAATTATGTGCGATTCCATAGGCCTTTCTAACCCTTAAATCCATTTTGGTTGGGCTTGCAGTGGACATGGTCAGAATACATGATCCTTTGACCCCAATTCAAGCATAACCGAGTTTCCATCAAGATTTTCATGGGAATCAATGAGGATTCCATGGTCCAATATACCTTGGATCCGGTCCTAAGGGGTTTGACACCTGATTATATGGAACATCCATGGCTAATGTGATATGCTTATTTATAAAGATTTTCGCGGTTAATATGAATTTTATGAATATACAGTTCTGTGGTGGTTGATATGGTATTACAGATTATATAGAGATGTTGATGATTTTTTGATATATTTTATATATGGTATGGCCATATAGTTTAGTTTTTTTTTCTTTACTGTTACCTTGTTATATGATATTGAAACTCTTTTTTAGGGATACTTGTTAGGCTATACAGTATAACTTTTTTGTAGTATATATTCCATGGGAACGTTACATTTATCTTTTTATTAATTATGATACATATTTCACACTTCTTAGCTTATATTGAAAAGAAAAAGAAATTATAGACTTTTGGGTGGTTACCTACTAGGATTGTATCTCACACCCCGTTTGGGCTATCATTGGGTACCCAAAAATACTATTTAGATATAGGTAAGGACTGAGGAAAGTGCCCGTTGTTTGATGGTTGATTGTCTCCCATTCATAGGAGCAGGGCATCATGAATTTAATCTGAGGAACATGATTCTATTAAGAGATAAGGATTTTTCATATTGTGGAATTTTGATACATGTATTGTACCATTTCCTATAAACCTGTTTTTGCGGCTTTGTATTCACATGATATTATCATCATTATATATAAGATTTTTTATGGAATTTTCATTTATTAATGTTTTTACCTATTGTCTCACTATTATAGTGCTTTGAATTTTGATATGAATGATTTATATAACTATGGTACACTATAATAAGAGGGATTTTTCTCCCCACAGACACGCCCTAGTACCTCGCTACTAGTAGTGTCCTCTAGCATTATGAGAGATACAGTTGAAGTTATGTATCCAACCATGATCGGGCAACTATTGAGTGGAATCCACTTTTGCAACATTATATCATTATGGTATAAAAAACATGTGTTATAGACTCACACGTTTCATGATATTTAAATTTCCATATAAACCCCAGTTTCACATGAAAATGAGAAACATGACATGTGACCCAAATTGTGGATCATCAAGTAATCAGTAAATCTACATCAAATGCAATTTATCTATAATTCACTTTGATACTACATTAATTACTCACCCAAAATACCATCTCCATGAAATTTATGGACTTTCACACTACCACCAGTTAATTCATCCATCCTCATATCAAACCACTGCACAAAATGCTACCTATTGTCTAATAGTCTTTCTAACCACTGACTAAATACAGTATTTAATGCTTTGACTATAATATGTTTGTTAAAGCTCCATCATCATCATAATCATCCTGGTCATCCCATCATCATTCCCTCCATCAACCCCACACCCAAGAATCACTGGTATCATTCTTTACAAGTCTTCATCTACACCCATTGAATCATCATCCAATTTGAAGGTTGCGAATAGTAGTGTGTTGTGAAAAGAGAGAGGATGAATAATTTCACAAAAAGTGGGAACAGTGGTCAATGTGATCTTGACCACCCAATGTTCCCATCATAGAACATTCTTCAATGAAAATATAGGATCGATATGAAATGTTTTTCATGGGAAAAAAATATTGTAACATTCCCCAATTTTAATATCTCTCATATGGACAAATCATATTGGTTATTGGACCTCAAGGGTGTCTCCCCATATGTCATAGGATTATGATTGTTATCAGGGGTTTAGAGAATATAGAGGGGAAACTATACCCCTTCGTATAGAGTTTTAGTGCATTAAAAATAAAAAATATCAGAGTAATGGAAATAGAGAAAATAGTACATCATATAGCTGGAAGAAAAATTATAAACCAAGTAAATAAAATAATAATGAATCATGTAATGTCAGGTAGGAATGTAACTAAATGACATTCCAATGTTCATATAAATAAAAGACCATACTGACACAAAGAAATTCAAAATACCCCGGTCATGAATCCCTAGCTAGTCTCATCTCCAAACTCCAACACATTCAAAAAGTAATATTCAAAAATAGGGTTTTTTTCCTTATCCAAACCAATATCCATGTAATATTCTCGAGTACCAAAAAGAGGCCCATATAGGGTTTGAGTAAAACTCAATAGGTCAACACCATCATTTCTAAAAAAACTAGTCTAATAATAAGTGTATAAAAATAATCATAATTAGGTGTATTAATTAATCAATTAATATGATACAATAATCAACTTATTTTGGAACCATGCTAGAATATCTTTGAGCATGTAGCATAACCATACCAACTATAACCAAAATTATATGGCATAATCTCACAACCAAGTAAAGCCCTTTGAATAAGCAATTTGGTATAATTGAACCAATACCTTTATATAATAACATCAACATAACTCATCTAATACCTTTACATAATCATGTTATCATCATCCATAAATTCCTTTTATATAATAATTTTAGCATAATAGGGTCGATCCCTATAATAATTACAGCATGATGCACAACACAAGGTATAATAGTAAGAATAACAAATATAACATCATAATCCAAAAGGGACAATTCATCCAATTACCATTTTTCTTTAAATTTTCATTTCATTTATCAAATTGGTCTTAAACCATTAACATACCAGTTCACACAACAATATCATATCAATCACTTCCAGACATTCCAATAAATAGGTAAGCCATTTTCGAAGTTGAATCTATCACAAAAAAATCACCTGAGGTATCATGTCATTTTAAAACACAATGTAAACCATTAGCTGATTCATTATTGTTTAGGGGAAGACTCACCCTATAGTTATCTGCAAGCTAGGCCATAACACCATTGGATCCAAGGGATTCATGGAGTATTCCGACACAATATTTATCATCACCCAATATTCTATTAATTAATTAATGTATTTTTTTGGCCTAATCTTTCAATATTTTACATACATAAAAAATTATAAATGACTATAGGGTTTTTTTCTAGACCACTTATTTTTATCTGGAAATCAATGAAATGCTTTCAACTAGGAATGCCAAAAATTAATGAAGAAAAATATATCATAAGGGAAAAATCTAGACCACACAAGATCAAAACCTAGTTGAATAGGAGTTAAGATATTACACCACAATAATGGTTACAAATTATAAGGAAGGGTGAAACCAAAGTGAAGGAACTCAATGAAGATTAAAAACTTTATTGAGATATCCAGAATGGAAGGAATCGCTCCAAAATCATCTAAATTCTCCCTAGGGTTTGAGAGAGATAGATTCACCATGAATGAAATAAAAATATATAGGCTACTTGATTTAAAAATATAGGTTTTCATATGTTAATGACATGAAAATATTTCATGATTATAATTTATTAATTTATTATATATGCCAAAAAAATGCATCGATTTGGGTTAAAATTACCCTGAGTGAACATTTCACGATGAGAAAAAAATCACGGTATATTACCAATTCACGCCCAAAAATAGTTCACGAAATCTTCCCAAAAAATGTTTCACATTATGTAAACCATTCATGACATGGAAGTCCCCATTAGATATCTTTTATCCCATCCTTCACATAAAAATCTTGAACCACTTCCAAATACTTAAAAACTCCCAAAGAACCCTTGTAATACCATGAAAATTTTATACCAAAAAATAATTAATTCAATCAAACATACATCCTCAAACTTCAGACCATTTTCCTCCAAAAATAATCCCTATGACCAAAATATTACTCGACCACTAGGTTTTATGTAATAAGGAAAATCCAACTAAATATGTTCAACCAGAACTCAAAGAAGTATGTTCCTGGAAAAAGATGAGATCTTATAACCTCCCTAGTATATAAAAAATTATCCCCAAGATTCTCCAACCATCATTGTGGGGTCTCAGTGAACAAGTATGTCCATTTCCCTTGCATATCATATTCCATATCCCATGTCTCATCATGAACACTCTCATGATTCCACTGCAATCAAACAAGATGTGTGGTCTTTCCCCATAGATACTTCTCACTATGGTCCGCAATCCATATTAGATGCTCCTAAAAGTAAATATCTAAACCAAACATGATTCTATCAATATATATTACATGATAAGGGTATGGTTGATATTGTTGAAGCTGCAAAATGTGAAACATGTCATTCATGGCATTATATCACTATGGAAGGGATAATAAGTACACCACTTGACCGACTATTTCCACTATCTTGAACGTCTCAACAAACATGGGTGTTTGGTTCACCTATTTCTTGATATGATGATACCTTATCCTAGGAGACACCTAATGGAAAACATTATGATAAACCTCAAACTCCAAAGGTCATATTCTCTAGTCATTGTAATATTTTTTACTGCATTGCATGGTCACCAACTACCACTTAATAAACTAAACCTGTTCATATGTATCCTTCATGAGAGTAGATCCAAAAAGTGCTAACTTTCCTACCTCCAATGCAACAAATATGATAACTCAATGGCCTACCATACAAATCCTAAAAAATTTCCATTTAGATCGATTCATGGAATTTTTTATTATAACATAACTCCATGAGTATTAAATACCACTCCCATGAACCACTAAACTCCAAAACATAGGCTTGAAACATGTCCTCTAAAGTTTAAATAGTCCATTCATAATAGTTATTGGTCTATGGAAGGTAATACATACACAATTGAACTTATGATCTTAGAGCCTTATGAAGAACCTTCTAGAACCGAGACATAAAACAAGGATCTATATGAGAGAAAAAACACTCTCTATAACATTGTGCAATTGGGTTATCTCTTGCATGTAAAGACTACCTAGATCATCAATAGTAATGGTCTCATGATAGGAAAGAACTGGTCTACCTTCATTTGTTAATATATGGTCACCCATACTACATCATTTTTGTGAGGTGTCCTGGATAATCCTATCAAACAATCTATATTTAAATCATCTCATTTCCACTCCAAAATGAGAAGATCCTGCAATAGGCCAACAGGCCTCTGGTGTTCGATTTTAACCTATTGATTGGTGAAACATCTCTCCACAAATATTGCAATATCCTTATTCATTTCTCACCACCATTACTATCTATGGAGATCTTGATACATCTTTGTTAGACCTAGAAATACCTCCCATATAGAATCATGAAACACTCTTATCAGATCCCTGTGCAAGTTCATAGGAACCCATACTCAACCATGTAAAAGAAGAACATTTTTTCTACCCAGAGACCATCTAGATGGTGGATCTCCACCATATAAGATGTCCCACAGATATAATCCCTCCTGATCAGATAACTTCTCTATCTTTATCTAGTCATGAACCATGGGTATAAAAGATGTCAAAGTCATTACTGCTCATCCCTAAGACTCATGAACAACTAGATTAATATATGTAAAGTGTTCAATAATAGTCTACTCTTGAAAAGAATCCCACACAACCTTCATCTATATATTTCAGCTCAATGAATCATCAATTACATTTACCTTTCTGGATGTATAATATATATCAAAGTTGAAAGAGTTCATATACTCAACTCAACACCATTATGAAAGGTTCAGGTATTACTGAGAAAATATATACTTGAGGATCTTGTGGTACGTGTAAACCACAAACCTCTCTCCCAAAAGATAATTTCTATAGAATATTAGGGAATGTAACGCTATAGCTAATTCCATATCATGAGTAGGATAATTCCTCTCATGGGGACTCAGTTATCTGGATCCATAACCATCCACTTGATCCTCCTACATAATAATTTCTCTATGTTGAACTCTAGATACATCACAATACATAGTATATTCCTTACCCAATATAGGTAAAGTGTATATATGTTTTTGAGCTCAGCCTTTTATTTAGATCCTGAAAAGATATCTCATAAGAAAATGACCAAACAAACATCACCCCTTTATTAGTCAGCCTAGACATCGATGCTTCCAGAAGGGAGAAGTCCTTGATGATGTTATGTTAAAAACCTACTAAACCTTGAAAACTCTGAATATTAAAGAAATTATTTGGTTTCTCCTAAAATAACACGAATGAAACCTTCTCTGGGTCCACTAACACTCCATCCTTTGAGATTACATGGACCAAGTAGTGAACATTATCAATCCAGAAACTGTATTTGGATAACATGGCATAAATCCAGTGATCTCTCAATATACTCAAGATGATAACATGATGTTGGGAATCATACTCTACTAACTAGAAGCACACTATAATTTCATCAACAAAAACAACCTCAAAATAATCTAGAAAAGGATGAAATATTTCTTTCATCAAATCCATGAATACCATCAGTGCATTCATTAGACCGAAAAGCATCACCAAGAACTCATAAAATTCATACCTACTCCTAAAATTATTCCAACGTATGTCTGATGGCCTCACTCTAAACATATTATACTTGTATCGCAAGTCAATCGTGGTGAAAATTTGGGCACCTCACAATTAATTTAAGAGATTATCAATGCATGGATGGGGATACTAATTATTGATCATCATCTAGTTTAATATCTAACAGTACACACACACGTACAAAGTCTCATCATCTTTATGGGTGAAATGAACTGGAGAACCCCTAGGTGTTGTACTAGGCCATATGAAATCCTTAGCTTCTAGATCCTCTAAAAAACATTCAACTCCTATATCTTTATTGGTGTCATCTGGTAAGGTGGAATAGAAACTGGATATTCTCTAAGAAACAACTTAATCATGAACTCAATCTATTTCTTGAGTGGTAAGACACATTACATTTTAGGAAATAAATCCTTAAATGGTCTTTAACTGGAGGAAAACTATATTTCTTAATTCCACCATCATCTAGAGAATGAACACCTATTTGAGCCATTATATAATCCAATATTCACTAAATGTTTCTTGCACCACTAGCCTAAAGATCTCACTCACCCTGGTGAAAATAGTTTCCTCCTTCTAGATATAGAAATTTAACTCTTCTCTAATAATAGTAGATATTATATAGATATAGAATTATCCAATTCATACCAAGAATCAAAAAAACCTATCATTTCCAGTAAAAACAATTCCAAAAGAAACAGTATCCACCAATATCTAGGGAACATGTTTTATAGAATTTTATGATATCTGAACACACTACCAACAATGTGTCAATGGTCAAGACACCAGACAATATTTACACAACCAATACCAAACCATGTGAAAAAAAAGAGTAGTTATAATGGAATGTGATGCTCTTATATCAAACAAAATGATATTAAGTGAAGATGATATAAGAATTGTACCTCTATTGATAGAAGGTCATATATCCAAGTTAGTTAGAGTTGACTACATAGATTTCAGCTAACATTTCCCTCTTCCTTGGGCTTTAGTCTGACTCAATTATGTTATTACCTCTTCTCGTTATTGCTACTCCTTCACTTGGGTACTATGCCCCATCCCTTGATCTGAATGTCTGGTGGAACTCTAGATACCAATATACTAAGGGTTATGTGATTCCTTCCAATAATCTTTTATATGTCTTGATCCCCTTCCACTACTCTATTACTGCATTCCCCTATAAAAACTCTACATGTGATCCAACCTACTGCAATCATGACACTCTAAAGTAGGGTATAGACACTAATTCCACTTGTGGCCAAGATTGTCACATTATTATCACTACAATTAAGCATGGTCTTGAGATGGAATCTAACTACTCATACTACTCTGAATGATATTTTCTTGTTGATAATTGTTATAGCAATTCTTATTAACATAGAAAGAAGGGCTCCCAATTTTCCCAACTGAAACAGTCTGGACAATGCTCGAGACCTCTCTCAAATTTAATTTTTGGATGAGATCTGGATTCATCATGTCTAAAAACTTATTCAAGTGAAAAACATTCACTTATAACCTTTTATAATAGAAAAAAAAACATCATGTAAACCCCTCACCCTATAAATCTCATCATCTACTAAAGATGATACAATGAGTTTCAAGTCAAAGAAATGTCTAGCATCGTTCATCGCTGACATTTCCTCCTACGTTAGGGGAATAAACTCACAAGCCTTATCATCCATAATTAATTCCATATAAATGTGTCTCAAAAACATTTCCTCAAAGTCCTTCTAGGATAACTACTATTATTGTCCATATTAATATAGAATGTCCCACCAATAGTTGGAAAATATATGAATCATGTATGTATTAATATTCACCCTCTTATCTTTGGGTGTCTTGAGGTTTCTAAAGATTATATGAACTTAATCAATATAGACTGTGGCTACATGGGGACCTCCCTCCCTAGAGAATGTAGGAATATAATGCAACTAAAATTTTATCTTCACCTCATATATGAAAGGAATAGTGTGATCATTATCTCTTTTCAAGGACTGCATGGCCCTCATGAAGCTATTGTGAAGCTGAACATCCATATAATCCTTAAGAGATACAGGAATCTCTAGTTCAAAAACATTAGGAGTGTGTTGATTTATACTCTTTTAAATCTCAAATCAAAGATAAAGAGGAGGTGTTTTCTATCCAAGAAAAATAAACTCCTTAGAACACTAAATAACAACATGTACAATCTCAACCAATGACAACAACATAGAACCACTGGCTCATGGTCTCTCTAAACATGTCATAGAAAGTTAATTAGCATGACTTAACAGTTCATTCATTTAATTTATCATATATACCGAGGATCTCATTTCATAGTTCATACAAAAAAAATACATCACATGCAATAAATATATACCTACCATAAACAAGGTATGTCAATATATATCCCTATGTGTACATCAAGATATATTTAAACACCTCTCATAATATACTGATCCACAAGTATAAATCTCAAGAAATAAAAACTTCACATAGCATATGAACCACCCAAGATGAAATAATATCAATTATAATAAACAAACATCATGAACAACAATCGCATCCTTGTGCACTTGTATTTTTTTCCATACATGGGTAAAATACTCTGATACACAAACTCATTAAAATTTTATAACACATCCTATCTCCTTCCAACCTTACCCAAATTTTAAAGCAATATAAAATAACAATTTTCCCTCTGATACCACTTTTTGACATTCCCTGGTCAATCTCTCTATCACATAGTAAAATCAGGTTGGTTACATGACCTCAAGCGTGCCTCCCTATATACCAGAGGATGTTGACTAGTAGTGGGGGTGTAGAGAACATAGTTGGGAGACTATATCCCATAGTGAAGAAATTTAATATAGAAGAAAAATAAAATAAAATATAAGAGTAATAGAAATAGAGAAAATAGTAGATCATATAACTAGAAGATAAAGGATGAACCAAGTAAACCAAATAATAAGGAATCATCTAATGTCAAGCAAGAATGTGACTAAATGATATGTTGAGATTCATATAGATATAATACCATGCTGACACAAATAAAATCAAAATATCTTGGTTCTGAATCCCTGATCGCTCCTATCTCCAAGCTCCAACCCATCCAACAAGCAAGAATCAACAACAAGGTCCCTTTCCCTTTTCCAAACTTGCATCTATGTAATATTCTCGTGAACCAAACGGTGTCATAAATAGAGTGTGAGTAAAAATTATTAGGTTAACACCACCATGTCTAAACAAAACCATTCTAATAATAAGTGCATGAAAATAAGTGATAAACTTGTGTATTAATTAATAAATTAATACGATGAAATAATCAACCTACTTTGGCATCATGCCGAAATATATCTGAGCATGTAGAAAAACCATAGAAACCATAACCAAAAGTACATTTCATAATCTCACAACCATTTCAATCCATATAATAATTACATTATAATTGGTCCAGGCCCTTTATATAATCATTGCATCATAATCAGGCCAATACCTTTCTATAAGCATTTCAGCATAACTAGTTCAAGCCCATTATATAATCATTTCAGCATCATCATGAAAATACCCTTATATATGCATTTCAGCATAATCAGTTCAATCCCAAAAATAATTTCAACATGAATCACAACATAATATATAGAAGCAATAATAACACATATGACATCATAATTCAAAATGGTTAATTCATCCAATTACCCTTTATCTTTCAATTAAACTTTCATTTATAAATTTTATCTTCAAACATTAGCACCCCAGTATACACTACCATATCATATCAACTATCACTAGGTATTCTATTAAACAACTAATCCATTTTCTAAGGTGAATCTATCACAAGTAATCACCCAAGGGCTCATATCATGCTAAAACATACTTTAAAACATTAGAAAATCAATTATTGTTCAGGGGTAGGCTAACCGTATAGGTATCCACAAGTCAGATCATAACACCATCGGATCCATGGGATCCAAGGAGTATTCCAACACATGATTTATCATCACCCATTACTCTATTAATTAATGCAAATGTTATGGTGGAGGAATCACACAATATTGGACATACTTAAATAATTATAAGGAAACTATAAGTTTTTATTCTAGACCACCTAGATTTATTTTCAAATCAAAGAAACACTTTAAATATCAAATGAAAATGAGGAATGAAGGTGAAGTATATCCCAATAAAAATCCCCGATCACACAAGAACAAAACCTAGTTCAATAGTGTTCAAGAGATTGCACCGTGATAATGAAGAAAAAGAATAAGGGTAAAACCAATGTGAAGGAACTCATTGAAGATTTAACACCTAATACGGACATCTATAATGTAAGTATTCACTCCAAAATCACATATAGTCACACTAGGGTTCAATATAGTGAGAGCGTTTAACCATGAATAAAATAAAATCATATGGGTTGTGTGGTTTAAAACCAATGGTCATGAGATGTTAATGATGTGAACACCTTTCATGATGTGAATGTATAAATTTAAAACATATGTATAAAAACACATAGTCTTGAGTTAAAATAATCCCAATTGACTATTTCATGATGTGAATAAGTTTCATAGAGTGAAACCATTTCATTCCCTAAACCATTTCACATCATCTTCCTTGAAATTGTTTCACATCATGTAAATCATACACAACATGAAATTACATAGCAGATTTATTTTATCCTAGCTTCTATAGAAAAAGATCGAACCACTTCTAAAGCCTTCCAAACTCATAGATAACCCTCGTAATCCCTTTAAACCCTTATAATATAATTCCATTAATTTCAAAAGCATACATCATTGAAATTTAGGTCATTGTACCTTGAAAATTATCTCAATACCCAAAAAGGGACTTGATCTAAAAAGGTTTAATAAAGAATGAAAACCTAACTAAAAAGGTTAAATAAAAATTCCAAGAGGGACATACCAGAAAAAATAAGGGATCTTACAAAGAAGGTGGAATTCATAAAAGAAATAAAAAAACTTAGAGAACAGTTATGGATAATCCATCATAATGTTCAAAAATATGAATAATCATATAATAGATATTAGATAATTCTTAGATCATAAAATATTCCTAATAATATAATTCCATAAAATCATATGAAGAACCTAAGGATTAAATTTTTTCAAAATGAGATAAATTCTATGAAAAGAACAAATATAACCATACTTTAACAAATATTCAAGCACTAAGGATAATCAAAGAGAATACCTGAGAGCATTAAGTTTAAAAATATTTTCCATCATAAAAATATTAAATAAATATCACAAAGAATTGATGAGTTTTTAATGGATATAATAAAACATGTTATACAAATCATAATTAACTAAATAAACTCAATCCTAAGATTGTAATGTTATAAATATAAAACCATGCATACTTAAACTAAAGAACCAATAAATGTACCTTGTACCGATGAGACACACAACATCCATCTTCATTATAAGTGGTTGATGAATATCAAAAACAATTACTACCAAAAGACATCTCAACTCCATAGGTATCCACTAGTTTTTGAATCACTTGACACTCGATCAGGAATCCACTTCTCACCATGACTTGATAAAACTTCACAGTGAAAAGGTAGAAGAAAAAAGAGAGCATCGGTTTTGAGAGTTTTTTGGTTGATGTTTGGGAACACAAGAACGCACGCCATATTGTGGTGAATGAATCTTTATAAACCCTTCTAGGATTCTCCTTTATTTTACATGTATTAACTCATATGTTATGAATTACTGCATGAATCAGCTTGTAACACTCATCCACTTCAAAAAATTCATGTATTAATTAATTTCTCATTTTTTACCTTATTAAATGGTTATTAATGATTTCCAATTTTTGAATGACTCACTTGAGTGATAACTGTTATTATTCAACTTCCCCAACAACCAAAGATATAATTCTGAGGATATGGCTAGGTATATATCGTGACTGGCATGGACATTGTTCATATGAAATGGACCAATTATATATTACAATTGGCCAAAGTAAAAAATAATGAAATCATAATCGATGATTTATGATATCCCCAATCATTGAATATTATATAGCCTATTTCATCACATAAAAATGGGTTTTAGGGAATATTTATTCAATCTATCACATGAACTAAATACTAAAAGGCTTCGTTTCATTTCACCATTTATTATATCATATATAATAACTTTTGAAATTATATCTAAAACACTTTTGGGTATCTTCCAAAACAATTTTAAAAATATATCACTAACTTCACCATGTATCACATCATATGAAATACCTTTTTAATACTTATCCAAAACACTTTTGGTTTAAATCTAAAATTATTTTGGAGAAATAGTCTGAGCTAAGATCAGTCCTCATTTAGTCAACCAATATGTTTAAACTAATATACCTCTATAACATTGGAAAAAATTTGAATATATAGATCCATATATGTATGAAAAGGGTAGACTTTATAAAATCATCAATATTAATCAATCTAGAAAAGAATCCAATGTCATCTCCATTAAATACATGTATCTCCATACCTGTTTCCACTACTTACACCACATGTTAGCATGTATTCTCTTACATTCCCTTTGTTAAAGGAATTGAGTGGCCATAGGACATGTAGTATGTCAATCCCATATAGCCAACACATATGTTCTCGAATTATGAAGTATATATTTAACAATTCGATGAATAAAACACATGCCATTCACCTTTATAGATTAGAACATCACATTATCCTCATCTAAATAGATAAGAACATCATATGTACTATCTTGGTGTGGTTGCACACTCCCCCAATCTATCCCAACTGAGGGCCCAGATTTCATTCTCATAATATTATAATAAATATCTAATCATTATGGATCTCCAACTAATAACATGATCTACAAAATACCCAACCACCCCTTGATTACCCAAGCCTCATGGACTATGAAATAAAGGTATCAAAGTATTAAGATTATCATGTTATGTTTTTTGTCAACCTCATGTATAGGGAACCCCAAAAATGATTCATAAATCCCTATTACATAAAATATATAGTGTATAAACTCCATGTTATATACTTTGGGAGTCATATAGTGCACAAAGATACTTTTTTGTCTCATAATAATATTCTATATCTCAATACCAGAATCATACTCACATTAACATTTTGAATTTTTTTATAACCTAAAATGATCCATTACAAAAATTAGTTATGAATAACTCAAATTCAAGCATTAAGAGGTCAATTATTTTTAAATTTCATGAAATTTATATCAATATATACATATATGTATCCAACATGTAATAATGATAAAGTAATGTTTTTATTTTATATGATACATTTTATATTATTAACTCTTTTAAGAATACTTAACAAAATACTACATAAAAAAATTCCTTCCATATAATATATAGTATATTATAAGATTTTCCTTATATTTTATACACTTTGTAGGGTTTTTTAATTCATTAATAGATATAATTGATGCCACGACTCTATGTGATGATCTGATATAACTCTCAAACTAAACTATTTATATAATAACATTTAAAAAGAAATAAATTTTTAATAATGGTGATATTTCAAATCATATTCCTAATGTTCCACTCCTTGAAAATATTCAAACTTCTTTACTCCATAACATCAAATTTTATACTGATAAATTTTGTTATCTACTTATAAATTTTCTAATTTTAACATCTTCATCCTTAGAACCCTTTCCATCAAACCTTTACATTATATATTTTATTAAATAATGTAACTATTTTAATTATTACTTTCTAGTGCATCCTAAAATCATTTAAGATAAAGTAGCATTCACTTTTTTATGTTAACTAAATATAAATTTTATCTTTTTATTTAGTATCACATATCCTAAGCTCTATCATATTATGTTTAAATCACTTTTAATATAGATCATAATAATATTTTATTTTTATCTTTGAACTTCATTATGTTAAAATATAATCCCACTAGACTCTTAGATAGTATATTATCTTTATAATATAAAGTTAAAATAACAAAACACTTTTATACAAAAAAATAACACTTATTTAATTTTAGTAGGAATATTTAAAAAATAATCTATTGATTACATATCATAAATGGTATTCTATGTGTTTAAAGAAAATTTTAAAAAGAAGACTTTATTCTTAAAAATATCCCCCCAATGGGTGGTAGGAACACCATCCCTTATATTTGAACAAATATCTAGATAAAACATTTTTTCATGAATAAAACATTTTTATCCTTATCAAATTTTTTAAACATGTTATTGAATATAATGAATCATAAACCATGTGTATTTAATCCAAAATATCAAATTAAACATAAAAAAATTTAACAAATAAATTTTCTAATCATATAATAAAAATAAGATGAGTACACATGAATTTTTCTAGGATCCATCATATATTGATTTATTCTTTTACATTCAACTATATAATATAGAAACTCATTGGATCAACAGTTGAATAAAACCTAAAAGATCTATCAATTATTCCAAAAAATTTTGAATTATTTTATGTTTGTAGAACTTTTGAAGTATACATTTTGTATCACATATTCTTTAAAATCAATGAATTTATTTCAACAACATTAATACCTAGAATGGAAATTTCATGGAGTTTCACAAACTCCTTCAAGTATCTCAAAAAAATTCCATCGTATGGAATCATTATTCCTTCTTGATAACACTCTTAGGTTTTAATGACTTAAACTATCTACTCAAAGAAAAATTATTGGATTCTCTAGCTAACATTTTTTTTGAACTTTTACCCACTTGTACTATCTATACAGAACTGTAACCTAGACATCATATCTCTAGTTCATTTATCCTCAGCACATTGATAATAACAGGGTAAAATTTTCTTATACATATTCATATTGTAAAAAACATTTCCATCAATGAAAATATAATGAATTCCTTAACAAAAAAAGACTCAAGGAAACTTCTAGTTTCACCAATTCAGCATTATATTTAATCATATTGAATATATGAGTGAAAAATAAAATTCCTTAGTAAACCTTGCATATAATTCCTTTGAAATCATAATTAAATCATTTACTTATCATAGGCATATAGATTCACCTTTGGAACAACTCTAACACCTTGTTACTTAGGAAGAAGTTTCTCTAACACATCAAAATTATCTTTACTTGATAACTTTTCTTAAGTTACTGGTCATATGAATTTCTTATATTATGTTTCTCCTTCCAATACGATTTATATCAAATATAAGCTTGATAATGACAATTTTATTTTCTAAATAATGATGTTTTATCAGATGAGTATCAGGATTTAATTCTATTTAATAAAGAATTATATTAAATGGGATCCTCACTAAAATTAATTATCCATTAAAATTAATCATACTAATTATTGATCCAAGATCCATATTTCACTAATCCCCATGTCACTTTAGATTTTCTCCCATCAATTATATATTCAGGTAGGGTATTATCCTAATCATATCATATATAACTCTTAGATAGTCGAGTAGATATATATTCATCCAATCCATCAAGTGGATAAACCCAACTTTATTCCTTGTGTAACCAATTCCTTTTAGGGCATCTCATCTACTGTAACTATAACATCCCATTACCAATTTTTGGTACTAATTACCCCATGGTTTCGAACCTTTTTTGTATAGTTTCATGTAATTCTAGAGTTTTTAGGAAAACTAAAGGTAGTCTATAGTAGGTTTTTTCCATGGTGGTAGGTCTGCAATGTGGTTTATGAAGGGTTGTATCATGGACCATCCGGTTTTGTTCTAGGGGAGATTGAGTTTAGGCAGGGTTGTGTTGTATGATTTTGGCAGTGTTGTGGAACCCTAGGCACCAATTTTCAATGATATATCAATTTCATCATTGTTATACCATGGAGACAAGGTTGTATCATAGCCCTATTTAGGTGAGTGATCCATGTGGTGTAAGGGGAGTTGGTTGTGGGGTGGAGGTTTTTAGGGCAACTAAATTTTCAAGGGAGATTTCGGTATCGTTATTGGGATATGTCATGGACTTAAACTAGGTTAATAGGGTGTTGGAAAGGTATTTTCTGTGTTTTCAAGTGGCTAATTGATCATTAGGAGAAGAAATATGGTCTGGGGTGGTTGTACTGTGGTCTATATATTTTTTTCATTTTTTCACTATAGTCATGGGAATAATAGTGTGGTATTTATTTTATAGTTATATAATTCTTGTATACTTTTTTATCTCAAATTATCCCAATAAAACATCATTCTATATTTTATATTTTTAATGATACCAAGAGTATTTTTCACTCCTCCAACTTATTTTATTTTCATATCAAAGCACTATTGGATGTGTTGGATCCCTCTCTAGTAAGAGAACCATCTTTTTATCTTGGAATCCTCTTTTATTCCCTTATCTATTTTGATAGTGTTTAATCCTAGTTTTATTTATGTATTGGAACCATGATCTACTGGGCTACGTTTCTAGAGTTAATTCAATGATCTTCTTCATATTAATTCTTCATTGGTGTTTCCCATTATGGATATTGATTTTATTGATCATGTGATTTAAGTTAGTAGGTTCCATAATGAATTTACTACAAGTGAAACCCTAATTACATGATTTATTTGAAATTAGTTTTAATTGATTTAAAAAAAACCCTTATTTGATATTATTTTATGTATGATTTAAAAAGTGCATGAAAATTATGAAAATACCCCAATTTCTATTGAATTTAAATTTTTAGTTTGATTTTTATAAAAATGATGGATTTAAATGAAAAAATATTTGAATTGAATTAATTTTATGAAAACCTGTGATTTTATTTTGAAATTTAAAATAAATGTTGTACATGAAATTGGGAAATTGAATTGAAAAAGTTTTAATTTTAAATGAGTGATTTTCCCAAGAATGAATGATTGATTACAAATTTATTGATTAAAGAAAATATGAGCATGATTCATTGGTAAGGGAATTAGAAAAGTGAACTAGGTCATTGAATCCCTATCAATGGATTGATAATGAAAAAACTAACTAAACCATGTTTGGTATGATTTTATCTTGATGTTTCCCCTAATGGGGTGTTGATTAATTATCCTTATGGATTTAGGTTTAGGTTTTGTGCACACATACATGAGTTTTGATGATGATTGAGAAGTGAAAGGATTTTATAGCTAGAAACTATCATACCTTAGGGATTATTACCATGGTGCTTTGTTTTGTTTGACTTGATTATATATTCCATTATTTCAAGACTAATTTTTTCATTCAATTTTTTTATATAAATAATTTTTTAAATTTTGGTTTAATGCTATTTTTTTATGTATACCATATTTTATTTGAAATCATGTTTTAGATTACAATATTTAATTGTTATTCCATTCCATGTTTCATTTTGAAATCATAAATGGTTTATTATTATGGAATTTGTTATGGGACACTTGGTGAGACACCACTTGGATATTTATCTCACACACTACATTTTTCATTGGGTTTTTATAGATTATTTATTTCATTCCTAGGTAAATTTAAAGTTCCACTTTCAGGTGGTTTTTTTACTTTATCCATGGGACTCAAGAGTGATAGTGGTGACCGGTGGAGCTATTGTCCAATTTTTGCATAGGTATTGTGAGACTTTGTCTTTCTCGTTGTTATTTTTTCCTTTGGTTTATGTTCTTCCATCATATTTTGGCTATCTATTTTTAGTACTTTATCCTTGTGTTGTTTTTGGGAAATAGAATTTTTATTGATTTATCTTCCTCTACTTTATCATGATTAGGGAAAAACCATCCCCTTTAATGTTTGATATGATTCCAAGTACTAGTCTCCAACCCATGGGGATTGGGAATGACCTTAGGGCTATGTCAGGGTTATCTTGATTATTTGTGTACCATGTCATTCAGGCTATTTAATTAAAAATGGTATTAGATGGAAGGTTAGGTATATCTTCTTTCCTTGATTCCAATATGCAATCTAGGATGTCTCGGTTGACAGGATGTAGGATTTTCAGAACTTAGGATGTAGTCATGAGAAATTTCCATTCTATTCATTATCATATAGAGCCTTAAGTATTCATGGGGGTTTAATAAAAGTATACTTAAGGAATAACCTAATCTAGTTCTAGTATTTTCTCTAATTTTGATTTGAGTATTTTTAAATCCTAGAATTTTTTATTCCCTTTTTATGTAATTGGTATCTATGTATCCCTTGATTAGGTTAATGATTTATGTATCCATAATTATGTTCTAGTGTTCACTATTGATTTTGTGTAGCATCATTACTCTAAGAATACATTTGAGTAGGACATGGGAAGAAGTTGTTGGGTAACCAAAAAAAGTAATCCTATATTTGACCAAAATTTTGTTTAGACAGTGGTGTGAATTCTCCAATCTCCAAGATAGGTAGCTACACCTATTCTCATTCAGGACCTAGTAATAAAACATTGATATAATTAATTAAGGGATTATTATCGGTAGTTTCTTTAGTAGAACCCACCATCCTTACAAGGATCAAATGAACTTCAAGGGACTGAGGATTATTTGAAAAATATTGAGTTACTTTTTGAGTTCTTGGAAATTTATGATTTTATAATGGTGAAGTCTTCATTCTTTAAGCATGAAGGGCCTAGAATTATATGGTGGGATTTAATTTTTTTGGTGAAAAATAATCAATTCCTAGAGTGAAAATACCTAAGGTATCTTTTTATGGTGAACTTTAATCCAGAATCGCTCGTCCTGGATAAGTCTATGGAGTATCTTATCCTCAAGAAGGGCAACAAGACTGTGACTGAGTATACGAATCATTTTTCTAAACTTGTTCAGTTTTTTCCTAAGGTAGTGAAGAATAAGAAACTTAAATCTCAATTATTTTATATGGTTCATTGACATCACATCCAATCATAGGTTTTAATGTTTAATCTCACTTCTTATATTGATGTGATTGATAGAGCATTGATGGATGTTCTTGACTAGAATCATAAGTTAGGGTTTACAAGAGTTCCCATTACTATTAATGGTAATTATATTATTACCCTTAAGGGAATGAGGAACTATGATCAGTCCCATGTTATTTTTCATTATATGACTCTATCTAGACTTTTTGCGTTGTTTAGAAGAGGCCCTTTGACTTGATTTATGTGTGGAAATTTTGGGCACTCCAAATGAGTTTATATTAAGGTACCAAATATATATAGTTCTTATGGTCTCTTAGGCCACCTATAGAAGTTCTTCGATATCTTTTACACTCCAAAAAATGGAATGGTATCATCGGATAATAAAAGTACTATGGTACAGTCATATTGTTTAAGAACTAAGGGGTTTTAGCCACATGCATCCAGAATGAAGTTTCATAATATAGTGGAAGAGTCTCTAGAGGAATTTAATGATATTCTAATGGTAGTGAAAGCTACCATAACTGTAGCTTCATCTTTAGTAATTATTTTATATGATATTTTTGCATCTTATTCGTTCATGATAACTCATGTTGTAAATTTTCTAAATCATACAATGGATATTTTTTCTTATGTGATGCATATTACTATTCCACTAAAAATGAAAAGAGATAAGGGTCTTCAATGTCCCTCTTACATTTTACATATATTGTAGATTGATTTCACTTGGAATTGTTTGGTTCTTTACATAAAACCTCAATATTTTACTCTAAGGATGGATTTTTTTACTGATCATGAGGCCCAGATTGATTGTTATCTTTATCGGGTCTCCTTTAATACACTTGATGGGGTGTGCTATGTTTTCAATAGAGAATTCAACCTGAGTTCAAGTATAGTTGGACCTTATTCTATTGAGTTAGGTAGGGTAATATTGGTTTTTTCCATTTTGACCTAAATCAAGAATCTTTTATTGGTGATATCGCTCCATTTTTTTAAGATTCTTGATGTGTTTCCATATTACTTTTCTAGCTTTACACTAGTATGGGAGGGTGAGTTTTCCATTAATTTTGTGTCCAATACTCATTAATTTTCCCTTACTTAATATTGTATAGAATTAGTTTAATTTAAATAATTGAAAACCCAACTAGATGGTTTGTTGGTAAAGGGTTTTGTATGCCTGACTGTTCCACCTTAGGCAGCACCTATTCTCTTTTAGATGAAATATTATAGAAAACTTCACATTTGTGTTGGTTATCAAAAACTCAATCATAGTATGGTAAATAAAAAAAATTACCAAAAATTTATGATGATTTTTTTGATCAGTTAAAGGGGAGAAGTGGTTCTCAAATATTAATATTCTATTTGGTTAACACCAGTTGTGAATCAAATAATTGAGCATCATAAATACCACCTTCACGAGTAGGTATGTCTATTATGAGTACTTTGTTATTCCTTTTGGTCTAACCAATTCTCCTACAGCTTTTTTGATGTTGATGAATAGAATATTCCATGAGTACCTCAACTCGTTTTTTGTAGTACTTGTGGATGAAATTTTGGTTTACTCCAAAACTAATGTCAACCATGAGCATCATCTAAGAGAATTTATATAAATGTTCATGGATCATCGACTTTACATAAGGATTTTGGTCATGAAGTAAAGTTCTTAGGTCATGTGGTCATGGAACATGGTTTTTCATTCAATCCTATGAAGGTCAAAATTTTTATGGAATAAGATAAATATTCTAATGTTTTTGAGATTCAGAACTTCTTGGTCTTGGTGAGGTATTACCATAAGTTCATTAGAGATTTCTTAAATTTAGCTTCCCCAATGTCCACTCTCACTTAGAAAGGGGTCATGTTATTATGGTATTCAAAATTGCATAGCAATTTTGATTATTTGAAACATATTTTGACTTCTACACTAGTGTTGACTCTTCTAGAGGCTAAGAAGGGCTATGTGGTATTTTTTCGGGAATCGGGTTTAGGTTTTCATTGCATTCTTATTTAGGGTGATCACATGATAGCTTATGGTACTAGAAATCTTAGTCCAAATGAGAAAGAATATTCAACCCATGATCTTGAGCTCGCTAACATGAATCTTGCCCTTAAAAGTTGGAAAATTTACATTTTTATAGAAATTTTTATATTTTATTCCAACCAAAAAATACTGAGTTTATCTTCTCTCAAAAATATTTGAATCTTCAATAGTGGTGTTGGGTGGACTACCTACAGTATTTAGGTTTCAACATTACCAACACCCCTAGTAATGGGAATGACATTGCTAATTCTTTGATTACTTCATACCCTCTCCGTGGAAGAACCTCAAAAGAGTAGAATTCGATGGATCTATTTTCTTATTAAAATTTGGGAGTCTGATAATATGATACTGAAGTTATCCAGGTGAACGTTCAGTTTACCTCCTCTCTTATTAAGATGATTCTTTAAGAGTATATGCTTAATGAAGAATTTTATCTTGTTTTCTACTCTCTTTATAGTGGGAATATCCATCATGAGTGGTCATCCTCATATGAGGGTATTCTATGTTTTTGGAACTGATATATTCTACCTTTTCTAGTGATAAAGGTCGTTATGGGGGATTTATATAATTTTTAATGGGCGGTACACCCTAGTACCAAAAAGTTGTTCTATGATATGAGGCAATGATTCCAGTGACCATGTATGAGATCATACATCACTGAAATTTTTCTCATTTTTATACATATCAACATGTCAAAGATGATCACGAGAGACCTTTGGGTTTTCTTCATCCACTTCTTTTGAAAACTTGGAAGTGGGATGAGATTTATATGGATTTAATGGTTGGGTTTCCATGTTCCCTTAAAGGGAACAATGTGATATGGTTTTTGATTGATTGGATGACCAACTCATCTCACTTTATAACCATTTGATATATAATAAAAGTTAAGGATTTGGTAAGTCTCTATGTGAAAGTTATTTTCAGATTACATGGATTTTATATGTTATAGTCTTTGATATAGAACCCTATTTTAGTTATATCTTTTGGAAGGGCCTCTAGGATGATATGGTATACCGTGATAGATTTAGTATATCATCCATAGATGGATGGGTGGATAGAATAATTTATACAGATCCTTGAGGATATGAAATATTAATGCATTCCTAGTTTAGTAGAATTTGGGATGTTCATTTGGGACTAGTTGAGTTTTCCTATAACAAAAGTTACCAGTCCCAATATGAATAGATCATTTTGAGTCCTTGTATGGATGAAAATGTAGATGTCCCTTTTGTTGGATGCTAATTGGTAACAATTCCTTTGTTGGATGTAGTTGGGTCCTAGAGATGACATCAAAGATTCAGTTGATTCTTTAGATAATAGTGATGGTAGAGAGAAATTATAAATCATATGATGATCATTTATGTAGACCTTTTTAGTTTTTTATTGGTAACTAGGTGTTTTTCAGATTTTAACCTTAGTTGGTTCATTGGAGACTTAGGAACTGGGGAGAGATTTCATCAAGTTTTGTGGGTCATTTTAATATTTTTGAACATTTGTTTATGGTGGATTACCATTTATCCTTCCCACCATAGTTATCATTAATCCATAATTTTTTTCATATATCACAGCTCATGAAGGTATCAGAGAGTGTAGTGGAAGAATATGGGTTGAGGATTTAAAAACTTTCACCAACGATGGACGTAACTATGTTATCACTAGTGAAATGAATCCTTGGTAGAGGCTCGAGGATCTTCACGTGATAAATTTTAAGAACAAAATATTAAAAAAATAACTCTTTCAATTTGAATTCATGATCGACATATACTCATCTTTGATGATCGTTATTCAAAGGATCCAAATCCAAATACATCTAGATCATACACACACACTTAAAAAGATTGTGTGATCATAAATCTTTGAATTCTGGGTTCTAGCATAGAAATATGATGATGTTTTCGATATCCATTGATCCATGAAGAAGAACTGTGATTGAGCAGTTGGAATGAGAGAACCTCTCTCTAGTATGTAAAAGGGAGGATAGAGAGTCTCTCATCGATTTATCAGTGAATAATTCACCATGTGAGAGCCTCTCCTCCTTTATATAGTGAGATTCTAAAATACCCAAAAAAAGGTCTCGGGCCCCAGAATATTTATTACTCACTATAAATGACATCTTATGAATTCTTTATCAAGTCATAAATATCATTTATATTTTTATCACTTTATTATTAAATAATAAATATATTATGTGATAAAACCGAGTCATTAACTCAACTTGATATTCCTAAAAATATTAAACAAACCTTGACTATTGAAATAATATTCGTTTGTATAATATTTTCCATGTATATAATTTAGTACTTATAAATAAATTAAATTATAATTATTTTAAACTTGAATAATATGAATTTATTTGATCCTTAGTGTTCATGTATCCTTGGACATATTTTGGACCCTTTGGTGGGGCCCTCTATGTCTCACGCTCCTATTAATAAAAATTGGGCGTCCTTTTTAATACACTTAGTGTGTGACCCTATACGAACTTATCTCAATTGAAATGGATAATATTCATAGACCAGGATCAGAGTCTATAAACCCATCAAGGCCCCTAAATATATAAGGATTAGTCATAGAAATGAAAACCTTCCTACAAACACACATCACATAATATAATCTCTTTATCTCATAATATCTCGTAAAGAAGGATGCACGCTTTATATCATCATCCTTTCTCTCTTTATTATTAATTAACATAACTATAAAGACTTACCTTCTTCTACTGTGGTGGTGGAATTAGTGAACATAATACCATCCTATTCAATTAGGCTATATATATCATGTTCTTTTGTTAGAGATAAATTCTATCATGATTATTCAATCAATGCCATACCACAAATGATACACCAAGCGCAAGATACATCACTATAACTTCAATGTAGTAGTTTTTTTCTTGCATAAAATTACATGAAAAAAATATTATACCCAGATAATAATCTCCTGTCAAGATACCATTACACATGTTCACATATATAAACTACCAATGACACCTAAAACATGTGGTGTCACTGTTTGTGGTTCAATCCTCGTGATCTCGTCTAATCGAGATCACCAAGTGAAAAAATCATGAGAAGAAGTCTAAATGCTTATGATCCTATAGCACCTGATAGTCATACATCATCTATGTCCATTCAGTGTAATGTATCTATACCATATGACATATTTTTAAGATTAATGTCATGGTATATTGAGGTTTTCATCATATAATGGTAACTGCTATAACTTTTTTATATGAAAATTAATATATATATAAATTACCATGTAAATAGTTCATAATTAATTATTAACAGTACTATGGTAAGTATAAATCATCTATAACTCATTGTATACATGATAAGGTAATCAAAAGGTAGTATTTAAGTTGGGTATAGGTCACACACTATTACAACATTCTCACTTTCATTAAATCTATATTGCTAACAAAACTTGTTAGCTCTCGCATGAAAAGATCATGTTTTTTCTATGTTTTTTTTTAGTCATTAGGTCGGCCACATCTCCACTGTGTGGAGAATCTGCTATCTATGTCATCACCTCATTGAGTAAGACTCTTTAAGAGATAATATCCCAAAGTATATTTCTTTCTACACATTCAAGAATTGACATCTTGGCTGGTGACATTAGAATAATTATCATAATTTATATTATGACAAAACATTACTTTCTAGGTGTGATTCCAAGAACTGGAACAAATCATTGCATATTTTATATTACTTCTTTAACTAAATCAGAGGCTGAAACACACTCAGTATTTATAGATATGTCTACCACTAGATTGAATGATCTTATCTTTCTCATTAACATATATTTATTGTGATACTAAGTCATATTAATCTAAAGGAATACTATTTTGTGTCCCCTTATTACTAGTATTACTTTCTCTCCATATACAGGCTATATAACCATTTTAATTTCCCAAGTACAATTGGATAGTCTTAAAAGATTCCCATGCAATTATCTTGGATATGAATGATATTTTTCTACCATAAAGTATATACTATAAATATAAATTTTTTTACATAGCATGGAATATGTTATTGATCCATCATAGAAGTGTATGGAATTATACTTATCACATTAATCACCTCTTATTTCCAATACATGTCTTCTTTGAGAGATTTATGCCATGTGAAATTGGTACTAATTCACCCTAAAATTGTTCCAACATATATTTTAAATACTTCTTCATTATATGTACTTTTGACTTGTTCTATGAAACCAATCATATCTAACTCAATTGATCTCATTCCTTAAAACTTAGGTTACCACTTTATGTTAATATATGGAGAGATATTTTCATTCTATTATTAACTAACTATAAGACCAATAGTCATTTTTCATATGTTATTAAATATATTTTACTTGTAAACAGTAAATATTTCACTATCCTCTTGTAAAAAATTGGAAAAATTCCTTCCCAATGAATATTCAATGATCTTGTTACTTACTTCAATCTAAAACTATATTTTAGTAACTTACAGTCCTTATTGGAATTTTATGTGTTCACCAACCCTTTTTGGTTGTGTTGTATAAATGTATTCAAAGACTGGTGGTCTTGACATCTAATTCCCAATTTTAGTGATCATAAAAAAGTAGTAATGATAAGTAAAATTCTAATGGATTTAGGCATAAAGACTTGGTATTACCAAATAATCCTTTTTGGTACTGCACTTTTATCACCCATTAATAGTATCAATTTAATACCCACTATAGTATTCAAGATAATAATCCCCTATACTTTGATACATGGAATCCGTTATTGAATTTTAATTGGCAATGTCAATATTATATACTTTTAATGTAGTAATTATTTGCATGATTCATTTTTCACAATGAATAATTCATCATCGATTTTAGGGAATGTCAAACCATTTCCATGGTTTTATTTTTCTGTAACCCTATCTATCTCTGGAATAATACTATTTCACAATCTCTTATGGAAAATTTTCCTTTTCAAACTACTTTTTCATCTTCATCATTGATTAAAACCAAGTCAATATTTATCTCACTATCTCAAATAGAGATATTATCCCTTTTATAGAAATATATTCTATCACTTAACTAAAAAATTTATATTTTAGAAGTTTTTGTAATACCATCATATACCTTTATGATAATTACTTTAGATGTGCATTGTGTTTTTATTGATGCATGTTTTTTTATATCCTTAATAAACACTATACATATAAACAAATATTCTTATGGCCTAATATACTTATATCATACTATAACTCATAAGATATGAATTTTCTATTATAGTTGGAATATGATTATGGGATTAAATCTCTATTTTTAATGCCTATTTTTAAAAATAAAAAAAAAATATTTTGTAATGAATATGAATCTCAACATTGATTTTCCTTTTACTTACATTATGACATTGATGTTTATATGGAAATATACATTTAAGAATTACTTCATGCTAAATTATATTGTTCAATTTTTACATGTAATACTCATCAACAATCCTCCTTATTTTCATCATATATTTTATGTGGATAAGGTATTGTGTGTTTAGGAATTATTCCATACTACATGATAATGATCAATGAATACTTGTTCAAGATGTTCTTCACCCCATGGGCCTAAAGATAATAATATCTTTTGACAATTAATATATCATAATTCACTTTCACATTCCATAAATAACACTTAAATTAATCCTATGAAGTGTATTTACCATTATCTTGACTTTGTAATAGTCTTCACTCTCTAGTTGAACTAATTATGAAAGATTTTTTTCCTACCTTTATTTATAAATATTTCTTTGTCTAAAAATAAATAAGTAAATGTATTTATAATTCATAAGGTATTTAGATCTAAAGAGTTTAGATATCATACTAGGTACATCCTTGATAAAGAAATTTAGTTTTTCATGAAAAAGAATTTTATTTCCACAACTAGGTATAACTGAGTCTTATATTTTATATTCATCATTTATTTCCAATGTTTAAAAAATTAATAAACCTTTAGTTGAGTATAAGAAATCATAAACAAAATTCATTCCTAAACTAGAATAATGTATCCTTGTTTCTAGTGGACACAATATATAATTTTTTTTGGTTTTACTAAATAAAACCACTACTAGAACAACTAACAAGGTAATTAGAAGTTGTGTGCTTAATATCACTGACATAAGAATCACCATTTCTTATCCTCTTAGAGAACACATATAACTTATTGTAATTTTTATTTACTTACTTGGATACTTTATTTCAATAAAAATATCTGATAAGAATATTTTATTTAATACCCAATAAGTAAATAAAAAACATTACTTATAATTTATTAACATACTTGAAGAAGAAGAAGAAGATACTTGTTTCTTTAATTTAGTTCATAGTATTTAAACATACATAGTCTTATATCATGACATGTGAATAAAATATCCTCTTTTATGATGATAAACCTCTTTTCTTTGAAGGAATTTGTGAAGGTGACTTTTAAATTATCCTTTCCATTAGAATTCTGACATTTTATTTCAACTTTTTCACCATAAAAAATAAATATTATACTTTCTTTAGGTTCTTATTATCCAGGAAAACTTTACCCAAAATGAAATGAACTATTTTTTCTCCATTCTATTAATTTTTTAACCTTAAATTAATCTAGTGTAATTGGGTGAAAAATATATTAGAAAGGGTTGGGTTGAAATATATTGATATTTATTTCAATTTAATCATATCCAATGTAATCATCACCCCATTCATATCCTGATTCACTATATCCTCATAATATTATTGGGGATGCGACCTCGTGTAAACCCATCAATGTACTAATGATGCATCTTCACCTCATTAGGAATTTTATTATAACATTATGATATAAACATAAAATGAAATATACATGTATATCCTAATATCTTGTTTCTCACCCTCTCTTCCTAAAGTGGGTCAATGAGTATTGGGGACTCTAACACCTTCAATTTTCTATATCGTGGTACTTTGTGTAAGAATTTATACTACTCTTTGGAAACTTTTTTTGTTGAAGAAATAATCTTTTTCCTAAATAAATCACAGTTTATTTATGTTATTACATTTAATTTTTCTACAAAATAAAATTTATATAGAAAATTAGTAGTTTTTATTTCGATTTCCATTTAAGCATTATTGATTCATTAAATCATTAAATGTCTCCAACTATTTTATCAAACGCTAGTATACGTCACTATTAAACTTGGAATAATCAGCCACTACATTATTCTAGAGGCAAGAATCCATGAAACATCTCTTCATATTCCAAGATATGGTTGTTTCACTACTCGAAGAGTTTCAAGGTAGAAATTTGATTGGTAAAATATATTAACTCATGACTCCTTGAACTATTGAGTGAAGTCCCAACTTCTAAAATTATAAAAAAAGATTTAAACAATAATTTTACTATAAAGATGCAACAATATTGATATGGATACATTTTTATACCTATTTTAGTTAAGTTAACTCATTTATCTCATAAGAACCCTCTATTAGTAGGAGGCACCCTCAACTAGGATTAATGTGCACCTTGTACACCTGATTTTTCTCAACTCAAATGACAGAAGGAATTATGAATTAATATTTATTTTAGGGTTTTTATAATTATTAATAAATGAAATCTTTTAAATATAATATGCACATACTATGTGATTGCACTCACAACTGAACAATGCATTAAATTGAAACACATTCATCTCTCCTTAGATTGATTTAATCTGTGTATTTTATATTTGTTATTTTATGGGATTTCATAATATTATATATTCATAAAAATAATAAATAATTCATAATTTAATAAACTGAGTGACTAACCATGAGAATTTGATCTTGGTTGATCCATTTATTCTCAATGGATCGTCCATGACTCTAGGGGTAAAGTACTTGAGTCATCTCTGACTTGTATCATAACTTGCACCCTAGTCCAATATAACACCACCTTGTATGGAATACCACCATGTCTCAGTGTGGTCCACATATTATAACATCCTCACCATTCTTCTTCATAATACAGAAAATATTAGACGTAGGGGAGAGGATCTTGGGAGTGCATAATACAGATAAATAACTTTTATCTAGGCACACATACCCCTATACATTTAGTAATAAATAAATTCAATGAACAAACCATCTATTTTATTAAATAATTACAAACATCACATGCATCACATAAAATTTCATAAATAATTAAATAAATTAACTTCTAGACTTATATTGGGGTTAATTATCAGGATCATACGATGCATAATATTTGAAATACATAATGAAGTTAATTTTTATATAATTTTATGTTTAGGGTAGTAAATGAATTCATATAATTCATTTAATTTTAATATCAATATTAATATTAATCGTTCAAACTAATTTAATTTTATATTATTTCAAAAAAATTAATTTTGAAATATATATATATACACACACACTTTTGATCTTATATCTTTATATGTCTAGATTGGGTCAAACATGTTGGGAAGAACCCCTCCCAACCCAATTTATCTCAGGAAAGACCAACCATGGCCCATTCTTGGTTGGGAAAAACCCCACTAAGGCCCATTCTGGGTTGTTCTGTCCAGGTGGGGCTTGGGTGTGGCGATTCTTCTAATCGAAATGTTGTTGAAAGTGGGTTCCCTAACTCAAATTTTGTAAGTACTTTTATTACAAGTACATGTGTACAGTTTGATATATACATGTGTTTATCTTACAAGAATAGTTTTGATAATTTTACATTCACTATATTTATGTTAATAACATTATATTAAATTTCGTTTAAAAAGGTTATAGTTGTTCCTAGGCTATAATGGGAACCTAGAGATACCATGACAGTAATATTAAACGTATATCCTACGGTCCATATACATCATACTGACAGGATGTAGATGATGTTTGAATATCATGTTCTTGGGGATCATAATCATTGAGACTTATTCTCATGAGGTTTCTACATTTTGATCTATAGTAGATGATATCTTGAGTACAGACCCTCTAATAGGAACACCACATGTTACAGGTGTCATTGGTTGTACCTATCTAAAAACACGTGTATTGGTCTCTTGACTTAAGATTGTTATAAATGTGTTTTATTAGATCATGTAATTTGATTCAAGGTGAAAACCATGACATTCAAATCCTGGTGATGTAGCTTATGTTGTGTGCATATTGGGTGGTATGGCATTGGTTGAATGGTCAAGAAAAAAAATTGTTGCTTTAGATTTAAGGAAGTGATATCTCAATCCTAGTTGATCAGGATGGTAGTACCTTCAAAAATCCATGGAAATGGTAGTCCAAGGTAATTCAATCTAGTTAAATCAACAAATAATAAAGTAAAAATGTTTAGTGAAACACGTCGTACATCTTGTTTTATGATATATCATATTAAAAATGGATTATATTATATAGTCTAGTGAATATTCCTTATCTATTTAGGGGTATTTATGAGTTACAAGACTTTGCTCATAGTCTGTGAATGGTATTCATTTCTATAGAGATAAAGGTGCTAGAGGGTCACTCGCAATAGTGTATTCAAGGGGTTTCCCTATTCTGGTGAATAGGTGTAAAGGAAATGGTGGGTCTCACCATAGGGTCCTAGTGTTGTCCATATATTTACGATCACTAAAGAATAAATAAATTCATTATTATTCTGGTATCCCTACTACAAAATAGGCCTTTCACAGTGCTAGAAATTGCCTTTAGCAACTCTAGAGAAGTGATGACTACCTTAGAGAGATTAAAAGCCCGAGTATATTATCAATGTTGATAAAGGTGTCCTTTACCGGTGCTCAAAATGTGTAGATAAATGTTTTTTTTATCAATGCATTTAGAAACACTGGTAAAGGACCACATTTATCAGTGCTTTTATTTAGTGTTACTAAAATCCTAGTTTATTAGAGCTTATAGAAGCACTAATAAAGAGAATTTTATCAACACTTATAGAAGCACTGCTAGAGGGGACTTTTATCGGTGATTTTAAAATTGATGATAAATGGGAACTTTATCAAGGATATTAAAGGAACTAATAAAGGGTCATATTGTAGTGTGGTGCAATAACACACTGCAACATTGATGCAATTTTCTACAACAGCACACTGCAACGTTGATGTAATGTGATGCAACAACACACTACAGCATCGATGCAATGTGTTGTAACAGCACACCGCATCACCAAAAAAACTAGATATCTGCAAAAATAATTACCAAGAAAAATTTTAAATTAAATGAAATTTACAACATAAAAACAAGAAAAACACTATATTATACACATTTCAAACATTAGTATGTACAATTACATAAATAAAAATTATTTCATACATTCAAAAACATTAGTGTTCCTTTGTCTTTTAATCAAAACTCTGAACCATGATATTTCCAAACAAACCATCCTGGCTCAAGAAAAATAATGCACCTTTATATGAAAACAATTATTATATTAGTAATAATATAAAAAATAAATAAATAAAAGGTGTTAATTTTACTAAAATTGATATCAATTTTAAATAAAAATATTCATTTGGATTCATAGAGGTCACACCATCCATCAGATTGATATATGGATAATTTCAAAAAATCTCAAGTGACTAGTGGATGTTTTTTATAAAGTATCAAAACAATCTGAATATTTTTTCTTGGTTTCGATTAGGTCAATTACCTTTTTTTAAAAATGTCATTTTAAACTAGAAAAATGAACTTTGACTCATTCTGACCAAATCATGTATTATATTGATGTGAAAATAATTCCTAAAAGTGAAAAATGAATTAAGAATCATTTTTATAATTTATCAAGAAAATACGAGCATGTTTGAAATGTTTTCAATGAGTGAAATGTTTTTAACTAAAATGTCAATTTTAAACTGATAACAAAAATATTGAGCCATATTGGGAACATCATGTGTTGGATTGAGGTGTAGATGATTCAAACACATAAAATATGACTTATGGATCATTGTCATAATGTATCAAAATAATATGAATGTGTTTTATCAGTTTTGTGTAGGTTAGTTATCAATTTTACAAAAATTGGGGTCAATTTGAAATTAAAATATTCACTTTGATCCATACGGGTCACACCATGAGTAGGATTGTGGTGTGGATGATTTATACACATCTAAAATGACTTATATATCATTTTCCTAAAGTATCAAAACAATCAGAATTCATTTTCTCAATTTTTGAGTATATCAATTGTCTTTTTTACTGAAATGTCATTTTAAACTAGAGACAAACACTTTGACTTATTCCAATCACATCTTGTATTGGTTTTATGTGAGAACAATTCCTACACATCAAAAAATTATTTATAAATCATTTTCCTAAATTATTAAGAAAACCTGAGCATGTTTGATTAATTATTAGTGAGTGATAATTTTTAAAAAAAATGTTGATTTTAAATTGATAATAGATACTTTGATTCATATCAGCCAAGTTTTGCGTCTAATTTAGGTTCAGTTGATCCCTGTACAAAACAAAATGACTTAAGGATAATTTTCATAACTTATAAAGACAATCATAATGTGTTTTCTCGGTTTTCAGTTGGTTAGTTTTCCATTTTATTAAAAAATTTGTCAATTTTAAATAAAAAAGGCACACTTAGATTAATATCGGTTACACCGTAAATCGGATTGAGGTGTGACTGATTCTTATACATGCAATTTTAATTATGGATTGTTTTCCTAAAGTATCAAAATAATATTAATGTTTTTTCTTAGTTTTTAGTATGACACATGTCTTTTTTACTAGAATGTCTTTTTAAAATTAAAACATGCACTTTGAGTCATATCGATCACATCGTTTATCAGTTTGATATGAGAAAAATTCAAACACATCACAAATGAACTATTAATATATATTTTTAATTATCATGAAAATAAGAGTTCATTTTTGAGGGTTTCAATGAGTGACACTTTTTGAACTAAAATTTCAATTTTAAACTGATAATGGACACATTGAGTCATATAAGGCACATCGTGTATCGGATTGAGATGTGGTAGATTAATACACATCATAAATGAATAATGAGTCATTTTCTAAATGTATTTAAACAATAAGAATGTGTTTTCGTGGTTTTGAGTAGGTTGCCTATTTTTTTACTAAAATTGAAGTCAATTTTAAATAAAAATATGTACTTTGAATCATATTGGTCACACCATGAATCAAATTGAGGTATGGATAATTACGGAACATCTCAAATGAATTATAGATCATTTTTCCTGAAGCATCAAAACAATATGAATGTGTTTGTTTAGTTTTGAGTAACTCATTTGTCCTTTTTTCTAAAATTGATGTTAATTTTAAATAAATATTCACTTATAGTCATATCGGTCACAACGTGCATCGGATTGAGGTGTGACTGATTCCTACTTGTCCCAAATGACTTAGGGATTCTTTTTCTTAAAGTATCAAAATAATATGAATGTGTTTTCTTGGTTTTTAGTACATGACTTGTCTTTTTGGCTAAAATTTAATTTTAAACATCAAACATGGACATTGAATCATATGGATCACAACATGTATCGATTTGATGTGAAACAAATTCCTACACAACACAAATTATTTATGAACAGATTCCCTAAAGTTTCAAGAAAATACCATCGCTTTTTCTTGTTTTTTAGTGAGTGACACTTTTTAAAGTAAAATGTCGATTTTAAACTGATAACAGACACATTGATTCCTACAAGCCACATCGTGTATTAGATTAAGGTGTGACAGATTATTACAGGTCACAAATGACTTATGGATCATTATTTTAAAGTATAAAACAATCTGAATATTTTTTATTAGTTTTGAGTATATCATTTTTCTTTTTTACTAAAATTAATGTCAAATTTAAATAGATTTAAGTAACTCGAGTCATACTGATCACACCATGTGTCGGATTGAGATGTGGAAAATTCTTATACATCCCAAGGTCGCAAAAAAATCCCAATTATCAATGTTACTAGGATTACCATTGATTTTATTTATCTAACTCCTAATACTACATTAGGAGCTTCAAAAAAACCAACTCAACTCAAAAAAAAGGAGTCTACCTATTTAAGAAAATAATTATTATATGAGTAATACAAAAAAGAAATAAATTAAACATCAATATTAAATAAAACATTAATTCTTTGGACAATGATTTTACTGTGGAAAAATCAATATTACCTCTGTGATTGAGAAGTGGAAGGAACTTGAAGGAAAGTAACAAATTTTAACACTACAAGGGTGAATGGTTTTGAAGGAGAATAAGTATTTGGATGTTTTAGTGCAAAAAGACATTAAAGATGGACAGACTACCCAAAATCGAACAAAAGAATCCACCTATATAAGAAAATAATTATTATGTGAGTAATACTAAAAAGAAATAAAATAAATATAAATATGAAACAATACACTAATTATATGGAAAATTATTTTACTATAAAATCTTTAACATTACCTCTATGATTTAGTAGAGGCAGCATAGTTTCTCCTCCTTAAAAGGTATTAGAGAGAACTTAATGGAAGGTGATAAATTCAACACTGTAGGGGTGAAAACATTTTTGGGGAGAATAATTATATAGAGGTTTTGGGGAAGAAAAGAATGAAATATTGATATATAATCCCAACTCAAACAAAATAATCCACCTATAAATGAAAAAAAATATTATGTGAGTAATACTAAAAATAAATAAATTAAAAATAAATATGAAACAATACATTAATTCTGTGGAAAAATATTTTACTGTGAAACATAAATATTACATCTATGATTTAGTAGGGACAACATCATTTCTCTTCCTACAAAGGCATTACAAATAAATATAAATATTTTAAAATAAAAGAACCATGCAAGGAATAATGAAAATTAAATCAAAGTTCCATTATATAATATTTTTTTAAAATAGAGAAAGTATATCATAACATTACCTTTACATATTTCCAAAGGGTTTCCTTCATTATAGTTTGTTCTTATAAGGGATTGGTAAAATCATCATGTGCAGAATACATTGTCTGCATGAGTTGTCAAACATTTAATTTAGATTATGTTAATGCAATAGAGAACATATAATATTATGAAGAAAAACATAGTATATTAAAAAACACATTTACATTCTCATTGAACTCTTTTTATTTTTTTAAAGGTATTATGGATTTGGTTCCTCTATCGAGAATCCAAATCCCTTATTTTTGATCCCCTATAATGTATAAGACATTGTCTACACTGTGACCAGTATGAACAATTCTGATCTCCTAATGAAATTTTCATCCTTGATTGAATTTTCATCTGAATTGACATTTTTTTAATATACAGTAGTAAAATTGACCAATTATTGATTATTAGATCAGAGGCATAAAATAATTTCACTACCTGTGATTCCATTATTAATGGATAATCTTTTTTCCCCTCTATACTGAAATTCACCTTTATGAATCTCTTTTCATCAACTTTCATTGCACTAATATTTTCAACCCATTTGAAATGGATAATTGGAACTTGAAATGTTGTATAATCCAACTCATATATCTGTTTGATAATTCAAAAATATTACATATTTTCATAAATTGGATTTCTATCCTTGGAACCATATATGTGCATTGCTTCATCCACAAGCATAACACCACTGTTTTCATTATACTATAGTCATTGTTTTCTTTTGTATAGAATGTGTAACCATTAATTACAAACTAGTGTAAGATATAACATTTTCATTTGGTTCCCTAGCTATCCATTGAATTCATTCAGCTATTAAATTCATATTTTCATATAACTTCTTATAAATTTGATTATAGAACCATCATATAAACTATTGTCTGTGTGTATTTGATATCCATCTTCCATCCCTTGATGGATTCAAATATCTAATAATTTCATTGTGGGATTCAATGTATAGATCAATATCTTCACTATTATTTAAAATGTAAAGGTGTTCTTTCTCCCATTCTTTCAAGGTAAGTTTAACAACATATCTTTCGAAAATCCCTTCCCCTATAAGGCATTCGCTGTGATGAGACTTTTGGAGACCGATGTTGTCAACATCTAATAGGTAATCAGTGTAGAATTCAATATCTTCTTCAAAAATATATCGTTCTACAATAAAAACTTCTGGATGACTTTTACTCTTGACATACCCCTTCAAAATCGTCAAATATTATTCAATGGGGTGCATCCATCTGTAATGTATATGACCCCATAGTGAAACCTCTCTAATAAAATAAACTATCAGTTAGAACATTAAATCAAATAATGATGGTCGGAAGAACATTTCTAATTCACATAATATGACAACAACCGCTTTATTCATGATAGGAAACATTGTTGTGTCTATAAATTTACTATATATAGATATGAAAAAGAAGCAGGGTATGGTAAATTTATGACATACATTTTGAGGTATAGTTCGATGGAAATAAATAGGCATTAAATCTTACATCAAAACATGATAATTGTTCAATTTTTACCCTTATAACATTAAATTAGTCATTGAAATGGAATTCTTGATATTTGATTAATACCTTTGTGGAAATTTTACACTATTAAGGAAAAGGAAAAATTGTAATTTTTCAATCTAGATAGAGTGTTAGTTGTTGGAGGATGATAATCACGCCATTTACCTTTCACTAGTGTCAACTCTTCCCTTATCCCTACTTCAATCAAGTCCAGCCTAGCCTTGATGCCATCTTTAATTTTTTCAGGAACATTTAGTAACAAGTTAATAACACTATCAAATACATTTTTTCTAAATTCATGACATTAAAAAAATTCTGATATAGTAATCAAAGAACATTTATCTCTTCTTTCAACTTGATTTTGTAAGGTTTTTCTAAAATGTTTTACCAAAAATAGTGTCAAAATTTTTTAATTTACTGTATAGTTGATCGCCCGTTACTAGAGATGGTGTTGCACATTGTTCGATATTCACATCGAATGTTATCATCCAGGATTGGTATTTATTTCATCAAGTTATAAATTTATGTTTTCCAAAAATCACAGTCTTCGATGAATTTTTCAACTGAATGGAGTATGTGTGTTTTTCAAAAACAGGACATCCCAACATTCCTTTATTTCTATATCTTGATAATTTTCCATAAGTGGGGAACTCATGTATCATCCCATACAACATAGCCCTCATGGTGAATTATTCACTTCTATGATCATCATAAATTATAACACATGTATCCCACATCAATTTCAAATCTTTGATCAATGAATCCAAATAGACATCAATATCATTACCGGGTTGCTTTGGTTAAGATATAAATAAATACAGTATAATGTATTTGTGCTTCATGCATAACCATGGTGGAAATCTATAATTTAACAAAATGAAGGGCCATGTACTGTGAGTACTACTCTGTGCACACAAAAAATTATTCCATCTATAGATAATGCAAGACAAAAGTTTCTCAACTCATTTCCAAATTCAGGATACTTGTAATAAATTTTCTTCCACTAAGGTGAATCTTCTAGATGATGTTGGTTCCCATCTTTTATTCTTGTATCTGCATTCCAATTCAATTTTCCCACAGTTTCCTAACATCCATATAGTCTTCTAAATTATGGAATGATTCGGAAAGTACAATATAGATTTATAAGGACTTGATTTGTTTTTCTTATATCGATCTTCACCATACTTAGGGAATTTTATTAGTGATTCATAGTCCTTGCAAAACAATATGAAATCATTTAGACAAGCATTTATTTTTTTAGAGATCATTCCCATTGATCGTAACATTCATTTAGCATCATATGTTTGGCATGGTAGTTCATTTTCTTATGATAGAATATCATTTAGGGGACCAAGTTGTTCTATAAAGCTTGTGTCACTCCACCTAGTACCAACATTCAAATTATATAGCTTCAATACAAAAAACAATGTTTTGTATTTATTATAACCGGTATACAATGGTTTATTGGTAAAACTATTTAACTACTAAAACAACTTTGGAAAATAATTAAGGTCATATTTAATTGTCATTTTCCTTTCATCCATGAAATTTCCATCATCATTTATACTGAAATTCATAACAAAAGATCCATAAACTGCAATATCATCCTAATCGGTGTACACATTCAATTTTTTCCCATGTTTATTTAAACATTTATAGCTCTGATTTATTCTGTTACAAATCAAATGTTTTTCCAACTCTTCCAAACTACTTTTTCTTGAATAAAAACAATTTAAACATGGATAGTGGATTTGAAAAGGGTGGTATGCATGCTCTCTTACAAAATTTATGAACTCTTTAACTCCGACTTCATGCTATTTTGTCAAAATGATTAGCATTCATCCATTTTTTATTCTATCCATCCTATTGGGTTCATAAAATTTTAATTTTCTATAGTAAATAAATAAATACACATAAGATATTCATTATCAAAGGTGAAATTTATAGAAAATTATAATAAGGGAAACTGAAAATTTTGATTATTTCAATGAATTTCAGAATGTTGAAGAAAATGGTTAATTTAATTTAAGAAAATAATTACTCTACTTTGGAAGGTTTTATTCTATTAATTCATTTAAAGGTTAAAGTTATAAACAACTATCATCCTCATAAACTCATCTCCTAGACATTTATCATTGAATTTTGTTTTTTGACACACATCCTCCATCTCTTATAGATATTCACCTACGTTGTTTGAAATATTCTAAGCAGTAGTCATCCATGGGATGACTAATGATCATAGTAGTACAAGAAACATAAAATATATGGTGGATGAATTTCAAGAAATAAATTCAATAATAATAGTTTGGGTGATGAATTTGATGAGAATGACATTTTTCTCTAAAATATGTGGGGGATGAGTCTCAAGAAACAAAATTCAATTAATAAGTCTTGTTTAAAACACATCAATTATTTATTAAATACCCTAATCATATAAAAAATATTATATAGGAAAGTAATCAGTAATAAGAAACTCAAATATGATAAACAAGAATAATAAACTCTCATTAAATAAACTAGAAGATATAAAAAAGTATTAATAAAACATTTTAATAAATAAAGATTTTTTTCATATACATGGATAGTAATCAAATATTCCTAGGGGTGGAATGAATACATGTAGACCTAAAATGATGAATACCTAAAAATAATTTCTAATATATAGAATTTGATAAATTTCATTCTATTTTTTGAATCAAGTGATATAAAAACCTATATAATTATTATATTTAAAATTAATGGTATATCAAATATTTGAAAACATCTCAAGACTCTTGGGATGCAATATCACCACACCAACCCATCCCAAGGGTTCTAAGAAGGTCATCACATCAGATCTACCCATTTGAAGGATTCTAGGGAGGATATATAATACACATTGAACCATCCATAAGACTAAATAGAGTTCTAAAAAGAATTTTTCATAAATAAATAATACACATCAACAAGATATATCACAAACAAGGGAGAAAACACACCAACCCTTGAAACATCTATCCCATACACACTAGCCTCTACTGAGATAGAATGACTCTCGTGAGGTCACAATTTCAAAGTGGAATGCCCTTAATTCACTTAGAAATATTGGTGGAATGAAAAATAATAATAAATATATAAAATATCACTCCCCATCTAAAGTCTCTACTACATAAATATGAAAATAACTAGTTAGTTTAATATTCTAGGAAGCAGTCTCATAGGCTACCCAATCACTGTCATAAATATAGATACATAAAAAATTATATAGATGATAAAAATGGTATGGTACCTCTACTATATGCTTAACTAGACTATTTATCCAAAAAAATAAATCATTATTCATCAAAACTTTTTCATAAATAAAAGTGTATCTTTCAAATCACCTAAATTAATTCAATACTGTAATTGAGAAGGAAGAAGATGCCTGTATGGTCTGGGAGTGATGTTTGGAAGACTCGTAGTATAACTATTTCATACTCCTTAAATTAAAAGCATAAAAATGGATTATATCCATGTCCAAATATCCAAAATTATTAACTCACCTCACTCACAATTTCAAAACAGCTTCCAGCATGGCTAGAACCGTTGATATTTTACACCCTGAGTTCCTTAATAGAAAGTAGATAAAGACTTACGTTCAAGCCTTGTATTCCTTCAACCCTTGAATTGTTTGAGAATTGAATTTGAGTCTTGTATTTGTTTGATCCTTAATTCGAGCTATGATTTGAGCTTTGATTCACTAAGGGGGAGTGCCGATAGTGGGAGGATTTCATGGAAAGTTTCTGATATCATGATAGGTTCTCCACTGGTTAGGGTTTTTTAAATATATCGGGACACTTTTATCAGTGCTTCCAAAAAAGTGTTGATAAAGATGTCTTTTATTAGTGCTTAAATAATAATCACTAATAAAAGGATTATTTAACAAATTTTTTAGTCCTGGTAAAGATAGATTTTATCAGCACTGATAAAACTCTATCTTTATCAGCAAAAAAAAGTGCGGATAAATAATCCTTTTATCAGCACTTATTACTTAAGCGTTGATAAAGTATTTATAATTATAATTATAGATAAATAAAATTAATTATATACAAATATAAATATAGTAAATATATTCTTTATTTAAATATATTTATTATAATTTAATAATTACTTAAATATATAAATACTTATTTATAATTATATAAATATTTTTAAAAAATAATATTTCTATCATTATATATATTTATATAATTATATATATATATTTAATAAATATATATAAATATAAATATAGTAAATATATTTTTTATTATTTAAATTTATTATAAATTTAATAATTATTTAAATATATATAATTATTTATTTATAATTATATAAATACTTTTAAAAAAATATTTATTTATTTATAATTATAAATATATAATTGTAGAAATATAGTAATTGTACCTTTATAAAAAAAATTATAAATATTTTCATACAAATATATTTTTAACATTATTAATGAATATATAATTTTAAGTGCATGAATGTTAAAAATGAGTGAAATTGAATAAAAAAATTAAGTACACATTAAAAATATTGAAAAAATGGATAAATGTAACACCCCGAGATTTTATGAAAAATATTCTTTTTAATTTCATTGTTATCTTGTGTTGTACGTTACACCAAAAGGATTTTTCACTACACGCATCCCTGACTTGGCTTGCATTACATGCAATCACGACCTTCCATGATAGTGTATGTTGTACGCAATACCGAGTTTCACTAAACAACGATATGTTATATAAACTAGCCATTATGAATAGTAATACCCACTTTTTGAAATCTTATTTTTCAAAATGAACTTCATTTTTGGATTCAGAATATCGAAATTAGCCTAGGGTGAATTTTTCGTATTTTTCATAAAACTTTCAATTTTTGATGAATAGTGAAAACACTAGGTTACTATTTAAAACCCGACTATTTATATAAATAATTATTTATTTTATTTAAATCTATTTTAGGTAAAAATTGATACATAATACCTATATAAGTTCAATGTAATTCATTGGAGTCATTTTATAATAATTTTAGACATATACAAATTTTACTGAACTTTTCACATTCTTTTACCCACCTCCTAGGAGAGTTTAAAAATTTACATAAAACTTAATTTTACTGCCTCTGTGAGTGGAATTTCAAAATTCTGAGAGACACGGTTAATATCAAGGAGTAAAATGTGGTTCAATAAGATAAAAATAATTTTTGGTGAATAGTAATGTTTTACTTTTATTTACCACGGTTAAAAGTAAATAGGGTAATTAAGGGTAAAAATGATATTATTATTACCCTAAAACATGTCCTAATTCTATTGGATAAGTGTAGTTCGACCCAAAAAAAACTTAGGGATAAAATATTACCCTTTAGGTCCACTTTCATTAGACTAGGACATTTATTATTATTTTATTTAAAGAAGAATTAAAATTGTTAAAATCAAAGTTTAATAACTAAAACATTTTTAATATAGGGTTATACATAAGATAAATTCGACTATAAATATTCATTAGAAATATAAAATGATTTACTACATAATGGTATTTTATTTATAATTTTTATACATTAAATAATTTAATTTATTTATGACACAATGATGATTCTTTAATTACCTTATTAATGAAATATTAACATAATTGATGTTATAAATACCCAAATAAATGTAATTTTAGACTTTTTATGAATTAAAGTAATTTTCTAGTTTAATATGACATGTTAGTATTGATTTAATTAACTGTTTTTTAACTAATAATGCTGTTATGATTTTCATAAAAATCAAGTACCAGATAGTGTCAAAATTGACATAGAATAGTTTTTAAAAAAAATATTATATTATTAATTGTTATTTTATTCATAAAAATCTAAGGTTCATACAAATGACTTATATAAGGATATATATATTAATAATGAACCACTTGGGGTTCGTTTGGCTTGTTTTAGTAAGATTATTAACCATATAGTGTAAGAAAACAAAAAGAAACAGTAAAAGTTAAATTATTTATCTTACAGTTAAATCTAAATGATAAGGATAAAATAGTAACCTAAACTTGTCTAAAACCTATTGGTTGAGATTAATTAGACCCATCCCCATATTATCAATGAAATAAATCAATTTTCAGTTATTAAAAACCGAATATGACTTTATTATAAAATAATATTTTTATGTTTTCCTAAGGTGCCTCTCTCCTCCCTTATAAAAAGGGCACCCCTTCCCTCTTCTATTGACGCCCTTTTGAGCCTTGAAGCTCAGCCAACCCCTGAAAATTACTCTTTTCAACCTATCTAGTAATATCATAGAGTTTCTAGTCTTCTCAAAAGACCAACTCTAGTGCCCTAAGAAGAAGTTTAAAGGAGGTGCGTCGAGGAAGAGGTAATCTCTTCTACCAACTCTTTCAAGTTTTTTTTTCTTCTTCTACTTTCTCTTCTTTAGTTGTTTCATTATAAAGTAATAACATCAGTATTACTTATATACTGATATGTTATTATAAATATGAAACAACCCATTTCACCTTCTATCCATCCTATGGAAAACTAAATCACCGCGCGTGCGTATGTATGGAATACCGTCTCCACGCCGAGGTGTAATCTATTTTTCCACCACCACCCTACTTGGATGGCTATAATGGTGTACATGATTACTATATATGATTATTATAACATCATACTGATTCTAAGATATTATATCATCCACTCTAATTCCATTCAATGAATATGGGAATGATATCATTGCTCGTGCGTACGTACGGATTACCGTCTTCACGACGCGATGAGATTCATTTTCCATGTTAACAATTCAAGAATGATTATAAAGTATATATAATAAGTAATCATGAAATATATGAAATAATAATGCTAGTGGATTTATGTATATATATATGTATGTCATCTACTTAATTCCATTCAAGTCAATAAAGAAAGTAAAAAAGAGTTCATGCGTACGTACGGCCTACCATCTCTATGAATGGTGTATTTCATTTCATTTATCAATCTATTATATTTTTATATACTGAATATATATTATATATAAATCATGATTTACATTATAGAAGTAATTAATTCATGATATAATTAATAATAATATCAATAACAACAAGTCCAAACAAGTACGGTAAATAAAATGATTTTACCCAAAACGCTAATGGGTAATATAAAGTCATAAGTGAACCATATACGATATAATAAAAATAAATATCATTCTGTAATAAGTAAATGAAATTATTTAAATCTTTATATAGGAGGTTCGAATACGTATGAATCATATCAGACCTATGGTAAGGGATAATTATTCCAATCTCATTCTTATCCGAGATTATTTATTCGTAAGTATTTACTAGCGTTATGTTTATTATCCATATTCATATGTTCTCAAAATGTTATCATAAAACGTTTAATTTTCTTCCATTTATTCTTAAATTCATTTTACCCTTTTTACTTTTACCACATCGTATAGAAGGAATCTTTATTTTGTTTACCATACGAGGTACTTTTTGAATTTTCTGGAAAAATTACGAGAAGAATGTTTTTTTCAACTTATACGGCATGAAAGGATTTTTATGGTTTCATAACACCTTATTTTCATGATGCCTAATCTACAAGATTTCATGAATATTTTCAAAAAAATCCTTTTCTTTTAAAATTTCATGGAATTTTGTGAAAAAAAATGATTTTGAAGAAGAAAGGATATTTTCATCAAGAATTCATTTCAAGTGTTTTATCAAAACCATTTTCCATCTAAGATGACATTATTTCATATGTGTATGTTTCAAGTATAATGTATCTTTGATTTACATGGTTTATCTTTTTTTATGATGAAATAATATCCATTTGTTTAATATGGATTATGTTATGATGTAATGATGTTTATGAAACCCATTTTATTCGTTGGGTTATTATGAATGGTGTTTGTTTATTTTGTGGCACAAGTAAGAATGATTTCATTATGAGATGGGTGGGACCTATATCTCCCTCCAATTTATTGGGTATGGATTTATATCTCATGATATAGACATGTCTGGAATGGTAAGTTAATCCAGTTCAGTGTTACAGGACTGAAATGAGGAGTGAACTCGATTCAGAAAGGGACTCTGTCCACTAAGATGGTCTTGGCAGTAATGCCTTGGCTATTATGGAAATCATATCATGTGCTTAATGGTTTTACACAATTACATGTTTTCTTCCCATGCTATTTTATCATGATTGATGTTTCATTATGATATATTCCTTACATACTTCCAATATTTATGTCTTGCTCACGATTTTGATGTTTAGATTTTATGTTCAAGTTTTTTCATTCAAAATTTTATGGATTGTCTTATGTTCTCTATGCTTACCCTTACTGGGAATTTGATCTCACCCTTTTTATGTTTTCTTTTACCTGGGATTTAAATAAGGGTTTTAGGTAAGAAAATAAAAGGGGAAGATCTTTATGGGAGATGTTGAAGATCTTTCAACATGATTAGAAGATTATGTACCAAGTTTCCAAAGACACTAAACTATTATGGTCCTTTGGTGTCTATTTTTGTTATGTATTAAGTATTCTACAAAAGTAATGTAATTTCCATGTACATCAAGTTTTTGGTCTCTACAGTTGGTATCAGAGAAAAGGTTTAGTTAACCTTTGGAAACTAGGATGCGAAAACTTTAGTGAGATACATAAAGATATTTATAAGGTATGTATAGGGATGTCACTAAGGTTAAGTATAAGTATAGGTTATAGTCCAAGAATTACGGTAATGATATTATAATTAAACCTAATATGTTAGATATCTAAGTTACTCCCCCTTTATTATGTTGTTTTCCCTAGCATTATTTTTTCCTCTCACACTATTCTTTTTGGGTTTTAGACGATGGCTGGAACCCGAAGGAATTGTGTTGATCAATGTAATGGACGATGTAATGATTTTCCTCATAAACAAACCAACATTATGGGAGATAGAGTGAAAAATCTTATTGCTATACTTACACAAGATATGAATCATTCTGGACTTCCAAATGAGCAGAAAAGGGAACAATATTCTATTGAGTCCTTCATAAGGAAACATCAACCTTTTTTTTAGTGGGTCTTCTGATCCACTTGTTGCTGAATAATGGATCAGTACCATTGAAAAGATATTTTTCATACTTTTTTGTTCGGAACATGAAAAATTCATTCTGTCTATTTACTGTTTAGAAGGTGAAGTAGATCAATGGTGGAATCTAATTAATAATACGAGGCCCTGAGATGAAATTGAATCCATGGAATGGGATGAGTTCAAGAACTTATTTTTCAATAAGTACTTCCCTCGTATTCTTCGAACAAAGATGGAAAATGATTTCCTTTAGCTGAAGAAAAATGATGATAAATTTTTTGGTATATACGAAGCAAATTTTACAAGGCTTTCAAGGTATGCATCTGGCTTTATCATCCAACCGGAAAGTAAAGTTGATCAATTCTTCAGTGGCTTAAAACCAAGTCTTTGAAGGGCATTATCTATAAGAGACTTTAGTAGCTATGAAGAAATTGTGATTTGTGCTATCAAGGTAGAAATAGAAGTTGTTGTTCCATATCCATCTCATGGTTTTGACAAGAAACGAAATATGGAGTTCAAGGAGAAATCTTAGAATAATGGTGAAAAGAAGATAAATGTTTCTTTATGTTCAAAGTGTGGAAAGAAGCATGGTGTAGATTGTGTTAAAGGGACTAGAAAATGTTTTAAGTGTGGAAAAGAAGGTCATAGGGCATCTGAGTGTTGAAGTAATGGAAAAAGGGTTTCTAATGATGTGAATAAAGAAAAGACTGCAGAGAACGTACCACCAACACTTCAATGCTTCTAGTGAAAGGAAATGAGGAATTATGTTAATCAATGCCCTAATCTAAGGGTTAATGATTATCAACGTGAGCAACCTCTTAAGGAAAAGGACAAAGGGAAGTCACATGTGAACACTATTAGCAATGTTGATTATGACAATGATGTGGTGGAATGATTATGTGTTTATGTAAAGGAATTCCAAAATAATGTTGTGGAATCTCATTTATAGTATTGTGGAACATTGGAATATCTATGTAATGGTTTATTGTGGTTTTTGATAATTATATGGTACCAGTAACCATGAAAAGTGACTCAAATATTTTGGAAAGTAGATGATATGTGCATAAAGAAGGGATAAGGAGATAATGAAATTTTTGATAGTATTAATGAGCTCATGACTAATATAAGGAAAAAGTGATATCATGGTTTGAGTATATAGAATTTTTTGGATTTTGGTATATGGAAAGACTTGCCTTGTGACAGAATTCATGTTTTCACTATGGTTCAGGAGAATACATGATTAAGGTATTCACATTTTTGGAATGCGACCAACAAGATATATCATATGATATATGGGGGATAAATGATGGTATTCACATGCTCGGTAGATGACATTTCTAGTATTTGTTTTCTTTATACTGTGAGCATGGACAGAAGTATTTGGATAAGCCTAAAGATTGGAATGAATTAAGTTAGACATAATATAGTATTTTTTAAGGCTATAACTTTTTTCTATTTTATTGCAGGAATGTTATTATAATGTAGTTTTAGAAAAAGGGACAACCTGAAGGAAGGGAGATAACTCGTCGCATCGTACAAGGATATGGGAATCGAACCCACAACCGAAGTGCGACAGGCCTTTATTTCCTACCACTAGCCTATAGGAAGTCTCTGGTTAGTAGAAACTAGTTTTATTAAGCAGTATGATAGATTAAGTATAAGTCCATTTTTGGAATCATATACGATTAAACCCACCATAGATGGACTTGTGTATATTTGATAACTTTTTCTAAACTTTTGTTTGAGACATATGGAATGACCCATCATTCTATCACATGATTTGGTAATACTTCACGAATGAAAAAATCTACTTCATTTCTCTAAGAGATGAAGTGGAAATTGTTAAAGGCACGAACAAGGGTGAGATTATACCGAAATAAAGTATGTATTTCATCCAATTCAAATTCTTTATCTTTAGGTAAATCATCTTGAAAACCAAAAAATGTTGTCCTAGTGCCCTTATATCCAATGAATCAGATGGTACCTTAGATCATCACAAATTTATGGCTTTGTGATTGTTGGCTTTTTCATAGCCATGTTCTCTACCACTCTCCATCAGAACTTGAGGGTTAGATTTCCCTTCCATATCCATATTTTCTCCTATGTTTTCCTATGTGGAAACCCAGTGATTAGTTAATTTGGGTAACCGTTATGTTTCATAATTTAGTTTTAAAGATAAGTTTTGGTATTCCTTTTTAGGATGTGGGGTTCTATTAAAACTTTTGAGTAGTAAACCATTTATAACCCCGATGAATTTCGAGGGAGAAATTTATTTTAAGGGGAGTAGAATGTAACACCCCGAGATTTTATGAAAAATATTCTTTTTAATTTCATTGATGTCATGTGTTGTACGCTACACCAAAAGGAGCTTTCACTACACGCATCCCTGACTTGGATTTCATTACACGCAATCGCAACCTTCCACGATACTGTATGTTGTACGCAATATCGAGTTTCACTAAACAACGATATGTTATATAAACTATTTGTTATGAATAGTAATACCCACTTTTTAAAATTTTATTTTTCAAAATGGACTTCATTTTTGGATTCGTAATATCGAAATTAACCTAGGGTGAATTTTTTGTATTTTTTTTGAAAACTTTCAATTTTTGATGAATAGTGAAAACACTAGGTTACTATTAAAAAACCGACTTTTTATATAAATAATTATTTATTTTATTTAAATATATTTTAGGTCAAAATTGATACATAATACCTATATAAGTTAAATTTAGTTCATTGGAGTCATTTTATAATAATTTTAGACATATAAAAATTTTATTGAACTTTTCACCGTCTTTTACCCACCTCCTAGAAGAGTTTGAAAATTTATATAAAACTTAATTTTACTGCTTATGTGAGTGGAATTTCAAAAATCAGAGAGACACTGTTAATATCAAGGAGTAAAATGTGGTTCAATAAGATAAAAATAATTTTTGGTGAATAGTAACTTTTTACTTTTATTTACCACGGTTAAAAGTATATAGGGTAATTAAGGGTAAAAATGATATTATTATTACCCTAAAACATGTCCTAATTCTATTGGATAAGTGTAGTTCGACCAAAAACAACCTTATGGATAAAATATTACCCTTTAGGTTCACCTGGATTCGATTAGGACATTTATTATTAATTTATTTAAAGAAGAATTAAAATAGTTAAAATCAATATTTAATAACTAAAAAAATTTAATATAGAGTTATACATAATATAAATTAGACTATAAATATTCATTAGAAAGATAAAAATATTTCCTACATAATTGTATTTTATTAACAATTTTTAATCATTAAATAATTTAATTTATTTATGACACAATGATTATGCTGCAATTATTTTATTAATGAAATATTAACATAATTGATGTTATAAATACCCAAATAAATGTAATTTTAGACTTTTTATAAATTACACTAATTTTATAGGTTAATATGACATGTTATTATTGATTTAATTAACTTTTTTCAAACTAATCATACTGTTATGATTTTCACAAAAATCAAGTACCAAATAGTGTCACAATTGACATAAAATAGTTTTTAAAACAAATATTATATTATTAATTGTTATTTTATTCCAAAAAATATAAGGTTCGGAAAAATGACTTAGATAAGGATATATATATTAATAATTAACCACTTGGGGTTATTTTGTCTTGTTATAGTAAGTTTATTAACCATATAGTGTAAGAAAACAAAACGACACGGTAAAAGTTAAATTATTTAACTTAGAGTTAAATCTAAATGATAAGGATAAAATAGTAACCTAACCCTGTCTAAAACCTATTGGTTGAGAGGATTTCGACCCCTACCCACATTATCTTCGAAATAAATCAATTCTGAGCTATTAAAAACCGAATATGACTTTATTATAAAATAATATTTTAAGTTTTTCTAAGGTGCCCCTCTCCTCCCTTATAAAAAGGGCACCCCTTCCCTCTTCTCTTCGCACCCTTTTGAGCCTTGAAGCTCGGCCAACCCCTAAAAATTATTCTTCTCAACCTATCTAGTTATATCATATAGGTTTTGTTCTTCTCAAAAGACCAACTCTAGTGCCCTAAGAATAAGTTTAAAGGATGTGCGTCGAGGAAGAGGTAATCTCTTCTACCAACTCTTTTAAGTTTTTTTCTTCTTATTCTACTTACTCTTCTTTAGTTGTTTCATTATAAAGTAATAAAATAAGTATTAATTATATACTGATATATTATTATAAATATTAAACAACATCATTTCACCTTCTATCCATCCTACGGAATACTAAATCACCGCACGTGCGTACGTACGGAATACCGTCTCCATGCCGTGTGTAATCTTTTTTTTCACCACCACCCTACTTGGATGGGTATAATGGTGTAAAGAATTACTATATATGATTATTATAACATCATACTGATTCTAAGATATTATATCATCCAAAACAATTCCATTCAATAAATATGGGAACGATATCATCGCTCGTGCGTACGTATGGATTACCGTCTCCACGACGCGATGAGATTCATTTTCCATGTTAACAATTCAAGAATGATTATAAAGTATATATAATAAGTAATAATGAAATATATTACATAATAATTCTACTGGATTTATGTATATATATATGTATGTCATCTACTTAATTCCATTCAAGTCAATAAGGAAAGGAAAACAGCGTTCATGCGTACGTATGGCCTACCGTCTCCATGAACGGTGAATTTCATTTCATTTATCTATCTATTATATATATATACTGAATATATATGATATATAAATCATGATTTAAATTATTTAAGTAATTAATTCATTATATAAGTAATAATAATATCAATAACAACAAATCCAAACAAGTACGGTAAATAAAACGATTTTAACCAAAACATTGCTTTAACATGAAATTTACAAAAGAACGGGTAATATAAAGTCATAACTGAACCATATATGATATAATAACAATAAATATGATTCTTTAATAAGTAAATGACATTATTTAAATCATTATACAGGAGGTTCGGATACGTACGAAGCATATCGGACCAACAGTAAGGGATAATTATTCCAATCTCATTCTTATCTGATATTATTTATTCATAAGTATTTACTAGGGTTATGTTTATTATCAATGTCCATGTGTTCTCAAAAGAAATTCATAAAATGTTTACTTTTATTACATTTATGTTTAAATTCATTTTTACCCTATTTCCATTTACCACATCGTATGGAAAGAATCTTTCTTTTGTTTACCATATGAGGTACTTTTTGAATTTTTTGGAAAAAGTACAAGAAGAATGTTTTTTTCAACTTCTAAGGCATGAACAGATTTTTTCAGTTTCATAACACCTTATTTTCATGAAGCTTAATCTACAATATTTCATAAATATTTTCAACAAAATACTTTTCTTTTAAAATTTCATGGCATTTTGTGAAAAGAAAATTATTTTGAAGAAGAAAGGATATTTTCATCAAGAATTCATTTCAAGTGTTTTATCAAAACCATTTTCCATCTAAGATGACATTATTTATTATGTGTATGTTTCAAGTATAATGTCTCTATGATTTAAATTGTTTAACTTTTCTTATAATGAAATTATATCCATTTTTTTATATGGATTATGTTATGATGGAATGATGTTTATGAAACCCATTTTATTCGTTGGGTTATTATGAATGGTGTATGTTTATTTTGTGGAACCAGAAAGAATGATTTCATTATGAGATGGGTGGGACCTATATCTCCCTCCAATTCATTGGGTAAAGATTTATATCTCATGAGATAGACATGGCTGGAACGGTAAGTTAATCCGGTTTAGTGTTATAGGACTGAAACGAGGAGTGAACTCGATTCAAAAAGGGACTTCGTCTACTAAGATGGTCTTGGCAGTAATGCCTTGGATACTATGGAAATCATATCATGTGCTTAATGGTTTGCCACAATTACATGTTTTCTTACAATACTATTTTATCATGATTGATGTTCTATTATGATATATTCCTTACATACTTCCACGATTTGTGTCTTTTCTCAATATTTTGATGTTTAGATTTTATGTTCATGTTTTTGCATTCAAATGTTTATGGATTGTTTTATGTTCTCTATGTTTACCCTTAATGGGAATTTGAGCTCACCCTTTTTATGTTTTCTTTTCCCTAGGATTTAAAGAAAGTTTTTAGGTAAGAAAATAAAAGGGGAAGATCCTTATGGGAGATGCTGAAGATATTTCAACATGATTAGAAGATTATGTTCCAAGTTTCCAAAGACACTAAACTATTATGGTCCTTTGGTGTCTGTTTTTTTATGTATTAAGTATTCCGCAAAAGTAATGTAATGTCCATGTACGCCATGCTTTGGGTCTCTACAATTTGTAATGTGTGTGTGCATTGTATATAAAACTTCATTAATTACATATATGTGAAATCAATATAATACACATTTAATCTATGTTAAATTTAAAAATCAAATGAAATTCAATTATATGTCCATTACTCTATGAAATTAATTAGTATTTTTAATTCATATTAATTCTTAATTATAAACCATTATTCACTAAATATATGGAAGTTTAATTTAAAGCGCCTAAATATTTTGTAATATATAAATCATATTTATATAAACTCATATATATCTATATATCGAATATATAATATTTATTAACATTATCATTAATTATATAATTAATAAAATGATTAATATTTTTATCAATTTTCTTATTTTTAATTTTTATTTGTTTAATTTTAATTTTTCATATATCTATATATTTAATAAATAATATTTATTTGTGTTTATAATGTATATATAGTGTAATAAATTTATTCATTCTTATTAATAATCATTTAATTAATAAAACTTGTAATATTATTTTAATAAAATCATTTTTTATTTTTTATTTATTTCACTATTTCATTTTATTTATTCGGACCATTATTAGCGCTAAAAAATCCCTGATAAAGGATTTCATTATGAGCGCTAAAAATATAGCACTGATAAAGGTTACCCTTTATCACTGCTAAAAATAAAGCGCTGATAAAAGGTCCCTCTATCAACATTAAAAAAATTGCTGATAAAGCGTACATTTTATTAGCGCTAAAAAAGGCACTTATAAATGGTTAAATTTATCAGCTATATCTTTAGCGCTGATAAAGATTTCATTTATCAGCGCTTTTTTCTAGTGTTGAAAAATACCAGCATTATTAAATGCCTATTTTGTAGTAGTCTATATAATAATTGAGTTGAATTTATTTATTAAAAGTATTTACAAGTATTTAATTAAATACATGGAAAAATATTATATGCATGAATATTATTTTAATATTCAATGTTTTTTTGGTATTGTGGTAATTATGAGTCAAGTTAACATCTTAGTTTTATCACATAATATATTTAACATATTTTACAATTATGTGATAAAAATATTAATGACATTATGATATAGTTAATTCTTCATAAGATGTCATTTATAGCTTATTTTGAGGGTGTTAGATATACATGGGTCAGGGAACACTTTCTATATATTTTATCTCCCACTATGTAAGTAGAGGACAATATCATTTTCAATTATAATTCATTCCAATGGATTGAGAGATCCTCTCCCCTATGATCACATCAAACAGAGATAATACTCTCTTCTGGGCTTTTGGAATTTAATCTCCTTCACTAATTGAAGGGATGAGATCATGGTGATCATCGTGACATCTAAGGAATCATCAAATATCTACTCTAGTACCCAGAATTCAATAATCGGGGTACATGGATATTTTTGAAGCGTGTGTGGGTGATCTAAAGGGTTTCTTGTTTGGATCCTTCATGGAATTATTTTTAGTGAAAACAGATAGTCAATCTCATTGATGATTAAAATATCATACTCATTATTTTAATTTTTGGTCTTACTAAATTAATATAAGATCGGTGGGCTTCTACCAGGGCTCAGATTACTAGAGAAAATGAAGTAACGTTGCTACAACGATGAAAATTTTAAATCATCATCCCACTAACTTCTGTTGTGTACCCCATTACCTTAAATTTTTATTAGAGGGGTCAAGTTAATTTTATGAGTAAATAATATAATAATTTACTTTAAATTAATTTCAGGGATTTGTTTCAGTCTCAATGTAATAGACCACGCATTAATCCTATTTTGTATGGCCAAGTTATGGACATCCAAAAAATATAACATGGATAAAAAATATGGTTATTTTAGGTTAAAATTGAATTAAAATATAAATATATATATTCTCATCTTTCTATTTTATATCAATCCTTTTTCATCCAAGTTCTGGTCAGAAAATTATTTCTTAATGAGTTCTCATTCCACCATTTATGGAAGAAAAAACGTGGTGTAGTTTTTTTTCAATAGAAGCTTTTTAAAAAAATTAATAATTAATCCAAATAAATTGGATCTTGAAAACTTTAAAAAAAATCGTAGGTAAATTATTTGGAATTAGTGGAGACTAGTTATATACAAAAAGGAAAGGGTGTAATTAACAGCCATGATTTTCGAATAATTTTAAAAAAAGGAAAAAACTGTAAGCTTTTTAAAAGCCCCCCTGGTTGTCTTCTACCACAACACACCATTGCTCACCCCCCCCCCCTCACCTTTTCATGCCATTTTATACCCTAGTTAACCCTAATTTTTCTCCCTTTCCACCTCATAGGCACCCACCACTCCGGGAACCATCTCATCTATCATCTATAATGCCTCTCTAGAACTCTTGTAATCCACTGTGACCACTGGATAACCCACTACCATGGATTTGTTGGTTTCTACCTCCCTCAGTGCCCATTACCTCATGTTTTCATCAAACTTTCTAATTGTGGCTTCCACCTTGATTTCCACCTTGTTTCCAAAGATAGTCACTGAGTTCATGGACCGTCAGAGCTAGCCTTCCCATCACCGCCCTCCCCTAGAATCATGACTAGACAAAAACTATAAAGAAGCCTCCAATGCCCAATACCCCAGTCTTCATCCCCTATATAGATGGCATTTGACCCTCCATCATCGTGTGAGGTAACCCTGGTCAGCCTCCCTCATTCCCATGACCACTATTGGTTATATCCCTCTCAGGTTACCTAGTGGCACATTGTCATCCAAGATATATCCCTTGAAAGAAAAATGGGCTGGACCAACCTGAAATAGTTTAGGATGGGTCTTACCAACACAAAACCACCCTGAATGAGGTCTTTCAGACCCACAACAGCCTGAGGTGGGTTATTTATATCCTTGAATGGCTATGTGTGGGTTTTTCCTTAGCCACAATGGGCCTTGGTCTGGTTTCTAGGCTTGAGAAATTTTTTAATATAATAAAAAAATAATTTATTAATCTTTGTATTAAAAAATAATGATAATTTTATCATTTGAAAAAATAATTTAACTTTTGTATTAAATTAAATTAATTTATTAATTTATTTTTTTGAACAAAAAAATAATTCACGGACCGAATGACATGGTATTATTTGAATTTAAAAAATTCATTTATGTTATTAAATGACCTTGAAAATAATTTTATTTCATTTAAATTTTATCATGTGTTTACTTTTCATGTTGAATGGCCTTGAGTAGTGACTGAATCATTGTTTTTTTGATTTAATCTTATTTAATTATTTATTACTTTCATGCGATGTTTATAATATTTAATTAGTTTTTATTAATGGTATATTAATATTTATTATTTATTCAATATGTATAAGTTTATTTTCATCAATTCTTATCTTTATGTATATTATTCTTTATGATACCCCCTTGCCTATGTGCAAGTACATTTGTACTATTTATGGGGACGATGTAAGATATAGACCATTCCATGATGAGGTGGTACCTCAAACGATAAGTGAAAACACTGGATCGGGGGAGAGCTGTGATATGATATAGGAATTAACTCGGGTATTATTCCCATAGGTCATGGTTGATCAGTTAATTTTAAATGGATCAGCCAGTATTGGATTCTCAATATTAGATAGGTAATTTTTTCCCTTTATGTATTATTTATTATTTATGCCTTTTTCCTGTATACACAAAACACATAAAATAATAAAGAGTAAAATTAAATAAAGATGTGATGAATATATACTATTGATTCATGTTAAGTTGTGATAATGACAACATAGTATAAACATATTTAATATAAAACAATTAAATTCATTGAAAATATTAAAATTTCCTTAAATAAATATTAAGTCATGAATGCCTTCTACTACTCAAATTTGAACAAAATCAGATGTATAAGATATTCATCAGCAAAAGTTGAGGGTTCCTCATTCTACCAGGATTTTCTTATAAGATTAATGGGTTAAATTAACAAAATATGGTATCAAATAAGTATCCAAATATATCTTGATACTAATTTAGAGGTAATTTCTTAAGGGAATCTAGGTATAATTCTTAGAAGATTGGACTTTACTCAAAAGTTCAAGGAGTTTTGAGTCAATGCGGTTGGCTAGTACAATGCCTACCTTGAAACTATCCTAGTAGTGGAAAAGCCAAACTTATGACTAGTTAGGTATGTTTCAAGGATCCTTTCCACTAGACTACTCATGTGACAGATTATTCCCAATTTATTAGTGAGGGATACTAGAGTTTGATAAAATAGTTGGAGACATTCATTTATTTAATTAATCAACAGAAAATTATAAAAGGTAATAAAAATAAAGTACTAATTTCTAGATATTTTTTAAAGATAAAAATAGAAATCAGAAAAACAATCGGTACATTATCATTTTAGTCAATATTGGATAAATAAAATATCTTGACCAACCATAACTCCCAGCAGTAGTACAGGTAGATTCTCATAGTACTATGCCAATAAATGAATCTTTAAGTGCCAGTATTCACTTCCTATTGATCCTCCTCTGGGAGAAAGAAAGGCGAATAAATAAAAGTATAAAAATAATGTATATGATGCACCATATTTATAGTGTATCATGTTTTGATCTATGTTAAGTCAATTTAATAAAATGTATAAGGATGAAGATGTCTACAAGATTCTAACCCATCTTGAGGAGTTATATCAATATAGATTTTATAGATAGGGTAATGAGATATACAGTGCACTGTATAGGTTTAGTCTATAAGAAGGGAATCAAGCACTACCTCATGTACTAAATATGATCAGATACATTGGGATACATAAATCCCTTGGGTTCAATTTGAAATAATAAATAGCAGTAGACCTCATTCATGCCTCTTTACCACCATGATTTTTGAATTTTATTATTAATTAAAATATAAATAACATGAAAAACTCACTACTATATCTTTTGGATTTAGATTTACAATATGAGAATGATATGAGGAATATCAATTCTAAAATCCTTATGGTGAACATAAGGAGTAAGGTAATGGATAAGGGGTCTAAGGCTAAGTCCAAGTTGAAGAAATCTAAGCATGGTACTACCAAATATCTAAAGATACAGAGGAAATACAATGATCGAGAGGTTGTATTATTTTCATTTAGCAATAAATTCCACTAGAAGAAGAATTTTAAATCTTGGAATAAGAATCAAGGTGACACTTCTACTTCAGGTATTTTTTTCATTAAATGAAATATACAGTTATCTGTAAGTTGGGTATTGTATACTGTGTGTGTCTCACATATTTTTATTTATATATAGTAACCAAGTAGATTTAATAACATTGAAAAGGAATAGTTGGATCTCCAGTCATCTAATGGTTTGAGCCTAGCATCCTTAGCAGGTATAGATTATCATCTAACTTTTTTTAGTGGCTTGGTTATTCTATTGAATAATTTTTATTATGTTACTTTAGTTACCAGAAACATAATCTAAATTTCATGATTGGACACTATGGAATTTTATTTCATGTTTGGAAAAAAAATTTCTCCTTTATAATTATAACATATGGTATGGTATAGTTCATTTTAACAATGGTTTGTATATACATGAACTCAAAACCCCTATAATGAAAATCAATGACAAAACCAATGAACAAGAATCATATAACACCTACCCGTGAAACATTAGGATTGGTCATGTAAATAATAAGCATTTACATAAATTACATCAAGTAGGGTATTTAGAACCAACTAAATTAAAAATCCTATATTTTTTCCATGCTTGTTTATTAGGTAAAATGACCAAATCAATCTTCTCTGGGAAGGGAGTAAGAGCCACTAAATTACTATAATTGATTCACACTAACGTGTGTGGTCTATTTATAGTAGAGTAAAGGGGTGGGTTTTTTTACTTCATTACATTTACTAATGAATATATTAGGTATGGTTATATCAACTTAGTGAGTTATAATTCATATTCCTTTCAATGTTTTAAGGAATAAAAACATCAAGTATAAATCCAACGTTTTAATAAGAGTAAGTCACACTTCTTAGACTGAGGTGAAGAGTATCTTAATAATGCTTTCATTTATCACCAAAAGCGGTGTGGGATAGTACCTCAACTCACGTCTCATTATACACCATTGTGAAATGGTGTTAGTGAAAGGATGAATCAGACCATCCATGACAAGGACATATCAATGATGAGTTAGGAAACTCCCCTGTTATTCTTTTCTGGATATGTGTTATAGACAGCAGCATATACCCTTAATTGAGTACCAACTAAATCTATAGATGGGATTCTATATGATTTATTTTATGGAGATAAACCCAATCTATCACACATATGTGTATAGGGATGTGAAACTTTTTTCAAGACTATATATAGTGAAAAAATAACATTGAGAAGCATAATGTTCATCTTTATAGGTTATCCTAAGGAAACCAAATGATATTACCAATTTATCCCTTTTAATAGAAAATTTATTTTTGAAATAAATTCTATATTTCCTGAAATAAAACTCATTTATAATGAAAATAGTGGGAGAAAGATTTAATTCAACAATGTTGATGATCTAAATGAACAAAATTCAGTATGGGAACAATCTACACATGAGACATTGATAGATAAAGAAATTTCCAATATATAAGTGTTATGCTGGTCATCTCAAAAGGGTAGAGAACCAAAGAGTTGTAGTTTTCGTGTCATCAATTCATGTGACACATTACTCCTAGAGAATGATGAACCTATAAACTACAATGAATAAGTATAAGTCAAGGATTATACTAAATGTAATGAAGTTATGCATTCTGAGATGGAATCCATGTACCAAAATCAAGTGTGGATTCTAGTAGACCTTTCAGATGATGTTAAATGCATTGTGTGAAAATGGGTATTTAATAGAAATATGGAAATGTATGGTAAATTCAATACCTATAAGGCATGAATGGTGGATAAGGGTTTTATACAACGTCAAGACATACACTATAATGAAACCTTCTCAACATTAGCAACACTAGAATCCATAAAAATATTACTTGTAATGCAAGACTTCCATGATTATGATATTTGGAAAATGTATCTCAAAAATGATTTTCTAAATGGGAAGTTGGTTGAAGGAATCTATCTGCCTCAACACAAAGATTTTGTTATGTAAAATAATTACAATAAAGTGTGTAAGATACAAATGTCTATTTATGGGTTAAATCGATCATTACATGCATGGAATGTTTGTTTTGATGAGTCCATAAGAGAGTTTGGATTTCTAAAGAATGGGAGTGATCCATGTGTTTATAAGAGAGTTAATGGGAATTAAATATATTTACTTGTATTATATTTTGATGATATATTAATCATAATAAACAAAGTTAAATTGTTATAGTTAGTTAAGACTTGGTTAAATTAATGTTTCTCTTAGAAAGAATTTGGTGAAGTAGTCTATATTATATGTATCAAGATATATCGAGATAGATCATAGAGGTTTCTTGGGATAAGTCAAGGTTTGTATATTGACAGGGTACTTAAAAGGTATAGTATAGAACAATCCAAGATAAGGTTATTTCTAATGTCATTTGATATCAATCTCACTAAGAAAATGTGTCAAACATATAGGAGGAGATTAATTGAATGAGTAGAATCTATTATGTCTCAATAGTGGTATATGTCATGTATGACATGCTATATACTAGGTTTGATGTTTTCTTTTCTTTAATAATGGTTTGATGATCTCAAGCTAATCTATGAGAGATATATTCAGCAACTAAAAAATTATCCTGATGTACTTGAAACATATAAAGGATATATTCCTAGTATATAGAAATGGTGAGGAACTAATAGTGAGAGCATAAATAGATTATTATTTCTAAATAGATAATGATGATATGAAATCATACTAAGGCTATGTATTTTGCCCAAATAGTGGATTAGTGAGATAGAGAATCTCAAAAGAAACCCCTGGTCAATGACTTTTCAACAAAATCTTAGTATATAGTGGATTTCAATGAATTTAAGGAGACTATCTAAATACACATCATTATGTCAAACATTGGTGTTTTTTGTTGTATTATAGACACTATTTTAGTTTATTCTAATAATATTGTGGTAGTGGTGCTTGGCAAGGAGCCCAGGACACACCAGAGGACAAAGAATATACTTCAAAAGTTCCATATCTTAAGGAATTTTACCTATATAGGTGAATTCATTGTTAAAAGTGTAGAAATATCAGAAAACATGGTAAACCCTCTTTATAAAGTCATATCTTAGAAAAATAGTTATTCTCATGTGAGAGACGGAGGGTTGATACATGTTAGAATTTAGCTCTAGTGAAAGTGAGAGTGTTAAAAGTGGGTTCCCTAGACCCAACTTGTGTGTATACTTTTATTTCCATTACATGTATAAATTTTGATATATAGATGTTTTTATCTTACTATAATAGTGTTGATACTTTTGTGTCCACTATATTTATAGTAATTTCCTTAGATTACATGTCATATCAAAAGGTTATAGTAGTTACCAAACTCTAACGAGAACCTGGAAATACCATGACAGTAATCCTAAACTTATGTCTTGTAGTTCAGATACATCATACTGACCGGACATAGATGATGTGATACTATCAAGTGCTAGGGTATCATATTTATAGAGACTTCTTCTCATGAAGTTCTCACTTGGGGATCTCTAGTGGATGAGATCCTGATTATAGACCTTCAAATAGGATAACTATATTTTTCTAGTGTCATTGGTTGTTCTTATCTATGATCATGTGCATTGGTATCCTGAATTGATATTGTTATCAATGTGTTCCATTTTAATTCATAAATAATGAAATAAAAAACATGACATTGAATTCTTAGTGAGGTAGCTTCTGTTTGGTGTGTCTTTGGTGGTATTTCATTGATTGAATGGTCAATATATAATTTCTTACATTCAATTTAAAGAATTGATATATTGGGACTATTTTATTAGGATGGTAGTAACTTCATAAATACATGGAAATGGTAGTTGAAGGTAAGTCTATCTAGTTAAATCAATAAATAATAAATCAAGAGTGGATGATCACACAAGTTTTTCACCCTGCTTTGTAATATATTTCATGAAAATTAGATTATATTAGAGAGTTCTTATCTGTAATATGGTTGTTTTCCTATTAATATTCCTTTTCTTTTTAGGGTCTTTTAAAGGTTACTATAATTTTTTCATTCTCTATGAATAGTATTCACTTTAATTGAGATAATGACCCTAGAGGATCACACACAATATCATGGTCAAGAGTATTCCTTGTTCTGGTGAATAGGTGTTTAGGAAATGGTGGTCCCCACCATGGGGTCTAGGTATTGTCCAAGTATTAATAGTCACCGAAAAAGAAATAAATTTATTATTATTTGAGTATATAATAATTAGTTAGAATTTATTTTTTAAGTATTTATGTAAATATATTGAAAATATTATATGAACGAATATTATTTTAATATTCAAGGTTCGCTTAATATTACAGGAGTTGTGAGTTGAGTTAATGGCTTGGTTTTATCACATAATATATTTAAAATATATTAAAATTGTGTTATATAAATATATATGGCATTATAATTTAATTATTTTTTCATAGCATGTCTATTATAACTTATTTAGTGGGAGTTGGATATACGGGGGTTGGCAAACCCTTTCTAGATATTTTATCTCACACTATGTAAGCATAGGAGAAGCTCTTTTCTAATTACAATAAATTAAAATAGATGGAGAGATCATATATATTCTTCCTATATCTGAGAGAGATAAATATCATTTATAAGCTTTCAATCTTCTATCTCTTTCATGGATCAAAGGTATGGGATTATGGTGATCTTTATGACATTGAAGTAATCATCAGAGCTCCGTTCTAGCTTCCTAAATTTGATGGTCGCTATCCATTTTGATTCTTAAATCTTATGTGGAAGATGTAGAGGGGTTTGATCTTAAATCCTTCAAGAAACGGTCATCGGTGATGACTAAAAGTCAAATGCACCTCTAATTCAAACAAGTCATTCACTATTTTAATTTTGTGCTTATTAAATTTTCATGAGATCCTCACACCTCTACCAGGTCTCGGATCATCGGAGTTGATGAAGTTACATGACTCCAATGATGAAAAAATTTAAATATCAATACAACCGTCTTCTTCTGCATACCCTGGTACCATTATAGGGGAGGTCGTTGGAGTCTACACGAGACCAGGATAAGGGGTGGTTGTTGAGTTTAGGGAGGAGTGTCATAGACGTTGGAAGTTGACCGAGTGTGAAGGAAACAGAATGACGACACTAAGGTTTCTGGTGGTGTGTGGTGAAGAGTAGAATCTTGAGATGGGTCGTAATGTGAATATGATCATACATGGGGTGGGTGGATTTAGTGGAGAAGGGTTGTAGTCCTACTGTTAGCATTACTCAACATACAGGGTGTTGTAATGGGAGATATTAACGAGTTTTATGGTGCTTGGATCTAAATAGAGGACAGGCATCGAGAGGAAGGTTGTCTAAGTGGGATGCGGAAAGGCAGCGGATCAATGGATTGGTGAATCAAAAGTAGCAGAATGAGGTGGGTTTTGGTGTCCATGAGCCCATAGGGTGCCAGTGGAAGGAGACTGAACCGATGTGGTGGGAGCACCCACGAAGATGACACAGTGGTAGCCGCACAAAGGAGGTGATCGATTGGGTGCACAAACACAATAAAAAAAATAAAATTATTGTTTTATTATTATTATTTATGTTACCCTCCCCACCCCCACCCCACCTTGACTTTTTCCTTTTATTGATTTGGTAAATCTACCACAGTTGTAAACCTGTAGCCACCTTTCTTAAAAAGAATTATTTTTCCTTGTCCCCTTATGATACCAGCATCCACCCTAAAACTCGTATTACATTTTTCAATTATTAATTTTCTTTTTCTATCAAAAAAAATCCTATATAATTACTTTTTAGAAAAAATAATTAACATAATTTATTTCAACAAACTTGTTGAATTACCACCACTCAGAAATTACTATTCTGGTTGCTAGAATCCAACCAAAGATTTGTTTTTTATAGAAAACATCTACCATCAATGCCAAAGGGTTAATTAAAACTTATATATAAATATATTGTTTCTTAAAATTATATCCATAGATATCCTATTTAAAATAATTTAATCTTTTAGATGACCGAAACATGTCCATATGAGATCGTATTGAAATGTTGTTTTGAGATTTCGGACTACAGTGATTCCCTCTACACAAATTTAATTCCAATTTATTCTTGCCATAGATTAAATGTAAAGACCTGTAAAATTCAATGGGAAATTTTTTCCAAATTTTCTTTGGGATTTTACAAGAACGCAGTTTCTGATGGCGCCTGATTCCGAGGCCCGGTGTGCCCGGAATCATTTTCTGAAGTTTGGATCGGGTACGTTCAGTGAACGAACGAGCGGGAATTTCTATCTTTTCAACTGGTGCTCAGAATCAAATTCTGAGGGCACCGATGGAACCGCATTTCCAGTTTTTTCTTAGGAACACCTATTCTGCAGTTGTGTTTTATCGAGTTTAAAAGTTAGTTTTTGGGAGTTTTTAATTAAACTGAATAAAAATATGTGTTTTCCATATTTTTATTTGAAGTGGTAGTTAGAACCTCCAAGGGGAGGTTAGTGGAGGGGCCCACCCGCACATAACCTCCCTTGGGTGGATGTTATAAGGTGGGGCCCACATGTGTATCAAACCCCCTTAACCCCCTTAACTCTTGAACTCTCCATTTATGTGGATGAAACTCTCTCTCATTAAATGAGTCTCTCCACCTCCCTCTCATTAAATTTGACAACTTGATATATTTAATTATGTGAGTTAATTTAAATTTCAAACTCTTGAAATTCATAAGATTTGTTGTGTTAATAAAACAAGTTAAGAACTTTTTTTATTTGGGTTGGAGATTAGTTGATTGGGAGCCTTTGGAGAAAAAGCTTAGGAAGTCTTCAGTTTCTTCTTTCTCTACGATGAAGAACACGAAGAAAGTATCTTCCACCACTGAAGCACGATGACGCCATCTTCTTCATCATTCTTCAACCGAGGCAAGGAAAGGGAAGTGACGCCCACGGCATCTCCAACGACCTTCATCTGCGTCAAAGGAGAAGACGTCGCCCGCGAAGAACGTCGTCAACGACGACGTCACCTCCGAATGATCATCCACCAATGATGAGTACCCTTCTTCCTTTCCGACGCATGAGCATGAGAATTGGGAGTGTGTGACGAAAACGACAATCGAGGAATCGATATCCTCCCTTTTTCTGAGATCGTCAATGAATGACAATTACGAGGTAGGGAATTTAAATTGTGATTGTTGGTGAACCCTCGTTTACTCCCTTGATTTTTATTCTTCGTGAATATGTCCAACTGCTATCATTTAACGAGAGGGGGCCGGTCCGCACAAACACGGCCGACCCACCTCCTTTTTCTATGTTGGATTTCTTTGTGGTTTGGTACGGGAAGGCGTGGTGTCGTCGCACCATGAGGAATCATGCGACAAGGAAATGCATGGCGTCGTCGCGCCGCGTCGTGAAAAACAAACAAAGGCGCGATACCGTTGCGCCACTTCGGAGAAACCCGAAGACATCCGCGGAAAGAGTCAGGCCACGGCGAAGGGGCGTGGCGCCAACACGTCGCGCCGGAGAACCACGAAGACGGCGCGCTTTGTTAATTGACGTGTGGATTGACGAGTGACGACATAACGGGGCCGCAAAGTATTTTTGAAGCTTGCGCAGTAAAGTAAGAGACCCGAGATGAACACCGACTCAGAAGGTTTTGAAAACAGACCACCGGAGCAACTTCGGTGGCCCGCGGGAACACCCGAAGGTGCGGGTCGCCGACGACCGGAGGCGGCGGCCGGAGCCGTCCGGCCGCCAGGTGGTGGCGGCGGTTGCGCCGCCGCCCTCAATTAACGGCGAGGGGAGGGCCGCGCGCACCCCCCGCTCCCCGACTTCAGCTCGTCCACGCCGGGTCCAGTCGGGTTAGACCCGGTTCGGGCCGACCCAGGGGGGTCGGTCTGGGTGCAGACCCCCCATTTTCGGACCACTTTCAGTCAAATTCCCATATCTTGGGCTACGGACCTCCGATCGACGTACCATCAGTTGCGTTGCGATCCTTGGAATGAGATGATCATTTTGGTATATTATACTCAAGGTTTCAGAATACTTTGGGTTCGGCCGGGTTGGTTCGGATACGAAACGAATCGGGCCATCGGAGCAGAAACGCTTATGTCTTGAGCTCCGGACGTCCGATTGACGTTCCGTCGACTTTGATGGATTCATCTAAGTGAGACGGATCTTTTGCCTTACTCCGCTTGAGGTTTGGATGTCGTCGGAGTGCGGTCAGGTTGGTTCGTTCACGAAACCAACCGGGCCCCTGGAACGAAAAGGCCAATAACTCACAGACTGGGCGTCCGATTGACGCGCCGTCTGTCTCATTGTTTTGCTCTTGATGAGATAGAACTTTTGGCATACTTCGCCTGAGTTTTGGATGCAGTTGGATAGTGGCAGGGTTGGATTGCACCTGAAATCCAACCGGGCCCCTGGAACGGAAAAGCTGATATCTTTTAGACAGGATGTCCGTTTGACGAACCGTCAGCGGCATTGTTGATCACGTTGAGAAACGGTCCCAATGAGTATACCCTATGATATTTTGGGGCACAGTTGAGATACGGCTGGGATTGGTTCGCTCACGAAACCAACCGGGCCCCTGGGACGAAAAGGCTAGTAACTCACAGACCGGGCATCCGATTGACGCGTCGTCTGTTGCGTTGAGACCCCTATGACGAGGCGGTCCTTTGAAATACTTCTTCGTGGGACTTTGAGATTCTTGGAGTATCAACTTGTAGCTCGTGGAGCGGACCCTCCCAGAGACGAGCGTGCGGAGTACGGAGACCGTGTAGCTGACTAAGACCTGACGACTGCTTCACCGACTCGACTTGGAGTGAGTCGACTAGCCTAGTAGATGGAGCACTACTTTGTGAGGTGCAGACCCATGGCGGATGGAGCACTACCCGTGTGACAGTGCAGACCCGCGGTACTCGTCCGAAGAGTACCTCAGCAGGCTACTAGGGGGTGTGCACTACTGTGTTTGGGTGACATACCCCGGCGGGAAGCACTACTGTGTTTCAGTGGCTGACCCGCGGTACTCGACAGGAGGAGTACCTTAGCAGTCTTAGGTTCGTGAGCAGTACCTCGGAGTCGTGATAGGACCACTGTACACTCCAGAGACGGATCTCTTCAGCAGTTATGGTTTCGATAATGAAAATCCTGGTTTGAGCTGAGACTTTTGACCATTGTGTTTACCTCATGATTGAGTTGGTTTACTTGATAACTTAGGTATATGTATGGGCATATACCTGGGTAGTGGTTATCCGTTGATTTCACAATCCTTGTGTTTCCTCATGATTGAGATGGGTTACTTGATAACTTAGGTATATGTATGGGCATATACCTAAGTAGAGGTTATCTGTTGAGATCATCATTGTGGTTATCCTTGTTGGTTTTAGTGAGACCTTGAGGGTCTCAGGGTCCCTACTGAGTATCGTTATACTCACCCCTGCACGGGCTATGCCCGCACCTCATTGTGTTGGTTGCAGACGACGGAAGTGCTGACGAAGGCCGAGTGTTCGAGGACTAGATGGTACCCGGAGGTGGACTACACGATGAGTTAGTACCCAGAGGTGGACTTCACGGCGAGACAACACTCAGAGGAGGTTGACGGGCGAGAGCATTGTGGATGTTATCTGTACCTACCCTTCAGGTAGGATCCGTGGTGGACGATCTAGAAGCTGCGCCATCTGTACCTACCCTTCAGGTAGGATCCGAGGAGGACGACCCAGGAGCTGCTTCCTTTCTTACAGCTGTTGTCTTTTTCTGTTGTACTTTGTTCAGCTGTAGTTGTACTTTCTTTTGGGTTTGTATTTTGGACCATTTACTTTCCATCACTTTCTTTTGTACTTAGTGTTTTGCTTCCGCTTGTACTCTATGGGGTTTTGTTTACTTATATAAAGGCAATGCCTTCCCAGTTATCGGGATTTACGCCTTTGGTGCTAGTCACCAGCCCCTGGCCTATGGAAGGCGGGCTTGGGGTAGTCACAGCACGGGCCCCGAGGGCAGGTCATGACAAATTGGTATCAGAGGAGTCGGTTCTACCGTAGAACTTATAACTCTGATATTTTATTTTTGTGGATCAATAGTGTTAAGAGTATCGAGTGTGGATTTCAGTTCAGGGAGTCTAGTGTTGGTGCGGGCGGCCGACGTATCCATACACCAGGACCCTGACAATTGATTTCCGACTTTGTACATGAAAACACTAATTGGGTGTGTGTTTCCAGAAGTTTTATTTAAATATCATCTCAAACTAGGTCAGCTCACCAGGTATCATCATTTTACCGTGTCACGTTGTTTCTTTCAGGATGCCTTTTCTCGGATGACCAGCTAGAGCCCAGTGGGATGTGCGTACTGACAGCCTGTCGAGTGACGAGGCTTCGGTACAGGGCTCTCTTGCAGTTGAGGCACCAGAGGTACTACCATACGTTGTGCCACCGATGCCACCGGCCCCAGTAGTAGGTGATGCACACCACTTGAGTGTGTTGCACGAGTTCCAGCGCCAGAGGCCACCCAGGTTCCAGGGGAGACGGACCCGCAGGCGGCTGAGGTTTGGCTGGAGGCTGTGGTGAGAGTCTTCATGCTAGTGGGGACGCCGGCAGACTTCATGGTGATCATTTCTGCCAGCCTTCTTCAGGCAGCAGCTGGCAGGTGGTGGAGCCACTTGTTTCAGTTTTGCGACGGGATGACCTTCGCATGGGAAGACTTCGAGACCTTCTTCAGGGTGGAGTTTGTGCCAGTAGCTCTACACCCTGAGTGTGTACAGGAGATTCTACCTTTGCTGCGTGTTTTTCGATCAGTAGCTGAGTCATCTATGGGCAGTAGACAAATGATGAAGAGGTCCAGGAGGACCAGACCATCAGTTGGATGATCTCCGGTTTTAGGACCGGTGGTGTGGGGCACCCGAGGTGGGGTCAGAGCCAGACGTGCCAGAAACAGACAGTGTTACTCATGTAGTGGGAAGGGTCACCTGGCACGTGACTGTCTGACTCCTCGTATAGTTGATCCGCAGGTGTTGGAGGAGCCACCGAGGCAGAAGCAGCGACAAGTGCTTGAGCAACTTCCGAGCAGTGGACAAGGCAGTAGAGCTCCGGGAGCAGGTGGACAGGAGCGGAACTAGTGGATACGTCCCTTGTACTTCTAGTTCTATGTTGTTGTTGTATTCGTGTCTTTGTACTATGAGCTGTAATAATAAAAAGACGCTTATCTTTGTTTTCTTTCCTGTCCTTTTGTTTGGTTGATACTGAGTGGTCCCGGTTAAACTGTTAACTTGACCCTCACTTTTGAGATTTCTACTGGAGGAGACCCAGTGACCTCACACTGATGCCGACAGTGTGACTCGACCCTTGGAGGTGAGAGTGACAATTGGATCTCTTAGTAGTTACGTCGAGGCCTTACGACGTCATCCATGGCATGAATTCATCATTCATGTCAGGATTGACTGTATTAGGCAATGGGCGTGGTTCATCCAGGGGATGAGACCAAGTTTCTCTTTTCGTCAAAGGAGAAATTTTAGCAGCTCTTTCAGATCTTATGAAAAGAAGGTACAGATCATCCAAGAGCGGATGAAGACTGCACAATGCGGTAATAAACAGGAAACCGGCTCCAGTATTAGAGACTCGAGCGTGTAAAATTTTAAAGAAGAGGAAGCTTAAAGGAGAGATGAGTCTGTGAAGTAGCAGACTTGGAGGCAGAGCTAGGAGAGAAGCATGAGGTGGTGTACATCTTAACATGATACAACCACCCACCTTATTTATCCCCGCCAGGCTCAGGGATCGGGAGGGTGGAGGAAGAGTGTGGCTGCATGCGTTCAAGGAGAGTGACCCAATGGCTCTAAGAATGATTCAAGTGATAGTCTGTTTCCACTAATAGCTGCCATAGTAACAGACGTTGATATGAATCATTCCTCTCTTTCACAAATCTTTTCCCAGACCTAGAGTTTCTGGTAAGCCGTGGACTTGACCCTCGCGTCTGAAGATACCTTGGGAGGAGGCTCGATAATCACACTTACACCGACAGTGTGGTCAGAACCTCGAGGCGAGAGTTTCGGTTGGAATCTCTTGGTGGCAGCGTCGAGGCCTTACGACGTTGGTTTGAGTATGGACTGGGCAATCACAGTTCATACACAAATTGACGGTATTAGGCAAAAAGGTTGTAGTTTAACTATGACGTCAGGATGGGTTTTCCTTGTTCGGCGAAAAAGGAAACCCCAGGCAGCGCAGGGTAACTCTTGCACAGGAAGGTGCGACCGATCACTTTTGAGTCAGTCAACCTTACCCTCGTAGCAGCAGTCGTTTCGAGTTCCAGTTCTAATAGGAATTGGAGACCTCTAGAGTTCGAGGATGACGATCACGTCCCTATACGTGTCTCACCTCGACAAAGTTTACGGAGATGTGGCCAAGGCGGCAAGTTATCTCTGAGGTTCAACGGACCTTTCTAGGTCCTCAGTTTGGTAGGCGGGGTGTTTTACCGCTTGACCCATCCACCTCAGTTGCACTAGGTGCATGAAGACTTCCACGTATCTCAACTAAGGAGATACGTGCTCGACCCTTCGCATATCATCGACCCTGAGGAGCTGGACGATGGCAATGGGGTGTCTTCACGGAGGTTCCAGTGGGGATCGATGATCGATAGGAGAGGATCCTATAAGGACGATCGATTCCTCGGGTGCACTTTCTCTGGCAGTACGGGAACCTCTGGGTGAGCAAATGGGAACGGAAGGCTCAGATGCGTGCTCAGAACCGCTTTTGTGACCCTAGTTTGTGTTGAAGCTTTACGGGGACGTAAAGTCCTGTGGTGGGAGTAATGTAAAGACCTGTAAAATTCAAGGGAAATTTTTTCTAAATTTTCTTTGGGATTTTACAAGAACGTAGTTTCTGACGGAGCCTGATTCTGAGGCCCGGTGTGCCCGGAATCATTTTCCGAAGTTTGGCTCGGGTACGTTCAGTGAACGAATGAGCGGGAATTTCTATCTTTTGAACTGATGCTCAAGATCAAATTCTGAGGGCACCGATGGAACCGCAGTGCCGGTTTTTTCTTAGGAACACCTATTCCACAGTTGCGTTTTATCGAGTTTGGAAGTTAGTTTTTGGGGGTTTTTAATTAAACTGAATAAAAATATGTGTTTGCCATATTTTTATTTGAAGTGGTAGTTAGAACCTCCAAGGGGAGGTTAGTGGAGGGTCCCACGCGCACATAACCTCCCTTGGGTGGATGTTATAAGGTGGGTCCCATATGTGTATCAAACCCCCTTAACTCTTGAACTCTCCATTTATGTGGATGAAACTCTCTCTCATTAAATGAGTCTCTCCACCTCCCTCTCATTAAATTTGACAACTTGAGATATTTAATTATGTGAGTTAATTTAAATTTCAAACTCTTGAAATTCATAAGATTTGTTGTGTTAATAAAACAATTTAAGAACTTTTTTTATTTGGGTTGGAGATTAGTTGATTGGGAGCCTTTGGAGAAAAAGCTTAGGAAGTCTTGAGTTTCTTCTTTCTCTACAACGAAGAACACGAAGAAAGTATCTTCCGCCACTGAAGCACGATGACGCCATCTTCTTCATCGTTCTTCAACCGAGGCAAGGAAAGGGAAGCAACGCCCACGACATCTCCAACGACCTTCATTCGCGTCAAAGGAGAAGACGTCGCCCGCGAAGAACGTCGTCAATGACGACGTCACCTCCGAACGCTCGTCCACCAATGACGAGTACCCTTCTTCCTTTCCGACGCATGAGCATGAGAATTGGGAGTGTGTGACGAACACGACAATCGAGGAATTGATATCCGCCCTTTTTCTGAGATCGTCAACGAACGACAATTACGAGGTAGGGAATTTAAATTGTGATTGTTGGTGAACCCTCGTTTACACCCTTGATTTTTATTCTTCGTGAATATGTCCAACTGTTATCGTTTAACGAGAGGGGGGCGGTCCGCACAAACATAGCCGACCCACCTCCTGTTTCCATGTTGGATTTCTTTGTGGTTTGGTACGGGAAGGCGTGGTGCCGTCGCACCACGCGGAATCATGCGACAAGGAAATGTGCGGCGCCGTCGCGCCGCATCGTGAAAACCAAACAAAGGCGCGATATCGTCGCGCCGCGTCAGAGAAACCCGAAGACATCCGCGGACGGAGTCGGGCCATGGCGAAGGGGCGCGGTGCCAACGCATCGCGCCGAAGAACCACAAAGACGGCACGTTTTGTTAATTGACGTGCGGATTGACGAGCGATGACATAACGGGGCCGCAAATTATTTTTGAAGCTTGCGCAGTAAAGTACGAGGCCCGAGATGAACATCGGCTCAGACGGTTTTGAAAAAAGACCACCAGAGAAACTTCGGTGGCCCGCAGAAACACCCGGAGGCGCGGGTCGCCAGCGCGGCATCGCCGACGACTGGAGGCGGAGGCCGGAGCCATCCGGCCGCCAGGCGACCGCGGTTGTACCGCCGCCGTCAATTAACGGTGAGGGGCGGGCCGCGCGCACCCCCCGCTCCCCGACTTCGGCTTGGCCACGCCGAGCAGCGGCTGGCCGGTCGGGCCGGACTGAGCCGGCCGGGCCGGGCCGGGTCCAGTCATGTCGGAGCCGGTTCGGGCCGACCCAGGGGGGGTCGGGCCGGGTCATTCCGGGCCCAGACCCCCCATTTTCGGACCACTTTCAGTCAAATGCCCATATCTTGGGCTACGGACCTCCGATCGACGTACCGTCAGTTGCGTAGCGATCCTTGGAATGAGACGGTCGTTTAGGTATATTATACTCAAGGTTTCAGAATACATTGGGTTCGGCCGGGTTGGTTCGGATACGAAACCAACCGGGCCCTCGGAGGGGAAACGCTTATATCTTGAGCTCCGGACGTCCGATTGACATTTCGTCGACTTTGATGGATTCCTCTAAGTGAGACGGATCTTTTAACTTACTCCGCTCGAGATTTGGATGCCTTCGGAGTGCGGTCGAGTTGGTTCGTTCACGAAACCAACCGGGGCCCTGGAACGAAAAAGCCAATAACTCACAGACTGGGCGTCCGATTGACGTGTCGTCTGTCTCGTTGTTTTTCTCTTGATGAGACGGAACTTTTGGCATACTTCGACCGAGTTTTGGATTCAGTTGGATAGTGGCCGGGTTGGATTGCACCCGAAATCCAACCGGGCCCCTGGAACGGAAAAGCTGATATCTTTCAGACAGGACGTCCATTTGACGAACCGTCAGCAGCATTGTTGATCACGTTGAGAAACGGTCCCAATGAGTATACCCTATGAAAGTTCGGGGTACAGTTGAGATACGGCCAGGATTGGTTCTCTCACGAAACCAACCGGGCCCCTGGGATGAAAAGGCTAGTAACTCACAGACCGGGCGTCCGATTGACGAGCCGTCTATTGCGTTGAGACCCCTATGACGAGGCGGTCCTTTGAGATACTTCTTCATGGGATTTTGAGATACTTGGAGTATCGACTTGTAGCTCATGGATCGGACCCTCCCAGAGATGAGCGTGCGGAGTACAGAGACTGTGTAGCTGACTGAGACCTGACGACTGCTTGACTGACTCGACTTGGAGTGAGTCGACTAGCCCCGTGGACAGAGCACTACTTTGTGAGGTGCAGACCCATGGCGGACGGAGCACTACCCGTGTGACAGTGCAGACCAGCGGTACTCATCCGGAGAGTACCTCAGTAGGCTACTAGGGGGTGTGCACTACTGTGTTTGGGTGACATACCCCGGTGGGAAGCACTACTGTGTTTGGGTGGTTGACCCGCGGTACTCGACTGGAGGAGTACCTCAGCAGTCTTAGGTTAGTGAGCAGTACCTCGGAATTGTGACAGGACCACTATACAATCCAGAGACGGATCTCTTCAGCAGTTACAGTTTTGATAATGAAAATCCTGGTTGGAGCTGAGACTTTTGACCTTTGTGTTTACCAAATGACTGAGTTGGGTTACTTGATAACTTAGGTATATGTATGGGCATATACCTGGGTAGTTGTTATCCATTGATTTCACAATCCTTGTGTTTCCTCATGATTGAGATGGGTTACTTAATAACTTAGGTATATGTATGGGCATATACCTAAGTAGAGGTTATCTCTTGAGATCTTCATTGTGGTTATCCTTGTTGGTTTTAGAGATACCTTGAGGGTCTCGGGGTCCCTACTGAGTATTGTTATACTCACCCATGCATGGTCTATGCCCTCACCTCGTTGTGTTGGTTGCAGACGATAGCAGTGCTGACGAAGGCCGAGTGTTCGAGTACTGGACGGTACCTGGAGGTGTACTACACGACGAGTCAGTACCCGGAGGTGGACTTCAAGGCGACATGACACTCGGAGGAGGTTGACGGGAGAGAGCGTTGTGGAAGCTATCGGTACCTACCCTTCAGGTAGGATCTGTGGTGGACGATCTAGAAGCTGCGCCATCGGTACCTACCCTTCAGGTTGGATCCGAGGAGGACGACCCAGGAGCTGCTTCCTTTCTTACAGCTGTTGTCTTTTTCTGTTGTACTTTGTTCATCTGTAGTTGTACTTTCTTTTGGGTTTGTATTCTGGCCCATTTACTTTTCAGCACTTTCTTTTGTACTTAGTTTTTTGCTTCCGCTTGTACTCTGTGGTGTTTTGTTTACTTATATAAAGGCAATTCCTTCCCAGTTATCGGGATTTACACTTTTGGTGCTAGTCTCCAGCCCCTGGCCTATGGAAGGCGGGCTTGGGGTAGTCACGGCACGGGCCCCGAGGGCGGGTCGTGACATTAAATCATAATTTAATTTCTATGATACCAATTAAAGGTACGATAACATGTAGTGGAAGTATATGTTCTGGAGAAGTAAATTTTTTTGTTGATGATGGATATAACTACGTCATCATCGGTGAATCATAGCTCGATTAAAGGCTTGATGATCTTCATGTGATGAAGTTTAATATTAAACAATTAAATCGAGATTTAACTCTTTCAATATGAATCTATGCTTGACATCCACTCATCATTGAGGATCGCTACTTGAATGATCTGAACTCTAAACCATCTAGATCATCCACATGCACTTCAAAATTCTTTGGGAGCATTGTTCATCTAATTCTAGGTGTTATAGAGGAAATCTCACGACACCTGCAATGTTCCAATGATCATCGCTATGTCATTGAATCAATTTGTAAAGAAGAACTAAAATTGAGCACTTGAAATGAGAGATCATCTCTCTATGAAGTGGGAGGGAGGATAGAGGGTCTCTCATCGATTCTGAAATTAATATTTCACCATGTGAGAGCCTCTCCTCTATTATAAATTGAGATTCTAAAATACCCAAAAAAGGGTCCCTAACCCCCAAAAATTTATTACTCACTATAAATGACATCTTATGACTACTTTACTAAGTCATAAATATAATTTATATTTTAATCACTTGTTTATAATATAATAAATATATTATATGATAAAACCTATTCATTAACTTGACTCGATATTCCCATAAATATTTTTTGAGCCTTGAATATTAAAATAATATTCATTCATATAATATTTTTCATGTTTTTAGTTTGATACTTGTAAATACATTTAAAAATTAAATTAAATTAAAATTATTATAAACTTTAATAATATGAATTTACTTATTCCATGAAGATCATACATCCTTGGACATGTTCCAGACCCCGTGGTGGGGCCCACCATGTCCTGAACTCCTATTCATCATAATAGGATAGGATTTTGAATATTATTAGTGTGTGACTCTCTATGACCTTTTATTGATAGAAATTAATATTATTTGTAGACTTAGAGTAGAGTCTAGAAACCCATCATGGACCCTAAATAGATAATAAGTAATCATAGAAATGAAAAACATCTTATAAATACACACTCTGTAATATAATCTCTTTGTCTCATGACGTCTCATAAAGTATGATGCACACTTTATGTCATCATACTTGCTTTAATTTTTATTGACCAAATGAGAAAAACTTTCCTTTTTCTACCATGTCCATGGATTTATTGGAGGTACTACCATCCATGCCAAATTGGCTTGAGATATCACTTTATTTCAGAAGTAGAAAATTATATCTTGATTATTCAATTTATGTCATACCACCAATGACACACTTAATGAAATCTACCTCACTATGAATTCAATGAAATAGTTTTTTAATTGTATCAATGTACATGATAAAATAGTATAAACTGATAATAATATCATTTCAAGAGACTGTTACAAATATTTGTAGATAAGAACTTATAATGACACCTGAAACGTATAGTGTTTTTATTGGATAGTCATTCCTCATGATTTCATCTACTCGAGATCAATAAGTGTGAAATTCATGAGTAGATATATCAATCAATATAATCCCCCATAACTTGATATTCAAACATCATATGTGTCTAATCAGTATGATTTATCTAGACCATAGAAAATATATTTAAGATTAATTTCATAGTATCTCAATATTCCAATTATATCCTGGGAACTGCTATAACATTTTGATATGAAAATAAATCTATGGATATTTCCATGTAAATAGTATATGATAATTGTCAAAACTATTATGGTAAGCATATATTATCCATAACTCACTGTATACATGATATGGTAATCCAAAAATACTATTTAAGTTGTATCTAGGGAATCCAATATTACAGTAGCTCGGGAAGTATCTTTCTGACCCTTCTGATGTCCTGAGCTAAGAAGATATTGAGGTGGAACTTTATTTATCCATGACAGAATATCCTGTTATGATTTTTGATTCTGAGAAAAAGATAATTCATGGGAATATAACACCTTTATTTCATGTAATGTGAAATAATGGTTCTAATTTACATGAAACATGGGAGTGTTAGGCACTGATGAGAGATTGGTGGCTTCATCTAATTGATATGGAGTCTTCTTGATATCATTTTTGGGGGAAGAAAGAGTATATAGTGGGGAGGTTTTAACATAATGTTTCCACATTTAGGTACTACATACCCCCATGTTTTGATACACTTTTTGTTTGAGTATAATATCATGTTTTTATATAGTTTTGGGGAAAATGTATGTTTTCTATGGTAGGTTGTGTTGTAGTTGTAGGCTTGGGGTGTGGTGTATGAGGGAATACATGATAGATCCCTATTGATTGGTTTTCAAAGAAAATTACAATTTTGGAATAGCTACACCAAATAGACCGAGGTGCATCATGTTTCTTTTCTAGAAGGTGAACCCTATGGCCTAGGGAGATTCAACTATGGCATGTAGGTTTTTAACACCACTTCCTTTTTTAGGGTAACTGTAGCATGGTGCTTGGGTTGTGTTGTGGAATTAACTTAGTTTAATAGAATCTAGTTGAGGTCTATGGCCTTTTTTCAGGAGTCTGGTTGACTAGGAGGGGTTGTGGCACAGTCTAGGGTGATTCTGCCATGGTCTAACTATTTTCATTATTTTTGTGCTATGATTATGGGGGTTTTAGTGTGGCCATTGTTTTTACAGTTTTAAAAGTACCATATCCTTTTTTAATCCCAACTTCTAACACTAAAACCTCATTCAACATTTTGGATTTTTAAGGCTCTCAAGATTCTATTTGACTCCTCCAGTATCTTTTATTCTCATATTAAAGTAGCAGTGGATGCATTGGATTCTTATCCAAAAAGAGTTACTTCTTCTTGACTTGGAGAAATATTTTATTCTATTCTCTCCATTTAGAGTGTTTAATCCTCATGTTATTAATGTATTGAACCCTAGTCTAATAGCTTGTGTTTCTAGGAAATATTCCTTGATCTACATTTCCTTCACTCTTCATTATCATTTCACATTATGGGTGTTGATTTGATTGATCATGTGAATAAATGAAGGTAGTTCTATAATGTTTTTCCAAAAAATGAAACTCTAATTTCTTAATTGATTTAAAATGATTTTTGAATTTATTTAAAGAAACCCTCATTTGAGATGATTTGATGTATTACTTTAAAATGGAATGGAAATATGTGAAAACCCCCCAATTTAAATGGAATTGAAATTTTTGGGTGAATTTTCAGAAAAATAATGGATTTAAATGAATATTTTATTTAAATACATGAATTTGACGAAAACCTATGACTTTTTTTTGAAATTAAAAAGGAAATTTTAACTTGAAATTCTTAAATTTAATTCTAAATGATTTTATTATAAATGAATAATTTTAACAAGAATGTTTGATTGAGTAATGATTAATTGATTGAAGAACATGTGAGACTGAGCACTTATTAGGTGATTAGGAGAACAATTCTAGGAATACGACTCTCTATTAATGGATTAGTGATGACAATACTAACTAAACCATGTGTGTTATGATTTTCCTATAATGGTCCCCGGATTGGATGTTGATTGATTATCCAGATGTCTTAAGTATTCAATAGTGCTTAAAAATACTTGAGTTATGATAATGATTGATAAGTGTGAGAATCTTATAATTAGAAACTAACACATCTCAAGTATTATGACCATAGTGCTTTGTTTTGTTTGAATTTATTATACATGACATTATTTAAAGAATTATTTATTCATGAAAATTGTTTTATATATATTTTTTATATAAAATGTTCATTTAAGCCTGTTTTTATATTTCTATCATATTTGATTAGAAATCATGTTTTTTATTAAAATATAAATCATTTATGACATTCCTTGTTTTATTTTCAAAACATAAAAGATTTATTATTCCTTAATTTCTTATAGAACACTTAAAGATACCCTACTAGGTTGTTTAGATCACATCCTACATTACCTTTGGGTGTTTATAGATTTTTTTATGCCAGGTCCAAGGAAAGGGAAAGATCCACTTGGAGGTAGTTTTTGTTTTTGTTCTGAAGAACTCTAGAGTGATGGTATTGATTGGTGGATCTATAGTCCACTTATTACACAATAATTATAATAATTTTTCGTACTCATTTTCATGTTGTCCTTTAGTTTATATTCTTATGTGGGATGTCAACTATCTATTTTTAGTACTTTCTCTTTGTGGAGTATTTATAATACCAAATTTGTATTGATTTATCTTTTATTATTTTATCATGATTGTGGAAAAACCATTCCCTTTGATGTTTGATATTATTTCAGGTTCCAGTCACCAACACATGGGGATCTGTAACACCCTTCAAGCTATGTTAGGGTTGACTCAAGTTTTGGTGTACTAGGGTTTTCCAAACTAGTTCTTAACAGTGATCCAAGTAAAATTATAATAATATTAATTTAATCATATTAGGTTAATCAATTAATTGATTTCATTGCACAATATAATCCAAGTGAACTCATATTTATCATGAACTTCCTGGTTGAATGATCTAGGTCTTGAAAAGTTCCACATTAAAAGGCATATCACAATTACTGTTTGAAGGGATTTTAGTCTCACCATCTTATCTCATGTTATTACTTTTAAGTATTCATGCTTATAATGATTTTTTTTTGTAATCTTATTCCTCTCACCAAATCAATATGTTCAAATCATATTGATGTGTAACTCTTTACATAGTTCACAATTTGTGTTACTTGCCCAAAAATAGATGTTAAACAAATTGACATATATCCAAATGAATCCAATGAAAAAGGTATATAAACTGTTAATGTAATTTTTTAGGATTATATGATATTGATAATATCTAAATGAGAAATCCTAGATCCAGATATATTCAACCCCCACTATTCTTGAACAAAGCACAACAATTCAATCCAGCGTAAAGTCTGATTCAAAATCCCTCTACCCAGGGTTAATTTAATCAAGATAGGCTTCAATTCATCAGAACTATAACACTAAATATGTATAAAAGATGTTCAATAACTAAATTCAAGCTAATAAATTAAATGAAAAACTGATGTCATGGTAGATGGAAACTAAATCCATTATCATACCTAGCATGTAACTCCATAGATTCATGTACGATAATCTCTCGAAGAAGTTTAAAAAATTTAAACTAAAGCATACACATATTTTCAATATAAAAAATTTATACCCTTGAATAAAAAAAAGGGAATAACTTTTAAATAAATGAAAAATACCTATATTTAAACCTGAGATAAACATTAATGAACATTTAATAAATAGAATATAATTATAAACACTTTATATTTTATATATTCATTATAGACATTCCAAAATCTTGAATACAAACACCTTATATTCATGGAATAATTTTAACTCCATCTATTATTAATCATATGGTTTTTAAATTTAAATATATGGTACTTTATAAATTATAAACATTTTATAACCCAATTTCTATTATATAAACATTTTACAAAATAAAAAAATCACATACTTAAAATTATTTAAACCTTCATCAAATCAATCATCAAATCTCTTTTTATGTTTTTTAAATAATATATGAAATAATTCCCTTCATTTAAAGAATTCTAATCAAGTATTATGAATAATACATAATTTAAAAATATAAATTCTTTATATTTTAGCCGTATTTTGTAATTAACACAAACATTATAAATTACCCTTATTACTTCTAATTGAATAATCTAATTCTAAGTCATAATTCATGTCATATAATTAGGTAAAAGTTATTTTATTATTAACATTTAATAGTGTGAAATATTTATTAATAAATGCTTCATAAAAATTGATTAATTAATTATAAAATATTTGTAATTAATTAAAAGAAAAACTTTACAAATTAAAAAATATCCCCAAAATACCTTTAATCATTAACAATAAACCGTTTATCAATAATATAATGTAATTATTAATTTAAAATAAAGAAAAAATATATTTCTTAAACCAAACATATTTAAAAATTCATGCATAATTGTAGAATATGAAAAAAAAGTCATATATTATGATCTGGAAAATTTTTAGGCTATTATTGATAGGAAAATAGTGCTCATTATCAGATATATTTTATGATGGATATATTTATTAACCCTTATAAATTCCCAATTGTATTTAATGATATGCATTGATATCACACTTGTGATATAATACTTTGCTTGTGTAAAACATGGAACAGGTTATCATAGAATAAAATAGAACAATAGTGTCTTTTATGGTAAGAAAAAATACATCGATTTATACTGAATAGGTGGATACAATATCTAAATATCATAATCCATGATTTTATCGACCAAAATAATATAATGAATCATATTTTAGGACAGAAATAAAATAAGAAATATTACTGAAAAATATTTATTTCTCAGCATGATTACTCAAATATAAATGAAAAGTAATATTTGACACCACAATTTGGTTTGGAGGAAATCTAATAACCTTTGTTATATATAGAAAAAGAAATTAAAGAAACTCAAACCCAAGATCACCAAGTTAAAAGGATGAAACCATGCGTATTGAAAACAAAGAAATAAATAATGTACCTTGTACTGTTGATCCACTACAGAAACCATCTTCATCGTATATAGTTAATGAAGATAAAAAAAGTAGTATCCAAAATAAATTCCACCTCTTTAGGTATCCATCGTCTTCTAAGTTATTTGATGATCAAGTATGATTCCACTTCCCACTATAGTGTTCTAGCACCTTGTATTTCAAAGGTGGAAGAAAAAGAGAGAGCATCAATTTTGAGAGTATTTTAGAAGAGGATAAAGTGACCCAAGATAAACATGAAACAATTAATACATTAATCTCATGATTTAAATAATTCATCTCACAAACAGTCATGCAACCGAAAGACCAAAAGGTCTAGTGTATATAATATTATTTACATAAACAAATTATTTTACAATACTTTCCAAAATTTACCTATAATCATTCTCCTATAGAACCTTTTTATACATCTCATATGATATAATTATCTTCATACCCTGGGGAATGGAAACATAAAAAAGGGTCCATATCAAACGTACCATAAGGGAAAAACATATCATAATTTACCAAATCATAAACATGATGTATAGCATGAGTAAGACATAAATATCTTAATAAAATATTATAAGACGATAGAAGATAGTTATAAAACATGATATATAAACATAATATCATAACTAGGTTGTAAAAAAAGTGTAAAAATTTATGACATGGATCAAAATACATATCAATAATCATAAAACATCTGATATAAAAGTGTGGAATACTTTAAAATAAGTCTTAATCATGAAAACATGGAATTTAATTGAAATGAAATGCATCTTGAAAATATTTCATAACTTTATAAACAACTTGGAAATGTGGCACAACCATAAGTATAGGAATTTTTTTTGAGAAAACCCATTATGGCCAAGACTATGTGAAAAAAACTCATTATGTCCACATTGAAAAACGTGATAAAACCAATTCCGCCCACTCATGCATGAGAAAACTCATTATGTCCATTACTGACTATCTCATGAGATATGAACTTAAAGAATTTAATTATAGGGTGATATTCGACCCCACTGGTCATCATCCATACATATGTGTTTCACTTAAAATAAATAATCATCATATCTTAAATAACATATGTAAAAAATGGATTTCCTAAACATATAAATGGAAAACATTTACTTTTCATAAATAACTCCTAGAAATAAAATAAGGTTCATAAAACATCTAAATGGTCTAAAATAACATCATGAATTAAATCATTTGATAATAAACACTTTATCACCAAAAAAATCACATAATAAAATAAAATATATGGTGAAACATGAAACATAACTCCAATAGAAGTAGATTATTTCAAGATAATGAAAACCAAATCATGAAAATATATTTTTGATAACATTTTGTATTCAGCGTTGTAAAAGTCATAGTTACGAGTCTCTTTTCAAAAAATATCCTTTTAAAAAAAGTGAAAATAAATAATTTAATAGAAATTTATTTATTTCAAAAACTCTTTTTCCCCAATAATAAAGATATAAAAATATTTAAAATTGAAAATATAGTGAACATGTGTGAAATAAAATCAAGAAGAAATTGTATAACTCAAAAGATGACATTTGAGTTACCAAGTCCCTTAGCTTTCCCTTTATTTTAATGGAAATGTTTTAACCAAATTTATCATAAATATAAACATATTAATTACCTGTTTAATAATATTATTTATATACATTTCCATTTATACTCTTCATTAATAATAATTATCTTCATGTATTATATTGTTATAAACTCTTTTCAAAATCAGGTGTCAATAATATTGACTATTTTGAAATAGGTTCGTAAAATAGATGTCACTCCCAAATAAAATCATTTAAAACACATTAAATTTACTATAATTTATGTTTTATAAATACTTATAATTTTATAATTCCATAACATAGGTGTTTTAGTCATTTTTCACAAAGGTGAAAATGGTGAAGAACTAGTTTTTGGGTAATTTATCGATATCGGTGGATTTCCTTATAATTATTGTTAATTTTTATCTTATCCATAAATAAAAATAATAATTATATATATTTATTATATATATCATATATAATCATCAAATATAATCTAAAACCATCCATGATTGTGGTAGTGAAAAATGGAATAAACTGGTCCATGGAGGCGCTAGTCAGTACGTATGCATGGATGATGATTTTGTTTTCCTAGAATAGGAAAAAATGTGTAATTTGGTTTATACTTTAAGAATCTAAAATATGTCCTAAATATAATAATTATATATTAAACTCTCTATTTTTACCATCCTTTTAAGGTGGTTAAGGAAAACTAAACATGTTTCATCAGGAATGTGGTAGTCTGCACAATGCAGGATTCACATTTTCTTTTTTCTTAATGAAAAGGAGGGGATAGTTAATGTTTATAACATCATTATAATGACATAAAATTATAATAATGATACATATTTAATTATTATAATATAGTGAAATGAAATTTTATGAATAATAAATGCACATAAAAATAGAAAAGAGGGAGGAGCCGTTAGAAATATTTACAACACTACTTAATTATATCCTTTGTGATGGGAATTAAAACTTTGAGGTATGGTCTTTTAAAAATAATAGAACTGCCTTAAGGTGTATATGAGTGTTTAGGGAAGTTTTTTGGAAAATTTTGGGATAAAATTAATGGATTTTGGTGTGAGGGGAATTCATTGTAGGAGTACCCCTTTTATAAGGGAACATGGATATAATATTTTTTGGTCGGAGTGGATACTCAAGAGGGGGTGAATTGAGTTCCAATTAAAATTTCTATTAAAAATATTTCTATTAAAATCCCCAATTTATAAAAAAAGTCAAACTGTAGTGAATTTTTAAAACTGTAAAAGTTCAATTAGGTTCTCAAAGATTGATTAGGTCTCAGTTAATTTAATCAGAAGACTAAATTAGCTTTTGAAACTAATCTACTGATTTATAATAGTTACAAACACTTTATAGATTAACTATCAAAGTAACTTTAAAATAGATTTTTATTTCAAAGTAATTAGCAGCGGAATATATAGTATACTTTAAACTTAATCTAAGGATGCACAGTAGATATAACCAAGAGGTTCAATCTCAATCCAAGACTTAATCCTCTCAAATTTATATATAAATTTTATCCACATCATGGATCGGGGTAAAAAACTATACATATACTGTCCAGGTACTAAGACATCTACCATAGTTATTTGTGGGAAAATAATATAATGACCCGGCCACACAGGGACCTCTTCCACATTTTTCATCGGTAAAAAAGGGTAAATAGTTTGATGTGAGGATTTTGAAATCCTCTAGTTCAGCACAAGAGTCAGTGTGTGTAAACATAGAACACACTGCTCAAAATGTAAAATAATGAAACACAGTAGATCTTAAACAGATAGATATGAGTTTAGAATGCTCCAAGTGTTATGATTGAGGCTCTGGATTCCTTTGTATTAAGATAGATGAAACTTTGAGTCATTATCTGGTTTTTTTTAGAAAAACAGAGTGTCGTGGTTCATCTTGGTGTTCTTCACAAGTCAAGATGTTCTGAACTGTGTGTGTTCTTCAGTAGTGTCGAATTGGATGTATGGGACACATCTTTTCATGATCATCTTGCAATTTCTTCTTCGTGCTCAGGATTTCTTTTCTTCTTTTTTACAGTGATCGCGTGTATTGTCTGTATTTGCATGTATGTTCTTCCTCTTGGGCACACTTCTCTTTATCTTCGAATGCATGAGGTTGAGCCGACAGGTTCCATGTATTTCATGCCTCGTACCTCGTACTATGTCTAAAAATAAACATTAATTATGACAGTGCATTAAAGTCATCAAATATGACCGTTAAAAAGTTAAATAGTAAAATGACAAAAGAGTTTAAGAAACGATGTCATAGTAGTTATGGAAACGATGTCTCCTTCATGGTATCTCCTTCACAGTGTCTCCTTCATGGTATCTCCTTCATGGTCTCTCCTTCAAGGTATCTCCTTCATGGTATCTCCTTCACAGTGTCTACTTCACAGTATCTCCTTCACTATATCTCCTTCACGGTATCTCCTTCACGGTATATCCTTCATGGTTTTTGGATTATGATGACTTGCTCATAGTTTATGGATTCATGGTGCCTTGATAATTGTGTCTTACTAACTGTTTTTGGAAAAATGTTTGGCTTACGGTGTCTGTTCTTAGTGTCTTGCTTCATGGTGTCAGGATTACTGTGTCACGGTTTCTGGTGGTCACGGTGTCTCATTGGTCATGGTGTCTAAGACTTAGGCTTCACGGTGTTTGCTTCAGTATTTCTTTCTTACATCTTCATAGTGTCTTGTACTTAGACAAACAACTGTATTCAGACTTAAATAGTAATATGCATAGAATAAATTAATCTTAACCATTATAAAGTATAAGATAACATAAAACGTACACATAATTGATAATATTTGTGAGATTTGTGATCATTAATAAGATTTTTAATTATTATTGAGATTTGTAAATAGTAATGAGATTTGTGATCATGTGAGATTTGTGATCACTAATACATGATTAATACATGAGGATTCCAACAATCTCCCCCTTTTTGATGATCACAAATCATGTATAGGTAAAGTATAAATGAGATGCAACTGGAGAGAATATAACATATAGAATAACATATTATGAAATAACACATAACTTTTTCTCCCCCTTTTGGGATTATCAAAAACTATAAAGAATAGAGGGAAAACAGTGCATATGTCATTAAAGAGGTTCAGAGTGAAACATAAAATAGAAATAAAAAAAGTAACAACATCCCCATAAAAAATAGTAGGCACTGGTCTTCTTCATGGATGGGCCATCTCTTTTCCTTTATCTACAGCAGAGGAGGAAGCCATAGGGGCAGTTGTTGATGTGGAAGAAGGCATAGAAGTGGTAGACAAAAAAGGTAAAGGTAGACCTTAGAAGATTGAGGGAGCCAAGGTGGGAGCAGTATAAGATCTAGGCTGGGGCCGATTAAGAATCAATGGCCTTATCTGAGTAAGAGCTTGCCTTACTAACATGGCAGTTGAGGCTAAAGCAGGCAGTCCAGGTCTGAGAGGGGCAGCAGCTGGAGCAACTATGGTTGTACTTTGGACATGAAGTTAAGGCTTCAGAAGATTGATGAAGTCTATAATAATTTCTCCTCCATACTGAATTTCCTTTTCAAAATCATCTTTATTTTCTATGAACTTTTCCAACAATCTGGTAAAATTAGTGAGTTTCTGAACTTGAGTTTTGAAAGCCTGAGTCACAGGAGGTATTCTCAGTTTCTCGATAAGATACTTATAGTGATCGGACATTTCATTTTTGGAGAAAATCCGGTTGAGATAGAAATCTATATTTCTTATTGATCTCCTTCTGAGCATCATTGGCAATCTTGGAATGAATTTGAACCAGGTCAATCACTCTATCACTATTCATAACAACATCAGATAAAGAAGCTATATTAAAACCACTGAGGGTATTTTGAATCTCTTCCTTGACTATATATTTGATCATAGAACTATCCAAAGAATATGTAGAGGTTTTACTAGAGGAAGGATAAGCTTTGATAGCTATAGTTAGAGACTTGAGCTATTTCGGGACCTTTTGAAGACATCCAGTGTATTCATCTGTAAGTTTATTTAGGTTCTCTACAAGCTCTCTCATGTGGTGAAACATATGTGTGTGACTTTATCCAATCTTTTCATCAAAGGATAAGAAGTATGGATGAAATTGGGACACAATATCTCTAGAAATGTTGGAAGCAGTAGGTTCATGAGAAGTAGAAATAGGTGCAGGCTCTGATCTGGAATGCAGTTCTTTTTGGAGGTTTTCAACCATACTTTTTAGGGTTGAAACTTTATTACTAAGCAACTTGTTTTCAACCCTTACTTCTTGAATTTCATGGATCATCTTGGGTTGAATGTGTAGAATAATGTTTTCCAAAAGTATTGAGGCATCTTCCTGACTAAGTTGTGTCACAATGTGAGGTTGATGGGACATAATTTTCTCAACTCCAGCTAAGATAGAATCTCCAAACACTTTAAGATAATCCTTGATGACAGAAGATTACTGATCAGGTAAAGGTGTAGGATAATGAAGTGGTACATGGGAAGGTTCAGGGTCTGGTTGATGATCAGGTTCTGTTTCAGGTTCTGTTTCAGGTTTAGTTTCAGGTTGAGGTTCAGGTTGAGGTTCAGGGTGTGTGACTGAATTCAATTGAAATAGGGAAGAAAGATAAATCCCACTTTCATTCACCTGTTGAGATTCACTTACATCATAGAATCTAGGTAATTTATACTGATCATACACAGAAAAAGAATCAGTTGGTTGAGATTCTTCAACATACTCAGCTTCACCAGTTTCAACTTCACCAGTTTCAATATTTTGGGGTTCCTCCCCCTCAAAATGTGCTTCCTTTCTAGGACCTTGAGGCTCAGGTACTTGGTATAGATCCACAGGATCAGTTCTAATTTCCTCGTCCATTTCTTACCTAGACAATTGAAAGGATATTTACATCCTCTCTTCAATAGAGGGTATTATTTCAAGAGCAGATTGTTCCACTGGATGGTCTTCCAAAATAGATTCTTGGATAGCAGGGATTTCTCCTACTACAGTATCTTCCCTGGCTTGCTGCTCAGATTCTGGGATAGTTAAGTCTCTTATAGCCTCAGGATGGGTTTTCAGATCAACAACATCATTAGGGGCAGGAGGTTCTTTTCCAGGAACAACAGTAGGAACAAAAATCCTTTCTTTTTCACCACCATCTTCTTCTCTAAGTGGTATAGAAGCCTCTTCTCTATGAGTTACTTTAGATACCTCTTCCTCTTCTTCTTAATCTTTTGAATATTCAACAACTTCATCTGGTTCCAAACCAGGATCAATAATATCCTTTGGCCTTGTTGGATAATCGACATGATTGAACTTATCATAAATCTTTTCATTATCTTCAACCCACTCCTTCTTCCAGGGGTTCCAATTGATCCTCATCCTCTTGATTGTAGGTTTAGATAAACAAAACTCAAAATCCATAAGAACATCTTCATTTGGTCCAACTACTCCTTTGGCAACAATCATAGTTGAGATCATCCTAGAATAAAACAAAGAGGTGGATTTTGATGTGATCTTAATCAATTCACACATATAGTGAATGATATACTTGCACAAATTTATCTTGTTTCAATTATTCATCATATGAATCACAAAAATATCCTGATACTTCAATATAGCAAAGTCACCTTTCATCGGGCTAATCAAATTCTGAACAAACATAAACAATAGCCTTGTCTCCCTATCCAGTTCAGCAGCTATGGCCCTTTTCTTGGTGCCATTTTCAGTTAGGGTTTCCAATTCATTTTACAGGTCAAAGATATAGGTTTTAGGAGGGGGATCTCTTTGATAATCATCACAAATTTCTTCATGAGGAATCCTAAGGCGTGCAGCCCATAACCTCGATGAGAAGGAGCATTTTTTCCATTGACCTAACTTGTCACAACATAGCTTTCACCAACATCAAAAGAAAATTGTGAAAACTGATAGAACTGAGATACCAACCTCAGGTAAATTGGTCTATCCTTTCTAGAGAACCATTCGAGCCAACCTTTTTCTCTCAAAACTTTTAAAACCAGATATTTTCTAGACAACAACCACTCAGGGAAAACTTCCTTTTCAGGAACTACAGTGCGGTTTACACGGTTTGGATTCAGGGGACCTTCGGGTGCAAGCTTCAGTGCTATTTTATTCTTCATCGAGCTATGCTTCTCAGGAGTAGATGAAGACGGACACTTAATCCTTGGAATCCACTGAAGGTTCGGGTGAGAGAGAAGTAGAGAAGGGTTTAAAGGTTGAGAGGGTTCGGAAAGAGTGAATATGAGAGAGTTCAGGTGAAGAATCAAGTGAAACCCTTGTGTTTTATCATTTGGGAATGTCAAAGGTCACCAAAATAAAAATGCGGGAAAGTAAAAAAGCGGGAAAAAATAAATATTATCATGATACTGGTTAAAAGAAAAGCATAAATAAGGTTCATGGTGAGACAGTGAATATTCGTTACGGTGCGATGGTGGATGTCCATCACGATGAGACAGTCAGTTGTCGTCATGGTGAGACAGTGAATGGTCTGTTCAGTCATGGTGAGATAGTGAATAAACTATTCAGTCACGGTGAGACAGTAAGTGTCAGACCGTGAACACGAAGTGCTAACAGTGAGAACGTAAACATAAGATAGTAACCAAGAAACTGTGAATATGAAACAGTTAAGTAAAATATATCTAAATAATAAATAGTAAGACCAGTAACATATCTATTTGTGATTGATCATGCCAAGATCATGTATGATATAATCTAATCTCTTAGAATTTAATGTTTTAGTGAATATATCAGCAAGTTGATATCCAGTACCATTGAATTCCAAAGTGATATAGCCTTTTTGATAATGATCCCTCAAAAAGTGATGTCTTACATCAATATGTATTGTCCTAGAATTTGAAATAGGATTTTTTTTTTGAAATGTTAATAGCATTTTTGTTGTCACAATTTATTGGTACATGTCTGAATTGATATCCATAGTCTAGTAACATGTGTTTCATCCACAAAATTTGTGCACAACAACTGCTAGCAGCTATGTATTCAGCTTCTATAGTAGATAATGCAACAGAATTTTGTTTCTTACTACACCATGATACTAGTGACTTGCCAAAAAAGTGACATGTTCCAGAGGTGCTCTTTCTATCTAACATACAGCCAGCAAGTTAGCATCATAATAACTAACTAGTTCAAATGATTGTCCTTTTGGATATAATAGTCCTAGATTGGGTGCGTGCTTGAGGTATTTGAAAATACTCTTTACAGCATTTAAATGTGATTCTTTAGGGTTTGTGTGAAAGTGAGCACACATACATACACTAAACATAATATCAGGACAGCTAGCATTTAAGTAGAGTAGACTTCCAATCATTCCTCTATAAGTGGTTTGATCAACAGATTTTCCATCTTCATCAAGATCCAACTTACAGGTGGTACTCATGGGAGTGTCACTAATTTTAGTGCTATCCAATCCAAAAAGTTTTAAAAGATCTCAAGTATATTTACTTTGAGTTAAAACATTCCCATCATTATTTTGAAATATTTGAAATCCAAGAAAGAATTTTATTTCACCCATTAAACTCATTTCAAATTCGTTTTGCAACATTTTAGAAAAATCAATATATAATGAATTTTTTAAAGATCCAAAAATAATATCATCTACATAAATTTGAACAACTAAAACATCATTATAAATTCGTTTTATAAAGAGGGTAAGATCAGCTATTCCTTTTGTAAAAACTTTAGAAATAAGAAAGATACTTAATCTGTCATACCATGATCTTGGAGCTTGCTTTAAACCATATAAATCTTTTGATAGTTTGAAGATATGATTTTGGAAATGAGGTTTTATAAATCCAGGGTTTTGTTCAACAAAAACATCCTCAACTATATACCCATTTAAGAATTCACTCTTGACACCCATTTGATATAGTTTGAAATTCATATGTGCATCATAGGCAAGTAGAATTATAATGGCTTCAATTATGGCTATAGGAGAAAAAGTCTCCTCATATTCAATTCCTTTTTCTTGATTGTAGCCTTGTGCAACTAATCTAGCCTTATTTCTAACTATATTTCCAGCTTCATCTACCTTATTTCTAAACACCCATTTAGTTCCTATGGTGAAAGTGTCCTTAGGTCTTTCCACTAATTCCCAGACTTTGTTTCTTTCAAATTGATTTAGTTCTTCTTGCATAGCCATTACCCAAAATTCAACATTGATTGCATCATCAATGTTTTTAGGTTCAAGCTGTGACAAAAAGGATTGATGTTCAACCTGATTTCTAAGAGAAGATCTAATTTGTGTCCCTTTATCAATATTACCAACAACAGTATCTAAAGGATGATTCTCGAGGATCCTAGTTGATCTAGTAAAAGTAGGACTAGAAATTTCAGGTTCTTCTCTAGGTTTGGGTTTATTAGGATCAGATTCTGAAATTTTTCCAGAACTTGTTGTCTTTATTACAGGTTCATTGATTTTATCATTAAGTTTCATGATAGACAAAATCTTCTTCAAGATTTTCAAGAGATGAATTAGGTTCATGTGGATCGGTTTCATCAAATTTGATGTGAACAGATTCTTCAAAACACTTGGTTCTCTTATTAAACACTCTATAGGTTTTTCTAGTTATAGAATATCCTAAAAAGATTCCTTCATTACTTTTAGAGGAAAACTTGTCAAGATTATCCTTGGTATTAAGAATAAAGACTTTTCAACCAAATACTCTAAAGTAACTAACCTTAGGTTTCCTATTGTTCCACAACTCATAAGGGTTTTTCTTAAGAACAGGTCTAATCAAGACCCTATTTATGATATAACTAGTTGTATTCATAGCTTCTGCCCAAAAGTAAATAGGCAGGTCATACTCATTAAGCATTGTTCTTGCAATTTCTTCAAGGGTTCTATTTATTCTTTCTACTACACCATTCTGTTGAGGTGTTCTACGGGTAGAAAAGTTGTGACTATATCCATTGTGTGAGCAATAAGATTCAAACTCATGATTTTCAAACTCACGGCCATGATCAATTCTCATGGTCTTAATCTTAAGTCCCCTAAGGTTATCTACATACTTGGAGTATTTAATAAAGTAAGAACAAGCTTCACTTTTGTGAGCTAAGAAATATACCCAAGTATATCTAGAAAAGTCATCTAATAAGACATAGACATAATGCTTCCCATTTAAACTAGAAACTCTAGAAGGTCCAAACAAGTCCATGTGAACCAACTCGAGAGGTCGAGAAGTTGAAACTTCTTTCTTTGATTTAAAATAAACTTTATGTGGCTTTCCCTTTTAACAGGGATTAAAAACATTGTCATTTGGAAACTCAAGTTTGGTTAGGTCTCTAACTAAGTTTTTCTTTGTCAGTTTTCTAAGTGAATGTATATTGCAGTGTCCTAACCTTCTGTGTGAAATCCAAGACTCTCTATAAAAGGCATTTAAACAAGTAATTTTTTGTTTAGCTAAAGAATTTAAATAAACTACATAAACATTTTTCATTTATCAAGGCAGAAAATAATAAAACATTTTTAGAATTAAAAACATTACAAGAATCATTTTCAAACTTAACATTAAAGCAATCATCACATAACTAATAAATACTTAACAAGTTGTATTTCAATCCATCAACAAATAAAACATTAGAAATTAAAACTGAGTTAGTGTTACCAATTTGGCCTAGGCCGATGATCTTTCCCTTAGAATTATCACCAAAGTTGACATAGCCTACATCAACCTTAATTAAGATTTTAAAGAATGAGTAATCTCCAAACATGTTCCTTGAACATCCACTATCCAAGTACCATGTTTTACTATAGTAACTCTTTAAGCAGGTCTCTTATAAAACAGGTTTAGACAGAGAATGATTTTGGTACCCAGATTTTCTTGGTTACAGATAGGTTAGCAAGTAAAGCTTTAGGTACCCAAATTTGTCTTATGGGTATCATATAATTTACAAAATCAATTGATTTTGAAATATATTCATTTTTTATCTATAACAATGTGAATAACTAGTTGAGTCATATGAATTTACAGAACTGAAACTAGAATAATTTTTTCCAGATTTAGGAATAAATCTATTTTTGGTAAACTGTCTTTGTCCAGGTTGGTATCCCAAACTAGTAGTATACTTTGGTGCCACTTGTTTACATAGAATTTGAGTTAGAGTGTTCTTTTCATTTTTGAACTTTTCTAAGTCTTTTCTCAGTTTCTCATTAGACATTTTCAGTTTAGTATTTTCTTTTAACAGTTGATCATTCTTTTCCTTTTCAATCTAAAGGGCAGATTTAACGGTGCTAGATAAAGCATGTTGTTTCTTTAAGGCTTTGTACTTTTCCTTAAGTTTATTACAGTTTTCTTATAGAATATTACAATATTCAAATAATTCTTCAGTAGACATGTTTTCATATTCAGAATCAGAATCAGAATCAACTCTAGAATAGTATGAATTTAAAGTATGAGGGTCTAGTGTTACCTCAGATGTGTTTTTCATAAAACACATGTTAGATTTATGAGAATCTTTATCCTTAGAAGAATCAGAATCACTTGAATTGTCTTCTGAAGCACTCCAAATTGCTTTCATTACTTTATTATACTTGTTTTCCTTATAGTCATGTTTCATCTTGAACTTCAATTTTGGACAGTCAGCTTTAATGTGACCTTTTCTCTTCCACTCATAGTAGATAACTTCATCACTCTTATCAGCTTTCTTCCAATCCTTTTTTCAATGCCCTTTTTTGTCATATTTACCTTTGTAGTTTGATTTTCTGAAGAATTTCTTGTTCCTATATAATTTATTAAATCTTCTAGATATTTGATCCATCTCAGCATCACTATCAGAATCTGAACTTTCACTTGTTGAGCTTTCAGTAGGTATGTGAATTTTCTCCATGTCCTTTCTCTTTGAGGAAGTAGACTTAAATGACACTAACTTACTTTTAGGTTCATCATATTCTTCTTTATTCACCTTGAGTTCTTCTTCATAAATCATAATCTTACCAATTATCTCTTTGACAGGCAGAGCACCAATGTCACATGACTCTCTTATTGAAACAGATGTGCCTCTCCATCGTTCTAGAAGGCATATCAATATTCTAATAATTTGTTCCTTTTCTCTAACAACCTTTCCAAGGGAGCTCATAGTGTTGAAAATCCCATTGAACTTGAGATACATGTCTGATATAGTTTCATCAGGATTCATTTTAAAATTATCATGTTCAATAGTATAAGTGTTCAATATCATTTCTTTAACATTCGTTGTTCCTTCATGAGAAACAACCAAAGTATCCCACATTTCATAAGCAGTTTTGCAAGAAGATATGTGATTAAATTCCTCATCTCATAATGCACTATACAGGTCATTCATAGCTTTAAAATTATTATTGTAACCTGTTTTAGTAGGTTCATCCCAAGTTGTTCTTTCAGTTTCTAGAATCTTATATTGAGTCTCTATATAAGTCCAGATGTCAAACCCTATACTCTCTAAGTGAATTTTCATCTTAAGTTTCCACTGGGCATAGTTTGTACCATTGAAGAAAGGTGGCATGTATGTAGAATCACCTTCTAGTCTATTATCCATAGTTAGCTTTTAGAAAATATATTTAAAGAGATAAAATTTATAACTAACAGAAATTTAAGATCTTTATGATACAACTAAAATCACAACTGAAAGACAGAATGTTTTGAAATCCTTTAATAAAAATGAACCTCCCTCTGATACCAAATGTTGGTCAGATTGGATACTCAAGAGGGGGGTGAATTTAGTTCCAATTAAAATTTATGTTAAAAATATTTCTATTTAAATCCCCAATTTATAAAACAAGTCAAACTGTAGTGAATTTGTAAAACTGTAAAAGGTCAATTAGGTTCTCAAAGATTGATTAGGTCTCAGTTAATTTAAACAGAAGACTAAATTAGCTTTTGAAACTAATCTACTAATTTATAATAGTTACAAACACTTTATAGATTAACTATAAAAGTAACTTTAAAATATATTTGTATTTCAAAGTAATTAGCAGCGGAATATATAGTATACTTTAAACTTAATCTAAGGATGCACAGTAGATATAACCAAGAGGTTCAATCTCAATCCAATACTTAATCCTCTCAAATTTATATATAAATTTTATCCATATCATGGATCGAGGTAAACAACTGTACATAGACTGTCCAGGTACTAAGACATCTACCATAGTTATTCGTGGGAAAATAATATAATGACCAGGCCACACAGGGAAATCTTCCACATTTGTCATCGGTAAAAAAGGGTAAATAGTTTGATGTGAGGATTTTGAAATCCTCCAGTTCAGCACAAGAGTCGGTGTGTGTAAAAAAAGAACACACTAATCAAAATGTAAAATAATGAAACAAAATAGAGATTAAACAGATAGAGATGAGTTTAGAATTCTCCAAGTGTTATGAGTGAGGCTCTAGACTCCTTTGGATTGGGACAGATGAAACTTTGAGTCCTTCTCTGTTTTTTGCGAGAAAAATAGAGTGTCATTGTTCATCTTGGTGTTCTTCACGAGTCAAGATGTTCTGAACTTCATGTGTTCTTCAATAGTGTTGAATTTCATGTATGGGACACAACTTTTCTTGAAGATCTTGCAATGTCTTCTTCGTGATCAGGATTGCTTTTCTAGTTTTGTACAGTGCTCGCGTGTATTGTCTGTATTTTCACATATGTTCTTCCTCTTGGGAACACTTCTCTTTATCTTTGAATGCATGAGGTTGAGCCGACAGGTTCCATGTATTTTGTGCCTCGTACCGCGTACTATGTCTACAAATAAACATTAATTATGTCAGTGCATTAAAGTCATCAAATATGACCGTTAAAAAGTTAAATAGTAAAACGACAAAAGTGTTTAAGAAATGGTGTCACAGTAGTTATGCAAGCGGTGTGTCATTCACGGTATCTCCTTCATGGTGTCTCCTTCACGGTATCTCCTTCACGGTGTCTCCTTCATGATATCTCCTTCATGGTATCTTCTTCACGGTATCTTCTTCATGGTATCTCTTTTACGGTATCTCCTTCACAGTATCTCCTTCACAGTATCTCCTTCATGGTATCTCCTTCACAGTATCTTTTTCACAGTATCTCCTTCACGGTTTCTGGATTCCGGTGACTTGGTCATAGTTTATGGATTCACGGTGCCTTGATGATTTTGTCTTTCTAACTGTGTTTGGCAGAATGTCTGGCTTACGGTGTTTGTTCTTAGTGTCTTTCTTCACAGTGTCAGGCTTACTATGTCACGGTGTCTGGTGGTCATGGTGTCTCATTGGTCACGGTGTCTGAGCCTTAGGCTTCACAATGTCTACTTCAATGTTTCTATGTTACATCTTTATAGTGTCTTGTACTTAGACAAACAACTGTATTCAGACTTAAATAGTAATATGCATAGAATTAATTGAGCTTAACCATTATAAATTATAAGATAACATAAAACATAAATACACATAATTGATAAGATTTGTGGGATTTTTGATCATTAATAAGATTTGTAATTATTATTGAGATTTGTAAATAGTAATGAGATTTATGATCATGTGAGATTTGTGATCATTAAAACACGATTAATACATGAGGAGTCCAACAATATTTATAAATATCCAAAACTTTATAATAATGGAAAGTCACTCTCAAGGAAAGTGGATTAAAATTTGAGAAATTATGGATAGTATAGGATATAAATTCTATAAACACCTAAAACTCTCAATTAAAACATGTTTTTAACATTCTTAGTCCTTAACATCTTAGGTTACTCATTTTTACCATTTTGGTTTTCAACATTGTAACTACTTTTCGACATGGTAATTTATAAATTATGACCAAAAATAAAATTTTCCTTATTATATAATTTGGACCTACTAATTTTAAATTTTATATCTATTTAATAATATTAAATTTAAAATAGTGATAAAAATTTAATTTTTAAAATAATAAATGTATAATGTATTAAAAAAAGTAAAAAAAATAACTTAAGTTTTAAAATGTAATGTTTTGGATTATAAATTAAAAAAAAGTTAAATAATAAATCCAATTATAAATTTTGCCTTAGAAAAAGGTTTCATAAATATCAAATTCATACTTAAATACTAATAATGTCATAAAAGTCATGTTATTTGTAAAAATGGTATTTTTCACTATTCAGATAAAATCATACTCTTTAGAAAAAATCCAAAAAAGTTATATTATGATAATATTTTCATGATAAATCCATAAATGAATTTGTTTTTTCCAAATTAACATCCTAGAAGTTATAAATTTTAATTTAAAATAAAATCATAAAATATCATGAAAACAGTTTCTCAAAAAAATAATTATTTGGTATATTTATTATTCTTATAAAATAAGTGTTAATCCGAAATATATCAAACATGAAAAAAAACCATTTTATAAAATAAATTTTAATCATAAAATAAAGATTTTTTTAGTTTCTTAGTTTTACTTGTTTAATCAATATTTAAAGTTAACATTATTTTGTTTTGATCTTCTTATATATTTATATATCATAATTATATTACCACTATTTATATCTTAAAATTCTATAGATACCTTATAATTTTCTATATTATTTTTTTCTTGTTGTTGTGTGTGGAGAAAAATATTAAACATATTATTAATTTAAGTAGGAAAAACTCTATTTGTTACATTCTACCCCCTTAAAAATAATTATGTCCACAAAATTTTATTTTATGGAAGAAAACAAGTGAGAGTGATTTTATCTCATAAGTTCATTAGGTTCCCATGTAGTCTTCTCAAAATTAATTATTTTTTCATATAACTCTAGTTATATGGGTGGCCTTATTTCTTATATCCTTGTCTCTTTGATCTAATATTTTTATAGGTTTTTCTATATATTAAAGGGCATGTTCTAGATATATAACTTTTAAGATCAATACATGGTATGGGTCTAGTATGTACTTCCTCAAAAGAAATATGTAGAATACATCATGTACCTGAGAGAAGTTTTTATGGATTTTTAAGTGATAGGATATGTAATGACCCTGAATTTTTAAATAATAATTGTTTCCTAAGAAAATGTGTGTTATATTAAATTATACACAACAAAACAATATCTCTTTATTAATGAATTGGTATTTATGGAGTATAAAGGGAGATGTGAACATCATTATTTGACCGTTATAGGACTGTTAGTTAGTATAAATGTTGGAAAATTTGACAGTTGGGAACTATACCCATTGGTAATAATTTTAACATTACAATTAGTGATTATAAGTAGTAATAACAAATGATAATTAATGCAGAAAGAAGAAGAGATAGCCACAACGAGTAGAGTCATGTCTTATGAAGCCCATTTGTTTGAACATGGGAGGGATTTAGTTTTATTGTGGTTCTCCCATGACTAATCCAAATCTATACTTTGATAAGTGAAGCTAGAATTAAATTTTCTATAAGAGAAGTTCAAGTTAGTGTAAATTCCCACTTGGTCGATGTTTTCTGAGATGCCCTATGAATCTATCAACATCGCACACCTTATCATCTAATCATATATGTGTATTATAAAGAGTTACATTTCTAATCATTAGTTACTTAAAGTGTAACTTCTTTGTATAAATAAAATTTTTATTCTATAAATTTTATTTTAATAATTTTTTTCTTAAAAAAATATATGTTTAATTAGGAAGAATTTGATAGCTTAATTTGTCATATATAGTTTTTACTTTTAAGAAAAAACAAACTTTTTATAATAAACTAAGGTATTATGAATAATACTTGTTTTAATTAAATATTATGTTAAAAAACTCTTATTCAAATATAAAATATAAAATAATTTTATTATGTCTTAGAAATTTTTTTAAGTTTTATATATTTGACAATACCTTACAACCCACTATTTCATTTAATAAATAAGAATTTTTATATTTAAAAGTTACAATTATCATATTTAGATAATTATTATAATAAAATAAATATCATTTTTAAAATATTCATGTCAAAAATAAGTTAGGTTGAATTTATAATAATTTTCTAAAATACTTTATTTTTTGTGAATATTAAAAATATAGTTTGGTTTTTTTGATATTTTTAATGACTTGATAATTATGTTGTAATAATTTAATAATTAAATAAACACACTACAAGACCTAAAATATGATATTTTATTAATATATGGTATTTTAATGTATTTTAATCAATTTTCAAACCTATAAATGACTTTCCAAATTCTAAAATGGAAACATCGATTTTAATAACATTACCTTCTAGAAACATTAATTTTCTATGCTAAAAGAAGTGATATAAAATTATTCTCAGTTATTGTGGGTTAAAATAACTTAAAATATGACCCAAATTTCCAAAACCATGGGAAAACCCCATGGGTAGGACAATAGTTTTTATTCTTCCACAACCTAGACTTCCAAGGCCTATATTTAGAAATTATTAAATAAATCATCCACTTTTACTATAAATTCCCACCAATTTATCCATTTCTATTCCCTCCCAATCCATCCTACAAAATTTTCTATAATTTTTTCCTCCTAATGTGTCCCCCCAAGGTTTCCTCCACCCCCCAATGTTTCATTAATAATTATTTAGGAGTAACTCTTTATGGTAAAAGAGTTATCCTTCTTTTCTCTTCAATTCAAGAACATTTTTTTATATGTCTTCTAAATTAAATGGTAACTCTCTTTTATTACCATTTTTCATAAAATTACTTCCAAAGTATTTTTTTCAATTTTACACTCTTATACCATCTCATTTTACCCTTTTCTAAACCGTGTTTTATACCCATCATATGACCGAATTTACCCCTCAAAATTTCTCTCTACTTAAAAAATTCTATTTTATTTTGTTTTGTAAATGACCAAAAATATTTATATTATATGTCTATTTAACTGGTTTTAAAAATGATTTATTTTATTTGAGTATTAATATACATAAAACTCGCATTCTATTTTCATGGATTAAAAATTATATAATGATCATGTCTTTAAGCATTTTTGTTTGCCAAGATTTTTTATAAGAAACCCATTCTAGATTCTCCATGGGTTATTAATGAAATTATTTATTATGATCTATTTGGATCATATGAAATTAATAAATATTATGGTTTATCCATTATAGTGCTCCAATGCATTGGTTAAATAATTTAATCTCTAAATATGACATTTTTTATGATACCTTGGTGAATAACCTTTCTAATTTTCATTTATAACACCTTGGTGAAAAAACTTGGTGATATTCTTATGAATAACTCATTTAAATGTTGTAGCCATATAAACATGTTATGATTCATGTTATTTTTATTATTATATGCATCATTCTCCCTTTCTCATTCCCTATTTATATTCCACATGATTTTTATTGATATTTCTCATGATCACATGTAAACTGTATTCTTTTCTTATTACCTTATAAGGCCTCTTGCTCATCCCTTTCCTTTGATTTATGCCCCTAGGATATGAGATATAGTAAATTTACTTAGGATAAACCCATGAAGAATACTTTCAAGTGGATTAGAATAATTTTTTATGTTTTTTATTTATTATGTTCCCAATTTCAAAGAAACTAAACTTTATAAGATCCTCTCTTTGTACCATGTAATAAAAAGCTTATGTAATAAAAATGTGATATGAATAGTCGGTATCAAATGATATTTTATTTTTTTGTGTGAATTAGGAATATAAATCCTTAGTATAACTCTATATAATATTTTAAATATAGGAAAACATCATGGTATTTTGGTGAAGTATTATATAAGTAGTTTTCGAGAAAAAAATATTTATCTAGATACAAACAAGTGGATGTGTATTTGGAACATATGTATCTAGGGTAAACATCTAAAAACATTGCATTGTGTTATACTTGGTCGGGAACCAATGCATGATAATGGACCTTGATGCACTCCTGGTTTGACACTTTTAGGGGGTATGTTTGGTTAATCACAAACATTTTATGAACCATTATAAAGGATATATAGAAAATGTAATTGTTGTTAAATAATGAAATATTTAATCACAATGATTTAAGGAATACAATTTATTTATAATTAATGTTTTCTTATAATAAACACATTTTTAACTAATTTTTTTTTATTTTAGAAAAATGGTTGGAAATAGGAAGAACTATTTTAATGATGATTGCAATAGACGATGTGATGACGACCCTTCGATGGAAGCTGGAATGGAAATTTTCATGAGAATGATGAATCAACTATCTCAAGTTGTGAATAATAAATTTAATATAGTTGATAAAATAGATTAACCTTGAAGGGAACAACTTTACATTAAGTTATTTATGTGTCAATGACCACCTTTTTTAAGTGTAACTACCAACCCATTGATTTATGAGAAATGGATAAGATCTATAGAAAATATATTTTATATAACCCATTATTCAGAGAAAGAGAGAGTCACCCTTGCAGTATACCTCTAAGAAGGAGAAAATAATTAGAGGTGGACACTGAATAAAAACATGAAGCTAAGAAAGGATATTGATGCTATAGAGTGAGATGAGTTCAAGGGAATATTTTTCAATAAATATTTCCCTCATTCGATGATAAATAAAATAGAAAATTAATTCATAGATCTAAAGAATAATGAAAATGAATAAGTGGGATTCTCTAAGGTGAACTTTATAATACTTTCTTGTTACACCTCTAACACTTTTATATATCCTAAGGGAAAAGTTGATAGATTTTTTAGTGGACTGAGACCCCATATATAGATGAATCTATAAAATTGTGATTATGAAACCTATGAGGAGATAGTGTAAATTTCTATGAAGGTTGAATTAGAGTTTGGATAAACGTAGTGGTCACATAGGTCAAATGAAAATAAGATAGATATAAATACAAACTCAGGGAGGAACATTTATCATGGAAGAGGAGGAAAGAATATGAAACTTCCCATGTACAATAAATTTTGGAAGAATCATTTCTAGAACTGCTTTCTCAGGAGTGGAAAATGTTATATGTGTGGGAAATATGTCCATATAACTCATAACTATCGTGGTAAGATGAAGTCTAAACTTCTCAACACTAAAAATAAAGGGAATATGGTGGAATCCTTGACTAAAGTTCATTGCTTCAAGTGTAGATAGCTTGGTCACTTTTCCAATCATTGTCTAAATCATAATGTAATAGAGTCAAATCACCATCAACCTCTGGATAGGACAAGGGATAAAGGTTGGTCATTTTTTATCATGATGTCTGAAGTAGAGGCTCCAAATTATGTGGTCGAACATAATTTCATTATTCTCTCAAATATATTAAGTACTTTGTTTGATTATAGTTCTATACATTCTTTTGTTTTCACCATCTTTTCAATGAATATAGAATAAATCCCCAAGATAATACAAGTAGATTTATCATTCAAGACTTCTGGAGGTATTATACAAGCATTTAAAGTGTATAGAAACTCTGGTATTAAATTTGTGGAGCATAATCTCATCGTATATCTAGTATTTACTTCCATGGTGGAATTCGATACTATAATAGGGATAGACTTTCTATCAAAGTATAATGTCATGATCAATAATAGAAGAAAGTAAATATCAGTAGTCTTGAATGGATAACATAAATTAATTTTTAAAGGAGATATATCCTAAATTTAGCTTTGTTTAGAATCAACTTATGTAGCCTTATTTATGGAGATAATCATTGAAGAGGAAGAAAGAAATGAAATTATAAGAATATAAAATTTCCCAATCATTCAGGAATGCATTGAAATATTTCTTAAAAAGTTGCATGGACATCCCCCAAAAATGGAGGCAGAGTTATACATTAAACTCAAACCTGGATCCATGTTGATATCAAATACCTTGTATAGAATGGAAAATGTGGAGCTATTCAATATCTTTTAGAAAAGGGATTTATCTGATCAAATATAATTCCTTGGGGAGTGCATTTTCTCTTTGTGAAGAAGAAGGATGGATCAATGCAGTTGTGCATTGATTATAAAGAACTTAACCAGATAAGAATAAAGAACAATTACCCTCTCCTAAGGATTGATGTTTTATTTTACCAGATTCATGGGGCTCAATTCTTCTATAGTATTGATCTTTGATCTAGTTATCATCAATTGAGTATGAATAAAGAAGATATTCCAAGTACTTCCTTCCAATCATGATATGGGAATTATGATTTTTTTGTTATGCCCTTTATCTTGAATAATGACCCTTATATATTTATGGATTTGATGAATATAGACTTTAAGGAATACCTTGATAAATTTTTGGTTGCTTTTATTGATGATATTCTAATGTATTCTAAAATTGTGAGGAGCATGAGGATTATCTAAGGGGTATATTTAAAACATTGATTAGAAATGCGATGAGATTATCAAATATTAAATTTGTGGAGCATAATCTCATCACATATCTAGTAATTGGTAGTGTCAAATATGAATTTTGGATATAATAAGTTTATTTCTTGGGTAAAATCGTAACCAATTAAGAAATACCATTTGACACTACCAATACAACAGTTGTAGAGGAGTGTCATCATCCTACAATAGTAACTGAGATTTGTAGTTTTCATGGTTTATCCCGATATTATAGGATGTTTGTGAAAAACTTTTAATGACATTCTAATCCACTAACCAGGTTAATTCAAAAGGGGGAAAATTTTATTTGGAAGGACTGTGAATAAAGTTTCCAATAACTGAAGAATATATTTGTTACTACACCTTTGTTAACTCTACCCTCCATTAGATAAGGATTTGTTATTTTTATCGATGCATCTCTGAAAGGGCTTGGGTGAATCCTTGTGAAAAATGAAATGTTGATTGATTATGCATCTAGAAAGTTAAAACCTCATGAGAATAATTATACAATTCATGACCTGGAGCTATCTATGGTTATTTTTTCTTTAAAGATATAGAGGCACTATCTTTATGGTGAGAAATGTGATATATAACCAGACACAGAAATTTTGAAGTATATATTCATATAGAATGAATTTAATGTGAGAAAAAGGATATGGTTGGAACTTCTTAAACACTATTATTGGTAAATTCATTATCACCCCATAAGATGAAATAAATTCATTAATTCATTAAGTAGGAAAGAACCTACTGAGAAGGAAATGATGAGGATTCAAGGAGATCCATTGATCAAAAACATGGTAAGGTTGTACATGGGAATCATAAGGGAAAGGACATCATTAATACTATAACAAATGATTTATCAACCACCATTACTAGATAAGTTCAAGAAATCTCAAAGATAATATCCTTTGTTTTAAAAGAAGATAGAGTATGAAAATAATGGGAAGTTTTTTGAGTTCAATATCGATCAAGAAGGTGCATTAAAATTTCATATAGGGATATGTGTTCCATATATTCCAAAGATAATTAAATAGTTTATGGATGGATCTCATAGATCAAAATTCTCTAAACAACCTATTATTACTAAAATATATAGTGTCCATAATGACCATTATTGTTGGGATAATATGAAAAGGGATATTTCTAAATACATAGTAAGGTTCTTGGTACGTCAACAAGTGAAGGCGAGAAGACAACTTTATAAATGGGTATTGAAACCACTACACATACCAACATGGAAGTGGGATAAGTTCATTATGGACTTTGTCATTGGTCTCTCAATAATATCTAGGGAAAATAATTAAATATGGGTTATAGTTGATCAACTCCCCAAGACTGCTCATTTTATCTCTATTCAAGAAGATTTCTCTCTTGACCAATTTTCCAAGATATGTGTAAAAGAAGTGGTGAGGCTACTAGGGGTTCCACTTTCTATCATTTTTTATCATGATACAAAGTTCACATATAAATTCTAGATAAGTCTTTAACATGATATAAATACTGAATTGAATTTTAGTATGTCTTATCCCCCCCAACTGATGGAAAATCTAAAAGGACTATCTAGACACTTGAGGAAATGATGAGAACCAAATCAATGTAATTTAAAGGTGGATGGGATCAATTCCACCTATTATTTGAGTTATCATACAATAATAGATTCCACTCAGGTATTCAAATGGTTCCATATGAAGCACTATATGGGAAGTGATTTGGAACTCCTACATGTTGGGATTAATTTGGTGAGAGAAAGATGCTTGGGCCCGATCATGTGCACGAGATAACATAAAAAGGTCATGACATTCAAAAAACACATAAAGGCTGCTCAAAGTCAGTATAAGATATATGTGGAGAACCATCTAATGGACTTAGAGTTCGGTGTTGGTGAAATTTTTCCCCTCAAATATTACAATAAAAGAGAGTCATGCAGTTTGGGAAGAAAGGGAAGCTTTTCCCTAGGTACATTTTCTCTTATGAAATTATTGACCGCATAAGAGAAGTGGCATATCGTCTAGCACTTCAGGCAAATATAGCTCAATTTCATGATATATTACATGTATCTCTCTTGAAGAATTATATACTTGATGCCTCACATGTACTGAATCCAGAGGTGATATAACTGGAACATGACCTCTTTTATGAGGTGAATCTAGTGGAGATCTTGGATTGTAGAGAAAAGGTTCTATGTAACAATACTACCCACCTAGTCAAAGTTTTGTGAGGAGCCATAAGTTTTAAGAGGGGACTTGGAACCATAGGAAACAATGAAGCAGAAGTACCCTCCCATTTTCTCAACTGAGAGAATGAGTTGAAATTTTGGGGAAACAATTTTAAGGGGGGAAGAATGTAACAACCCATAATTTTAAAATGATATTTTTTTCCAGAAAATATGTGTTTTATATTAAATTATACACAAAAAACAATGTATCTTTATTAATGAATTGGTATTTATAGGGTATAAATGGAAATGTGACCACTAGGATTTGACCGTTATAGGATTGTTGGTCAAATATGACAATTAGTCAATATATTTGTTGGAAAATTTGACCATTGGTAACAATAACCATTGGTAATAATTTTAACATTATAAATATTGTTTATTAGTAGTTGTGATAAATGGTAATTAATGTAGAAAGAATAAGTGATGGCCTCAACCAGTAGATTCATGTCGTATGAATCTCATTTTTCAGAACTTGGGAGGGAGGTAGCATCACTTGGGTTCACCCTTGACCAATACCAATCCAAGCTTTAACAAGTGAAGCTAGAACGAAATATTCTATATAAAAAGTTCAATTTGTGGAAATTACAACTCGGATGATGTTAGTTGACCTGCCCCATGAATCTATCACCATCGCACACCTTACCATTAGGTCGTATGTGAGTGTTATAAGGGGTCACATGTTTAGGACTTAGTTACATAACATTTAATTCCTTTGTATAAATAAAATTTTATTCTATAAATTCAATTTTAATAATAGGTTTTCTTAATAAAATATATATTTAATTGAGATGAATTTGAAAACATGTTTTTTAGATACAAATTATACCTTTCAGAAAAGAAATAAATTTTAATAATTAAATAAGGTATTCTGAATAGTAATTATTTTAATGAAATAGAATTTTAAGAACACTCTTATTTAAATATAAATGATAAAATAATTTTATTGTGTCCTATGAGATTTTTTAAGTGTCATAAATTTGACTATTACTTACAACACACTATTTTTTTAATAAATAAGGTTTTTTATATTTAAAAGTTAAAATTCTCATATTTAGTTAATTATTATAATAAAATAAACATCATTTTTGAAATAATCACATAAAAATTACATTAAGGAGAATTTATGAGAGTTTTCTAAAATGATTTATCTTTCTATGAATAGTAAAAATATCGTTTAGGTTCTCATGTATGTTTATTGACTTCATAATTATTTCATAATGATGTAATAATTAAATAACCACACTCCACGACCTAAAATATGTTATTTTATTAATAAATAATATTTTAATTTATTTTAATCAATTTACAAACTTATAAATGACTTTTGAAAGTCTAAAATGGAAACTTTTATTTTAAAAACATTACCTTGTGGAAACATTAATTTTCCATGACAAAAGAAGTAATATAAAATGATTCTATATTCTTTTGGATTAAAATAACTTAAAATATGACCCAAATTTCCAAAACCATGGAAAAACCATGGTTAATTCAATGGTTTTTCTTTTTCTCCATCCAAATTTATAATTTTTATTTATAGAAAATGGGGGGCCCTGAGGACCAATCATGGAATGAGAAACCCATATTATAGGGGTATGAAATAATGAAGACCTAGGGAATCACCCTGGATAAGATTAACCCCCTCTGGTTTAAACTAGTACACATTAGTAAGACATGACACCTGAGAACCAGGGACTGAAAGAGAGGCCATATGATCTGCCACTTTGTTCCCCTCATGCCACGTATGCGTAATACTAACGTTATCATTGATGAGAGCCTTGAATTGTATAATCATATAGGTAATTGACCATAGGATGGTGCCATTATCATGAAGAGCATCATGGATAATCATTGAGTCTGTTTCCATGTGGTCAACGGAAATGCCCCTATGGTTGCATAAGGATAGTCTTATCAGTACTGCCATCGCTTCCACCTGTATAGAGGATCCGCTGCCATAATGCGCTATCAAGGCCAGCACCAGACTCCCTTTGGAGTCCCGAATGACACCTCCTCCTCAAATGTCACCCAAAACACAGGAGCCATCATTATTAAGCTTAATTTTGTTGCTTGGGTGAATCAACTGAATCCACTTCCCTGCTCCTCCTCACTATTCTAGGTGACCCTCTTTAGGGGATCCTGTAGCACACAAAGAGGAGGCTTCCCCCTCCCAATGCCCATATTTCCAATCAAGTCAATTAGAATGAACCAGGTATTAACCATCATGGATCGTCCAATGAAGTTTCTCCCCTAATATCTGGGCCGGTTCTTGGCTTTCCATAGGCACCAACAAGCCGCATTGAAGATGACAACTCGCTCCTCTGACTCCTCATCTGACCCGCTAGCCTCTTGGAACCAGCCCTACATAAACATATCAACGTTTCCCCCTTGGGAAAGGAATCATATATGAATACCAAAGAAATTCCAGACATGTCGTTCCCATTCTCCCTCAAAAAATATATGGTCCATGCTCTCTTCGCTTTTATTCCCACACCACTGGATACAGGACGTCAGACTGATTCCAATCCGTTTAATGTGATCATCAGATGGGATAGATTTCTTGTGGATCCTCCAGGTGAGGAAATTGAGTTTAGCCTAGATCTTGTTACACCAAGCCATACTATTCCACCTATCATGTTGCCCATGTAGGAAATTCCTCCTGCAGAAATCTTTTGAGTTGAAGCTCCCTTAGGTGGAAGGAGTATAAACGCATCTGGCATGCTCTGTGTTCATAAACATGGAGTCGAAAACTTATCACTGGGATGAATCCAAGACCGACCTGATGAATAGGGGATACAAGCTTGCCTCCATGAAGGAGATAGTGGGGGCCAGACATCCTAGGTACCCCAGCACTTCACCCTCCAAATTTTGGTGCCAGAATAGGATTCTCCCTTCCCCGATAATCCATTGAGAGGATGGGAGAAGATTCGGTATAATGTTAAACACTGAGGACCATAACATCGACCCCCTGGTAGTACCATAAACTATATCAGCTTTATATCTTTGAGACAAATGCATCCCGTACAAGGATCTTTCCTTAATGGCCTCCCAGGAAAGCTTCGCATTCCTGAAATGGATCGTTTCCTCCATACTTTTGACATTAACTCCTTCTTCATGGATGGGTCGGTCCATCTTACCCAATGATACCCACTATCTCTTCCCCTTTCCTGATTCATCCCAGATGAAGCGTCGAAGCATCCTGTCAATGAACCTAATAAATCCCTTCATTACGCACTTAGAGGCCAAAGTGTTCACCGGGATTACTGATAGAAAACTATTCACCAGGGTGATCCATCCTCCGAAGGAGAGAAAGTGGTTTTTCCAATTAAAAATGCGTTCCAAGATCATGTTCACCACCTTATCGAAGTCCTTGTTCCTCACCTATCCTGCAGAGACAGGGGTACCGAGGTACTCCATGGGAAAGGAGCCTCTCCCTATTCCCAGCACGTTTCCCATATTGGTCGCCCTGATCGGGTTTCATGAGATAGGAACATAGAAGATACTCTTCTCCCTGTTAATGATTTGTCCACTCCAGAAGTAGTACTCCGCAAGGATACTATATAACATCTGAAAGGACCTCTGCCCAACATTCATGAAAACAATTGAGTCATCAGCGAACAATAAATGTGAAACTAGGGGAGACAGTACTTCCTCTGGTAAGCCACAATGGCCCCTTCATGAACTCCTTTATTGATCATCCTACTCAGAGTGTCTTGCATAATGATGAAAAAACTCAGAGAAAGTGGATCACCTTACTGCAGACCACAGACAGTTTTGAAGAATCCATGATTTCTCCCCATAAAAGACACTACCATCCACGGTGAACACACACCTGAAAATAATATCGCGGCCCCGTGAGAAACTCCCATCTTCATGAGGACTATATTAATGAATCCCCATTCTATCATGTCATGTTCCTTATTCATGTCCAGATAAATTTACTCATTGGAGCCATAGGATGGGGTATTCAGGTCTCTCAACATCTCATGTTTCATTTCCATGGCTCCCTGAATCGATCAATCTTTGACAAAGCCATGTTGCTCCAATGCTATCCACCTAGGAAGAAATTTTTACATCATACTATTTATGATGCTCTCTAGGACCTTATAGGGGAAGTTGTACATGCTCACAGGTCGGTAGTGGGAGAGGGAGGAAGGATATTATGTCTTCAGCAGGAGAACCATCATGGTCACAGCTGCAATTCGAGGAAGGTCACCCCCTCAGAAGAAATCTATTATGGAAGATATAAGGTCACTTTTCACCTACTCCCATGATCCCTTGTAGAAGGAACCTGGAAATCCATTGGGCCCTGCCACACTATCAGGATTCAGGTTCCCCATATCCGCATGAACCTCTCCTTCATCTGGGATGCCTTCCAGCTAGTAATTCTCCTATGCAGAGACAATATTCAATATCCCCTCCCAAAGCCCAGCCTCCCCCGAAGGGTACCCTCTAGGAATGTTCTCATTTATAACCATAAGGAGATATTTAAATAATGATCATTCCAAACCCCCAACCACCTTCGCATCGTCTGAAAAAGAGCCATCCTCCATCGCAAGATTGGGTTTCCCAATATGCCTCCTCTCCATAATACATGCATGAAAGTATGCAGTGTTCTTATCTCCTTCCTTCAATCATTTGACCCTAGACTGTTCCCTTTCATGTCTCTCCTGAATGAGCACCATCTCCGCCATAGAACTCTTCAACTCTGCAAGTTCAGCTAAAATCTCGTCGTCCCAGATCTCCTCAAGTCTGGCCTCCAATCTTTGGATGTCCTATTTTATAGCCTCTAGCTCTTGGTCCAGGGGAGGACGAGACCTAGCCCACACCAATAGTTCTTGCTTTAAATGCCTCAACTTTGAGTGGAGATCCACCCACGCATAGCCCTAATGAGGCTCGTTCCATATCCTCTTAACCACGTGATGATAGTCTAGATTGTTTTCCCACTGGCTAGAGAACATGAAATTATCCTTCACGACTTATGTCCAGCAAAGGGATAATAGGAGCGGTGAATGGTCAGAGATACTTAATATCAGGTGGTTAACCTTCACATTTTGATACTTGGAGATAGAGTGGATGTTGGAAATACATCGGTCAAGCCTACTCCAACAACGACTTTCGCCCCTTAGATTGTTGAACCAGGTAAATGGATCACCTGAATAGCCCATGTCCATTAACCCTTTCCCTACTATAAACTACACAAAGGATGTACTTGCCTACCTTGTGAGATCACCCTACCCCTTCCTCTCATCTGGTTGCATGATGATGTTGAAATCCCCTCCCACTACCCAAGGCTAGGCCCCTTGTTCGAGCCTGTTAAGCTCCGACCACAGTACCTCCCTCCTCTGAGCATCACAGCTACAGTAAATAAAGGAAATATACAAATCTTCTCCACCGCTCAACACCTTCATTGTGATATGATCTTCCCCAGCCTGAATCAGCTCCACTAAAACTTCCCTCTTATAGAATAGTCATATGTTGTTTTTAGATGGAGCCGCATGCATAGACACATGCATTCTGAGATTATGAGTGAATTCTTGGATCTTGGAAATATTCTCCTTGTGCTCGATAATCTCCACCATCTTGACTTTTTGGTTCCTGGCTTCAAAATTTATAAATTCGGTCTTCACCCTAGCCACAATACCTCAAGCATTCCAAATCATGATAAGAAACATTTAAACAACCCTGCCATGGCTTTGGCCCTAGGTAATTTGATCGATTTAGTTTGGAAGTAAGGGCTCTCACTTCCTTGTAGTTTCTTCTTCATATGTCAGGTGCACACTCCTGGACGCATGCATTACTGATTTCCAAGAAAATAAACTTTAAAAGATACTTGATTTTTACCATGTAATTAAATTATTTTTTAATAAATATACAATATTCCATAGTATATACCCTAAAATGATCAATAATATTTAAAGGATTGATGTCTCTTGGGATCAGCTTCCCTTTCTTCCCAAATCTCATAACCTGTATCTATGGAAATATTAAAAGGAAAACATTTTCTTCAACATCAAACTCTAGATCTCATTGATGATTATCTCAATAACTATTTTGTTCAATTTTTTCTACTTTCACATGTCGGTGAATGATTTGAAACTTCTCTAGTATTTCTTGGCAATGTTAAGACCTATCATCTTCTTCTCTCCAACTTCATCTTAGTATGTTGGAGTCCTCAATATCTTTCTATAAATAGCCGCATATGGTTCCATATGAATTATATAATCGAAACTAATATTATATGTTAACTTCATAAAAGGAATGTGTTATTCCCAACATCCTTGTAAATCTATTGAACATGATCTCAAAAATAATCAAGATTTTGAAGTATCCTATTAGACTGAACATCTGTTTGAGGATTATAAGTAGTGATAAAAATCATTTATACCTCCAATTAATTCTAAAAATCTCTCCAAAACCTCAAGGTAAGCCTCAAATCCCAATAAGATACAATGGACAGTGGTACTCCATGAAGCCTCACCACTTCCCTTATGTATATCTTGGAGATTTTTTTATGGGATAAATATTCTGTGATGACAATAAAATAAACTGAATTTGTAAGTTTATTGACTATAATAAAAATATTATTATGGTATTTTTATTTCTTGGGGATTCATATGATGATCTTCCTGGTGATGTTTTATCATTTCCATAACAGTATGGGTAATAGTTGCAACATACCATTATAATTTTTTCATTCAACCTTAACATTATATCATACTAAGCATTGAGATATGTATCCTGTAATTTCTCTCTTCATGTTATCCCACTAGAATTTTTATTTTATATATTTATATATATTTATACTTCCTTTATGTATAGAAATGGATTATATATTTGAATCATCCAAAATTTCTTTCTTTAATTTCAGTTTTGATAATACCCATATCCAACTTCCAAACCTAATAACTTCATCTTTATCAAAGTTGAACTCCAAAATATTTTCTTCCTTTTTGGTATTTATACATCATCTTTCTTTGATTATTTTAACTTTACGTGAATAAAATGTTGAGAAGTCGGTTGGGAAATATAAGATTTATCTCCTCCTATTATTACTCCAAGATTCATCCTCTTCAAATCGATTAGTATTAGTTCTTTTTTAATCCACGTCATGGATAAAGTACCATGGGATTTCTGACTCAGAGCATCTACCATATTATTTGTCTTCCCGGGGTGGTAATGTATTGAGAAATCATAATATTTTATCAATTCCAAAAAAAAATATTTATAGAATATTAAATTACTTTTTTATGAATATATATTTTAAGCTCTTGAGATTAGTATATATATCACACTTATCTCTACACAGATAATGCCACAAAATCATTAATAAAAAGATCATTTTTATCGCCTCTAAATCATGCATAGGGTAATTTTTCTTATGGGTATTTAATTATTCTAAGGAATAAACAATTACCTTATCATTTTTTATGAGTATTAGACCCAAAACATTTTTTTAACTATCAATATATATAACAAACCTTTCCCCCTTTACAATAATTGAAATGCAGGATTAGCGACCAACCTCTTTTTTAGTTCCTTGAAACCTTCCTCACATTCTTTTATCCAAAGGAACATCACTCCATTCAGTGTTAATTTGGTTATTATATTTCATAATCATGATAAATTTGATAAAAAATTTCATTTGTAACACCCTGATATTTTAAAATGAAAGCTATTTTTGATATTGTATACGATACACAACATCAAGCCTAAATGAACCATGAAATATTATTATTTAAATATGACCATTATAACTTAGTCATTAAATTAGAATGTAATAATATGATTAAATAATTTATGAAATATATATAAATTTACTTCTCAATATAAATTTATTGATAACTTCTTAATAAATAATCACTCAATTTTTCGTAAAGTAATTTTTTACTTTAAAAATACATTTTCTTCAAAATTGGATTTTATTTCTTTTTGTGAGAAAATATTATAATTAATTTATGTATAATTTATAAAATTTATTTTATAAAATTATATAATTTTTTAAATCCTCATATCGAAATTATTTATAGTAAAATTTTGAAATTTTTCTGAAAAGTTTTATTTTCCAATGAATAGTGAAAATATTGGTTTTTATTGAAAATTGTATCTGATTTTAAATTTTTTAAAAAGTAAAATTATATTTTTTATTAGTTTTAAAATATAATTTTTTTTATTTTTATTAAAAATAATCTAATTATATCCTTTAAAATAAATTTTATACTTGAATTTTGTATAAAAACATTTTTATACATAAAAAGGCTTTTTCTGAAAAACTGTTTTTTCATAAAATTTTGCGTTTTAATCTTCATTTAATTTCATCCACTTATAAAAAATGAGTTTTTTAAAATATATTACATAATTTTAATTAGGAGATCCATATTTTTAAATAGTTACCTTTTAGATTTGATTATTATGAATATTAACAATAGTAAATAATTGTCAACACGGTAATGGTAAATCTGGTCATTAAGGTTAAAATTAATGTGATATGGACTAAATATTTACCCTAAAACTTATATTTATTATATTTTATGAGTTAATTTCTAAAATATAAATCTAATATTTAAAAATATGGTAAATGGGTTCCATATTTCTTTGATTTTGACCTTTATATTATTTTATGTAAAGAAAAGTAAAAAATGTCATTCCCTTTGTTTTATTATCTCTAAGTTTTTGACATAAGGATATGGAGAGGATATGTTAAGTTATAATTTTTTTATTTAATATATGAATTACTTTTTATCATTTTAATTTATTTCTAGTCTTTAGTGAATAAATAATTACCTTAAATGTTTACGCAACGCTAATACGGTATTTATATAATTTAAAGAAAAAATAAATGAATGATTTTAAAAATATTGAAAGTAATATAATTTGAGTGAATTTTAATGTTATGTGAATTTTTTAGATAAATATTACATTTTGGTGATGTTTTAAAGGATTATATTATAATTACTTTGTTTTCATATTGTTTTCAAAGTCGGATTTAATGAATTGTTCCAAAAATGACATTAATGTTATTTTATAATAAATAATATTTTATTAAATTATTTAAAATTCCTAGAAATATTATCTCTATAATAGTGAATATTATATGGTGTAAAAAATCAATCATGGTCCATTTATGGGATATTATTCCTTTTATAGTGACTATCTTGATGCCTAAAATTTAAAAAACTCTATTGTCGTGGTAATTATTAAAAAAGGTTAACACTGGTTAACACAAAAAGATAAGAGTGAAAATGTCATATAAAACTGTCTACTTTTTATTATATGAGATAATTTGGACTCATCCTCTTCTATAAATTTTCTTCCATATGAATATGAAAATTAATTTATATTAATTTAATACTTTAAGAAATTCTAAGAGTGCACCTCCCCTCTCATATAAAAGGGAACCACCTATCCTATTTTCCTCACACATTAAAACCTTATGTTTTGGAAAATAATTTACAAGTATCTTCCTTTAATTCATCAAAACTTCCTAGAGGCCTTGTTTTTTTCATAAATCCAACATAAAACAGATTTATGTATAATCCTAAAGAGGTAGTCTGAATAAGAGGTATAGTTCTTAACTAAGAGTTTTTTATTTATTTCTTCTTCTATCACTATAAAATATTTTTAAACCATGATGATATAATAACATAATTAATATAGTGTAATTTCATTATGTTAATTTAGTAACCTACATCCAACTCCTCTTCCATCAAATGGGAAACAAAACCATCATCATGTGTACGGTGGACTACCGCCTCACAAACTAATGTAATTTATTTTCTATCATCGTCCCTAAAAAATATTTATGATTATGGATTTAATATATATATATATATATTATATTAATTACATATTTTTTATTATCTAAAAATAATATATCATATATTTTCTTACCATTCCATTCATTGAAAAATGATAACGCCTTTTGTGCGTATGTGTGGATTACCACCTCTATGAAGTGATGTGATTTATTTTTCATTGAAATTTAACATGTATGGTATATATAATTGTATTTAAATAAATATTATGATATTTATTATATAATTTTAATTATATATATAAAATAATACTAAACTTCATTTCATCATGATTTTTTCAAAATGGAAACATTATCCATGCGTACGTATAACCTATTGTTTCCGTGATTGTAACATAGTTCATTTTTCATAACCATATTTCATAGTTGATTTTAAAATTATAATTGATTTAAAAAAATATCATTATTTCATGATTATTATTTTATATATGATGAAATAGTGATCTATTTTACCATGTTCAATCTATCAAAATCATTTTTTTATATATGAGTCGAATATCAGCATAATATCCTATGTGATCTTAAGGGATTGAGTAATTTTATATAACATGGGAATACGTGAAATAAAAGGAATAATAAACATGAAAAATTTTCTTAATCAAGTAAATAATTAATATAATTATATTATTTATGAAGATAAGGAATGCATGTGACTAGTCGGGCTCAAGATAAGGGACACTTTACATTAAAAACCACATTTTAAACTTTTTTAATATTTATTTTCTAAATCATTCTCTTCCATGTTCATATTCTTAAAATTATTTTACTGATGTATTTATATGGACATAAATTAATTATAAAGGAAATTTATGTCACTTTTTACTTTATTTCAAAGGTTTACAAAAGGAATCTTTTTACATTTTTATATGGAACATTTTAACATTATTTATAAGGACCAAAGAATGTTCTATTTTAATGTATATTAAGTCAATGGTTTTTCTCACTGAAATAACAATTACTTGATATGTATCTTCCTTTATAAGATTATATGTATTCTTCAATTAAATAACTCTCTTTCAATTTTAATAATCTCTTTAAAAAAAATTATGGAATGGATATTTTGATATATAGAAATGTTTTTCTTATGGGTGTAAGAGATCTCTCTAAATCACCTTTTTTCTTTGGGTTATGAAATTTCTCTCTCTAAATAAATTTCTATAACTCTTTAATGTTATGGAATTATTCGAAATTTTTATTATTATTCTCTTATATATATACCTAGCTTATTCTCTATTCCATGATGGGTGGATACATGCCTCATGTTCTTTTCTCAAATGCCTTATATATGAAATCACCTTTGATTATGATATGAAGCAAGATTATGCAACTAATCTATTTATATGGTTAATTCTTCTGATTATGTTTTATGATTTATTTACTTTTGTGGAAAAAATAATCATGAAAATGTTATGATGGCTACACCTAGATAGTGATCTAATGCATTTGATAAAGTTGTTGTCTCATGAGACATTATGTATGGGATTTAAGAGTAAACCTAATCCATGATGGCACATAGTCCACCATGTGATGTTATCTTGGAATTTTTCCTTTATTTTTTATTATGCCATGTTTTTTTTTATTTCCAAATTTCTTATGTTTTCATAATATTGTGATACCATGTTCTTTATGTTATGATCCCATGTGATTACTCATGAACTTATTTTTAAAATAAATTATATGATACTTCATATGGGTGAAATGTATAACTTTTTTGAAAAAAAACCATAAGTTTTTCATGGTCTAAAAGAATCCTTTATGAGTTTTATTTTTCCCATAAGATTTCTTATGAAATGTTTTATGAAAATATTTTGGATGAAAAAGTAGATTTCTTGGGTAATAAAATTTTTATTTTCAGCCCAAAGTTTAATTTTAAAAAGACTAATCTTGTATAAGTATTCATGAAGTAATAATTTTATTGAATTAATTTTATATGTCTCTTACTGATCTTTTTTAAATATCCCATGTTTCAAAATATTTTTTAAATTGTTTTAAGGATGATTGGTGACAAGGATTAGGATATTATAAAAATTTTGAAGATATGTCAGGAAAAAATATATATCATAAAAATTTGGTTTAATGGGAAAAATGGATACTAAGTGGAAGTGTCCACTTTGTGATATAATATTTATTTATATAAGGTTGATGGGCTAATTATCTAAAACACTAAAGCATAAAGATCCTCAAATTTAATAAAATGAATTCTTAACATAAAACTCAATATTATGTAATGTTTAAGGTTGGGTCTTTATATTGTGTAAACAAGGTTTTATAGCTTTTTACATGTAAAAATTTGGTTTAGTAAGGTTCCACCATCAAGATATATGGAAAAAATATATTTAGGTTTATGTAGACACATTAAGTAACCTAATTTTATTTTCCTATTTTCCTCGAAGAAACTTTATAAATCACTAAAATAACAATCATTGCAAATAAATTAGGCAATAGGTAACATAAGGAATAAAAATTCATGGAATGGAATATGTATGACATATAATTATTTACATTCTTATGATGTGTCATGAGATAGTTCTCCCTTTTCATACCAACCAAAGGGTAAAAATCCATAAAGCATAACATATTAAGGTAGGTGGGCCACCCCAATGAGGATATTATAAAACTGTAATAGAAAAAATCCAAAAAAAAATCTAATCTATGGAAACTTGGCATTTCCCCTACATTTGGGTTAGCTACACCCATGCATGGCTTATTACCAAGTTCTTACACATATTATTCTCTTATCTACCAACCCCAAATAGTAATATAGAGGAAAAGAAAAACCCTTTTATACCACATTGTGACGTACCATGCATGGTTCACTCGTAAGTAACTAAACTCAATGGACACATACCCTCAAGAATGCCTACTTATGTGCCATAGGTTTCTGAGTATTAGTGAGGGTGTATTGTGGTAAAGTGTGGATACTATACCCTCTTTATTATAGTGTAACACAATTGAAATATAGAGTAGTGGAATAGTAAATAAACACAATGGAAATAGTAAGGAAGTGGAAATAAACCATTCATAAAATAATTGACAAACATAAATAGTAACAGAATCATATACAGGTGGTGATGTCATGATATGATAGAAAACATGAGTAGGAAGACATGGTAGCTAGAATACAATAGTAACAGTATAACAAAAGAAAATAAAAAGAGAAAAATGACAATCTCCATGGGAATACTGAGTGTTGGATAAATCATATGCTCTTAATCCGAAAAGAGATGAAGCATCTATAGTTGGGTGCTTCCCTTTATCCTTACCTAAATCCTCGAAATCTATCTGGGCACTAAATAGTGGCTTGAATAGGGTGTTAGTAAGACTCAGTAGGCCACCACCAACAATATAAAATACAACTCCAGCCTATGGATATAAAATGTAACAATGTGTAGGTATAATAAATTTAAAGAAGTAAGTAAATATAAACAATGTAAAGCTTAGGTTCCTTGGGGGATAACTAGATGATCCTATATGATTCAACCTAAGTTGGATGCCTCTAATAATATGACTATTATTCATATAGGGACCCAAGGGACATAGCCAAAACATCCAAGTATAAGAACTGTAAGGGATCCATGGGAGACGTATAACATAAATGAATTTATAAAGTCGAGCTCACTCGTAGTGATTAACCGAGATGTTAGGCTATGGAGTATGAGTGTAATTCAAGGGATGAGCCCTTGAAATTCCACCCTAAAAGTTTCTAACCAAGACTAATTAACAAGTCTGAGGTAATCTTAGGATAGGCTTGATTGGAGTCTAAGGAGATCATCCAAGGCAATCCATGTCGTAGGACATCAAGCTGAATCCTATGAGCTCATCCAAGAAATTCAAATTTTTTGGTGTTTATTGGTGAATAATTAATGTTTATCCAAGGTATTCATGAATCTAATACATTTATTGAATCCAATTGTGGTTTCTCACTTGTAATTCACATCAATAAATAGTTTGGTATCTTATGAGTTCCCCCAAGTCATTCTAGGTTGGGAATCCAAGTATTACTCAATGAAGGCCACTCCTATAAAATTAATCTCAATCTATAAAAATAATTATTCATAATATAATAATTTATCAAGGTCTAAGTAAAGTATCCAAACCATTTTACAATTCAGTTAATTTATTAGTTAATCCCTTTTATAATTATTAAACCAAACACACCCAAGGAGTGTTTTGGTAAAAATAAATAATGGTTGTCATGTAAATTTAATCGAACACACATAAGGGGTGGTTATAATTGAGGTCATCAACATAAAGTGGTTTCAAGGGTCTCATGGAACATCAAATTCATGGTCTAGGGGATTAATTTAAGGATTTAAAAATTTTAGGAGAAACGTGGAAATTTCATCATGTGGAATAATAGAAAAAGTTATAAACATGGATACTTTTATGTAAACAAATATACCACCTACGTTATCCCTACAAAAAACTCATCATCCAATATTAACCTCAGATTTGGGATGGAATTAGAGAAATTGGAAAACCAAATAAATCCTTGAAAATATGGTGTATTAACTTTCAGGAAGATAACCCCAAAGAAGGTAATAAAAACCAATAAAATGAGGTAAAAGGTTGTTAAACTTACTAAGGGAATTTCAATGCAACTGAAGACAAGGGAATTAGAGGTTAAATGAGGGAGATCCTCCAAAACCAAGAAGGGGGTGAGGTGAGATCTATGGTGGGTTTTTGTGTGTAAATGAGGAGAAGAAAGTATTTATTTTAGATGTTAAAGTTAAAGAAAGTCAAAAAGGTAAATTTCAATATTTTTAATATGGTTCAAAATTTGGACACATTGTTTGTCAAACTATGCACCAACTGTGCGCACCTACTAACTAGGAGAACTACACCTCACATTGTTTAGAAGCATAGTTAGAGAAACTATATGAAAAATATACATGATAAACCTAAAATAAATTTTAGCGACTTAATTTCTTGTAGTCCATATTCACATGGTTAAACTAAATGTACTACTCCCTTTCTCGGTCATACGGTTTAAGTGCACGACTATCTAAACTGTGTGTTAATCAGGCACCTTATCCTACTTCTCCAAAAAAACCATAGCTTCAAGCCTCTGAACCCTTATTAATTCTTCTTAAACCTCCACTAACCCCTTTAGGAACTTCCATTTTATGAAAAATGAGAGGTTTGGTGGAAATTTAAAAATATCTATACCATGATGGAAAAACTGGGATCTTAAAATCTATCCAGTGGGTGTCCAAACAAAATAGTAAATGAAATTAGCTAACTCCAACCAATCCTTCATCCCATTAATTCTAAACTAACCCCAAAACCTAATAAGACACTATCTTTGGAACAGTTGTATCACATTTAGTCTATGGGTAGTCTTTATAAACTCAATGGAAACTAAAATCTTCTCAAAATGGTGTATCTACTCATGGGTAAAGGAAACCACTCAATCGAGTCCCAAAATTAACACCTTATTACTCAAATAGTTAGTTCCAAAAGCATTAATCACTAGAAAAGTATTATAATGGACCTTTCTATAAATCTAAGATATTTTTCTTCAAGTAGGATCTTCTTTTTGATAGGGAGAACCCATGGAAACTATATCATATTGGGATGTTCTAACATAGGAAGGACATGATAAACATTAATTTCAACAATATAATATATGTATCATCCTAACCATACCCTATATCTAGTGATTTAGAGTTTCCAAGTTGATTAAAAGATTATTATAGAATTACTGAATAGATAAGCTAGTCGTTGCATCAACATTGGGTTCCTAGATCTATAAACCAAAGTAAAATCCCCTCAATAATGTTTTCCTAAATTTCTAAACCAATTCTTACAAGACTAATAACTCCAACTTAATTCTTAGGGCACAACCTATATGATAAGACTAGGCCAAACAGGGGCCCTCCTAGACCAATGGTAAGTTGAGTGTGTCACACCAAGCCCACCTTCAATAAGTAAAGGGATTGTGACTAGTACCAATAAAGCATGAAATACATGGAATAGCTTATCCTATAAAAACCTAAAAAATACATGTGCCTCTAATACAAGACATATCCATCAATTACCTATATTATATAAATGAAATACTATACAATAAATGTATTCATGTTACTACAACCACCAAGAAGAACACCATATAGGAACCCATTAATAAAAAGACAAAGAAATTATAAGTACCCAATATTTTGGATCCTTTAAGTTAATATTCTCTTTAATAGATTATATAACACACAATGTAACATCCCAAAATTTCCAAACCTATTTTTATCATACAAATATTTTATTTAATGGATTTATTTGTAATTAAAACCAACTAATAAAATTTTTGACATAATTTTATTTGAAAATAATATGTGAAATAAAGTGTTTAAATTAATTTAATTATAATACTTATAATTAATTATAACTATTATTTATAGTTTTCAAATTAATATTATAAAGACAAATATTGTTTTACTTTATTTAAAAGAATATTTTAAAATAACTATTTTTATTATTTTTGTAAAATATAATTTATTTTTATCTAAAAATTTGATTTAACAGAATAGAAAATTATTATTATTATTTTAATGATATTATAATTTATAAATATATAAAAATATATTATGTTTTACTTTTATAAAAATTTATAAATGTATATAATTATTTTACTAAAAAATTCACTTTTATATATGTGTCTAAAAATTGTTATTTTTTTAAAAGAATTATATGTATACATATATATTTAAAAACACTAAAATAATATATACATATATATATGAATTTATACTTATAAAAAAATTACATGTTTTGTTTTAAATAAATGTAATTATTTAAAAAAAATTATTTATACATATAAAAATGTTATTCAATTTGTAAAACATTTTTTTTAATAATGATAAAAAAAAGACATGTCAAAAAGTATAATTGTTAAAAAAATGATAGAATAAAAAAGAAAAAAATAAATGATGACTTTGATTGAAATCACACACAAAAAAAGGTAGAAAAAATAGTGGAATATCTTTAAAAACATTAAATGAGTTAAAAAACAAAAACACTTGGAAGTGGTATGCCTCTTATTCCCATTATTAGACTTCCTCTTTGAAAAGGTAGGGTTTTATCTCAAACCTCGGATCGTGTTGATTTCAATCTCGGTAGTCCCCTGTTCTCCTCTATTCCTTCCTCGATGAACCCCTTTCTTCACTGCATAGCAGGAAGCCAATGGGATTAATCTTGACCATATGTTCAAGCATGGATGATCTCAGTCATCCAAACCCTTTCTTCCTCTTTGAACCCACTTGTGTTGAACCATTACACATTGCACACAGGTGTGCCGCTGATTTTATTTCTACATCACTATTATTCTTCTTCTGCCCTATGAACCATTATGCAACAACCCATGAAGGCTCCTCCCATCTTCATCCATGGTCCCTACTTTGATTTCCACTACAATGAAAAGGGTTTATATTTTTTTTAAACCCAAACCAAGACTAAATTAATCTTCCTCATAAACCACTTATATATATATATATATATTATCAATCAACAAGATTGATTATTATTCATTACTAATTATTGTTTTTGTTTATTTTTGTTTTGGTCAAATTCAGATTTCAAATAGCATCTCTATATATTGAGTCTTGGGATATAATATATCTATATATATCCCTCTTTTCCAACCCCAAGTATCTATTCCCCACCCTCTTAGTTCCCCATAACAATCAGCTCAAAATTCCAGTAGGCTCAACCCCTCTTTTGATCCAAAATCAGGTGAGGGTTTAATTATTTTAGATCAAACCATGCTATTTTAAAAGATATACATATATATATAAGTATATATGAATTTATATATATATATAACTTAATATTTTCAGATGTTATAAGATAAGGGTTATTTTTTAAATTCTATCCTTAAACCAATATTTTGTAAGGGTTTCATATTATCAATAAGTTTAATTTGGAATGATATATATGTATACATAAATTTGTAATCAAATCCAAACATCTATTTTTTATGTTCAAAAATTTATAATGTAGGGGATTATTTTCTATTTATTAATTTATTTTTTCAGTTAATTTTTTGTAAGGTTAATTTTATAATTATTGATTTCATGATTTTGAATTTCCAAATTAAGAAGGGATTATATTTATTTTCATAAAAAATTATGTTTAACAGTGAATTTTTTATGAAAAAATTGAATTTTAATGATTTTATTCTTGGAAATTATATTTCTTAAGAGATTATCATTTATCAAAACTATTTTTTATTATAGAGTTCATGTTAAATCTACTCTAATGTATATTTTTATTATTCAGTTTATAAGATATCGTTTTATATGGTATAAGTACTTATCAAATTTATGTCCTAATTTGAATTCATAATTCTACTGCAAGCGATATTTTTATTTATCAATATATTGTTTAAACATGAATTTATTTTGCGACCATGTGTATTATATATTCAATGTCATATATATATATGTGTGTGTGTGTGTGTGATTTTTATGGGAAACATCAAGTTCTTTTATTTAGAATTTAGGACCATGGTTTATATATATACATATATATATATGCATGTGTATATATCATTTTATGTAAAAGTGTTAATATTTTTAATGTTGATATATATATATATATATGCATGTGAATATTCAATCATGTTTTATTCAAATATCAATTTTTATGTAAGAAAATATGTGTGTGTGTGTGTGTGTGTCTTTTATGTAAAAAAGATAAATACGTATATAGGTATGATTTCATGAAAAACTATTTTTTTATCATGACACATGTATAGTCAAGTAATTTCTTTTTCTGAAATTTCCATCGAAGATCAAATATTTAAAGAATCTACATAGTCATTATGATAAAAAAAATGCAAGTTATTTTATTCTAACAATTTTATTTTAGGAATTATATTTATAAAGAGATTATAATTTATCAAAAATAGGTTTTATTTTATAATTTATGCTAAATCTAATGTAACGTATATTTTTATTATTCAATTTATAGCATATGGTTTTTATAATGGATATGTACTTATCAAATTTATGTACTAATTTGAATTAATGATTCTATTACAAGTGATATTTCTATTCATCAAAGTCTTGTTTAACCATGAATTTATTTTGTGTTCATGTGTATTATAAATTCAATTTCATATATGTGTGTATGTGTGTGATTATTATGGGAAACATCAAATTATTTTATTTATAATTTAAAACCATGGTTTATATGTGTACATATATGTATGCATGTTTATATGTCATTTTATGTAAAATTGTTATTATTTTTAATTTATATATATATATGCATGAGAATATGCAATCATGTTTTATTAAAATATCAATTTTTATGAAAAAATGTATATATATATATGTGTGTGTGTGTGTGTATCTTTTATGTAAAAATGTTAAATACATATATAGGTATGATTTCATGCAAAACTATTTTTTTATCATGACACACGTATAGCCAAGTAATTTATTTTTAAGAAATATTCATCAAAGCTCAAATATTTAAAGAAAATACATAGTCCATATGATGAAAAAATGAAAGTTATAATGTTTTTAATTCCAAAGTGTCACACCTGGATATTATGTAATCAGGGTATGGGGAGTGAACCCAAAACCCTTATGGGACTTTTGTTCAATTATGTGATGGGTCCGCCCAGAAGTATATAGTACTCCAATGCATTGGGTAATTTTTTAATCTTATGATATGTCATGTATGGTTTACGGGAGGTTTATCCTAAAAAAATCATGTTGTATGGGAGTTTTATCCTAAGCTCATTATGGGATTAGAGAGTGAACCTAATCTGACATGGGACTATGTCCATTATGTGTCGAGAGTGAACTGTGAATTTATGCTATGATCCAAGGTTCCTTTGAGAATTAAATTATGAAATTATTATAAGTTTTCAAGTGAATTTTATATAGATTTAGGAGTCAATTAATTTGATTTCCAAATGAGATATTTATATATTTTGAAATCCTTTTAGATAAAATGTTTACTTTTAATAGTACTTAGGATTTCTAAGGTATAAATTTCTGAACCTTATAACAATATTTACTATTTTATATTTGAATTATAAAACTTTTTTTGGTTTACTTTTGTTTTTGAAACCCCTTACTATGAAAAACAATTTCTCACTCTATGTTTTAAATTCATTTTTACTAGTTTGGTATATTTATCGGTGATTTATTTTTTCTATGTGGAGGCAGTGCATTGAAGATTATTTGTTTATTTAATTTACTTTTTTACAATTATATTTAAATTTAATATTTGTATCTTATTATCAAAAACATATAATGGTAAATATTCCTAGTATGGAATAAATGATTTTAATTTTTTCAGTTTCTTTTTATAAAAAAAAATACACGGTATTTATATGAGTTGAGTTCGGTAGCTCAGAATTGGGTCGTTATAAGCAACACAAAACTAACACAGCAGCCGACTAAAATTAATTTTGACATACTAAAATTATATAAATAATATAGTCCTTATTAGAAAAAAAAAATAAAAAAATTAAAATAACATATTTTTATTTTTATTTTCTTTCTAAGAACCTTTTAAAAAAATTATTGTATTTTACCTTAATAAAACTAAATTTATCACATTTTAAAGTTTATTATGATTTTTAATATTTAGTTTTGTAAACTATCATGTAAAGCTTTAGGCCCCTCCCTCCAGATGTACCTCTCTTGGGTTGGAAATGAAGTAAAAGAGATAATAAACCCTAAGTCTCACCTCCAGTAGGTCCCAAGTTGGTGAATCACATATAAAAGGAATATGGAAGGAATTAACCTTTATAATAATATAGGATCGGGATATATGAGAATAAATCACCAAGAAACTCCAAAACTTAATATAAAATTAATCCCAACCCATCCCATAATGCCTGAAAATTTTCAATATATGAAAATAAAATTCTACAAGTAAATACCAAAAGAAAGTCCTATGGAAGAAACTTTAAGCAGCTCTAAAACTGAAGCTAATAATGTCTAGATCGGTCTCTAGAGTCCTGGAAACCTAAAACAGTTAATATACATAGTGTTATCATAACATCTATACTCATTAGGATCATACCCAAAGTCTTAAGTGAACATGTGAAAAGAACATGCTAATGTTCTAGTGAACAAACAACAGAACCAACATGCACATAAATAGGTCAACTAATAAATCACAACCTCATTATATAATTCCTACCAAATCACACATCCAATATGGTAACATAATATCCATAACATAAATAAAAGGTTCCCCATAACCACTTCCCTAATGATTTTCTACTCTTGTTCCCCAACCTCAAACATCATGTTATCTAATACATTCCATACATAGTGCATAGCATGTCTAGTCATCTATGATGTGGGTCGGGGCACATCCCTACGAACCACACCCTCTCAAGGTCTAGCATCTTATTCTAGCATTAGTTATCATCACATCACATCCTAATCAAATAAAATCAAAAATGAATCACAAAATCAGGGTAGTATGATATCATGAATGTGAAGGAAATCAACCTCAGGCCATCCTTACACCATGTATGACCCCCACCACATATCACATCCTCATAACCACTGGGTAATCTTTAACACCAAATTTTATCATCACTGGGAAATATCCATCACCAACCTGTATCATCACTAGGTAATCTCTAACACTAAATTGTATCATCACTAGGTAATATCAAACACCAACTTATATCATCAATGCTGCTAAAGGAAGATCAAGGAAGAGGGGGTTTCCAACCATCTATATCACCACCAACCTAGATGTTGGGGAAAACACTCAGAACCCAAAACATTTGGGTGTTGGTAAGGTTATTCAACTCAAGTGGTACATGTATGGAAATAAGATAAAATACATGATAGATAGATAACACACAATACACAGCCTATGGGTTAATATCAAATTTACTATAGTACACCACACCACCAGCCATAAACCATAAAACATCTATTATAAATGTTTTCACCACTAAATGCATCACATTTCACAACCACCACACAAAACTGCACAATTCCACTTCCAAATATAGATTCCAACTTTTTCCAAATTTTAACTAGTTTCCACTAACTCCCATTTCTTAATCCATTCATTTACATTTACACAACCCATTCATTAATTTTTCAATTCATTTAGTCTATTTATCACACATTAATTCTATATCATTCACATATTCATTTACCAATCCATGATATTTCATTTTTTTCATTACAATTTATTTCATAGATAATAAGGAAACTAACACAACCACACCATAAAATAGTTCATCCATATCACATCAACCATAATCACAACACCACATCATCCAAGACATATCACCACAACAGACACACATCTCAACCACAACACATCACAACCACCACACAACACAATCATCACACATCATGAATACCATACATCACTAATGCCACACAACACAACCACCACACATCACCAACACCACACACCATAACCACCACACATCATAACCAATGCACAATACTTCCATCACACAAGGAAACAAAAAAACACAACCACACACACCACCATAACCTGGATTCTATAATTTAGGTTTAATGGTTTGCATTAATTTACTACATTATTTAGAAAGGTTATTCTCACAAAAAATCTAGAATTACATGGGTAACCAATTCATTTGAAAGATATAAGTGGTTATCCATTTCATTCAGGGTGATATCAAGAAATCATGTAACAAGGGTTTCATAACCATATCAACTACTATATGAGCAAGAATCCCAATAACTATGATTTTCAATAATGGAAATGATTGTATAAAATCTAAATAGAAATAACATAAAAATAAGTAAAATATAAAATTTCCCCCCATTCCAATTTATTTCAAATAAATCCATTTAATATCCTTTATTACATTCACCCTTAATAACCACAAAATATAAGGAAAAAGCATAAAATACCCACACATAAACATTTATGGGGAGATAATTAGGATCCCCTACATCAAAGAAACTTTATGAATTGCTATGAGAAATAAGGAAAATGAGAAACAACTAGAAGACCACAACTACACAAGGGAAACTAGAATCAACCTAAACCATATTAAGGGATCATCAAAACCACATCCCAAACACTCATAAACTAAAAAAACACCACAAAAAATTACCAAGTATAAAACAAATAAATTGATAGAGAAAACAGGATTTACTCATCACGGATCACCAAATATATACCTCAAGAATCCAATGATCAAAGTAGGAGGAAATGGTCTGAAAGATCCTCTAAAAATATCTAGTATTTTTCTAATGTTCAAGGGAAATGAGAGAGGAATAAAATAATTTGGGTGAGCCCTAAAATTTATAAACAAGTAAGACCTAAAATCATTTATGTAATGAGTAATTTATTTATATGGTGAGTGTTTGTGAGTCCCTCCAATTCAAGTCATGAATCTAAATGTTGGCCATGAATTCCCTCAAACTCCAAATATGACATACATCTATCGATTTTAAAGGCACCTAAAGCTATAATGTATTCTCACTATGATCAATTACTTTATATCATGAGTTGGTTAAGAATATAACTCCCATTTAAAACTTTAAGTAGTGAATCTCTATCCTCCAAGCCATGAAAATCCTCTCACTTCATGAATAATGTCCACATCATGAACCACTCATTGTAGAAAAACTATAGCTCTGAACTCCATCAAGACCTCCTTGATCCTCCTATAAACACATATAACATCCAAACTAGTAATGTAACAAGACAATAAGACATGTATGGTTACATTATATGCCTCTTAAATGATTCTTGTCTTGGAGAATCAAAACCAAACCAAAAGGAAAAGGCATGAGTCTGAATAAACACCCTGTAAGACACATCTCATGTTTCTCATTACACCTCAATCACTACCATAATCTAGAAACATATGAAAAACATTCCACACAACCACATCACCATCTCACACCAGTTGAAAATATCGTCTCTTTTACATAACTTCTCAATCTTCTCTATTAGTGGTGGAAGAAACAACTGATACACCACCCTACAACACACTCTAACACCTCAAATGGATTGACAAATTGGAGAAAAATATTACTCCCCTAGAAAAAACCTTTGTTTCCATAATAGAGGGTCATACCTTAATAATACATGGTCTCAAACCTCAAACTTCAGGTACCTCCATCTAAAATCAATATAGGCCTTCTGATGGTCTTTCACCACCATCATCTGCTCTCATACTATTTGGATCTTCTCATTCATTCTCTGTACCACATCAAGACCAAGAACCACTAACTCCCAAACATCCATCCAACATAATGTATTAATGACACGATTACTCATAAAATGAATCAAAAAAAATCAATTCCAATGAATTATTGCAGTCTATCCCAAATTTAACCATGTTTTTAGGGTTAATCAGTCGCTTGTAGTTTAGCTGGGGTTATCGAATCCTCAAAGACCTAAGAAGAAACCTACAGACACCTACATTACATGGATTGTTTTTGGATATGAATTTTCCAACTTGGTTTGATTTTAGATGGGATTAATTGAAATCTAATAGGTTTATCTAAATTTAATTTATGAGAAAGGTTTGATCCTAGGTTATTTCTCGAGGTGGATTTGATGAATTATTTTTAACTATTTCAATTTCATTAACTTGAGAAGGATTCATTCAATGAATTCAAACTAACCTCATCACTTACTGGTTAAACACCTTCACAAACACATTCTAATCACCTATACACTTTTAGGATAATTTTAATGAGAACTACAAGGTAAATGATCTTATAAGAACATAAAAGTGGGGCGAATAAATTCAATAAGGAAGAGGAAGAGAGAAAATCATTGAATAAAAAAACTCAAATAAAATAAATTCATAAACATTTAGAGAGTGAGAAATAATATCCAATATATCCCCTTAATACTCTCTTGGATCAATCCATAAAAGGGTTATCCCTCTATTGATGGCGTGTTCTCAATGAAAGCGGTATGTAGACTCATAAGAGTGCAATTGAAGAAGTAAAAAACAACAAAATACCAGTCACTCTACCATTCTGTGAAGAATTTGACAAGTTTTGATGTAAATAATTTCACACCTTGAGGAAAAGTTATCAATATGATTTTAATAATAACATAATAAGAGTATAATAAGAACTTTTATTAAAAACTAAGTTTATTTGAACAACTTACATGAGAAAGAAGAACGTTACAAAGACAAATCGGTATAATAACATTACAATGAAAACAAAGCTGAAATATATCAACTCTTACACCAACACTGCCTTAAATAGAAATTTTTAAAGCCTTGGGTCGAGCCCCCATATTTCCAATTCTTCCCAATTAATTTTGGTAGCCTTAGGTGGGAGGAAATTTAATGGAGAGGAGACTTTTCCACCCTTGACCTAAAATGGCAGCCATCTTGCATCCATCAAACAGTGGCACAGAAATGACATTATAGATGGTAGAAATTGAGTAGTACATAGAATAATAAAATGGATCCCTATATGTGTCCTAACATCTTGTAAAATTTAATCCCAAAATAGTTTGTGGTCTGTGAGATATGATTATATTGGTGGGATTTTGTTCTAGATTGTAGAATCTGGCCCAGAATTTTATCTTCAACTTGGACCACCTATAAATCAATTAAAAATTCATAATTAACTCTTTTCACTGTTGTATGAAATGTTCCCCTTTATTTCCTCTATCTTAGGTTCAATTTTAATAATTATTAGGCTTGGATCTTGGCTAATATAGTCTTTTTATTGGGCTGTTATCGAGTTTACTTTTCCAAAAATGTTTTTTGTTTTAGTCCCACTTAGGTGGTCTTCCAATGTGAATCTTCATGTTCTCCAAAATCATTAATTGTTCATTATATCATGGGAGATATGAAAAAATATATATAAATAAAATCAAGACCATTTTGTGTTTTAGTAGGTGTTTAAATATGTTTCATGTAATAGTTCACTTTAACAAAAAATTATATTCATAATGTGAAATAATGTTAAAATTGTAAAATGCACTAAAAATAGGGTTTATGAATAATAAATAACATGAATTGGATAATATAAAAAATAAAAATTAGCCTATTTTAGTTGATAATCACACCCCACCACTCCTCCAACTTGATTTTTTCTATTCCCGAGCAAAATATATCTCAAAAATAGGAAATTTGAATTCCCTTTTCCAAAAACATTTTAATACAAAATGCTCACCAAAATACCTCATAACAAAAAATTATGAAACCCATAAAAATAATTTAAAACAATATAGGTACATAAGTATATCCCAATACCAAACTCATTCCTTTGTTTAAATTCATCACCACATTTCATCCAATTTCAATTAAGCATGATGATGTGTTGTGCATCACAATAGACATGGGGGTTCATTTTAATTCATGGGGGAAAATATAGAAGCACTTGATGGAATCATATTTTAATATTGATATGAGTATTCAATTATTATTATTATTATTTTCTATTTTTTTATTTAATTTTTTCACGGTAATAGAAATTGAACTCAATTTAGTCAACCCATTTTGTGTGACTTTGCCAATGACTCCTAGGCTCAAAGACCTTAGGGAACTAAGTGAAGCCAATATAATCAGGCATCATATCAAGTTAAATCAATAAATAACAAATTAAAATTAACAAAAAATAGAGATAAAATTCCCAACTCTCATCCAGACAACTATGGAGTCACGATCCCCAAGTGCTGAAAGCCACACATCAGGTCATTCCATTGCTCTATGTGCAAATTTATTTTTTTTCTTTCTTTTTTTGGTTTTTTTGAATACTCATGTTAAAATTAAATTTATCCCCAAACCTATTCCATTTATTATGGGACCCCATGAACTCAAAGTAATACCTTGCAATCCAAAGGACGTTTATTATGATTTTTTATTAAATGGATGAAAATATAAACGGTGAAAAATCACATCAGACAACCGTACTTTCCAAAATATATTCTCATGAACTTAAACATGCATTAAAATCAGAATCAATGCATAAAAAATTATTTTATATTCAGTTTCAAAGTTTACAATGTTTATTATAATGTTCAAGGTTAAATAAATTCTTCCTTCCATTAAGGGGAACTTTTTTCAAATCATTTTTTTTCAAAAAAAAAGAAATATTTTATTTCATCACACCCCCCAAATTAAAATGACATTGTCCCATGTGTTTAATGAAAATAAATTTTAAAAGGCGGGTAGAGACAAAGAAGAGTAGTTCAAAAAATAAATTGGAAATGAGAATCGTGGAATGAAGTCACCTGGTGGTTGAAATTGAATTTAATGTTTCTCCCATTTAATCCCCTAATCACCATGCCACTTAGAGAAGCCATGTCAATGATGATAGATTGTGTTTTTACACCTGTGATTTTCCAAAAAATCCATCAAACTCTATAGACTCTGAATCTCAAACACCAACACAATGGGAACCCCTCGAGGTTCCCTTAACTAAAAAAAATAAAACGAAATGAAAAAAAAACATACATGTTTATTTTGAAACTCTAACCTTCAGTAAATGTATAGGTAAAGGCCAGGTTGCCTCCAAGAAAGTTCTTTGTTTAATGTCATTAGCCCGACATAGACCCTAAATCTATCAACTTTTTTCTGGTTCATAGATCAGATCAGTTAACTCATCAATAGTTTCTTGTTTATTGAATGACTCAATGAATGGTTTTAACCTATAACCATTGAATTTGAATACATGACCACTATAGGGATCCTAAATCTCAAATTTCTCATGAGGGTACACATGATGTACTGTGTAAGGACCTGACCATCTATACCTTATCTTTCCTTGGTGTAAATGAAGTTTTGAACTAAACAAGAGAATGAATTTTCCCAATTCAAAGTTTTTGGATTTTATATTCCTAGATTGGTAGGCTTGAACTTTAGCTTTATTTATCCTTGAATTTTCATAAGCCTCCATCTAAAGTTCATCAAGTTCATCAAGATCTAATTTCCTTTTTTCTTCACCCAAATAAATGTCAAAGTTCATTTTTTTCCAAAAGGCCTTATGCTCAATTTCAATAGGTAAATGGAATGATTTTCCATAAACCAACCTATATGGTGACATGATTAGGACGGTTTTGAATGTTGTATGATATTCCCAAAGGGCATCCAAGAAATTCACAAACTAATATTTCCTAAAGGGATTGATAGTTTTTTCAAGAATTTTATTAATCTCCCTATTCTCCAACTCAACTTGACCATTGGTTTGAGGATGGTACATAGTGGAAACTTTGTGAGAAATACCATACTTAGACATGAGTAAAGATAATGGGTAGTTTTATAAATGGGTTCCATGATCACTTATTATAGCCCTCAGAATTCCAAATCTAGAAAATATATGCACTTTTAGGAATCAGATCATAACTTGATGATCATTGGACTTGGTGGGAATGTGATAAACCCATTTTGAGACATAATAAAAAGCTAATAGGATATAAAAATGTCCCCTAGAATTTTTTAAGGGTCCCATGAAATCAATTCCCCAATAATAAAAGATTTTGATGACCAGAATGGGAGTGAGAGGTATTTAATTCCTTTTGGTAAGGGATCCTAATTGTTGACATTGAGGAAAACTTTGGAAAAATTTATAGGAATACATAGTGAGTTTATGCTAATAGAAAAAAATTTGGAGGACCTTTTTAGTTTTTTATTTTTGTAAAAGTGTCCTCCACATGTCGCTCCATGACAGAATTTTAGAATGGACACTTACTTAGACTTGAGAACACATCTCCTAATGATTTCATCTGAATAGAACTTGAAGAGGTATGGATCATAAAACACATAGTGTTTCACATAATAAAGGAATTTATTCTTAGCTTGGGTCCTGGAGAATTTTGGAATGTCACTCATAACCAACTCAGTTTCTATGTCAGCATACCATGGGAAATCGCTCAAAGAATAGAGGTTCTCATCGGGAAATAAATCAGACAGAGAAAGGTTATGTGAGTTATCTTTTAATTCCATCCTAGAGAGATGATCAGCTATAACATTTTTAACACCCTTTTCATACTTAATGGTTAAATCAAACTCTTGAAGAAGAATAAACTACCTAATCAATCTAGCCTTGGAATCTTGTTTTTTGAAAAGGTATTTCAAGGATGAATGGTCAATGAAGAAAATTATGGGTGATCCTAAGAGATAGGAACTGAATTTATCTAAGGAAAAGACAACAAAATTAAAATCTTTATCAATTTCGGTGTATTTGATTTGTCCATCATTTAAAATTTTCTTACATAAGCAATGACACATGGAGTTTTCTCACACCATTGTCCTAAGCCTGCTCCTACAGCGAAGTCACTCGCATTACACATGAAATCGAATGGAAGTTTCCAATTGGGAGATTTCTTGATTGGTGGAGAGATAAGATCTGACTTGAGTGTATATAATGATTCCTTACAGATTTATATCCATAAAAACATAGAATATTTCAACAATATAGTTCAAAGTGGTCGAGAAATGAAGTTTAAATTCCTAATGAACCTTCTATAGAAACTAGCATTTCCTAATAAGGACTTCACTTACTAGATAGTTTTAGGAGAGAGAAGGTGATGAATGATATATGACTTATCTTTATCAACTTCAATCCATCTACGAGAGAATAGGTGGCCTAGAACAATTCCTTCATTTACTATGAAATGACATTTTTCCTAGTTTAGAATGATATTATTATCCTCTCATCTTGAAAAACCTCTTTCAACATTTTTAAGGAATCCCTCATAAGTATCCCCAAATATGGAGAAGTCGTCCATGAAGACCTCTAAACAATCCCCCACCATGTTCGAGAAGATTCCCATCATACACCGTTGGAAGGTACTGGGGGAATTACATAACCTAAATGGCATGTGATTGAAGGAAAAAGTGTTGAATAGATAAGCGAAGGTTGTTTTCCCTTGATACTCTAAGGAGAACTCAATTTTATTATACCTTGAGAATCTATCTAGGAAGCATTATAATTGATTACCTTCCACTCACTCGAGGACTTGATCAATAAAGGGCAAGGAGAAATAGTCTATCTTGGTAAATGATTTTAGCTTCCTATAGTCAATATAGACTCTCCATCCACTACATAACCTTGTGGGGAGAACATCACCATCCTCATTGGTGATCACAGTGATTCCATCTTTCTTTGGTACAACTTGAATTGGTCTTACCCACTCACTCTTAGCAATGGGGTAGATGATAGCCTATTTCGAAAACTTAAGAAGTTCTTTCCTTAACACATCCATAAGATTGGTATTGAGTCTCCATTGAGGTTGAATACATGGTTTGGATTCATATTAAAGAGAAGTCCTTTGAGTTACAATGAGTGGTATAATCCTAGGAATATTGGAAAGGGTTCATCCAATTTCTTTATTATGATTTTCAAGGACATCTAGAAGCATCCTCTCTTGATTGGATTAGAGAGATGAAGAAATGAAAATAGTAAAGCCTTGATTTTCCCCTAATAATTCATACTTTAGTGATGAAATAAAGACCTTAAATTCAGGATCATATTGTTTAACACTTTCAAAATAAGTATGGGACTTTGTATCAAACTCAGTCTCTTTTTCCTAAAATTTTGGCAGAATTTTTTCCTATTGAATAGATGTTTCAGCCATAAAATTTTATAGATAAATGTCTGGAATGTGTATGGACTCAATTTTATTGATTTCACCAGTGGTATCATTGATTTTATATTTGATAGAATCATCAAAAAAGTTATCTGAAAGAGATTCAAGCAAAGGAGAAAAATTTCCCTCATATGAAAAAAGAAAATAAATATCTTCTTGACTAAAACATCCTTCAATAATTACATGATGTTCCTAAAGTTCAATAACAACACTACCAATCCAATTAATCTCATAGATATCTTCATCATCTCTAATTGTATAGTTTTCAGTGTAGATATTTAGATCAAGTCTAATGTTTTTGAAGGTTATTGTCATGTTCCCATTTCTAACTTCGATGACTGAGTTGATTGTTTCTAAGAAGGAATGGCCAAGGATGATGGGATTTTTCTCCCTATGACCTAATATTTGGAGATTTTCAAGGAAAATGAATTCATCTGGGTATATAAAATTTTCAACTTTCACCAAAACATCCTTTAAGATCCCCTTAGGAACTTAAAAACTACGATCAGTAAGTTGAAGAGTGACAAATGTGGGTTGGAGTTATTTGAGCCCTAAATGACAATACATGGCATAAAGAATGAGTTTCAAACTGGATCCAAAATCACAGAGGTCTTTAACAACTTTTTTCTCTCTTTACTCAACATTGATATATGTGTATCTGGGGTCTTTTAACTTTGGAGGAATGGTCCCTTGAATGTTGGTACTCACATTAGCAGCCAAAAGGACTTGGTTTTTATGTGAAAATTTCCTTTTAAAAGTGTACAAGTCCTTAAGGTACATTGATTAGGCCATAATGGTTTGTATATAATAAATAAGGTTAATTTTCAAATTAACCTGAGAGAATATTTCCCTTAAAGTCGCATTAATTTCTGGTCTATATTTTCCTCTCATCCATTGAGGGAAGGGAGCAGGTTGTTTGATTATTTGGTGTGGTTGTGGTTCCTTCATATTCTCATTGGGTTTTTCAGAATCCATGGTTGGTTCTTCATAATTTTCATGCTTTTTTGAATCTTTTAATGGTTTTGAAATGGTTTTTTCAGGTTTTTCAATCTATTTACCACTTCTAAAAATATTCACTACTTTTAGTTGTTTGTGAAAGGTTTGTGTGTAACTAGATTCTCCCCTTAAGGTTGAGGATGGTACCCCTAAGTAAAAATGGGTACCTTCCTAGTTTTAATTTATTTAAGTTCATGTTTAAGGTGTGATACTTCTGAGTTCATTTTCTCCATTTTTTTACACAACTGTTCAAGGATTGGTAGAGGTACAGATTGGGTATGGGCTTGTGCTGGTTGGTTTATCCCAGGAGGATAATTTGGTTGTTAGATTGGTTGTTGAATGGGTTTCTAGATGGGTTGTTTTTATTAGATAGGATAATATTGTTATTGTATTGGTTTTTGTTGGAACTAGTTATTGTTTTGAAAATTTTATAGAGGGTATTGGTTTGGTCCTTATAGATGACTAGGTTGTTGGATAGGTTACTGGTTATCTTTCTAATGGAATCCCAGATGGTCATTATATCTTGGGTTGAAAGTTTTTTTGTAATGTGGCTTCTGAATATATAGATAATTGACCTTTTCTGATGTTCCTCCTAATATAACATCCTTAATAGAAGGTATGGTCTGGCATTTATCGGTCTTTTGGTCGTTTTTGTCACAAATTGTGCAAACAGGGTCAACAATTTGAATTTCACAGACCTTCATAAGATAGATCTATTAGACCTTCCTAGTGAGTGCATCAAGTTTTTACCTAAGTCTTTCCTCTTTACTAAGTGTTTGAATTCTACTAGATTTGGGTGGCTTATCATAGAAAGGTGATGTTCCCCATTTTTGGTTTTTTTCATCCAGTCCTTCTAGATACTCATAAGCATCATTTGGGTCTTTGTTTTGGAAGGTTCCATTACACATCATGTCAATGAATTATTTGTTTCCTAGAACCAACCCTTCATAGAATATTAGAACTTATTTTGGGATTTAAAATCTATGGCGGGGTACCATGTTGAGTGTGTCTTTGAACCTTTCCAATGTTTCCTAAAATGACTCCCCTTCTTTTTCAAAAAAAATTGGATACTATTTTTAAGTGGAATTATTTTGTGATGGGGGAAGTATTTTTGTAGAAATATCTTTTAAATTGGCCCCAATAGTGGATTGATGTAGGTATTAAGTTATTTAACCAATTCCTTTCTCGGTCTTTTAGTGGTAAGGGGAATATCCTAATCTTAGATGACTCAATTTGATGTGATGGGCACATAGTTTCAACAATGTTGTTGAAGTTCTTGACATGAAGGTATGACATTTATGGAACCCTGCAATGGAAGGTTGGAAGGTTGTTTATTACATGGGGTTTAAAGACATAGTGGGATTCTAATTGGGAAATATGCCTAATGAAAGAGGGTGTATTGGTCTAGGTAGGTGTGAGGTAGTCATTTATGGTCTGATCGACTACATTCCCCAAGTTTGGGGCTGCCTCATTTGGATTTCCATTTTGGTTCCCACCTGGGTTTATGAGTTGGTTTCTTTGAATACCCTGCATTGAAATGGGATTAATTTTTTAATCTAGGGTATTAGTAAGATTAGGATCTAATGTAAAGATTTCTCTTGGTTTACTTGACTCCCCAACCCCAAGACTATCCACTCTAACAAGACGGTTTGATTGGTCATGGGTATAGGCGGACATGCACCAAGAAAAGGGAAAAACAAAATAAAGGGGAAAATGTAAGAGAAGAATAGGTGATAAAAGAGAAATTTGAGAGAATAGAATGAATTTTGATATGAATTACTTGATTCCTTAGAAACGGTTCCAAAATTTGGTCTCTCCAAAATTTACCCATGTTTTTAGGGTTAAGCGGTCACTTGTAGTTTATCTTAGGTTGTCGGATCCTCAGAGACCTAATAAGAAACCTACAGACACAAACACTCTATGGATTGTTTTTTTCTATGAAGTTTCCAACTTGGGTTTATTTTAGATGCATTTAAATTAAAACTAATAGGTCTATGTGAATTCGATTTATGATAAAGGGTTGATCCTAGGTTATTGCTTGAGGTGGATTGGATGAATTCCTTTTTCTAACGATTTCAATTTCATTAACATGAGAAGGATTCATTCAATGAATTCAAACCAACCTCATAACTTACTGATTAAACACCTTAAAAAACACATTCTAATAACATATACACTTTTAGGATCATTTTCATGATCACTCCAAGGTAAAGGGTCTTATTAGCACATAAAAGTGGGGCAAATAAATTCAATAAGGAAGAGGAAGAAGGAAAATCATCGAATAAAAATACTCAAATAAAATAAATTAAAAAACATTTAGAAAGTGAGAAATAACATCCAATACAACCCATTTATACTCCCTTAAATCAACCCATAAAAGGGTTATCCCTCCATTGATTATGTGTTCTCAATGGAAGTGGGAAGTAGACTCATAAGGGCAGAATTGAAAAACAAAAAAACAAAAAAATAATGATCACTCCACCATTGTGTGAAGAATTTCACAATTTTTGGTGTGAATAAGTTCAAAAAATGTTGAAAATGTAACAATGTGATATGAATAAGAACACAATAAGAGTTTAAGAAGAACTTTTATTAAAAACTAAGGTGATTTTAACAACTTACATGATAAAGAATAACGTTACAAAAACAAATCATCATAATAACATTACAATGAAAAAAATATCCAATATATCAACTCCTCCACCACATCTTACTTAAATAGGAATTTTGGAACACTTTTGTAGAGCCCTCATCTGTCTAATTCTCCTAAATTGATGGTGGTAGGCCTACATGTGTGGAAAATTAATACAGGAGACTTTTCCCCCTTTGACCCGAAATGACAAGAAGCTTTCATCCACCAAACATAGGTGAAAAATGACCTTCTATATGGATGAATTTTAGTGGGTAATATAATAAGAAAATGGATCCCCGAATATATCCTAAGAGTATATAAAATTTCATCGAAAAATAGCTTGTGGTTTATGATATATGATAAAATTTGTGGGATTTTTTTCTGGGTCATAGAATCTAGCCTAGAATTTTATCTTCAACTTCATATTCCTTAAACTCCTTTAAAATTCTGAATTAACTCTTTTAATTGTTAGATTAAGTGTTTCCCTTGATTTTATATATCTTCAGTTAAATTTTCATAATTATTGGGCTTGGATATTGGCTGCTACAGTCTCTTTATTGGGATTTTGTCCGGTTTATTTTTCCGAAAATGTTGTTGGTTTAAGGACCACTTTAGTAGTATTTCAATGTGAATCTTCAAGTGCTCCAAAATCATGAATTATTCCTTATATCATGGGAGACATGAAACTAAAATATAAAAATAAAATTAAGACCATTTTTTTGTAGATGTTCAAATATGTACTAGGTAATATTTCACTTTAACAAATAATTAAAATCATAATGTGAAATAATTTTCAAATTGTAAAATGAAATAAAAATAGTGTTTATGAATAATAAAGCACATGAATATTATAATATAAAAAATAAATATTAGCCTCTTTAAGTGGATAATCATATTGGTATATATTATTACAGTAAAACTCAACCAAATTCGTGTGTTTTCCCAAGATCTTCCATAATCTAAGACACAAACTCGAAACATACATTATGGCATCTGGATGGTCAGTTTATTATTCCCATATGTCTAAGGGTGAAAAGAAGTGCTAAGGTGAAATAGAGAGAAAAATGAATGTTGTAATCCCTTCCATAATCTCAATCTACAATAAGGTTCCTGGTCAAATATGATGGTCCTAGGTACCCTTTTAATCATAACAATGTTATCCACATACTGCCTCGCTAGAACATCCATGACACTTGATTCGCAGATCACCAAAAAGTGAGATAAATTTATCAATCAGTCCACAATCACCCAAACTTCATCACATACTCCCTCATACTAGGGTAACCCAGTGATGAAATCCATCAATATGTCCTCTCACTTCTACTCGGGGACATCCAAGGTCTATAAAAAACCTCAAGGAACATGATGTTCTATTTTCACCTACTATAAAACCATACACATAGCCACAAACTCGATCACCGACCATATCATCCTAGGGCACCAAATTTGTCTTTTCAAGGTATGATACATCTTATTCACACTAGCATGTAACATTATGGGTGAGCTATGAAAATCATAGAGAACCCCCTCATGCATCACAAATGAAACACACTTCCACCCCTAAAACAATACCTATTTCTAACTATCCTCCAACCATCCCTATAGAGCATCACCATGGACAATGCAATAATGCATAACCTCTTCCTCTAAGTCTCCCCACTAAAACTCCACCACATGTTGTATTAGGGATGAATCCACATTAATCTAATAAAGAAAACCCCAAAAAATTATTTCCTTCACATCAGGATGCATCATTTCAAGCTCACCCATCCCTTTCTAAACATATCCAGACTCCCAAACCACATCTTCTTGGGAATTTTTACTCAACACATCAACCACAACATTCCCCTTTATTGGGGTGTAAGATATATCAAACTTTTAATCCTAGAGAAAATCCATCCACTTACACTGGTAAAAATCCAAATCTCACTGAGATAAGATAAATTCTAAGCACTTGTGGTCTATAAAAACCACAAAATGCTCACTGATGGGGTGATTCCAACACAAATTCAGCACAAACACAACATATTCCAACTCCAGATCATGGTCATCATAGTTACACTCTTGTGGATTTAATTTATTAGACCCATAAAATATTACCACCCTCTAATTCATTCAGACACAACCCAATCCCAAACGTAATGTGTCACAGAAAACCTCAAACATCACACCCTCCTTAATAAACCAAAGAACTAGATAATTGATCAACTTATCTTTTAGGTAAATAGACATTTCATGTAACTGATTAGTAAAAACAATTTGATCCTGCCTAGTTAATCCAATATGTGGGGACTTAATTTGAGATAAATCATACAAAAGACTTAAATAATAGCCTATAATACCAAGGACACTATGATACTATGTCATGTTCTTGGGTTATTCTTAAGAAAAAATTGCCTTGATCTTTAACAAATCAATGGCCACGCCTTATTAAGACACAACATGCCCATTGAAATCCACCTCTCATATCAATGTCTTACACTTTGATAGATTTCCATAGAGCTGGTGGTTCCAGGGAACTTGTAAGATAGATCTGAGATTATCGACATGTTCCTATTATAACTTTATGTATATAAAGATATCATTGATAAACATGATGATGAATTGGCCCAATAACTCATAAAACATGGAGTTCATGGGACTCAAGAACACAGTCGGTGTGTTCCTGACACTGAATGTCATGAACATGAACTTGAAATGACTATATATACACCTGAAGGTATTCTTTATGATATCCCCATATTTAACCATTATTTAGTGATATCCAGATAACAATTCAGTCTTCAAAATCCAATTGGTTCCCTTCATATGGTTAAATAGATCATCAATCCTCAGAAGGGGCTAATAGTTCTTGATCATCTCCTAATTCAAACTATGGTAGTCTAGTGACTATTTTTAGACTTCTTAGAGAATAACACTAGATCATCCCAATAAGATACATTAGGTAAGACAAAACCCTTATGCATCAAATCAACAATATGAAACCTCAAATCTCACAGCTCCATAGGCGACATTCGATAGAGAGATATCAAAATTAAAGATGTTCCCATATGAATATCTATCCCAAAATCAAAATCACTTTGAGGGGTGGTGTCATAAACTCATCCAATAAAATATCTAGAAACTCTTCCAAAACCCTAAAAACATCCTCTACCTAAGATTCCACTAAAAGTTCAACCAAATAATACAAAATTGTCTCCACTTTCCTTCCACCCATCTAATAACACTTCTCCCAATGAGTGTCACCCACTTGCCCTCCACATAGAAAAATGAAACTCTCCTCTAGATATAGTCAATGACTACATATATAGAATATAGTCAATCCATGTCAAGGATAACATCATATGGATGTATCTGTAGTAAAAATAAATCTCCCACTGAGTATTGTTTCCCCATCACCAACTTACATCCTTGTCACACATCAAACAAAGGAGTCTAACCTCTAACCAGTGAAGATAACACCAGGGGAACTGGAGGTCTCTTCACATCTAGTCTTAAGGTAAGAACCAAAGTAGTATCAATAAAGTAGTGTGAGACTACTTAATAAAACAAGGTAAAAAAATGGTAGATGGTAAACAAATCATACCTTTTACAAACTTCATCCCTATTGGCATTTTCACCGCCATCACATGCATCTGACCAAACTCAACTTCTACGCCTCTTTGCTGTAGGCCTGTAAGATTGCACTCTGTCCTAAGTACCTGAGGAAAGGGATCATAAAGGGGATTCCCTTTATATACTATATCTATATTCAACCACTGAATAAGTTTTGGCAGTATATGCTACTAAAACCACCTCAGAAGAAACTATTACTACTAGCAAAAAGGGTCATGACCGACCATCTGAAACTGGACTCCCTAAGTAGTCAGACACTAAGCCTAGTGGTGGACATGTTCCTTGTAGGAATATAACAAAAATGAGAATACCCTAGAAGGTGATCATAAATAACTAGTCCAAAAAGGATGTGAAGGGATCTACCATCGTCGATTACCCAATGGTCGGAAAACTAACTACCTAAATGTCTATAACCCACTACCTAAATTCATACTCCTCAAGATTCCATGTTGGCCACTCTCTCAAGGTTCACCTCATAGATAAAGAATCCTATTGATAATCACAATATTCTTCCACACCTATAGGTATGTAAGAAGCATAAATGGGGTGACTAAATACCTAATCAATGGGTGCAGTGCCTCCTCCAAATGTTGCACTTTGGACTCCTCACTTGGGAAAGCATCAGGATAAAACTACAAGAGGTACTTAAATCTTATCCCAAGATCCCTGTAATGTTACATTCCTTCTGGATCCATTACATTTTCAGTTTTGGTGGTTATAAGTGCTTTGGGGAGGTTCTAAGAGTTATCCATGGAGGTTGGAGGTACAACAGAGCTGCTACAATAAATACAAGCCATGTAAATGTGTTACATGATGTGTAAAGGTGTTTCAAAACTTGTGTAGCTGGAAGGTTCATGGATAATAAATCGGCTAAGGGGTATCCTGTGAGATGATTACATAATGTGTAACTTGGATCTATGAAGTGTAATAAATAAAAGTTTAGGTGATTCTTTTTAGTGAAAGATGAAATTTCTATAAAACCCATGGTTTACACGCCATGTAATGTTTACATGATATGAAAATGGTGGATTCCAAGTTATTTTATAAAACTTATAAAAGAATTTACATCCATTTAGCCACTCCCTTCTACTCTCATTCTTATAGATCTCTAGGAAATTTTGGATGATTTTACAATACTCTTCTGTCTGCATCAATCCATTGGTTGTTTCTTGGTGATCAGTAGTGAGTTCTTCTACCTTTCTTGGTGTTTTTCTCATATTCTTCTTTTGGGGATCTGCTATAGTTGTGTAGTTTTCATTTGGGGTGTGAGTTAGGATACTTTTTGATAATCCTTTGATGTGTTGTAGGTTGATCTGCATTTTCTTATAGTGCGGTTGTGGTTTAAGGGTGTATCTTCTTCACCCTACAGTGTGTAATGAGTTGGAAAAGAGTCTATGAGGTAATGAATCTCCTTTCTCTTTATTTTATATCATGTAGGAGGGGTTTTCACTTGTTTATCTATGGTTTCGAGTTTTTCTAGCTTATCCAAAGATAAAGAATTGGTTAAATTAAAATTAATGGTTTGAGGAGTTTTCTTCTCATGTTTTTATAGCTTTGATATTATTGTGATATTGTGTATTGTATGGACTTGGTGCCCCACTTAAAATTTTGGTCATTGGGGGATTTGTTTCCACTTGATGATACCTGTTGAAAATACTTTTATTAATGTTATTTTTGTTATATCACCCTAAAATAGTAATTGTCTAACCAATTATATTTGGCTAATGAAATAGTTTCCCCTATATTATGCCTTGTGTGCTAATGCCTCCAAAATAAAGTGAAATTTGGTAAAATACTCTTTGTTAAATATGTAAAATGGTCTTTGATGTTTTGTGATGTGTGGATGTTCTTATGGGGTTCTTATGTGTGTTTGTGATGTGATGTGGGAATTATGAGTGAGATATGGATTTATTTTGGGGAAGCAAGGAGGTTTTTGTTTGTTCATGCTTTTGGGGTAGTGAGGTGGTTATTGTTTAGACATGTTTTGGGGTTTCAAGGTGGTTGTTGTTTGGTTGTTATTTTGGGGTGGTGAGGTGGTAGTTGTTTGGACATGATTTTGGGGCAGCGAGGTGGTTGTTGTGTAGTCATGCTACTGGGGTGGTGAGGTGACGGCATGATGGGGGTTATGAGCTGCTTGTGATACGTGGTTTCTTTATGATAAATGTCTGGGTAGTGACGTAATATTTATTTAATAATGACTTAAATGGATTGGGTTTGGTTTGGTTAATGGGATAGAAATTGTTAATGAATAAATAAATGATGGTTTGTGTGATTAAATGTGATTGATTATTAATAATGAAATGAATAGGATGGACAATGGGTTTGGATGGAAATGTGAAATGTGGATTGTGAATTGTGCGGTGTTATGCTTTTAGTGGTGGAAGCGAGAGTGGGGATATTTTGAGTTGGTTAGTTTTTTTTTGTGAAACCATAGGTTGGGCTTGTGTGTAGCTATATATATACTATTATATAACTTATAATTTTTATAGGCACCCAACCCATGTCGAACACTATGTGCTTACACCCGTATAGTCACACAGTGGGTTTTCTCACAACATCCTAGTGATGATAATTGATAGACGGCTACCCGATATTTCCCACTCACTCTTACACGAAAGGTTGGTATTACACATGTTATAATGGATGGAGGTCTGTTAGTTCATTAAATGTTGGTTGTGATAGCTCATGCGTCTTTGGGTTAGATGTTATGTGTCAGTGCTTGTCGGTTGGGGATCCCAAGTGTCTTCAGGTGAGATGTGACATATCTCAGGTGATTTTAGGAAATATGGTACATGACCATATTTGTGGGGTAGCATATTGTGGGGTCATGTATGGTAGGAGGAGGGAATTAGGTTGATGTCATTCATGTTCACTATACCCTACTACTTTGGTTGGGGAAGTGGTTGTGATGTGATAACCCAGGTGTCTATAGGCGAGATGTGTTGTGACCGTTCTTGTGGGGTAGTGACCCAAGTGTTTTTAGGCATGATGTGATGTGGCCTTGTTTTTAGGGTAGTTTTATATGTTATTCAGATGATATGGGAGTTATATAAGATATTATTTGGGGGTGTGAGAGGAGAAATCTGTAGGAAAGCAATGTGGGGTACCCATTATCGATATGATTCATATTATGTTAATATATTTGGCATAGGTTATTTGGTGACCATGCCTTTGTGAGGTTTTTGATGGATAGTATACATGTATAGTTGTTTCTTGGTTCTTTTGTTTGCTCATGGTTGAATTAGTATGATTCTTTCAAATGTTCATGAGAGACTTTAGTTTTCCTTTTAAGCATACTTGTATGATCACCCTACATATATATATTGTTTTCAGGTTTCCAAAAGGATTATGTAGCCATGATGGACATTACTATCTTAAACATTGGATATATTTTTTGTCTCTTATTTATATATTATTTTAGATATTCATTTTTGGGGACTTTTACCTATATCGTTTTTATTAATACAATCATTGAGGGATGGTTTTGGTTTTTTTATATTATGTCATGGGGTTTCTTGTGGATGATTCATCCTATCTTCCAATACTATTTTATTATAGAAGTTAAGGCCTCCCATATCATGATATTTTTATAACCTTTGTGTTATTATCCAACCCAGGCCCCATTGAGGTAGGACATGAGGGAAATTATCTATCTCCCCACATTATGGTATCTTTGGTAGGAGAGGTCATGATAGAGTGGAATAAAAGTATATGGTTGAGAGATAGGATGGATTTTGGAGTTTTTCATATTAAATATTTCATGGGTAGGTATGGTAGAAGTTCCAATTGACCTTGGTACGTGACATAGGTAAGGGATACCTGCAAGGAAATGGGATTTTAGGTCCCCATGTGATCCAGTGCATGAACTTTGAGCTTATTGAACAACCATATAAGGTGGACATGTCTGAAGGGTAAAGACTAAGGAGGGGTACATGCATCATGATGACTTGTGTTATTTTTTGAATTGGGTTTTTTGGGAAGGTTAGAATCAGTAAATTAAATTAAAATGAATCTTAATAAAATTACATACTACATGGTCTTAGAAAATATTTGTTTCCACCTTCATCTATGGATCCATTTCGTTGTCTGTGTGTGGCTCGGTAAGTTGTGGTTCAATAGGATAGTCCTATTGATCACCATAGAGTTTTTCTAGAAGAGGAGGATGGGGATTATTAGATTAAAATGTGAAATTTCCATAGTCAATATTTTGGGAAGTATGAGGGTAGTGTTTTAGATGTAGAGATGGAGAGCTGGATAGAGGAGCTCAAGATTTCTTTCTGTTTGATCTAGGACTCAACGGAGTACTGGGTCCCTTTGGTAGTCAACCGAATGTGGGGAGATGTGTTTCAATGTTGAAAATTGTATCTAGGAGAGTAGGAGGAAAATTTTTCATGGTTTTACTTTTATAAAGAGTTTTGGTAAGAGTTTTTTATTAAAAAATGAAGGTAGTGAAGAGGTTGAAGATTATTTCTCTTCAGTAGGGGAATATGTCGGTGTAGGAGTTGGGAATAAAGTTCATGATCCTTATATGTTTTTACAATATATTTTTCAAGATAATTATTCTTATTCCTGATGACTTGAAGATCCACTCTATCCTTCTATCCTGTATACAGTTACCCTTTTTACATTTCCAATGTATCCAGAGGTTCAAAATAAGGCATAGGTGATTGAGTGGATTCTATAATGAGGAGTTTTTTCACTATAGGGGAACTAGTAGGGTTCCTTGAGAAGAAAATTTTTCAACGGTAGGTATTAGGAACTAGTACCTTCAAGGTTTTTCCCTTTGGGGAGTCGACCTTAGCAGTTTCCCTTCTAGCACTATAGGGCCAGTGGTTTCCATGCTCTTCTTGGGGGATTTATGCTAGTGTGTTTTGGTTGTGGGGTTTATGGAAATCACTAGATCTAGTTATTAGTGGTTCCCTAAGCTCAGTTTAGTATAGTTGGATGGATTCAATTCCATTCTCAATAGCAATTTCTAGTGAGACCATTTTAGTAGTAGGTATAATAAGGTTATGCTTCGTCGAGCATACATGGAGTGGGTAAAGGTTGACTAATGTATTTTCCTCATTTTTAGGGACCTCAACCCAAGTTTGGTGATATAGGTGTTCCTCATCAAATAGGTAGAGTATATGATCATGGTTAGTTGTATGCAGTCAAGGCGGTAGTGTCAGAGGGTCTAGAGATAGTCATAAGTACTATCATTTTGTTTAATACCCATGTTTGTGCCTTGTTAGTTTTGAGAGATTCACACCCCTTTGTTTTACCTACTCTATTCCTTTATCTGGTAAAAAACATAGAGAGTTTTCTCATCCCCATTATGTTGTATACTCTATTTAGATGCCAGACCATGTTGTTTGATGTGTGTTGGGGTGTAGACTAATGATGGGGCCACATCAGTCATGTGGGGACTAGTTATTGTTAATGATATATCCATACATTGTTATTATTGGTATCAAGTGGTTTTATTACAAACATTATATTATTGAATAATCTCTAAAGAGAGTCATTTTCTTATATGTGGATGTCTAGCATGTGGTTTTTGTTGGCAAGTGATGTTTTCATGCAGATAGTCAGCGTGTGGATCCACTTCTTTCCTTATTGGATGATTTGTCAGTGGAATAACTGGATACTAGGATAGTGGAGGTCCCCAAGGTTTTTAGGGATTTTCTATATGTTTTTGATGAGGATTTTTTTATTTTATAACTTTGACATGATAGGTTAATTTACTCAAGCATGTGGTGTCACAGTAGGGTGTGTAAGTAGACCAATAAAAAGTAGAGGTAGTTGTTTCTTGGGAGTCACCCAAGAATGTGATAGAGGTTTGTAGTTTTCTTGGTATTGAAGGCTATTATTGGTGTTTTCTACATGACTTATCTTAAGTTTCATCCCCAGTGACATTGTTGAATAGGAAGGACCATGATTTTTGGTAGACTGATCACTTCCATACAACATTCAGTTATCTAAAGGGGAAGTTGTCCAGTGCTCATGTGCTTCAGTTTTGAGAGGAGGGTGTGATGTTTGAGTTGTTTTGTGACACTTATCATATAATATTTGGATGTGTATTGGTATATAAAGGGTCAATGATCTTTTATGGGTCTAGTTAGTTACTTCCCCACAAGTGAAACTATTCCACCCATGATCTGGAGTTATCATTGGTTGTGTTTGTGATGAATTTGTGGCATCATTACCACGTTGGGGAGTGCTTTTTGGTATTCATGGATCAAAATATCTCAAGGTATATCTTTACCCAGTGTGATCCGAATCTATAACAATATAGGTGGATGGAGTTTATATAGGATTATTATTTTGAGATCTCCTACACCTCGATATAAGGGAATGTTTTGGTATATGTTTTGAGTAGGAAGTCAAGGAAGGACGTTTTTCAAAAGTTTGGGGATTCTTGTAGAACCATGGATGATTTGGAATACTTGAACTTAGATGTAGGGGTGGACAATGGTAGAGACTATTTTTTTAGATGACAGTGTAGTATTATCTAATGTTAAAGGTGGAGGAGTATTAGTGGGGAAACTCATAGTCATAGGTGATGTGTGATCATTTTGTTCATGGTGATGTTCCATATGGATGGTCAGAGGATAGTCAAAACTAGTTGTTGTTTTGTGGGAGGTTTTTTGATCTATTAGTGATGTGCAAGGTAGTCCTTCATGAGTTTCATAAATCACATTTGGTGGTACACCAAAGAATTTACAATATGTACCATGGAATAATGATGCAGTTTTGGTGTCCCAGGATGAAATGGGTTGTGGCGGAGTCCAGTGAAAGGTGTATGGTTTTCTAGTATGAAATGGCTGAGAATCGTGTTATTTTAGGTTTATTTCATCCTTTAGAAATTCCTGAGTGGAAATGGGATGAAATATCGATGGATTTTGTCATAAGGTTACCCTAAGATCAAGGAGGGTGTGATTTTATCTAGGTGTTCATGGATTGGTTGATGAGATTGGACCACTTCATAGTGACCTAGGAGTGGGGTCTAGTTGATGTTTTGGATAAGAGATATTTGTGGATGAGGTTGTGTGGTTTCATGGAGTTATGATATCCATTCTCTATGATCGATATGTATGTTTTACATCACAAGTCTGGAGGGGATTGTATCATTCTTTTAGAACTCATTTATGCCTAAGAACTACTTTATACCCTTATATGGATGGGTATATGGATTGGACTATTTAGACATTATATAATATGTTATGGGCATGCATCTCAGACTTTGGTAGATCTTAGGTATGACACATTCCTTTGGTTGATTTTTCCTATAAAAATAGTTATCACTCCTCCATTGGTACGGCTCCATTTAAGGATTTTTATGGGTGTCCATTTAATTCTCCATTATGTTGGATGGAGGTTAGAGAGATAGTAGTTCTTGGATTTGATGTGGTGTAGATCATAACAGAGAAGTTTCATCATGTTTGTGAGAGGATAAAGAAATTTTAGTACCAGCATAAGTCATACGTTGATCATAGGAGGAGGAACTAAGAGTTTGAGGTTAGGGGGAACATGTTTTTTAAGGTTTCCACTCAATGTGGGTAGTGTAGGTTTAATAGGGGTAATATTTCTCTCAGGATTATTGGGCCCTTTGAGATGTTAGGGCGAGTTGGAAATGTGGAGTATCGATTTTTGTTTCCACCATGGATATAAAGGATACTTAAAATCAAATTCATCAGTATCTTCATGATGACTCTCATTTCATTAACTAGGGAGAGTTGGATATCTATGATAATGTGACATTCATGGAGTAGCTATTATAGATCCAGTATTATTAGGATTAAGTTCTATGAGTACAAACCATTATTTTGGTTCATGTGATGTGAAGGCATAGTGTCCTGGAGTGGAGTACTTAGGATCGAGAGACATATATTCATGCTCAATACTCATAGCTATTTTTAGTTTTCCTTTTCTCTATTTTTCTTTATGATGTAATGTTTTGACCTTGTTGTTTTATGATATGTGTTGTTTCCCATGATGTGTGATGTGTGATAAAGTTATAACATATGAAATGGGGAGGACCTGGTTTTTAATCGAGATAAATTATACTATTATGTGATTAAACTTATGTGGTCAAGTTAGTGTCGCCCAGAGTGGATAGTATCATGACAAGGAGGATGGAATTCCCTAATTCATATGTTTAGGGTGGTATGGTTCATTGGTTGTAGAATCTATTGGTTTGGGTTATATGATGGTTGGATGGTTGTAGTGATGTGGATATGTGGTGATGATGTTTTGATAGATATTTTGTGGCCATTTTTTTTGGTGTGTTTGGCTGGTGGTACCATTTGAGGTATTATGATAACCTTTAGAGGTATCTCATAAGGTGGTTGTTCGGACACCCCTTTTCCTTCTAGTTTTGGTTTTGGATTCTCCATGGTGAGAATCATTTGAGAGGTATCTGATGTAATGTTTTATGCCTTAATGGTCTGTTACTTTGCTATTTTTGGGGTTTATAGGTGTTTGGGAAAGATTCCAATAGTTTTACATGGAGGATAGAGCTTCCATAGAGCTAATTTAGTAAATACACATTGTATAAATGTATTACATGACATGTAAATGTGGTTAATTGATTGTGTAGTTGATGGGTTCATGGATTGTAAATTAGATAAGGGGTAGCATGTGAGATAAGTATATATATTTTAATTGGGATTCATGATATGTAATAAATAAATTCCAAAGTGACACATTTTTCGGCAAAAACGGAATTTTTTAAGAAACCCATGGTTTACACGCCATGAAATGTTTACATGACATGAAACTAATAGATTACATGTTATTTTATAACCCTTCCATCCAAATTTCCTTTCATTCAGCTATTCAATCCCATTATAATTTTTCTAGATCTCTAGGAAATTTTAGAGGGGTTCTCAACCCTCTTCCTCATGCTTAGATCAGTTGGTTTTGATGGTTGTTCATTAGTGATCAGTGGTGGGTTCTTCTCCCTTTATTTGAGGTTTTCTCTAATTCTTCTCACATGTATTGATTTTAGTAGTGAATATTTGGTTTGTTCTGTAATTTTGGATGCATTTTAATGATAGTTTAATGTGTTATAGGTTTATCCATATTTTCTCATGGTGTAGTTGTGGTTTTTAGGCATTTCTTCTTCACCCTGTAGTGCGCAATATGTTATAAAAGTTTCACTAAGGTAGGGAAACCATCATTTATCTTTATTTTTTATCATGAGGGAGGGTTTTTATCTTGTTTATATATGGGTTATAGTTTTTATATCTTAATAGAAGATAAAGAATTGGATAAATTGAAATTGAAAGGGGAAAACGGTTTCTCTTCACATACTTTTACATATTTGATATTATTATGATATTGTGGATTATATGGGCTTGATGTCCTGCTGAAAATTATGGTCATTGGGAGATTTATTTATACTATATGATATGTTTTGTGACTATTTTACTTATTGTGATTATTTTTATATCACCCTAAAATGGAAATTTTTTAACCACTTATATTTGGTAAATTAAATGGTTTCCCTTGGATTGTGGCTTATGTGATAATTCCCCGAAAATAAAGTGAAATGTAATTTAAACCCCTTTATTAAATATATAAAATGGTATTTAATGTGATGTTATATATTTTCATTCTTATGGGGAGGTAATGTGTGTTTTCTGTGTGATGTGGGGATGATGGGTTAGATGTGTCTATACTTTAGGGGTAGTGAGGTGTTTTTTGTTTGGTTGTGCTTTTAGGTTGGTGAGGTGGTTGTTGTTTGGTTGTATTTTTGGGGCAATGAGGTGGTTTTTTTGGATTGATTTTTGGTAACCAAGGAGGTGGTTGTTTTTCTGTTCTTTTGGGGTGGTGGTATGGTGGTTATTTTTTGTGCTTTTGGGGTGGCGAGGCGATGGTACAATGGGGATAATGAGTTTCATGTGATGTGTGGTTTATTTATACTAGATACTCGGGTAGTGATGTAATAATTATTTAATAATAAATGAAATGAAGGGGGTCTGGTTTGTTTAATGGGATAGGAATAGCTAATGAATAAATAAATTATAGTCTATGTGATTAAATTTGATTGATGGTTAATAATGAAATGAATGGGATGATTGTGGGTTTGGTTGGATGTGAGAAATATGGCTTGTGGCTTGTGTGGTGTAATGCATTTAGAGGTGGCAGTGAATGTGGGGATGTTGTGATTTGGTTTGTTCTTTTTTATGAACCTATATTTTGGGATTGTTTATGGTAATATATAAACTTCTATATTCCTTTTTATTTCTACATTCACCCCATCCACTTTGATCACTATGTACTGACACATGTATAGTCATGTGAGGGGTGTTTTTTCCAACATCCCAGTGATGAGGATGGATGGATTACTACTCACTCTTTCCCACTCTCTATTCCAAGTGAGGTATCTATTTCATAGTATGTGATGTTTTTAGGTTTATTAGTTCATTATATTGTGGTTTTTATAGTCTAGGTGTCTTCGAGCGAGATGTGATATGGTTGTGCTTGTGGGTCGGTGATCCTAATTGTCTTTCAAATGGATGTGACGTACACCATGTTTTTTGGGATGAGATGTGATATGAACATTTTTTTGTTCTATCTTATGGTGGGGGTTCTGCATGGTAGGAGTAGGGCATGAAGTTGATGTCTTTCATTTTCATGATTCCCTACTATTATGGTTATGGTAGTGGTTGTGATGTGATAGACCAGGTGTCTTCAGGTGGGATGTGATGTGACTTTTCTTGTAGGGTGGTGGCCCAGGTGTCTATGGGAATGATTTGATGTGACCATGCTACTGGGAAAGTGTTATATGTTATTTTAAGGATATGGCCGTTTTGGGATGTATGATGTTGGTGTGTGAGTGTATCACCCCCTTCATGTAATTTACCATTTATTTACATATTTTAGTATATAGAGTAATTGTTTTAAGCGTGGGAATTTTTGGTGATTTTTTGAAACGTTTTTTGGGATTTTAAGGTGGTGTATTATTTGAGAACTTTTAGTATAAACCTAGTAACAACTCTAGGAAACCATGAAATGTAAAACAGAGGACACTAGGTAGGCGTAAGGTTAGGTACATAGTTTGGCCAAACCGAGCAGCCAACCAGGTGAAATAGTGTGATGTTAAATAGAGGGGGATATAATGGTTAGTGAATAGTTTTTCTAAGCATGATATAAAACTGTGTGAGGAATGTTTGGAGGCATTGGCTATTGCAAGGTTTGTGTATGGTTCGCCTAACAGTGAACCTAAATCGGGCACCGTAAAAAGTAAGATCCGAAAATTGTGGATCTAATTTTTATTTCCCTCAAAACATATGGTATTTTCACTTAATCCTACCTTAATTCATTTTAAAAACCTATCAAAGGTTTTGAAGACCATTCCTCTTGATCATAGAGTGATCCATTGGAAAATCATGGTGTGTTGGAGGCCATATTCCTTGGTAAGTCTCCATTCATGGTTTCCCCTTAGTTTCTTCTTCTTACCTATATTTGACCATAAATCAAATTCATTAGGGATAGATAAATGTTTTATTATTCCAATCATGATGAAATATGATTTTTTGGTTGATATGTAACTATATATAAGGTGGTTTTTGGAAGCTCTTAGCCAAGTTTTTGAGAGTTCTTAGTGGAGTTCTCTATTTTCACCTATGTTGTGAGGTAGGTTGATTCACTCTTGACTCCTCTTATTAGAACTTTAAGTATTGGTTTCAAATTATTTGAATTAATTGAAATTGATTGTGAAATTTATTTATGAATCTTGGTAGAAACCCTCTTTAGTGATAGTTTTTGAAATTTTGTAAATTGGTTATTGTGCAAATTTATTTCTTCCATGATTTTAAAATTTTGATTTTAAAATATGGATTAGTTTTTAATTATGGAAATTATTCAAAAGAAAGTTTTTCAATAAAAGAACTATTTTATTTAAATTGATTTAAATTTTTTATTTGGAATGAGATTTAGAATAAATGGTTTCCATGTGTTCATTTGCATTGATGTGACCCTGTCGAAGGGGTGTATGCCATTGGGGCACTAGTATATGGTTACCTTGTGAAGACATCATATATCATAAAGATACCACTCATTAGTATGGAACTATCACCTAAGTATGAATGTGTGATGTGTGGATATGTGGAGTGTAATGGATTATGCCAAATGGATTTGAGAAATTGACTAAAATACTTGTTTGGATGCTTTTAATGGAAATGGTTTTGGTTTAGAAAAGTTATTTTATGCTTTGATATAATATGTTGTCAACTTTTTTATATAAATTATTTTATATAAATGTGCTAAAATGTTCTATCCCTGTGGCATGTGTAGGGTAGTCATTCGGGGAAAACTTATTGATTTTTATTACTCACCCCCTACTTGGGAACGTTGGTGTGTTTACAGATAGTGTTTATCGAGACACGAGTAAATAAAAAGTATCTCATTTATTTAGTGATGCATTGAGATACTTTGAGCATGACTTGTGAAGTTAGATCTTGGAGAATATTTGGAGCTATAGAGTTAGTGAATTTGGAGTCTTTGAGTTTTGTTTTTTTTTGTCTTCTGATTTATACTCTGATATTGTTTTTATTTTCCACATTGTAATCCAGAATAATCTATTGTTGGTTTGGTTAATTTTGATATGTATACATTTTTCAATTGAATCATGTACTATTTTTTGGTTATTTTATACTTGGTTTTTTTGCCTTGGTTTCAAATGGAAAATCATCCCCCAACTATTAATGAATCCCTTGGAATTTATTTGAAGCCTTTGGTGTCTTGGGGATAGAACCTAAGGCCAAGTAATATCCTATAACATTCTCAATCCAATAAGGAGGGGAGAGGTGTTACAAATGGTATAAGTCGTGGATAGTCTGTCTATTATTTTGGGCCAAATCTTCTTGGTTTGTTTAGTCTGGGAGTTGGAAAATCATTCTTGGTTAGTACTTGTGTTGGAATGGTAGGAAGGAGTAGGATCATTAGAACTTGAAATTTAGAGCTTAAATAGGTGTAGCTAACCTATTTATGTTGAACTTCAAGTTACATAGATTTTGGTTACATGAGTGTTTTGAGAAACTTATTGGATTTATAACATCATCATCATGGATTTATCTAATTAGAATAGCATGACATGCAATGATAGAAATGACTTCCCACTAGGAGTGTATATTTCATTTTAAGTGATTATTTATGATTTTTTCTGAAGGTGTTGATTTTTGAAAAGTGTTGAAATTGTTTTCAAATGTGAGATTTTGAAAAGGCATGATAATTGTATTTTTAAAATGGTTTTATTTTTAAAATCATGGTAGAATTTTTAAAACCGGTTTAAAAGTTGAAAATCTTGAGTTTTTGAAATCCTTGTTGTGATGATGTGGTAAATTTTAAACTGATAATACTTCAGTTTATAAAGAGTAATACTAAATGGTGTTTTCTTATGGTTATATAAATGGAATGAATTATGAATAGAATAAAAAAAACTGGAATTGGATGCTGAAAATGTGGTTTCACCTGAGCCACAGGTAAACAAAAAACTAGTTCAGAGTATTCTCTAAGATTTTCAAGATTTGGATAGAGGTAATAGAATGGATGAACCAAGATAAATGGATCATTATGTTAAGTTACAAAAATAGAATCCACTCATATTTTGAGGTGTTTTAGAACCAAAGAAGGTAGAGGTGTGGTTGAATAGGATGAATCAAATCTTTAATTTCTAAGACACACCAACTAAGTTGAAAGTAATTTTGGAAACATACATGTTGTAGGATATTCCACATTGGTGGTAGGATTTAGCAGTTCATGATAAATTTGACCAAGGTATTCCATAGGAGGGTTTTGAATAATTGTTCAACAAACAATTATATCCTCACATGTTCATAATTGAGAGAATGATAGAGTTATTCTTCCTTAAGTAAGAAAATATCCTAGTGATAGAGTATGTGGCTAAATTTTTGAATTTAGTCCACTTTTAACCTAAAGTTGATACAAGTGCATCCTTGAAGGCGTTCATTTTTTTAATCAGAGTTTAGGTCGAAGATTCTCTTAAATATTTTCATGCTTTTCATAATGGAGTATAAAAATTTGATCAAAAGAGTGATGATGGTATAAAGAGATATCTCAAGATATATGGGTGGAGGAAGCATGATAATACCTATGGAAAATGGTGGGAACTCTAATGCTAGGAACAAACGGAAGAGGGACACCTATTTCTAAGGTAGTGGAATGACTCATAACTAAATGGTTGGATCGACGAATATTCCTTAAAAACAAAATCATAAACCTAGATGTTTTCAATGTGGTTATTTTGATAACATGAATTGGGATTGTACAACACCACCTAGAGAATGCCACAATTGAAACCAGATGGGTAATATTCAGTGTTATTGTCGTAGTTCTCCAATGTCAGGTTCTTGGGACACATCCCATGTTTTGAAGCTGTCATATTCATCAAAGGGATGAGGAAAGTAGAATAATTCTCATACGTAGGACCAAGGAATCCATGGTCATTCTAGAAATACCATGACTTCTCAACTAGTGAAATGTTGATAGGGAAATAAAGTACAAATTACAATGAGTAAGCAGTTATGTGGATTTGAGAAAGTGATGGTAGATAATCAATCTATACCATAAAATGTGAGAGGTACGATTCTTTTGAGTTATACCCTTATGAAATATTTGTTTGATACTGGTTCATCACATTCACTTATTGATTATTGTGTTGTTGGTCTTCATGGTTTTCATGTCTAGATGATTCCTTCTATTTTGAGAATTCAAACTCCTATTTTCCAAAGAGAATATTGATCCTTTATATGAAAAGAATGTTATATAAAAATCGATGGAGATAAGTTGATATAGTATTTCTATATGTTTTAGATAGATGGATACAACATAATCCTGGGCATGGATTTTTTGTTAAGGTCCAAATATCACATTAATTTGTATACATAAAGGGTTAGTTTTATAACTAATAATGGCATCGAGCATCTCTTTATATGATACCAAAATGTAAAGGTAAGTGTCATAGGATTTTTGGAACCAGTAGTTGGAACTGTCTCATAATAGTTGGAATATTTGAACTTGGAATCAATGGATTAGATTGAGAATAGTTGTTTTCTATTGGTTTTTTATCAGTTTCCTAATGTTTTCCCCAAAAAATTCTTAGGTTTTCCACCTACAGGAGTAGTGGAGTTTATGATTGATCTCTTCCCATGGATCAGTCCTATCTCACTTCCATCTTATCGGATAGCAACAAAGAATAAATGAAATTGAAAGTCCAATTGGAATAGTTTGAAATAAAATGATTCATTCAACCTATTTTGTCTTCATAGGTAGTGTCAATCTTATTTGTGAAAAATGAAGATAAAACTCTTAAGTTGTGTGTATATTATTGTAAGCTTAACCAAGTTATGATAATGAATTGTTATTCAATTCCATGAATTGATTATCTATTCAATCAATTGAGGGGATCCCGGTTGTTCTTTAAAATTGACTTTATCTTAGTATATCACCAATTGTGGGTTAGAAAGGAGGATATTATGAAGATAGCTTTCAAGAGTAGATATAAACATTATGAGTATGTGGTGATACCTTTTGGTCTTCTTAATTAACCATATGTATTTATAGAATTGATGAATTAGATATCTCAAAGGTATCTTGATTCATTTTTTGTTCTGTTTATAGATTAAATATTAGTGTATTCAAGGATAAGGGTTGAGCATGATCAACACTTGGTGACAGTATTGGGAATATTACGAGATCATCGACTATATTATAAATTAAAAAAGTGTGATTTTTGGATAAAGAGGTATGTTTACTTGGCCATGCTATCTATAAATTATCTATTTCTATGGATCCAGAAAAGATAGAGGTTTTAATCTCTTAGAAACCATCAAATAATGTCTTTGAGATACACAATTTCCTTGGATTGGCTGGTTATTACTAATGATTTTTTTATGAATTTTCATGACTAGTTTCACATATAATAGTGTTGACGATGAAATTTTTTCCATTATAATGGAATGAGGAATCTCATAATCATTTTCAAGAGCTTACATTTCATCTTGCATCGACACCTGTCTTGATTTTTTGGAATTTGGCAAAAGGTATGTGGTGCATTTTTATTCCTTGGGATTATGGTTGGGATGTGTTCTCATGTAGGTATATAATTTTTTTCTTATGGATCACATTCATTATATTTAAATAATAATAACTAACCAACGCATTATTTGGAGTTAAATGTTGTAGTCCATGATCTGAATACTTGACGTCCTTACCTCTTTAGTGATAAATTCACTATGTTTATAGATTAGAAGAGTTTGAAACACATTTTATCACAAATATATTTGAATATAAGAAATGTAATATGGATTGAGTATCTACAAATTTCCAGCTTCAACTTGATGTATACATTGGGTAAAGGAAATTTGGTGGCGGATGAATTATGATAGAATTTGTATAATCACTTGGAAAAATAGGCTTCAAATTATTGGCAGCTGATGTTAGTGATATTTGGTGAACATGGTTAAATAGGAACATAAATCCAATTTATAATGTGTTCCTATGAGGTACAAACTCAATGTTGTGAAGAAAATTAAGGGATGGAAGTTGTATGGGAGTTTAGTTTTTTGGTTTCAAGAAAGGATGGTCATACCTTAGGATTGTTAGAAAAAACATATTTATGCTTACCACCATTCGATATGGGTTATTCATCCTGGAATACAGAGGTTGTATAAGTAATTTAAAGCACAACTTTGGTGGTTTGTCATAAAAAGGAAATTGGATGTGATTTTTATGAGATTCCTCACCTATTAGCAGGTAAAGGTAGAGTACCAACATCTAGTGGGTATGTTGAGTCTTTACATATTCCTATTTGTAAATGGGAGCAGATAGTTATGGATTTTGTGATAGGTCTTCCAAGGATGGTTTAGAAACACGATGAAATATAGGTGATAGTGGATCAACTCATAAAATCAGACCATTTCATTCCTATTCATGAATCTCATACGGTGGATGATTTTTCAAAAATCTATATATGAGAAGTGGTAATGAGTCATGGCATACCAATTTCGATAGTATTGGAATGAGATTCAAGGTTTACGTCTCATTTTTGGAAATCCATACAGAAATCCCTTGGGACATAGTTGATTATGAGTAAAGTGTATCATCCTTAGATGTATAGAAAATCCAAAAGGAATATACAAACATTGTAAGAAATGTTTCGAGATTATGTAATGGATTTTTCTGGATCATGGTAAGAGAATGTACCATTAGTGGAGTTATCATATAAAAACAGTTACCAGGTCTCAATATATATGGATCCTTTTGAAGCATTGTATGGGATTCCTTATTATTCTCCACTTTGTTGGGTGGAAATAGATGAGACTTCAATGGTTGGACCAATCCTTATGTAAGTAAAAATTGAGAATATCTAGTTGATCAAGAAAAGGATAAAGATGGATCAAATTCATCAAAAATCATTTGTGGATCATCTTCAACGATCATTTTTGTTTGAGGTGATTTATCATGTCTTCTTGAGAATCAATCCAAGGCTTGAACATCATCATTTTGGGAAGAATATCATGTTATCTCCTCGATACTTAGTCCCTTCTAAGATACTTTAATGGGTTGTTGAGGTGGCACGTCAGTTGGCCTTGACACCAAGGTTTAGTTCAGTGTATAATGTGTTTCATGTATCTTAGTTGAAAAAGTATCATCCTTATCCTGACCATGTGATTCAATGGTATCACATTGACCTAGAGTTGAATGCTTTGTTGATTCATGTGTCGGTACTTAATTTCAATATGAAAGAGAAAGTCTTACATGGGAAAAGCATTAGTCTGGTGTGGGTTTTGAGGAAAGATGGTCAAATTCAAGAAGAAACATGGGAATGGAAAAATTAACTGATCAAGAAGTGGCCTGAACTCTTTTAGGCCAATGGTGTTTTTTAACTTTTTAAGGATAGAAAGGCCAGTGGTGGGGAGAATGTAGAACCACTAGTTTCAGGTAATTAACCCTTTATTTATGTATTTTAAGTATATAAAGAAATTGGTTTAAGGTTAGGAATGTTTTGTGAAGTATTGAAAAGTTTGGGGGATTTTATATAGGTGCATGTTTTGATCACAGTTAGTAGAAATCATGCAATGCCCCTAGGAAATTTTGCAAAGTAAAAAATATGATACTAGGTAGGCTCATGGTTAGGCGCACAGTTTGGCCAAACCATGCAGACACTCAGGTGAAACTATGAGATGTTGAATATAGGGGGATATCATAGTTGTTTCGTGGTTTTTCTAACCATGTGAACCAACTATGCGAGGCATTTTTTGAGGTAATGGCTAGTGCACAGTTTTTGCACAGTTTTTCTAACCGTGAACCATAATAAGTAAGATCCAAAGTGTGAATAAAATTAGAAGTTGACTCTAAACCTAATTTTTTACTTAATCTGAACCTAAATTTTTTTCCTTTTTTTGCAAAATAAATGGAGACCATTCCTCTTTATTTGAGAGTGATCCATTGGAAAATCTTGGTGTGTTGGAGGCTAGATTCCTTGGTAATCTCCATTCTTGGTTGTTTTTCCTTAGTTTCTTCTTTTTCCCTATCTTGGATCCAAATATCTAATCAATTGGGGATATATATATATATATATATATATATATATATATATTATGCTAATAATTATGAAATATGATTGTTTGGTTGATAGGGAACAAGATCTAAGGAGGGTTTTGTAAGATCTAAACCAAATTTTTTAGATTTCTTAGTATAGTTCTTCTTTTTTGCCTAAGTATTGAGGTAGGTGGGTTCACTCTTGACTCCTAATATTAAAAATTGAAGGATTTTTTTTTTTGAATTAATTCAAATTGATTATTAAATTGATGTGGTAATCTTGTTAGAAACCCTTTTTAGTGTTGGTTTGTGAAATTGTGGAAATTGGTTGTTGTGAAAAGTTATTTGTTTCATAATATTTAAATATTGATTTTAAAATATGGATTTTTTTTATTTATGGAAATGGTTTGATAGAAATGTTTTCAATGAAAGAACCATTTTATTAAAATGGATTGAAATGGTTTATTTTCATGAGATTTTTCATAAATGGTTGGCTGGTGTTCATTTTCATTGATGTGACCCTATGGAAGGGGTGTGTTCCTTTGGGGAACTAGTATATGGTAACCTTGTAATGACCTGGTAGATCTATGAGAGACCACTCATGCGTATGGAATTGTCACCTAGTCATGCATGTGTGATGTTTTTATGTGTGGAGTAGAATGGGTTTTTTCAAATGGATTTGAGAAATGGACTGAAAGATTTGTTTTTGTGCTTTTCATGGAAATGGTTTTTGTTTCAAAAATATATTTTATGATTTGATATAATATATTTTCAATTTTTTGTATAAATTTTTTTATATAAATTTTCTAACATGTTCTATCCAATTGATGCGAGTAGTAAAGTAATTTGGGGATAACCTAGTGAGCTTCATTACTCACCCCTACTTGGGCACTTTGGTGAATTTGCAGATATTTTTTATCAAGGCACGGGTAAAGGGAAAGCATATAATTTCTTTAGTGATGCATTGTGATACATTGAGCATGAATTTTAAGTTTTATCTTGGATCATGTTGAGAGTTTTGGAGTTGTTGACTTTACAATCTTTGAGTTATGTTAGTTTTTTCTTCTACTTTATACTCTAATATTGGTTTTTGTTTTCTACATTGTACTCTAGTATGATCTGCTTTTTCTTTGGTTAATTTTTATATTTATATATTCTTATCATGAATCATGTAGTGGTTTTTTGGTAATTTTATACTTTTTTTGTTTGTATTGGTTACAAAGTTAAATCATCCTTTAAATGTTTATGAATCCCTTGAAATTTATTTTCAACCTTTGGTGTATTGTGGATGGAAACTAAGGCCAAGTAATATCTTATCACCTTCTCAATCTAATGAGGAAGGGTGGGACATTACATTGAGATTGTAAAATCACTGGGAAAGCATTGTAGGGTATCCTTTATCGATATGATTCTTATTATGTTACTATATTTGTTATGTGTTATTTAGTGTGTGTGCCTTGGTGAGGTTTGGGATAGATAGTATACTTGTATAGGTGATACTTGTTTATGTTTTTTTCTCACAAATTCATTAGTATTCCTCTTTCACATGTTCATGAGAGAATTTTTTTTACCTACTAAGTTTACTTGTATGCTTACCCTATGTATATAAAATGTTTTTAGGTTTCCATGAGGATTATGTGGACCATGCTGAATATTAGTAGCTCAGACCTTGGATATTTTTTGTGTCATTGCTTTAGATTTTATTTTATATTTTCAATTTTAGATAATTTTTTCTATATCAGTTTTATTTATACATGTATTTAGGGTTGTTTTGGTTTTTTATATAATGTCATGGGGTTGATTGAGTATGATTCATCTTACCTCTTGATAATATTTTATTATAGAGGGTAATGGCTCCCATATCATGATATTTTTATACCCTCATTGTTGGTTTCTAACCTAAGGACTACTGGAGGCGGGATTCAGGGGCCATTATCTCTCTCCCCTCATTATAGTATCTTTGGAGGGTGGGGGTCATGACACTCACACACACTCAGACACCTCTATTGAAGGTAGAATAGCTCAAGCCTCTTTTCTACCTTCATCGTCGATGAAATTAAATCCAAGGGTAAATCCTACTAGAAGTCTATCCATAACACATTTTTATATTTTTTTCACCAAGATACAACTTCCACCACTTATTCATAGATCCTCACATCTAACTAGCTTTAAAAAGTACCTAAAAATCATCCCAAGCACGAATCATACAAAAAGATATCTCAAGCTCCTCAAACCATATCTCTATATCTAAATCAAAGATGTTCCTATAAAACTTCCCAAAACTCTATCATTGAAAGGAAGAAAAGGCCATATATCATGCCTCATCCTCCTATATTAGGTCTATCCTTCTCCAACAAACTGTATTAGCCTATTTAAGTTCTATTTTCTAAGATACTCATCGAAGAAAACCAGGATTCCTTCCTAAAAATACATGAGAAACCTTGATCTTAGTATCATTGAATTTTATCAATTTTTATTTAATTAATTCATTTTAGTTTACTAAAATTACCAAATCAAGACATGAATACAATCAATCATGATGTGTGTGCCTCTGCAAGGTATCTACCCTAAAAATGGTCCACCTCACTTGGTCATTAAATAATCTTAGAATCCTTACATCGGATTATGGGGGGCCTAAAATCTCATTCCCAAGCTAGTCTCTCTAGCCTATATCCCTCCCCAAGATCAATTGGACTCATCATCCTACTAAATTATGAAATCATCATAGTGTATAACTCTAAAAGTCATCTTATCTCTTAAAAAAAACCATTGATATCATTTTTTCATGGCCCCTCCCTCCAAATGTACCACCATGGTTTGATAATGAAGGAAGAGATATAATGACCCATGAGTCCTACCTCTAGTAGACCCTAGGTTTTCCACAATTACCAGCGGTATAAAAATCTCACATATAGAAGGAATTGCCCTTTATAATAATATATGTTCAGGAGATAAGATAATAAATCATCAATAAACTCTAGAAACTAATATAAAATTAATCCTAAACCATCCCATAATTGATTAAAAATGTCAACAAATAAAAAATAGAAGACTTCAAGTAAATACAAAAAGATAGTTTTATGGAAGCAATATAATAGTAGCTTCAAAACCCAAGATAGTAATGTGAAAATCATTCCCTAAAGTCCTTCTGGAAACATGAAAAATAGTTTATATATATAGGGTGACCAATAACATGTATACTCAGTAATATCATATCCAAGGTCTCAATTTCACATGTGAAAAGAATATACTAATACACTATTAAAAAAATATCATAACCAAAATGCACATAAACATTTCAACTAACCAATCCCTATCTCAACATGGAATGCTCACTAAATCACACATCCAATATAGTATCATAATATCAATAACATAAAGCAAAGTCTCCAAAAAACAACTTCTCCAATAATTTTCCACTCTCATGCCCCAACATTATATGTGATGTGATATTATCCCTTATATACATATCACATCACATATCAAGTCATATCTGATGTGGATAGGGTCATATTCCTACCTACCCCACCCACTCATTGTCTAGAATCTGGTTCTAGAACTATTCATCATCACATAACATTCTCATCACGTCATATCACAACCACATCACATAACTAGGGCAGTAGGGTATCATGAACATGAATGACATTAACCTTGTGCCTTCCTCATAACATACAAGACCCCCACCACATATCACATCATCATCACCACTGGGTAATATCTAGCACCAACCCATATTGTCACTGGGTAATCTCTAACACTAACCCATGTGATCATTGGGTAATCTCTAACACCAACATGTATCATCACTATTGTTGAAGGAAGAGCAGGGAAGAGGGGGTATTCATTCATCCATTCAACACCAACTGGGATATTAGAGAAAACACACAAAAACACAAAACATTTGGGCCTTTTTATGGTTATCCAAATTGTAACACCCCAAGATTTTATAGTATGTTATCTCTTTAAAGTATTTTAATAACTTTTGCTACACGCAACATCGAGTTCGAGCGCACCACGACTTACCAAACTAGTCGTTCAAAAAGAGGTTATGAATAATATTAACCACATTTTAAATTTTATATATACTATATAATATTATCACCCATATTTTGGGTTTATTAGTCATAATATAAGAAAAAAATCAATTTTTAAGATAAAAGAGGTATTTTTCAAAAAAAATGTAGTTTTTCCGCCTTTTAACGGAGAACACTTTTTAAATCCAATATTTGACACTTTTATATATTCAATATAGTGAAATTAAATTCTTCTTTATAATATGGACATAAAATTTTAGTTTGGATAATTTTTTGGTACTTTTCTGATAACTTTCATATTTTGATGAATAGTGAAAAAATACTAAATTTTAATTAAAAACAACTATTTTAATAGAAATAATTTATACTGTTAAATTATAAATTTGAGTGGTTTTAAAGTATAATTAGATTATATTTTATCATTTAATATAATTTAGGTAATTGGATGTAATTTCACATTTAAACTGGACATAAACAAGTGTCAATTCTTGATAGTTATTATTTATTAAAAAACACTTTCTGTTTTAACAATGGGAATTAATTTTAAATTAATTTATGCCACTTATATATATTAAATTTGAAAAAATGTATTCCATATTTGGGATCAAGAGTTATAAATTGTGTAAATAGGTAACTTTTATTTTTATACATTATGAATATTTACTTCAGTAAATATTTTATTTACCATGGTTAAAGGGTAAATCCGGTAAATTAGGGTAACAAAATAATATTATAATAATATTAAATTACCCTAACATGTGTCATATTTTAATTTGTTGATACATTTCCGATCATGGGTATCCTTGGGGTATTTTTTTGAACCTCATGGATCCACTTGACAGTGATAATGACACTTTATATTAATTAATTTAATGTAAAGAAAAAAATGACATAAACATATATCTTTTAGTAAAACAATTTTTACATAGGATTATATAAGTTATATTTTCAACTATAAATACTCACTAGAAAGATAAAACTATTTCCTGTATAATTATATTTTATTTATAATTTTTATACCTTAAATAATTAAATTTATTAATGACACAATGATGATGAAGTAATTACCTTATTAATGAAAGAATCAAGTAAATGGTATTGTAAATACTAAAATAAATATAATTTGAAAGTTTCAATTCCATCCAAGAATTTAATAGGTTAATATGATATGTTATTATTGATTCAATGTATTTGTTTCTATGTAATAAAGTTTTGATTATTTTTACAAAAACCAAATACTAAATAATGTCAAAATTGACATAATTGAGTTTTTAAAACAAATACTATATTATTAATTGATATAATATTTATAAAAATCTAAGGTTCATCCAAAATACTTATATAACGTTATATATATTAATAATTAACCACATGGGGTTCTAGTTTCTGGTTATAGTATGTTTATTAACCATATAATATAAAAATACAAAGAGACATGGTAAATGTCAAACTATTTAACTAAGAGTTAAATCTAAAAGATAAGGTTAATATGGTGACCTAAACCTGTCTAAAACATATTGTTTGAGAGGTTTTCGACCCATACCCACCTTATACTCAAAATAAATCATTTTTTAGACATTATAACCGGAAAAGTATTTTATTATAAAATAATATTTCAGTCTTTTCCTAAAGTGACCCCCACCTCTCTTATAAAAGGGTGATTCCCTTTCTCTTAATTTTACACCTCCAAAGCCATTTGGCTCAGACAAACCCTACCAAAATATCCTCCCAAATTCTATCACATCAAACTATATTCCTTAATTTGATTATAAATCCAACCGAAGATCCCTTTTGATCAACTCAAAAGGAAAAAACCCGAAAAAGATATAATAATTTCACCACCCTCTTTCAAGTTCTTTTCTTATTCCAATTCCTCTTTCTTTGTTGTTTCCATGCCAAACTAATCAATACAGTACCTCATATATACTATTATGTTATTATAAATATGGTACAACCATATTAGTTATTCTATCCATCCTATAAATGACAATGTCACCATACGTGTGTACGTACGGCTTACCGTCTTCACATCATGGTGTAGTTTGTTATTCAAACACTTCATTATTTAGATGGTATAATAATGAGTATAACTGATGTAAATAATAAATATAACATTTTAATGATTATTTATATATGATATAACATCCAATTATATATGATTTCACCATCAATATAATGATATTTTCGCTCATGCGTACGTACAGATTGTCGTCTCCACGACGCGATGAGATTCATTCCCACGTTCACCATTCAATGATGATTATAAAAATATATATTATTAATAAGTATATAATACGTGAAAAAATAAATCTAATAGATATATATGTGTGTGTGTGTGTGTGTACTTACATATATCTTATTCAATACTTTCGTTCAATACGATATGAAAACAGAAACAGCGTTTATGCGTACGTACAGCCTACCACTGGTGGAAATCCCACCTATAACAACAGTTATTTCCCAACAGTTTGCAAAAACCATTGTAATAAAGAGGCTATACCAATGGTTCTATGAAAAAATTGGTATACATTAATATAATTTGGTTTTACCAATGGTTTTAGTGAACCATGGAAAAAACCCAGCTCAATAGCCAACGGTTCTTATGAACCATTAGGATAAACCTACCTAAAATGTGACCCTCCTCCCATCCTAACATCCCCTCGCATCGCACCCCCAATTCTTCATAGATAAATTCTATTACCCTTCCTGACTCCCCCTCGCCTCCACTCCCATCCCGAATCCCCCTCGCCGCCACTCCCATCCTGACTCACCCTCGCCACCGCTCGCAGCTCGCCATGCGCTCCCCTCCTCCCATTCGAACACCCCCTCACCACTCACCACTCACTACTAACCATCACTCACGCATCCCCATCCTCTTCCTCCTCTAGTATAGCATCCCCTATTAGGTCTCACATCCCCCCTAGGTAAAGATTTACCTCACCTGACGCTAATCTCCCTTAGGTCGAGCTTTCCCTCACCCGACACGAATCCCCCCTAGGTTGAGAAGGTCGAGCATCCCCTCTGGTGCTCGGGCATCCTACCTAGGTCAAGGATCCCCTATGGTAGATCATACCCTTCTATGTTTCTAGTATTATTTGTCATTAATTACAAAATTTCTTCTGGTATGATTAATTGATTCATTTTTTAGTTTGAGTTTTGTGGATTCAATTTGTATTTTTTCATATTATTTCATTCATCTATGATATATGATTGATTTTCGGATTTCTCAAAACATAAAAATAGTTATCATTATAGTTTTTGTAGATATATATCATTGTAATTTCACATGTAAGATACTATGAGAACATTATTTCTTTGTGATTTAGGTTATGATGTGTTTCTAGTTTCACAAACAATATCATATTCTATGTGAAATCATTTGGATCTCATAAAAATGTTAAGAATATTTTATGTGTATAATTATTCATACCACTGATGCTTTTTGGATGTTGTTTTCATGTGAATGGAGTGTCATAATTTGCAAATGAAAATGTAATCTAATGCATACTTTTTTAATATGTACATGATGCATGTGAAGGGAAATCGGTTTGTGGATAAATGTGTTGTTCTTTTTGGATTCACATATAGTTGAATGGGTAACCATGTTTTATTAAAGTATAAAGTGTTATATAGATTAAATTTTCCCTATAAATATGGAACTAACTCATGGGAAATGTGTTGAAATTTTTTTAGAGATGTGATTAACAAGAATGAATTTTCTTATTTTCTCTATGTTGATTTTTTCAATGGAATAACAACACTATATGAAGGATTCATTTTGCAAAATTGTTTTCTTTGAAAAAAAATATATGTGTGAAGTGTGTGTTATGTGAAATTTACATTTGAGTGTTGTTTTATATCAAAATAGGGTAATAAGGTGGTTTTATCAACTTCTAAGTTATAACACTGATTGAGGCTTTTTTCTACGGAAGAACTTTTCTTTGTAGCTAAAAATTGTTTGATTTTATTTGTGCTTTCTTATTTCTCACATTCTAAAAATGTTTATGTTGAGGGTGTGGGGGTTGTCCAGGGGTAGGGGTGTCCAGGGGGTGGGGTCTGTCCAGGGGGTTGGGGGGTTGTCCAGGGGTAGAGGATGTCTAGTGGGGGGCTATCTAGGGGTGTGGGGGTGTTCAGGGGGTGGGGTGGTGTCCAAGGGGTGGGGGCTGTCTAGGGGGTTGGCGGCTATCCAAGGGGGGTTGGGGGTGTCCAGGTGGGGGGTGTGCAGGTGGGTGGGGGGGTGTCCAGGTGGGTAGGGGTGTCCATGTGGGTGGGGGTGTCTAGGGGGTGTCCATAGGGTTGGGGGGGGCTGTCCACGGGGGTTGGGGGCTGTCCAAGGGGGTTGGGGGGCTTTCCAAGGGGGGGTGTCCAGGTGGGGGAGTCCATGGGTTTGGGGGGATGTCCATGGGGGTTGGGGTTGTCCAAGGGGGTTGGGTGGGGGTGTTGTCTAAGGGGGTGGGGTTTTCAGGGGGTGGGGGTGTCTGGGGGGTTGTTCATGAAGTGGGGTGGTGTCCAGGGGGTGGGGAGATGTCTATGGGGTTGGGGAAAGTCCAAGGGGATGGGGGTGTCCAGGTGGGTGGGGGTGTCCATGTGTGTGGGGGGATGTCCATGGGGGTGGGGTGTCCAGGTGGAGGGGTGGTGTTCAGGGGGGTGGTGGGGCTGTCCAGAGGATTGGGGGGCTGTACAGGGGGGTAGGGGTGTCCAGGGGGTGGGGGTGGGGTGTCTAAGGGGATTTGAAGTTGGTTTATTCTACCCTCTTTGTTTGGACCAATTTAATTTGGGGATTTTGGTGATTTATGTTCCCATGAAAAATCTATATTAGGTATGAATTGCATGAATAAGACTAATTTCATGATCGAATAGAACCCAAATGAATGAAATTGTCCAAGATAATATAAACAAAAACAAGACAAACAAATTATAATGGAAATGTCCCAAAAAAACTTGTATCGAACGAAATAAAACTATGATGAAACTTGAGCCAAACTGATTATATACCATTAATAGGAATATTAATTGTTAATTAATAAGAATTTACTATTTGATATTATTATTTTGAAACATGGATCTGTTTCCCCCTTACTTGCAAGAACATGATTTTACCCATGGGGTGTTGTGGTTCTTATATGTTGGGCAGTGATGTGTATAGTCACAGAAGATAGGTATGTTTTAGTTTATTTTTTATTTTATTTTCTTTATCACATTGTCCACTTAGGTCTTTTACTAATTTCTATGGACAAAGAGTAGTTATATTCTACAAAGGGGCCAAAAGGGGTTCAAATTGATTCAGTCCACCGACATTGATCTGAGGTAAGATTTTATGGTTACTAATTGTCTTGAACCTCATGTGTTTGGGGATTTTAGTGTTTTTGACTCCATATTTTGTTTTCAGTAGGGCGTTGGATTGTTTCCTATTGGTTCAGGTGGATTTGGTTCTCAACTTCCAATCTAGATAAGGCATTAATGTCATTGGATGGTTTCTCACTGATTATTTAGCATCCTTTATGTGTTTTAAGGTTCCTAATATCTTTTTTGTAATGCGTTGATACCTGCTCATTGGTTTGGAGTCACCGAGTCAAAGGAAACTCACTTGAGTGTGCATAGGTAAGTAATTATATGTATGTGGGTTCCTCTGCTACGTGTATAGTCACCCTTGGTAGTGATTATTCACGTATAAGGCTAGGTGTGCCCATGTGTGTGTGTATATATATATATGCATAAGTAGGTGAGTGGAGACTGGTATATGCATATAACCATATGTTTAAGGATCCCCATGCACATTCTCATTGCCATGTGGGTGTGTACATAGGGGCTAGGTGTCCTTGCATGTGTGTGATGGTGTGTATACCTTGTGGGGGAGCAGAAGCTTTTAGTTAGAAAGCTCCAAGAGCCAATGTGGACGGTTTGGTTCCACCTTGAGGTAGGGTCCCTCTCCTAGCCTCTTAATTCAAGAATGATTTAAATTGAATTTAACTTATTTCTTAATTCTTCTTAATTATATTAAATTTCATATCTTGAATAACTTTTCTTTAATATAATTGTTTCATTTGATAAATAAATTCATGATTTTATAATAAAACCCCTCCAACAGAGGTGAGATGTCCACGACAACTCATAGTGATAGTTATGTTGATATAGTATCTTAAGTTATTGCATTTGATTTGTGCTGAATCAGTTTTAGAATAAATGTTAAATATAATTAAATGAATTTTGTGATAAATACATGCCATGATTTTATAATAAAACCCCTCCAATGGAGGTGTACTATCTTCTAAACCAAAGTGTAGTGATGGTTATTTTTATCATGTTTAGATTTGGTTTGAGTTTTCTATATGTCTCTTGTTAGTGTTTGTTTTGTGGCATGTTTGTTTTTGTATTCATTGAATAATATAAATTGTCTTATCATACTCATTTAGATCAAATGACATTGCCTGAGAAGGAATATGTCTTGACCATGACACTTTCTTTTTCACCCTTTGAATATTATAAATGAAATTTCCAGGTTTAGATGAAGTGAATGAATTTCTAAATGGTCTGTTTAGGGTGTATGATTTTTTTCCACTATTTTGTTTCCTTTTAGACGTTGCATCATTTTTCCGCTCACTACAACCATCTGACAATCCTTTGTTATAACATATTTAATAGTTTATTTGTTCTATCATGTCTATTGTGACCTTATCTTATGTAGAAACCCATTTTGGGTGTTTTCTGGGCCTCTTGGCCACCCCTTTGGGTGTTTACCCGAGCCAATATATCTAAAAAAACGTATGGTGTCATTGTTTAACAGTTGTCACGCTTATAGTGCTCCCCACCATAAGCTTCATCTTAAGAATGTCTGTGGTGTTTTCCTGGCCTCGATACACATCTAGTTTTTTACATATATGAATTCTCCCATAAGATTTGTATTACATCATGAGATGTTAAAACATACTCAAATTCTATTGTTCTCAAGGTGACTGAAGTTTTATTATTAGAGTTCCAAGAAATTCATATACCATTAATAAGTAATACACCTGCATAATTTGACTCTCAATCAGTAGTTTCAACTTCCTAGTACCACTTTTAAAAACAACGAATATAAAATATATATCTTTATCATACCATAATCCCAAATCAAGAGTTTATTTTTTCTAACATATGATCGGTTTCTATAATGTGAAGGACAACTACATAGGATTTATTTGGAATCCTGTATAAAGAGTAATCAAAAAATTTATATCTAGTATAGACATTGGTAAGTAGAATAAAATTTCAATAATACTTAAAAACTCTATATGATCACTAGTCCTCCCCACTTCATGCCATGACCACTTGGTTACATGTTCTATAAGAGTGGAGTCCTATCCTGATTTTTTCATTCTAGGGATTCATTAATTGCATATGAAATTATACAACATGATTGATAAAAATAAGAATAAAATATTTTCTAATAAAATATGATTAATTAACTTTCTCAAAAGAGATGAGAAACCATTTATGTATGGTATTCTATTTGGTAATTGTCCTGGTCCTTCATAGTTTGATATTTTTATGATCCCGATGATCTGATGAGTGTTTTGACCCTTGTAGAGAAAATAATTCTACATTATCTTTATTTCTATGTGAGAACAGTAAACAACACACACCTCATATAGTGTAGTTGGAGATTTCTACAATAATGGGGAATCTGATGGATGATCAGCTCTGTGATAGTATTCCATGAGTCTTGTGATTAATGTTGAGACTGAATAATCATAATTTCTGTCGGTGGGGCGAGGACCAGAATGTTGCCCTGCCACCTCTCGCTCCCTTTGCTCCTGGCCAGAAGATGCTACCCCATGAATGTCATTGTACCGGGCCAACATGTCGCGGTCACGTCGCGGTCACGCCGTGGTCACACCATGGTCACGTTGTGGTCACTCCGCAGTCACGTCGTGGTCACGTCGTGGTCACACTGTGGTCACACCACGGTCACGCTGCGGTAATGCCGTGATTTGGCCCTACTCTAGGATGACACCCCACGGTGGTTTGTAGTCCTTTCAGAATTCTATGTATGATACCTAGATAGAGTTTTAGATTCATTACCCACCCATATTTAATGGGGAGGGAGGCCCTCAGGTTGCAAATCTCTGGATTGGGTCTCTCATGAAAATATTTAGTCACCTATAGGAAACATTGGAGATGAGGGTGAAGCTTGCTACTTGTATTCTACAAGGACCATATAAGTGCTCTAGGGACATAATAGTAATTGTTGGACAATAATAAGACTTGAGATTACTTTTATAATGATATTTGTATTGGGAAAAGTGTCTAAAGTGTTTTTATTTTAAAATGATAACCTATTTTTGGAAAAAAATTTAAATTCCTTTATAAATAGGAATATTGTTAATTATTTTTAAGGTTTTAAAGTGATATTAATAAAGCATAATGAGAATATTTTAAAGGATTGAAGCCAAATGAACTTTTAAAATAGATTCTTTTGATCAGATCTGTGATAATATTCCATTAGTCTTGTGATCAACGTTGAGACGGACTAACCACAATTTCTATTGGCGGGGTCACGACCGGAATGTTTCCCCGCCTTCTCCCGCTCCCTTAGCTCCTTTCCGAAAGATGTTGCCCCATGGATGTCGCTGGATCGGGCCAACATGTCGTAGTCATGCTGAGGTCACACTGCGGTCACGTCGTGGTCACATCGCGGTCACGTCTCGATCACGCCACGGTAACGTCGCGGTCATGCTGTGATTTGGACATGCTATAGGAAAACACCTCGCAGTCATGTCGCGGTCACGCCATGGTCACACCATGGTCATGACCCGGTCAAGCCGCGGTCACTCTACGGTCACGCCGCGGTAATGTCGTGATTTGGCCCTACTTCAGGACGACACCCCATGGCGGTTTGCAATCCTATCGGAATTCGATGTACGATACCTAGATAGAGTTTTAGATACAGTACCCATCCATAGTTAATGGGGAGTGAGGCCCTCAGGTAGCCCCCCCTGGACACTCTGTACCCCCTGGATAGCACTCCCACCCTCCTGGACAGCCCCTCCCCCTATGGACAGCCCCCCACCCCCTAGACACCCCGTACCCCCCTATACAGCCCCGCCCACCCCCATGGACACCCCATACCCCCCTAAATATCCCCTCTCACCCCCTGGACACCCCATACCACCTAGACTGCCCCACCCACCCCACCCCCTGGAAAACCCTACTCCCCGTGGACAACCCTCCCACCCCTTGGACACCCCGTACCCCCCCCCCCCACCCCCCGAACAGCCCCGCCCGCCCCCGTGCACACCCCCTACCCCCTGTAGAGCCCCCCCCCCCCCCCCCCCCCGTGGATAGCCCTGCCCACCCCACTGGACACCCCCGACCCCATGGAGAGCCCCACCACCCCCGTGGACCCCCCACCCCCCTGGACAGCCCCCACCCCCTAGATAGCCCCCACCTCCTGGATAGCCCCCACCCCTGTGGACACCACCCAACCCCCCTAGGATAGCCTCCCAACCCCTGGATGGTCATAATGATGCCCTGCCTCCACCCGCTCCCTTCACTCCTGGCCGGAAAATGCTTCCCCACATATGTCGCTAGACCGGGCCAACACGCCACGGTCATGCCGCAGTCACGCTGCGGTCACACTGTGGTCGAGCTGCGGTCATGCCGTGGTAATGCCATGATTTGGCCCTGCTCCACGAAGACACCCTATGGCAGTTCACAGTCATGTTTACATTCGATGTATGATACCTATATAGAGTTTTAGATACATTACCCGCCTATAGTTAATGGGGAGGGAGTTCCTCAGGTATCCCCCCTAGACAACCCGTACTCCCCTGGATAGTCCCACCACCCCCGTGGACAGCCCGCCCACCCCCCTAGATATCCCCACCCACCCCCTGGACACCCCATACCCCCTAGACAGCCCCGCCCACCCCCTGGACACCCCTTACCCCCTGGACAGCCCCGCCCACCCCTAGACAGCTCCGCCCACCCCCTGGACAGCCCCTCCTCCCGTGGACAGCCCCCCCTATGGACATCCCCCCCCCCGACACCCCTACCCCCTGTAGACAACCCACCCACCCCCTGGACACCCCGTACCCCCTGAATAGCCCCACCCACCCCCGTGGACACCCCCTACACCCCCGTGGACAGCCCCGTCCACCCCCCTGGACACCCCTAACCCCCCGGGATAGCCCCACCACCCCCTTGGACCACCTCCACCCCCTGGATATCCCCCCACCCCTTGGACATCCCCCACCCCCATGAACTCCACCCCACCCCCTCAGACAGCCCCCTAACCCCTGGATGGCTGGAATGTTTCTTTGTCTCCTCCCACTCCCTTCACTCCTGGCCGGAAGATGTTGCCCTGTGGATGTCACTAGACCAGGCCAACACATCGTGGTCACGTCGCAGTCACGACATGGTCATTCCATGGTCACACCATTGTCATGTTGTGGTCACACTGCGGTAATGCCTTGATTTGGCCCTGCTCCAGGATGACACCTCGCGACAATTCGCGGTCCTGTCGGAATTCGATGTATGATACCTAGAGAGAGTTTTAGATACATTACCCACCCATAGTTAATGGGGAGGGAGGCTCTTAGGTACCCCCCCTAGACACCCTTTACCCCCTGGAAATCCCCACCACCCCCGTGAACAGCTCTCCCACCCCCTGGACAGCCAATCCCCCTGTGAACACCCCCCCCCCCCCACCCACAACCACCATCTGGACACCCCGTACCCCCCTGGACAGCCTCGCCCACCCCCCTAGACACCCCGTACCCCCTGGACAGCCCTGTACACCCCTCTGGACAGCTCTTCCCACCCCCTAGACAGCCCCTCCCCCCATGGATAGCCTCCCACCCTCGTGGATAGCCTGCCCACCCCCTGGACACCTTGTACCCCCCCCCCTGAACAGTCACGCCCACCCTCGTGGACACCCCTACCCCATGGATACCCCCCACCCCCATGGACAGCCCTACCCACCCACCTGGATACCCCGGACCCCCTGGACCGCCCAGCCACCTTCGTGGACCCCCCCCCCCCCCACCCCTGGACATCCCCCCACTCCCTGGACACCACCCCACCCCCTGGACACCCCCACCCCCAAGAAATCCACCCCAACCCCCTGGACACCACCCCACCCCCTGGACACCCCCCCCCCCCCCCCGGACACCACCCCACCCCCTGGACACCCCCCCAGACACCACCCCACCCCCCTGGACACCCCCCCCCCCGAACACCACCCCACCCCCTATAAACCCCCATGGACACCCCCCCCCCCAGACACCACCCCCACCCCCTTGGACACCCCCCATGGACAGCCCCCCCCCCCCCCCCGGTCACCCCCCCACACCACACTCGACATCCCCCCCACCCCACCCCCCTGAACACCACCCCACCCCCTGGACCCCCCCCCCCAACCCCCTGGACACCACCCCACCCCCTAGACACCCCCCCCCCCGGACACCACCCCACCCCCCATGGACACCCCCCCCCCCACCACCACCACCCTTAACAGCCCCCCACCCCCTGGACACCCCCCCCCACCACCACCACCACCACACTGGATAGCCCCGCCACCCCCGTCGACCCCCCCCCCCAAGAAAGCCACCCCAACCCCCTGGACACCACCCCACCCCCTGGACACCCCCCCCCCACCCTTGACAGCCCCCCACCCCCTAGGTAGCCCCCCCCCCCACAAACACACCACACTGGACAGTCCCCCCACCCCACCCCCTAGACACCCCCCACCCCCTGGACCCCCCATGGACCTCCCCACCCCACCCCACCCCTTGGAAATCCCCCCCAACCCCCTGGACACCACCCCACCCCTAGATACACCCCCCCCCCAGACACCAACCCACCCCCCATGGACACCCCCCCCCCCACCACCACCACCCTTGACAGCCCCCCCCCCAACCCCTGGACAACCTCCCCCCCCCCCCACCCTCGGACACCCCCATCCCCCCAAACACCCCCAACCCTCTTGGACAGTCACCCCAAACCCCTGAATAGCCCCCCCAACCCCCTGAATTCTGAATTTAATTCTTTATGTATTTATTTAACTTATAAATTATGAGTTAATGGTGTATGGGTATACTTATTGTATGTGTATACTTGTTGTAATTACCTTATGAATTATGTGTTAATTCGGTATGTGTGTAGAGGGTAATTAAATATAGAATTGGAGGTATTAATATTTATATTTGAATTATGTGTTGGATGAATTGAATTTATATAGAATTCTGTATGTATTATGCAGGTATCCTTGTTAATGGTGTATTTTGTTACTTGTTTGTATATTATGCACATATTCTGTTGTGTATGAAAATAGTGTTCAAGAGTTTGTAGGAAGGGTCCATTATAAACTGGCTATATCCAGTATAAAGAGCGCAATTGAGATACTGTACATTAATCAGGATACTATAAAACTATCGGGAGATAGTAAAGTATTTTTGGGAATAACCCACTTGTATTCACTTATGTGATATAGTGGATATATGAGTCTCATACATTACCCAAACACTCCAAGGATTAAATTCCCACATTGGGATCAATCCATGTAAAAATAATATATACTTATTCTCTGTCTATTATTTTTCATGTGGTAATTGTGCATTGGGAATTCATAAGTAGATAAATATATCTGAACTGATATAATTGTTCAAATTAATTATAGAGGGATACATATAGATACATATATCGGTGGGGTATATATTGGCTGTATTTTGAGATTTGGGGTGTATTTACAGTGGTAATTTCAGAGGGATGCAGGAAAATGTTGTGTATTGGAAGTAATTAGAGAGGGTTGCAGGCAGGCTGCTAGGAGGGTTGTAGGTATTCTATTGGGAGGGATGCAGGAAGGCTTCTGGGAGGGATGCAGGAAGGCTGCTGGGAGGGATGCGGGTGGATGCAAGCTATCGGGAGGGATGCAGGCAGGTTGTTGGGAGGGATGCAAGCAAGCTATTGGGAGGGATGTAGGCTGCTAGGAGGGATGTAGGTGGATGAAGGCTGTTGGGAGGGATGCATGCAGGCTGGGAGGGATTCAGGCTGTTGGGAGCTTTGAGTGGTAGCAATTATATACCGATGGTTTCCAAGAACCGTTGGTAAAGATTTTAGTGGAAAACATATATCCCAATGGTTTATGAAACCATTTGGAGAAAACATATACTTAATGTATACCAGTGGTTCAAAAACCATTGGTATACATGTATTAAAATGGTTTCATTGAACTATTGGAATAGGTTAGATGTTGGACAGTATTGGTACCAATGGTTTAAGAACCATTGGTACACATATATACCAAGGGTTTTACTTAAACCGTTGGCATAGATTACATTCAGACATCCTATACCAATGGTTTCTAATGAATCGTTGGCATAGGGACACTACAATTTCAAACACACCAATGGTTCTAGAAACCATTAGGATAGACTATCCCAACGGTTTCAGGCCCTTCCCCAACGGTTTCAAACCATTGGGATATGTGAAGTTTCTAGTACTATAATGTCTCTATAAACGGTGCCTTCCATTTCATATATCTATCTATTATAAATATTTATATTCTAAATATATATGATATATAAATCAAGGTTTATTTTCTGGAAGTATTTAAATCATGATCTAAATGACACAATCAATAATAACAAGTTAAAACACATACGATAAAGAAAGTGATTATTACCAAAAATGTTAATTTAACATGAAAATCATTATTAAATGGGTAGTATGAAGTCATAAATGAATCATGTATGATATAATAAATATGAAAATGGTTCTGGTATAATTTAAAAACATTATATGGTCATTATACAAGAGGTTAAAATGTACCCTCGACCAAAGGAAAGCGCAAGGTATGGGTTAATTATACAATCTCTTCATTATCCAAGGTTGTTTTTACGTGAGTATCTACTGGGAACTCTTTATCATCCACATCTTTGTTTTATAAAAATATTTTCAAAAGAAATATTTTAAGGTTTTTATGGAAGGGACTCTTTAACTAGATCATCATTTTAAATGGTTTAAATATTTATTCTTCTAAATCATTCTCATTAATGTCCTTGTTTTCAAAATGGTTTTTAAGGATTTATTTATGTGGAAATGAGTGTTTTTAAAATGTTAATTCATTTCAAAAGTTTCAAATAAATATGGGACACTTTTATTAAATAAATGTCTTTAAATGTCTTCCTTTCTAAATTGTGTGACTTTTTAATGTTCTCGTAAAAAAGGGATATTTCTCTCAAAGAGTTTTACAAATCATTTTCATCTATGTCAACATCCTTTGATGGATTTTAAACTTGTTTGAAGTTGATTTATTATGATACAAAACTTCCATATTATATTGAAGTTTTTGTGATATGTTTGACTGTGGATGTGTTATTTTTATACCATTCATGGTTTAGTGTTAAATTATTAACATTTCGTAAGCTAGTTTTAATGTGAATGGTTATGTTATGTTTAAACATTTTCATATGAGAAATGCTTTGGACTTAGTGAGTGACGGGTGGAGCCCGCTATAGCTCCTCAATTTATTGGTTGGTCTCATGAGACAAACTAGTGTCTTGACATAAGGCCTTGACAAAATTTTATTTACAGTCTTGGAACAAGGCCTTGACTATGTGGTTATGAAGCCTGGAATTTTGCATTCCATCATTATGAAAGTGGCTATTGATATTTCATGTGATTATTCATCTAGTATAATATTCATGTGAATAAGTAAATGGAATTATTTGATTTTATATTTTCCATATTATACTAAAGTTTATGTTTAAAAGTCTTTTGTTTTAGTCTTATACATTTCCTTAAATCTTTATGCTTATTTATGAAAGTTTCTGCTATATTGTTATCCTTACTGAGCATCTAAGCTCACCCATTTCTATGTTTTATTTTCCCAAGATTTCCAAGAATTTTATTATGATTGATATGCAGGGTTAAGATAAAAGGGAATAATGGAATTCTCAAAGAACTATTTATGCTGTATTTTATGTTTGAAATTTTAACGTAAAGTTGATGTATGTAATATATTTCCAAGACTGCTAAATTGATCGGTCTTTCGGGACATGATTTCCTTGTATCATTCTAATGTATTAAAATAATGCACTAACTCTGGGTAACTGGGGTTGGGGCATTATAGTAGGTATCAGAGGAATTTTAGCAACAACCTTAGAAATAGATTTAGATAAACTTTGATTAGAGAACATTACCATAAGATATAATTTGAGGATTAGTTTAGAATAATTTCCTAGAAATGTGGTAATGTAGAGATTTTGTGTATTTTCCATGAAATACATCCCTGTCTAGATACGAGCAGGTAGAGGCATCTCTGGTACAGATGTACCTAGGATTGAAAACTCTGACAGTGAGTTTTGGGCTTGACCTGGGGTATCCTGGTATACGACAACGAGCCTTGATACACTCTTGGTTACAACACTCCCAGGGGATATGCTTTGGATAATTCACATTTTCATTACAAGACATTATTAAGGATTTAAAAGTTAATAATTCCTTTAAGAAAACATTTTATGATTATAGATTATATGCATAATCTTTTACATTTATGTTAGGCATTTTACAAGTTTGGAATTATGCATTACGATTCATAAACTAACCTAGTGTATGCCATTGTTTAGAAATGGTTCCTTGTAGAAGTAATGAGAATTCCAACAATACACATGATCGAAATATTAAGAAGGATCATATATTTCATGGTATTAATCCAACATTTAAAAGGGAAATAATCTCCCACGTATTATTATCATATGAAGAAATAATATCATGTATTAATAAGATAAGTAAATAATTCCTTGAGTCCTATGGATTTGAAGGGAAGCAAGAGAAGAAAATTATGGAAGAGAGAACGATGGATAAAGGTAAGAGGGGAAAGAATGATTTTCCCATATGTGATAACTGTGTAAAAATCACCTTGGAAATTGCTTGAAGGGAATGGGGGTGTTTTATAAGTGTGGAGAAAAAGGTCACCAAGTACGTGATTGTAAGGGTAAGAAAAAGGTTTCAAATGTGCAATGCTTCATCTGAAAGGAGTTGGGACACTGCGTGAAGCAGTGTCCAAATCATCAGAGTATACCTTAAATGCTGTTATTGGATAATAATCAAGTTATGATACTAATGAAGATGAAGAGGAATGATTATATTTCTTATGTTGTTAAAGTATTGTGTCATTTGAGTATTGTATTAATGATTAACATGTTATAAGAATTATATAGTATATAAGGATTGTAGTGTAATACTATTTCATTAAGGACTTAAGATTGTGTGGAACCAAGAAAAGTGACTCAATAACAGGTCAATTTTTTTGGAAAATATATGGTTGAGAGAAAGATAAACCATAATATGGTTCTGATAATGAGGTAGTGATTTTGGAATAAGATATGATTTATTTAGATAAATTATATTGGATATTCTTGACTACCTTGAAACTGATTAATGATTTGTATATTCCATCATTGTTGGATTTTACAACATTTTTGGATAGAAGGAGTATATCCAGTATTCTATAAGTAATAAGGGAGCATGAATGTAATCAATAAGGTTTTATAGCAATTCAGGGTGTTACTGTGTTTTAAAATAATACACGATGATGGTATTCACATGTTATTATGTGGAAAAAGGGATATTCATTTTTTACCTTCCTTATAAATTTTGGACTATGAGTTTGGACAGAAGTATTTTGGATAATTCTAAAGGTTAGAATAGATTAAGTTTTACATTTGATACTATTTTTAATGTTAAATCATTTCTTGAGATTATTTTTCGGTTGTCATAAAAAGGACAACCCGGAGGTCGGGTGACAACCCGTCGCGTCTGGCAAGATCGCGAGACTTGAACCCGCAACCGAAGGGCGACAAGGGTGGATCACCTACCACTGGAATATGTGATATCCTGGTTTGTATAATGTAGTTTTTTTTAAATAGTCTGACAAATGAATTATAAATTAATTATTTTTGGAACCCAATGTGATTAGGATAAATAGAATATTTTTGAATTCTATTGTATTTTAGAGTGAAAGATGAGTTTATGGTAAGAATTAGTTAAAGGATGAAACTCTGCTTGTCAAATAAATAAATATATATATATATATATATATATTACTCTTATTATATGAATAAATTAATTCTTAAACTTTAGGGAAGGGATCTTAAAACCAAAAATGTGTTACCCTAATACCATATGTTTTGTTGAACTGATGATATTTTAAGTCATCTTAGATTGATGGATTTGAGGCCCTCAATTTTACACTTGTTTGTGATTTATGACCTCAATCACTCCCTATAAATATTTACATTTTTCCTCCAATTATGTGTCTCTAATTTCTACCAATGTTCTCCTAATCAAGATCATAATTTGGTGGTGACATTTTCATTTCCCTTTCCCTCTAATTAAGACTAAATTTTATTAACCCAAAGACCGATGTGGGTTTTCCACAAAGGTATTTGTCTATTTTTAACCTTTTATTTTTGAATAAAAATTTCAAATTGTGCAGACACAATTTATTGAAGGATGGGAGAATATAATACCCCAAGATTTTATAGTATGTTATCTCTTCAAAGTATTTCAATAACTTGCGCTACACGCAACATCGAGTTCGATTGCACCATGACTTACCAAACTAGCCTTTCAAAAAAGAGGTTATGAAAAGTATTAATCACATTTTAAATTTTATATATCCTATATAATATTAACATTCATCTTTTGGGTTTCTTAGACATAATATAAAAAAAATTCAATTTTTAAGATAAAAGAGGTATTTTTCAAAAAATGAAGTTTTTCTACCTTTTAATGGTGAAACCTTTTTAAATCCAATATTTGACACTTTTTGTCACGACCCATCCTTGGGGCCCATGCTGTGACTACCACAAGCCCGCCTTCCATAGGCCAGGGGCTGGAGACTAGCACCAAAGGCATAAATCTTGATAGAAAAGGAAGGCATTGCCTTTATGATAGTAAACAAACACAACAGAGTACGCAAGCTGAAGTAAACACAAAGTAATACTGAATACAGAGTAAGTGCTTAAAGGTAAATGGGCCAGAATAAAAACCCAACTGAAAGGTACAGTACGACTAAAATTCTAGTACAACAGCAGAAAAGTAAAAGATCAACCACTAAGTCGTCCTCTGGAAATCCCACCTGATGGGTGGGTACAGATGGTATCCTCGGTACCTTGGGTTCGTCCGTCCACTCCATGTATGTCCCGCTAAGTGGTCCACCTCTGGGTACCGTCCAGCTCCAAAAGTCTCTACCACAATCAGTGTTGTCCGTCTTCTGCATCCAACACAACGTAGTGCGGGCATATCCCGTGCAGGGGTGAGTATAACAATACTCAGTAGGGACCCCGAGACCCCCGAAGGTCTCCCAAAATCCACGAAGGATAAACCACAAAGTAAAGATACAAACATGAAGTATCAACCAACACTACTTAGGTATATTCCCATACATATACCTAAGTTATCAACCACAATTCGGCTCCAAATCTCGAGCCCAAGCACAACCCAGTCCACACAGGAAAGCAAGACAATCACATCAATCATAATGATTGAAATTCAAGACTCATCTCACACAGGTATAAATATTTCATATAGAGATAGAGATGATCAGATGTAGTCACTGATTCATCGTCGCCACCGAACCGACGGAGGATTCCAGTACAGTTGTCTTCGCTGCCGAACCCACGGAGGATTCTAGTACAGTTGTCATCGCTGCCAAACCCACTGAGGATTCTAGTATAGTTGTCGTCACTGTCGAACCCACCGAGGATTCTAGTACAGTTGTTGTCACTGCCGAACCCACAGAGGATTCTAGTATAGTTTTCATCACTGCTGAACCAATGGAGGATTCTAGTACAGTTGTCGTCACTATCAAACCCATGGAGGATTCTAGTACAGTTGTCGTCACGGCTGAACCCACAGAGGATTATACTACAGTTGTTGTCGTCGTCGAACCCACGGAGGATTCTAGTACGGTAGTCTTCGTTGTCAAACCCACAGAAGATTCAAGTACGGTAGTCGTTGCAGTCGCAGCCAGCTCTAGAGTTCCCGCAGACAACACGCTCAATTCTGGGAGGGTTTGTTTCTCAAGACAAGGCATTGATACATCAACTATTACTAAGTCTATATTTGATGTATCCCGAAGTTCTGTCTTGTCAAAAGGAACCTAATTCAACAGACGGTGCTTCAATCAGACGCCCAGTCTGAGAGTTATTAGCATTTTTGCTCTGGGGGCTCGGTTGGAAATACGCTCATTCCAAACCCGTCCATTTTCCAAATTTATCCAAAAATCACTTAGAGTATCGTAAAAGGACCTCCTTGTCTCAAGGGTCCCAGTTCCGTAGATGGCGCATCGATCGGAAGTGTGGTCTTAAAGATATTCACGTTTAAGTGATAACGGGCCCGGCCTGTTAAGCCCAGTGGGCTGGCGGGTCGGGTCAACCTGGTTTTGAGGGGTCTGAACCGACAGCGGGTCGGACCGGCCTGGTGTATCGCGCGGTCCCTCCAGAGGGGAGTGGCCCAGCCCAGTGAGGCACGGCATGGCTCGGCATGGCGCAGCCTGGCCCGGCGCGGCCCGGCATGGCGTGGCCCAGCGCAGCACGGCCCGGCCCGACAGGGCGCGGCCCGGCTGGCCGCGGATCGGCCCGAAGGGGTGAGCGGTCCGAGGGGGGGCCTGTTTTCCTGAATCGGCAGTGACAAGCAGGTCCGCCCTCCCAACCGGCCGGTCGAAGTGGGCCGGCCTTTCAGGCGCAAGTGGCCCGCTCGGGCAGGTGGTGGTCGGATGTGTAGAACCTTCGGGTGCCACGGATTCTTCTCCCGGTCGGCTGATGAACCAGTCGGTTCACCGCCAAAGTGGCCTTTGGATTGTGGTTCGTGGTCCTCCGTACCGCGGTGCCCCTTGTGGCGTCGCAGTCTCCCTTCGGCCCGGCTATCTTCGGAAGGCCGGTTCTCCTTCGGCCAAGCAGCCCGAGGTTGCGGGCCGCAGTTCTTCCGCACACGGCCGGCGCATGGCGGCTGCTTCTACCGTCGCTGCCTATTCCAATGCGCCTCAATCGCAACAAAGAGACTACGGAGGGTCATCGGGCCGTGTGCGTTTGTCCCACGCCCTCCACATTAGGCGGTAGCAATTTTCCATAGCCAAACCATGTTTCTCAAAAAAGAACAAGTACAATTTTAATCAATTAAAATTGAACATAATTCCCCTACCATGAAATTGACGTCGCAGATCTTTATGTCGCGGAAGTCAAGTGTTGCGGAGGTCGGGCATCGCGGGTGAATAACGTCGATTCAGTCGATGTCAGAGTACACTCGAAGAAGAAGCATTGTTGGAGAATTTGTGTTCTTCGAATCGTAGAGCGTTCTTCGTAAAGGTAGAAAGTCGTTCTTCTTCGAAGGCTTCTTCATCGAAGAGAGGAACACTTTTCTCAAGAGCTCTCCAAAAAAATATCTCAACACAACAAGCGCCCAAAAATAAAATAATAGCTAAGGCTATTATTTTATTAACACATGTAATTCAAAATTCAAACCACTTTAATTAAATAAGTTAAACACCTAATTAATTTACCATGGGTTGGAAAAATTAATTAGATAAAGAAAAAGGTGAAGGGTTATTTTAAAATTCAAAAGTGAGGGGTTGTCAATTAAATGAAGAGGAGTTAATGGGGAGGTTTAAGGGGAGATGAAGGGATTAGGCTCGTGTGGGGCCCACCTAAAAATATTCTCTCATGGGAGGTTATGTGGGTGTGGGTCCCACCTCTAACTTCCCTTGGGAAGAATTAACCAACTTCCATAAAATTGTGTTCCACAAATTTTATTTATTTTATTCTAAATCCCCAAATATTAACTCTCAACCCGCATAAAACGCAACTGCGGTAAAGGTCCCCTTAGGAGAATACCAGCACTGCGAGTTCATCGGTGCCCTCGGATTCCAATTCTGAGCACTGGTTCAAAAGATAGAAAAACCCGCACGTACGTTTACTGAATTTACTCAAATAAAACTTTATAAATTGATTATGGGCACACCGGGCCTCGAAATCAAGTGTCGTCAGAAACTGCGGAATCATAAAATTCCAAAGAATTAAGAAAAAAAATTCATTGAATTTTTAGGGTCTTTAAATTACTCCCTCCTCAGGGATTTACGTCCCCGTAAAGCTACAACACACACTAGGAAAACTAAAGGGGGTACTGAGCTTGCATCTGAGCCTCCCACTCCCAAGTGCTCTCTTGGAGGTTCCAGTGCTGTCAACGAATGTGCACCAGAGGAATCGACCATCCACATAGGACCCACTTATTTCGATCCTCGATCTCTACCGGGACCTCCACAAACGTCTCTCCATCATCAATGTTCAGCTCCTTCTGATCAATGATGTGGGATAGGTCATGCATCCATATCCTCAGCTGATGGAGATATACCATCCAATTACATAGGATTTCAACATCAATATAATGATATTTTCACTCGTGCATATGTATGGATTACTGTCTCCATGACGCAATGAGATTCATTCCCACGTTCACCATTCAACGATGATTATAAAAATATATATTATTAATAAGTATGTAATACATGAAAAAATAATGATATTGGATATATATATATATATATGTGTGTATGTATGTATGTATTTATTTATGAACTTATATATATCTTATTCACTTACTTACGTTCAATACGATATGAAAACAGAAACAGCGTTTATGCGTACGTACGACCTACCGTCTCCATAAACAGTGCCTTACATTTCATATATCTATCTATTATAAATATTTATATTCTAAATATATATGATATAAAAATCAAGGTTTATATTCTAGAAGTATTTTAATCATGATCTAAATGATATGATCAAGAATAACAAGTTAAAACACATACGATAAAGAAAGCAATTATTACCCATAATGTTAATTTAACATGGAAATCATTATTAAATGGGTAGTATAGAGTCAAAAATGAATCATGTATGATATAATAAATATGAAAATGGTTCTGGTATAATTTAATAACATTCTATGGTCATTATACAGGATGTTAAACGTACCCTCGACCAAAGGAAAGTGCAAGGTAAGGGTTAATTCTAAAATCTCTTCATTATCCAATGTTGTTTTTACGTGAGTATCTACTGGGGCCTCTTTATCATCCACATATTTGTTTTATAAAAATATTTTTAAAAGGAATATTTTTAGGTTTTATGGAAGGGACACTTTAACTAGATCATCATTTCAAATGGTTTAAATATTTATTCTTCTAAATCATTCTCATTAATGTCCTTGTTTTCAAAATGGTTTTTAAGGATTTATTTATGTGGAAATGAGTGTTTTTAAAATTTTAATTCCTTTCAAAAGTTTCAAAGAAATATGGGAAAAAAATTTAAAAAAAATGTCTTTAAATGTCTTCCTTTCTAAATTCTGTGACTTTTTAATGTTTTGATAAAAAAGTGATATTTCTCTCAAAGAATTTTACAAATCATTTTCATCTATATCAACATCATTTGATGGATTTTAAACTTGTTTTAAGTTGACTTATTATGATAAAAATCTTCCATATTGTATTGAAGGTTTTGTGATATGTTTGACTGTGGATGTGTTATTTTTATACCTTTAATGGTTTAGGGTTAAAGTATTGACATTTCATATGCTAGTTTTAATACAAATATTTATGTTATGTTTAAATCTTTTCATATGAGGAATGCATTGGACTTAGTAAGTGACGGGTGGAGCCCAATATAGCTCTTCGATGCATCAGTAGGTCTCATGAGACAAAATAGTGTCTTGGCACAAGGCCTTGAAAAATTTTATTTGTAGTCCTGGCACAAGGCCTTGACTATGTGGTTATGAAGTATGGCATTATGCATTCCATCATTATGAAAGTGGCTATTGATATTTCATGTGATTATTCAACTAGTAGAATATCCATGTGAATAATTAAATGGAGTTATTTGATGTTATCTTTTCCATATTATGCTGAAGTTTATGTTTAAAAGTATTTTGTTTTAGTCTTATACATTTCCTTAAATGTTTATGCTTATTTATGAAAGTTTCCGCTATATTATTATCCTTACTGAGCATTTGGGCTCACCCCTTTCTATGTTTTATTTTCTGAGGGTTTCAAAGAAGTGTATTATGATTGATATGAAGGGTTAAGGTAAAAGGGAATAATGGCGTTCTCAATGAACTATCTATGTTGTATTTTATGTTTGAAATTGTAAAATGAAGTTGATATTTGTAATATATTTCCAAGACTATTAAATTGATTGGTATTTCGGGACATGATTTCCTTATATCATGCCAATGTATTAAAATAACTCATTGACTCTAGGTAACTGGGGTCATAGAATTACACAAATCATATGGAGAATTTATAGAAATAACATAAAATACAAGATAGATATATATCACAACATACCTGGTATATGGTTTCACATCAACTACACTAGAATACACCACACCACTACCCTTACACCTTAAAACATTTTTCACAATCATTTCCACCACTAAATTAATCACACCTCAACAACTACCACACATAACTATACAATTCCGCTTCTAAATATAGGTTCCTCAATTTTCTATATATTAATGTGTTTCCATTAACTCCCATTTACTAAGCCATTTATTCACATTTGCAAAACCCTTTCATTAATCGATCAATTCATTTTGGATAATTATCACACATCAATTACAACCCATTTGCATATTTTTTTACCAACCCATGATATTTCATTACCAATATTACAATTTATTTCAAGTAAAACAAGGAAACTAATACAACCACACCATAAAATAGGTCATCTATCTCACATCAACCATCACTATAACACCACATCTGCCAAGCCATCTCACCTTAACAACCACATGTCTCAACCACCACACATCACCACCACATAACATAGCCACTATACATCACGACCACCACACATCACAACCACCACACAAAATGACCAACACACATCACCACCCCTTCACATCATTAACACCACACATCACAACCACCAGACATCACAACCACCACACATCACAAACACTACAGATCACCACCACCGCACAAGTTCACACAGAAAGAATATCCACACACACCACCACAACCTAGCTTCCACAATTTAGGTTTAAGGGCTGACATTACTGTTAGACCCAAAAGGGTATTAGATGCCCTGAGAGGTGGGTGAATCAGGGTTCGGATATTATTTTCAAAATTATTCCTACCTTACTGTATATTGAACTCTTTATTATAAAGGTCGCCTTATTTTCTCCTCAGTTTTTATACTGATCTTATTATTTTATTCTTTATTTGATGATGAATAATTAAAAATAAATTAGGATTCAAAGTATAAGGACACAGAGATTTTTACGTGGTTCACCCTCATTGGGAAACATCCGAGGACAATACAAAGGTAATTTTCCGATGTACCAATCCACTAAGGATAATTTCCGAATTCAATGTTCAAGATTAATCACTTATATAACCGATAGCAATACCTTTACAATGTTTAGGGATAACTCACTGCTTCCCAGGGGTCACTCCCTCAATCTTTCCTTTGATGGATCATTGTCAGTGGAAAGTATCATCTTCTTAATCTTCCTTTGCTCACTACTCAATAAAGGATTCACATAAAATTTATGGACATGTAGGTACCTTAATTAGAAATAATTAATGCATTCTCAACTATTAGTAGATGATATATATTAGTCCCACTTTCATCCACTTGATGAATATCACTTTACCATATATTTAATGGGAAATTTTTTTAATAATTTTTGGATGCTCACTGCCTTCATAAACCTCACACAGACTTTGCAAAAAATACTAATTATTCACAAGTATATAATTACTTCACTAACCCCAAAACTTTCATGAATCGCACCTCTTTTGTGAAGCACAACCAGCCTTCACGAAGAAACCACCTTTTTCAAATCTCAAAAACTTTCGAAAAGCTCACTTAGCCTTCCCAAAGCTCACAGCTTTTAGTAGGTTGTTTATAATATTCATAAACTTCAATAATTTTATGATACTTAAAAATTTTAGTCAAATTTCATAGCCTTCATGAAATTCCTTTCTTTGAAAATTTTTTATGAAGAACAACCATCACAAATTTGGATTCTTTGAATCTTTGTTATGTCTTTCTCTACTTTTCTGAGGGGGATAGAGGCCAATTTATAATCATTTCCTCCCATTACAGAATATTCCATCTTCAATATCACCTTTTCATGAATCTATTATCACGAATATCCCTATTTTAACAAATCACTAATGAAACTTTCCATTCAAAAAGATTCTCATAGGCATGGAGATTTATTGTCAACCCTTCGCACATCTGCAATGCTCGTTCGCAATGATCCACACCTTCATAAAATTCCCAATGTGAAATTACCTTCGTGAAACCCAGTCTTCATGGAACTCATGACCTTACCATATTTTTATGATAAATTCATTAAAACCCAACTTTCTTGATGATTGATCCATCCTACAAATTTTGGACCCCAAATATTTGAAAACAACTAGGAAACGGTTCCACCTTGTATACACATTTTTTACCACTTCCAGGGAATCCATTACTCTGTCTTGTATCTTTTTAAACATATATTGAGAAAAATGTATTTGTAAATCTACAACTAATCATGGAAACCTAATTTTTCAAAAAATACAACCAACCCAAAAACACTTCATTGTTACCTTGAGGGAATATTTCCCAACAATATCCCCATTTGAGTTTATTGATAACTCTTCACATTTTTATACCACATTAAAGATTCTTCCATCTTATACCAATATTTATTTCTTACAATTTAGGAAGAAATCAAATATTTTACCCAATGCACACTCGAATACCACATGATCCATGTTCAACATGAGAAACAAGAGTAGTATGAAAAGTTCATCAATGAATCAATTCATTCTAAAACCACTCAATTTATTTAATCACAAATCCTATATGTTGTGATATATAACCTTTGATTCATCATATTTAGAATAATTAGATTTAAAACTCCCCCTACTTCACTGCTCCTCCTACCAGAATATCTCCCTATCTTGATTAAGTCATTTTCTCCCGATTTTATAGATATAACTTCTCCCAATTTTTTAATGAACCTAAAGGTCACTCCTTTATGGTTTGTCACAGGGTAAATAACATATATCAACACATTAGGGAAAAACACACCATACTTTGGAGAGAGGGAGTCCCACATCCACACTTTTTCAAGTGTACGGAGTTGACTGAACTTCAAGATCCAATAGATGATGTTCAAATGATTCTTTGGGTAAGGATTTTGTTAGAATGTCTGCAACCTATAGTAATATAGGCACATAATCTAACTTCACAAGCCTTTTCTCCAAATTATTCTTGATAAAATGATAATTGATTTAAATTTTCTTTTTCTTTGAGTGATATAAAGTATTTTTTATAATATTTATTGCACTTGAATTATCAAAATGGATTCTGATTAGACACTTCATTAGAACTCTCATATCATCAAGCTACTGCTTCATACACAATAACTATGTGTAGGATTGAGTGGCCATAATATAATGATATTCAAAGGTTCTCAATAAAATGATATATTTTTTCTTACATAGATAATAAATAAACAAACTTCCATGATAGAAACACCTATTTAACATTTTATTTTTTATCATCTATTAAACCAACCCAATATGCATTTGTATAGTCCAATAAATCTTGCTGAGATTTTTTATTATATAAAAAACTGAAATCCATATTCCTCATGATATAATGAAATATTATTTTTACTACAATTAAGTGGATTTATTTGGTATTTCTTTGATATCTTGATGTTTGGCATGTGGAAAAAACAATATCAGGTTTTTTCGATGTTAGGTAAAATAGACTTCCAATGATTTGTCTTTATTCTGTGACATTAACTGTATTTCCTTTAGCATCCCAATATAGTTTCATTCAGGTATCCACTACATTTTTCATATCCTTGTAATTATCCATTCCAAATCTTTTGAAAACCACCTTCCCATATTTATATTGAGAAATGAATATTCCATTCTTTCCTTCTATCACATGTAAACTAAAGAAAACATCAGTTCACCAATAATTTATATTTTTAAATTCACTTTTCATGAATTTTGTAAACTATTTTCACTATTCTCTATCTAATATACCAAATATTATGTTATCGGCATAAAAAAGAACCATCATCCTTTGATTACTATCATTTTTAACATTGAGAGTGTAATAAACTCTATTATGCTGAAAACTGGGCTTCTTCAAAAATTGATATTGTCTTGAATACAATTATTTTAGTCCTTGATTCAACCCATATAGAACCTTCTTAAAAAAAACTCTTTTCTCATCTTCATGAATGAGAAAACCATATGTCTACTCAATATAAAATTCTTCTTCCATAACCCAATTCAGAAATGCTGACTTGGAGTCCATATGAAAAACATTGAACCTTCTTTTTACTACTAGGGACAAGAATAATATGATTGTATCTATCATTAAAAAAAAGTGAAAATGTTTCATCAACATAAATACCCCTTATCTAGGATGTCACAAACTAGCCAAGGTAACTTGGTAACCCAATAATTGAGTTAGTCTTGACATGGCCTGAAGGGTGTTCCTGACCCCCATGGGTTGGTGACTAGAACCTAGAATTATAAAAAAATTAGAGTGGGAATGAATTTTCCACAAACATTATAGAATAAAGATAAAAAATTAGTATTAATAAAAAATAAACTCCATTGGGATAAGTGTAATATAAGTTAAAAAAGTATGAAAAATCAAAGTATTACATAAAAGTACCAGAAAAACAAGAAGTTAAACTACCCAAGTCTCAACAGAATTAGCTCTCCAAGTCCATGGATCAACAACTAGAACCACCTCTAAGTGGTTCTTTACCCTTCCTCGAACCTAGAAGGAGATAATATATAAACACCCAAAGTCATAGTTAGGGTGGGAGATCAAAACCCTGTAGAGTCTCACCAAGGATTCCATAATAAGATGTCAATATCAAATTAACCAAATAAAGTGATTCCAATTTTCAAATAAATAGGTTTGGTATTTCAAGATCATATCTCATTAAATCATGCTTTACATTTTAAATAATATAAATACATTTCAAACGATGGAAATACTTTTAAGAAAATAAATCTTTACACAAATGGATTAAATAAACACTTTTATATAAAATATTTATAAAAATTCACAAGGCATGTAAAAAAGTTTTCAACAATGGCATACATTTATATCTCATATATAAACAAGTGAGCAAAATGATAATCTGAAAAAAGGTAAAATAGTTTTAGGTTATGGGATCCTCACACACTCATCTGATAAATCAAAATGTGTACATGTGTCCCTCATGATTGGAAATAGAGGACTCATCCATGTCCCACTGGGGAAGTAAGATGTGCTAACAAATTTTTTTGTTAGTGTTGTAAAGTGTCAACCCATTTCTAAGGAAATTCCAACCTAGAATATTTTTTCCAATAACTAACTAACTATCTAGGATTTCATGTTCTCTGGTTCAATTCAATTATGGGCAAATTATTTTAAGCAACCTTAACATAAAATTAAGTCCCATTACCACATTCTAAAAATGAAAATTTCCATTTTAAAACCAAAATGAGTTTTTAATAAAAAAACATTCCTTTTACAAGATAAAACCCTAAGGTTTCTATCAAAACCATTTTAATCCATTTTTTAAAAAATAGGAATTTTGAATCAATTCACAATTAAATCCAACAATTTCATTTTAAACGATTTCCATTAATTTCACAACAAACCCCCAATTCAATGGAATTGTGGGTTTTCACAATTTTATTCCATAAAACCCATTCCACAATTTAAATTAAATAATTTAAATTTCACCAATTTCTATAACCCCCCCCCCAATTCAATGGAATTGGGGGTTTTCCTAATTTCATGCCAAAAACCCATTTTAAAACCCCAATTCATTGGAATTGGGGTTTTCCAAGAAAATAATTCAAATCCATTTAATTGAAATTAAAATTTTTTCATTTAAATAAAATAATTGAAATTAAATAAAAATAATTAGGTTTAACAAAATTTGGGCATCATTACAGAACCACCTACATCGGGATCAACAGATCTCAATCCACCAAACCCAAATCGAGATTCTTCAATGAAGAATGATGATCACGAAATCCATGAAACAAGGATAAAACCTAGGTTTAACATCCCAAAACATAGGTTATTATATCCAAAAAGAAACCTGAGGACCCATGGAACCTTAGTGAGGAGAATAGAGAGAGTGGGAGATAGATAATGGGGATAGAAAACTAATCATGAGGGTATTGAATGGCATTTTCCAAGCTTATAATCTCTTATGGGAGGTTTTTGAGGGGCCAAGAACTGCTCTTAGGTGATCTTGTGGAAGAAGAAATCGTATGGGGTCATTCTAGGTCTATACAGAATCTAAAGTGGAGATTTTGGGATTTTTAATTTAGATTTTCGGATTAATGAAATCTCATGCATGGGTAGTTAGGCAGATCTAAACTATTAGACCAAACGGTGTGCCCTGGTCAACTGCCCCTTTAAATGGGCCACATAGTTTCTCCTAAGAGTGATAATAGTCTAACAAACCATGTACCAACCATAATAAAAATCCATTGTTTGGGTTTACATGGTTTGGCTTGAAACTGCACATGGTTTGGGAAAACCATGTGCCAACTGCACAATAGCCCAAAATTTTCAAAACTCTTAAAAATTTCAACCTGAAACAACCCCAAACAAAAACCAAAAAAAATATTGGTAAAAATAGGGTTTTTGGATTACCTAAAAATAGTAACAATTTGTTGCAAAATCCCCACCATAGAAAATTTATGTCCCCAAAAATCCTACTTAGAATATTCCATTCCAAAAGGATGATGTCACTACTCTCTCATCAGCACATCCCTCTACCACATCTCATGACTATCAGAACTATGCTTCCATATAACTCGAACCAAAGGTATTTTCCTCCTATAAAGTATCTTGGTTTTAGTATAAACTATCCTGAATATCTCTTCTATCATGGATAAATCAGGTTCAACTTCAAGATCATGCCAACTCAAAACATGATATGGATCATATAGATACTTTCATAGATGAGATACACGGAACACACTTTGTATAGACGTCAGTTGCAGTGAAAGTGCTCAATGGTAAGAAATTTTTCCCACCTGTTCAACAGTCTCAAAAGGTCCCACTAAATTAGGAGCAAGTTTCTCTTTCCTACCAAGTAATTGATGACCCAACTAGGGTGAAACTTTCAAGAACACCTGATCACCAACTTCAAACTCCAACAATCTATGATGAAGATTAGAATAATAATTATATCATCTATATACCATCAACACTATATAATGAATCAAATTAATCATTGTTGTCATCTCTTGAACCAAGCTTGGTCCAACCAGGGAACATTCCCCAATCTCTGACCAATGCAATGGAGAGCTATAAGGTCATGCATACAAGGCCTCAAAAGGATCCATTCCGATATCAGATTGGTAAATATTACTCAACCATCCCCAAATGATCATCCCAATCCCCACCAAAGTCTAGAATACAAACGCAAATCATATAATCAAGAATATTTATTTCTCTTTCTTTCTGGACATCTGACTGTGGATGGTATGTCGTACTCAAATAGATGTGAGATCTCAGTGCCACCTGAAGGCCTCTTAAAAAACAAGAATTGATATGAGGATTCATATCAAATACTATAGCATATGGAACTCCATAAAAATAAATAATCTCTTACACATAGATATTTTCCAACTCTTTAAATTTTTTTGTATCACGAATGGGTAAAAAGTGATCCAATTTAGTCATCTAATCCATCATAACCAAAATCACATTATTATTTCTCTGGGTACACAACAACCCATAAAAAATTTAAATAGAGATATCATCCAACTTACAAATAGGCATTAAAAGTGGCTGAGGAAAACTCGAAGGTTTCTGGTTCTCGACCTTCACTAGTTGGCATGCATAATAATGAGAGAAAAAAATCCTCAATGTCCCATATCATACCAGGGCACCATAACCAATGCCACATATCAAATAAAATCTTCATAGTTCTTGGTTTAAATTCCCATTGGGAGTTATGAAAATCTCTCATAACATATTTCCTTTCTTCTAATGACATAACAAAGAGATTCTGATAGTATATAATTCCTGCTTTAGATAATTACCATTAGCAATGGTCTCCCCATCATAAATAGAGTCTCCAATGCTATGGAACACAAAATCAAGATACTTCTCCTAAATAATAATCTCGAGAAGAGAATATATCAACTAAAAACTATCCAAATTAAACTTATCCCTTGATTCATGGACTCCAATATGAAACTATGAAACAAGGTCCATTAGGTTCCACTCTTCGAATATTCGTTCACTTTCTGGGTCAGAAGTTCCATTCTCAAAGTATATATGAAGACATTCCCTTTCCCTGGGGTATAAGTGATGTTGAAATAAAAATATTGTAGGTACTCAAACCAATTCCTCTGTTAGATATTCATATATCTTTAAGAGAAGATATAACTCAAACTCTTGTGGTATAAAATCATGATAAACCTTTCTCCATAAAGTTAATATTTATAACTCTTAAGCATGTGTATCACAACTATAAGTTCAAGGTCATGGGTTGGATAATTATTATCATGTAGCCTAATCTAACGAGATACATAGGAAACAAAATGACCACCTTGAATAAGGAAACCACCCAAAACTGATCCCAATGCATCATAGAATAACACATAGCCCTGATCGGCCTCTGGAAGAGTCAACACTAGTTTGGTAGTAAAAAGAATTTTTATCTCATCAAAAGAAATATCACATTTTTCATCCTAAGAAAAATTTACTTCCTTAAAAGTCAGATTATTCATCAAAGAATCCAACTTTGAGAAATCCTTAATGAACCGATGATAATATCCAGCTAGACCCAAGAATCTCTGAATCTCAAAAACATTTCACAGTTTCTCCCATGTCTTAACAGCCTTCACTTTCTCAGGTTCAAAAAATATCCCATGTTCTGGTACCACGTGTCCCAATAACTTTACTTATTAAATCAAGAAATCACATTTTGAAATCTTGGCATAAAATCGGTGATTTCTCAGCAAACCTAGAACAATTCTCAGATGATGCACATGTTCCTCCTAGAACTTAGAGTAAACAAGGATGTCATCCACAAAGACTACCATGAAGGTATAGAGATACTCATGGAAATACTTTTCATTAAATTCATAAATACTTTTGGATCATTGGTTAAAGGGAATAACAAGGTAATCATAATGGTCATACATTATCCGAAAGGTGTTTTTCTGAATTCCAGATTCTTTTATACTCAACTTATGGTAACTAGATAGAAGTTCAATCTTTGAGAAACACTTAACTACTTTCAAATGATCAAATAGATCATCAACCTGTGGAAAAAAATACTTGTTCTTTACCATCACTCGATTATTTTTTTGGTAATCAAAACATAGGCACAGTGAACCATCATCCTTCTTAGCAAAGAGAATCAGCACCGCCCAAGGTGAGACACTCGGGCATATAAATCCTTTCTTTAGAAGATCTTCCAACTAAGTCTTCAACTCTTTCATTTCATCTAGTTCCATGTGGTAAGAGGGATTAGAAACTAGTTGTGTTCCAGGAACTAAATCAATAGAGAACTATATCTCCCTTGCTAGTGGAAAACTAGATATGTCAAAAGGTAAAACATTAGGAAACTCGATGACAACTAGAGGGGGATCACCACTCAATGATTCCTGATATAGATCAAAATCAAACACAGATATCACTCTCCCCAACTCTAGATAATATGGTCTGAATCTACTCGACCTTGGGCCCCATTATCCTTGAAAGACATGGAACACACCACTCTGTGTAGTAAAGGAGACCCATGAAAGATAACAATAGATTTTAGATTTATTATCAATAATATAATCCATCTTAAATATTAAATCAAGTGGTTTCATGTCAAGAACTATAAGACTCTAAGAAATATTGACATCTGGTAGAAAGAAGACACCGGAGGGACTATAGAGACCCTGCTCTCTCTTTGTAACAAGGGGTGTATTAATGTCCATAACATAAGACAAAAGATCCATAGGAATATTTAGAAGGTTAAAAACATAGGTTGAAATAAAAAAATGAGATGCACTAGTATCAAATAATGCAATCACTAATGATGAATCTATGATGATGGTACCTATCACAATCAATGAACCTGTATTTGATTCCTATAGAGACTCTTCCACTATGTTAAGAAGATTCATTCTAGATGTCTATGAATGGAACCATTTTATACATGAATCATCTGATTTCCCCATAGTTTTAAGAGGATATAATGATCTCATTCCACTATGCAAAGTGGAATAAACCTGTATAAATTTTTGAAGGTGTCTCAAGTGCCCACAAGAATCATATATGTTGGGTACCTTAGTTAAAACCCTCTTTGAATGTCCTGGATTTCTACACTAGTATAAAATAAATGTGCATCTATCAGGAATAACAAGAGGTATAGAATGACCCTGATATCGATAACTTCCATGAGAATCATTATAATTCCTCTTTCTTTGGAAGAAACCCACATTATCACAGGGTGAAAAAGAAATCCAAAATAACCCTAAATTTCCATCCAGGTCTATGTCAACCATCATTACTCTATCCAGCACATCATTATAAGAAAATATCTTTAGTAGGAAAACCTAACAAATATCTTGTAGAATAACCAACTAGAACCATAGATCCTTCATCTTCTCATTCCATACCATCTTAGGTGTGAAATACATGATCTCAGAAAAATGGTTTTCATACTCTATCACAGTCCTGTAAGCCTAATAAAGTTTGGAAAACTTCACAGCCTTGGATGATATCATTAAATATATATATAATTAATCAGTGAAAAGAATTTTTAAGTCTTTCCACTCTAATCCCTCATGCTTCTTCACAGTCACCATCATGTCCCACCATCTCATGCTTAGTCCTTCCATCGCAAAGGTGGCACACTTCATCTTGATTTATTTAAGTGTCTCCAAGAACCCAAACAATAATTTCATTTTGATCAACCATTCCTCATCCTCTTGAAGATCATTTGAGCCTTTGAATGGTGCTATATTTTGGAGAAGGGATTCTTGAGAATGTTCTCAAAGAACATCCCTTTGAGGATCCACAACTTGAGATTGAAAGGTAAATGGTGGTGGTGCCTGACCCAAATCATGGACAGTATGCACAATTACCTTAACCAGATTCAGGTCCCCTAGAGGATTCTATCACTAAGTTTCAGCAGAAGCTTCCTCCTACATCTGATTCACATGTCTTATTAGAGGCATGATGCTACACAACATCAGCCAAAAATAAGGAATACATCATATTAACTCTCAAATAGATAATTATGTAAATAAATCCCAACATATATACAAACAAGATTTTTATTTCAATCTCATCCCAATAAAAAAACATGTAAGAACTATAAATAATCTTAAATATGTCTTTTGTTAACCACCCCTGGTGACTTAAGGTTCATTGTGCTGAGAGCTGGCTGGACATTCAATAATAACTACCTCATAAGTGGAAACAATATTGCACAACTTCATATTGATTTCAAGACAAGAATATCAACCTCCAATGATACCACTTTTCTCATGAACCATCCTAGGTACCCTGGTAACACGATAATTGATCTGGTCTTAACATGACCCAAAGGGAATTCTCGATCCCCATGGGTTTGTGACTAGAACTTGGCATCATAGAAAATGAAAGTGGGAATGGATTTTCCAAAAACATTATGGAAGTAAGATAACATATCAGTATGCATACAAAAGAAAAACCACTGGGATAAGTGTACCAGAAGTCAAACCGGTATGAAAACCCAAAGTACTACAGCAAAGGACTAGAAAACAAGAATATAAACAGCCCAAGTCCCAACAGACAAAACTCTCCAAGTCCACAGATCAACAGCTATAACCAACACTAAGTGGTTCTTTACCCCTAATCAAACCTGGAAGGAGAAAATCTATAAGCACCTGAAGGAATAGGTAGGGTGTGAGCTAAAATCTCATAAGGGTCTCACCAAGGATTCCATAATAAGATGATAATATCAAATTAACCAAATAAATTTCTTTCATTTTTTAAATAAATAGGTTTTTCATTTCAAGAGAATATATCAAAAAATCATTCATTGAATTTAAAATGATGGAAATACTTTCAAACAATGGAAATAATTTTAATAAAGTAGAGCTTTACACAAATAGATAAAATTAAAAAATTTATATAAAAAAATTTATAAATTAAAAAGGCATGTAAACAGTTTATAACAATGGCATACATTTATATATCATATATAAACAAGTGAGAAACATGGTCATCTACCAAGAGGTGTGATATTTCCAAGTTATGGGATCCTCACACACTCGTGTGATAAATAGTAATGTGTACACATTTCCCTCAGCATTGGAAAGGGAGGAATCATCCATGTACCACTAGGGAAGTAAGATGTGTTAACCAATATGTTTTTAGTGTTGTAAAGTGTCAATCTGTTGCTTGAAAAATTCCAACCTAACATGTTTTGTCCAATAACTCACTAACTACCTAGGCTTTCATGTTCTCTAGTAGAATTGAATGATGGGAAATTTATTTTAAGCATCCTTAAAATGATAATAAGTCTTATTCCCCCATTTCAAAAATTTCAATTTCCATTTAAAAACCAAAATGGGTTTTTAATCAAAAACATTACCTTTTCCAAGATAAAACCCTAAGGTTTCTATCAAAATAATTTTAAGATATTTTTTCACAAATGGGAATTTGAAAACAATTCACAATTCACTTTTATAATTAAATTCAATAATTTAATTTCAAATAATTTCCATTAATTTCATAATAAACCCCTAATTCAAGGGAATTGGGATTTTTAACAACTTTATTCTATCAAACATATTCTACAATTTAAATTAAACATGTTAAGTTTCAATAATTTCCATAAACACCCACCCAATTTAATGGAATGGGGGGTTTCCCAATTTCATGCCAAAATACCATTTTAAAACCACAATTTGATGAAATTGGGTTTTTCCAACAAACCAATTGAAAGACATTTAACTGAAATCAATAAATTTTATTTAATTAAAATAATTGATATTAAATAAATAAATTTAGGGTTAAAAAAACTTGGGCACCATGACGGAACCACCAACCTCATGATCAAAAAAACTTAATTCACCAAACCCTAATTGAGATTCATCAATGAAGAACAATGATCACAAAATCTAAGAAACAAGGATCAAACCTAGGTTTAATATCTCAAAAAATAGGGTATTAGATCCATAAATTAATATGGGGATACATGGAGCCCGGGTGAGGAGAAGAGAGATAGTGGTAGATAGAGAACGGGGTGAGGAAACTAATCAAGAGGAGATCAAAAGGAATTTTTCAAGATTCAAATCACTTATGAGAGGGTTATAAGGGGTTAATAACTACTCTTGGGTACTCCCAAGTAATAATAAATTGTATGGGTTCATTCTAGGTCCATCCAGAACCTAAAGTGGGTGTTTTGGTATTTTTAAGTTAGATTTTCAGATTAATGAAATCCCATACATGATTAGCTAGGAAGATCCACACTATTAGACCAAACTATGTAGCCTGGACGTGTTCCCCTTTAAATGGACCACATAGTTTCTCATAATAGGGAGTATGGTCTGAAAAACCATGTTCCAACTATGAAAAACCCTACTTTTTGGGTTTGCATAGTTTATCTTGAAAGGTTACATGGTTTGGGAAAACTGTGCGCTGACCTTGCACTAGCATAGAATTTTCAAAACTCTTGAAAATTTCAACCCAAAACAACCCTAAAAAAATCCAACCAAATCTTGGTAAAAAATGATTTAGGAATAATGTAAAATAATAATAGGATGTTACATGGAATTATGTTTTTCACACTAATCATGATTTTTTTGAATCATTGTGCCATCTTCTTTTATCTTATTACGAAAGGCCCATATGGTCCCAATGAAATTATTATAATTTGGTGTTGAAACAATATCCTAGAAAACATCCAACATTGGACTGATATAAATCATTATTACAAATTTTTTAACTCATTTCATATGTTGAATTACTCTTCAGAGTGGGGAGAACACTTGTTGAGAACACTGTTAATCTTCCGTCACAGCATCTTGATATTCTGAAAATAGTCAACTGATATCATATTATTAGAACAAAATACATAATCATGAAATATCAGAATGTTTTTTCTTCTCCCCCAATCATTCTTCTTGATGTGAGAAAACATAAACTCCCATACTTTATATACCATTTACAACTTTTATGTGATTAGGGGATAGAATTATCCTTCAATGATATGAAACTCTTCCTATTGTTAGGCCCATGGTTTAGACCCACAAACATGCTTCTTCTCCTACATCATTTCTTCACATGTGACTACAGGTTGGTGAAAATTCTCCAACTCAATTACATTTTATAGTTTTTTCATCCTTCAATAATTTTTTTAGTGGATGACTCCTCATTACTACTCAAATTATTCTACAATTATCATTCATTTAGATTTTAGATATAGTAAAAAATTTCTTATACTTACTTCAATTATTACCATTCTAAAGCACATCACATCACCACTTTTCATCTTTTAATGCAACTTCCCCTTGGATTTTATCTCCCTTAAAACTTGAAACACTTAAACATTAGTTAATAGAATTTAAACATATAGGGAGAGGGGAAACTTTTGAATACTTGGATATGAATATCTTAATACTTATTTTCCTCTTTTAATTTTTGATACAATTCCTTTTTCATGTTAATAATAGTTATTATTGGACTTCTTAGAATTTCTTCACCATCAGTAGTTCCAACATCACTTAGAATTTCGGGTTCTTCATTCATTCCTAAAGTATCATTGAATGAATAAATATTCTCACAAACTAATACATTGTTGGTTTCCTTCAACTAAATCATACTCTTTCCATAGATACTTCCACACTAAGTAATTCCACCAGAATTCTACTTCTTCTTTGAATTTATTCTTTTTCCATGGAATAATGAGATAAGAGTAGACTAAAACTTTTATTTCAATAATCGGCTGAACCAATTTAGAGAAAAAATATAAAAAAATAAAAAAATATCTCAAATGCCAATTGTTATGCCCAAAAGGGGCTTAGATACCAAAAGAGGGGGAGTGAATCAAGGTAAATATATTCTTTTCAAAATTATTCCTACCCCACTGGATCCTAGCCTCTTTATTATAAGGGTCACCTTATTTTGTCTTAAGTGTTTATTTTGATCTTATTTCTTCCTTATTTATCATATGATGATGCATTGATAGTAAAGAAGGTGAGAAAGCACAAGAAAACATGGATTTTTACTTGGTTCACCCTCACTAGGCTACATCTAAGTATAATACAACAGAATTGTTCCTATGTACAAAATGAACTAAGGCTTATTTCCAAATTCAAGGTTTGGGATTGATCACTTTCATGCCTATGATCACTACCTTTACAATGTTTATAGATATATCACTACTTACCAAGGGTCACTCCCTTAATCTTTCTTTTGATCACTCACTACTAGTGGAAAGGATCACCCTTATAGTCTTCCTTTTCTCACTGTTATGGAAAAGATTCACACACAGTTTATGGACATCTAGGTCCCTTCGTTAGTAATAATGAATGTATCCTCAATTATAGGTATATGATCTATTTAACTCCCACTTTTATCTACTTGATGAATATCAAGTCACCATAGATTTACTAGGAAATTCTATTTTAATATTTTGTAAAGCTCACTACCTTCACAAATCTCACACCACCTTCACAAAACAATAAAATTATTTATAAGTATATATTACCTTCACGATACCTAAAACTTTCGTGAAGATCACCTCTTTCACGAAGCTCAACCATACTTCACAAAGAAACCTTCTTTCACAAAGCAAAAACACTTTCATTAATCTGAATTAGCCTTCACAAATATCACAACTTTCAGATGGCTTTTTATCGGCTTCATGAACTTCAATAATTTCATGATGCTTAAAACTTTCAGTCTGCTTTTATATCCTTCTTGAACTTCCATTCTCTATGAAATTTTTGCAAGAAAAACCTTCATGAATCACCTTTAGGAATTCAAGACATTTAATCTTAATTAATTTATTCTCTAATTTTATGAGGGGGATAGAGTCCTATTTATAAGTGTTGTTTCCAATTCCATAAACTTCCATCCTCATCATAACTTTTTAATGAATCTATCCAATATAAATCACAAAGATCCCTATTTTCATGAAGCACCATGGAAATTTCCCATTTTCAAAGCTACTCATAGTTGCAGATATTTACCATCAACCCTTCAGGCATTCATGATTATCATTCAAGATGATCCGAACCTTCATACAATGCACATCATGAAACCCAGTCTTCGTGAAACTCATTACTTTACCATATTTTTATGATTAATTCATGGAAAAACAAGTTTCATGATTATTGATTCATCTCCAAATTTTGGACCGCAGAAATTGGGAAAACACGGGGAAACGATGCCACCTTGTATATGAAAATTTTTGTACCACTTCCAAGGTATCCATTCCATTTTCATGGATATTTTTCAAAATACCTTATCAACGATATCAATGGAACTCCATAACTTACCATTGAAACCTTCTCTATAAATAAACATAATCAACACACAAAAAACATTACAGTGTTGCCTTGAGGGATTTTTGAAAACAATTACATTACTTCATTACATATAAATAGTATTCTCACACAAATTCTAGATTCCCATTTGAATCCATTTAATTAGTGATATATATGTGATTATCCTTTTCAATCAGGGTGATATTAATCAATCATGAAAAAAGGATCTCACAACCATATCAATTGTAGTACAAGGAAGGCTCCCAACAACTCTAGTTTTTAGAAATGATAACAATCTATACAATCTCAATAGAAATAACATCAAAATCAATAAAACATGAGATTTATCTTGATTCACAATGATTTCAAATTAAGAAAAATAATTATCTTCATTAATTTGGCCTTCACTATCCACTCAATGGTAGGAAAATATTACAATCCACACACATGTACATAAATAGGGAGAAAATGAGGGTCATATACCTCAAAGAAGCTTTCTGAATTTTCATACACAATAAGGAAAAGGAGAAAGAACCAAAAGACCACAACCACACAAGGAAACCTTGAATCAACCTATATTATACCAAGGTATCATCAAAATAACATCCCAAGAACTCTCCAACTATAAAAACCACATCATAGAGAATTACCAAGGATAAACCAAAGAAATGAAGGGAGAAAGAGGGATTTACTTCATTTGGATTGACAAAGATCAACCACCAAAATCAAGGGATCAAGTAATGAGGAAAGGGGTTAAAATATCCTCTAAAAATTACTAGGGTTCACCTAAGGTTCAAAAAAAATGAGAGAGAAATAAAATAATTTTATCAAACCCTAGAATTTATAGAAAATATGGACCTTGACTCATTCATGGTGTGAAACACATATTCATGTTGTGGGTTTTCATGAGTCCCTCTAATTCAAGTTTTGAATATATATTCAGGTCGTGAATCCCTCAAATATCAAAATTGATGAACATCTGTCGATTTTCAAGGTGCCTAAAGATGGAATTTATTCATGTCATGAAACGTTCCTACATGTCATGAGTTCATTAAACATATAAATCACATCAAAAACATCAATTCCTGAATTTTTATCCTTCAATACAAGAATATCCTCTCATTTTGTGAACACATGTCCACATTGTGAACCACCTGCTACAGTAAAACTATAGATTTGAACACCCTTAAACCCACCCTGAGCCTCCTCCAAAAACCTAGAACTCCAAAACTAGAAAATTAATATCTGATAAGGCACAAAATCTTACATAAATATTCAATTATTTATAAAATTATATCAAATAAAATTAAAAACATTTTAAGTCTAAAATGGTAATTTTTTTTAAAAAAATCAATTTTTATTTTTATATATAATATTTTCATATAAAATATAAATTTTTAAATTTTAGAATTTGAATTTGAAAAAATTAACACAATTTTTTGATTAATAATTTCAATATTATCTCAGGATAAATTTTTGATATTTTTCTAAAATAATTGATTTTTATGTGAACAGTGGAAATATTGATAATCTAAAAAACTATCACTTTTATGAAATTATATTAACATAAGAATGAATTAAAAGTTTATTAAACATTTTTTATATAATTTATATATAATAAGTAGTATAAATAATTTAAAAATAATATATTTAATTTAAAAAATCCATGTTTAACATTTTTGAAACATGAGTAATTTTTTACTCTAAAAATTTTCTTTATTCATTTATATTAAAAATTAGTTTTCATCACTTTTAGAAATGAAATCTATAAAAATTGATTTCAAATTTTAGATAAAAATGATCATATTATGGGATAATTTCAATTTAATTTTTTTTCATAAAAGTATTATTACTAATATTAAAGTTAATGACCATGATAATGGTCAAAATATTATTTTCAAATAATTGCTTAGTAAATATTTTGTAATTTTTATGTAATAAAATAAAATAATCATTTATAAAAAATTAATTTAATATTATTTTTCAAACTATATATAAATATATTATCACTCATTCAATTTTTTATTAGTACTAAATAAGATTAATAACACTAAAAGGTGAAAACAACATTTTTTAACAAAATTATTTTTCTATATATTAAATGATCAATTTAAAAGTTAATTTTTCCTTATTTATAAATTTAATTAAACTATATGGAGCCTAAATTTATATTTTGAACATAAAAAAATTTAGTTATAAGGGATATATTGTATTTTTAATAAAATATAAACTATTATGGTGAAAAACTAGTTATCATGGTAAAAACTAAAATTGTAAAATATAAAAATAAAGAGGTAAAATGATTTAAATATGATTAAAAAATGTGTTAAAATAGGTGTAATATTATTTATCAACCTTATATCATCCCAAACATCATTATTTCCCACTTTTAGAACCATCTACCCTTGAATAGTGTCATTTCATTATTGAAAAATAATGGGTGTTCACATAAGTGTCATTTTATTTACTTATAAAAGAGGGTCACTTCTTCCCTATAAAGTTCATGAATCCCCTTAAAATTTTCATTTAAATAATGCCCAATTTTACTCTCCTAGATGTACATCTCATGAATTGAATCATCGAGTCACTATAAGTTATCCTAAGTCAACCATTTACCAGGATACATTCAAGAGAATGTTCAAAGTCTCAAAGTAAGTATTACTTAATCATTATCCTTGTCTTATTAATATTTATCTTAAAAAAATACCCTAACCATTGTAATATAATGACCTAAATATCATTATTATACCTAATTTTTATTATATTAATGTAACAAACCTTATTTATTCCTTCTCATCCACTTAGAAAAAAAATAACATGATCGTGCATTTATGTGGACTACTGTCTCCATGAAGTAGCGTGTTTTGTATTCCATAACCACCTAACATGCTTTTGAAAATATATTTAAGGTTAAAAAATATTTTTATGAAACTATTAATATTATAGAAAGATAATATTGGACATTATATAAGTGATATTAATAATAAGCATCCTGGTAAACTTAATCACCTAAAATGAAAATATTATGGTACATTTCCTAAATCTAATTCATTTTATAAAAAAATTATTGTATAAATAAAATAATAATGAAAATAAACCCATAAAATTATAGATATTACAAATTTATTCTATAATGCTTTTAACCCTGATCAACATACCAAAAGTGTTACATAGAAATTGACTTAACGTTTCTTTGTAAACATATATTTCAATTGCAATTTTCATTTTATATAAAAATTTCACGATATGATTTTATATATTTTTTAAATAAATTATGTTTCTCCTAGTTTTATAAAATAATTATTTTAAAAAAAATTCCAAGTATTAATGATATTTCTTATTTCCGGATTATTTTTTCTAAAACTGCTAAAAGTATTTTTCATCTAATTCATTTTCATTTGACATAACTTTTTATTGATTAGGTGTATTCATAAAATGATACCATCTATTTTATTTATGTAAATTTTATTATAATATATTCTTTTTTATCATAGGAATAATCCATGAACGTTTTTATATTTCCTGGACATTGAAGGTTTGTAAACCTAATTTTTCTTCCAATGTATTTCCTTTGTGAATACTCTATTTTACATTTATTTGATTTAGGGGTGTTCACCTAAATTTCATACATCGGTTGATTGGAAAAATTGTTGAATTAACCATAAAACTTATATTTATAAGGTGTAAATAACATAATATCTATTATCTTGACTGATGGGGTTTCACCAAGAAAGTTATTGAATATATTTGGATACCCATTTATTTTCCATGGGTATATTATGTTATGAATATTGATAGAATTATGAATATTTTCCTTATGTGATTTCATTTGAAGAGTATATGAAACTCATTTTATTTCTATGGGTTATTTATGGTGAATTATTGATTTCTTTTGGCACGTATAAGTAAGGATGGCATTGGGTGGGTTCCTATATTTCCCTACAATGCATTGGTTTAAGTTTATATCACATGAGATATTCAAACATAGACATAATGATTTTTCTCATATTTTTAAGCATGGACGTAATGATTTTGTTCGCATGGGTATGGGAATAATTATCTTTCTCGCAAGGTTGTATTATTCATATGGTTGTGTCATATCTCTAATTTATTTTTCATGTTATTCCACCTTTCTTTGTTTTCTTTCATTTCAAGCTATGTTGCATTCCATGTTTATGCATCTTATAAGTTATTCCTCACTTTAATGTTATTATATGCCTTATGTCATGATTTATGATATATGATTTATTGGGTATAACTTTCTTATGTATCTTGGTTATATTCATATTATCATCTTATGATCACTTGTTATATTTGATTGTTATTGCTTATGTTTATCTTTATTGAGAATCTTAACTCGCCTATTTATTATGTCTTCATTACCTAAAGTTGTAAATAAAATTACAACATATAATGTGTCTAGAAGGATATCTTTTGTGGGGAATTTTTAGGGTATGTTTAAGTCTTGTTATAGATTAATCAGTTTCTTATAGTTAAAAAATGTCCATTGGTTGACAAAGACATGGGTTTTTGTAGTTAATTTTTTTTTCTTAATTATATCAAACTTTAAACCTAAAAGGTATGGGGAAAGTATTGTAATACAATATTTACATTAATTAATGTCATTGAGATGGTCATTCCAATGGTTCATCATATATATAACCATCAAGTACAACAAATACATGTAATAAGGGAAAAAACTCCTCACTACAAATACATCAGGCCCCATCTTCATATAAAATTTTTCCCATAATAAACCAATTTATTTCGCTATGCATCAACTCTAATATCGCCACGTCCACCAATATCACCACTAATGTGGGTGACTATTAAAATACCTAATATGATGATCCGAAAACACAAATGAAAGAGAAAACAAAAAGTATACCCAAATAGAGGAATAAAACCAAGATATGATCTGAGGTTAAGACAACCAAGAATAAAGTAATTAATTTCATCCTAAAAAACTCAACTCCATAGAGAAAATGCACCAATAGGAACCCAAAATATCATATAACCAATAGCTTCAAAACTACCTGGTTTCCAAAAAAATTCATGTCACCTATTTGAATATGTATAGAGGACCACCTCACTATAATAAGTGTGTTGGATGAGGGGATTACCAACTCCATGGATAGATGACCCTCTACCCATATCAAAAGGGGGTTTACCTACTTCATCAGTTATGTTGATGACCCTATCCTCATTAAAGAAAACTCAGATGAGGGGGTTAATAACTCATATAGAGGACCCTCACCTTTTAAGGATCTAGGGGGTACTGACTATATGCCTAAAGTGTGTAGAAGACCATCTCCCTATAACTTTTAGGTTCTAGGCATATAGGAAGCACCTATTTGACATGGCCAACACAGATTTTTAGTCTTAATTTACAAATACTCCAACATGTACATAATGAAGGATTTCATGAACTAATAAATTTATAGATAACTTGAGTTGATTAAATGCTTAAACCAGTAGAGGAGGGTCTTTACATGTAATTTATAATTAATTTATAAGAAAATATAAAAGTTCTTAAACTTGTAATTTTTTCTTCACTTATGATCTATTTGACACAATACCATTATAAAATCATTTCATTGTAGAATCCAAGTAAATAATTACTCTAGAGATTACCCACACATACACCACAATCTATGAACATCATCATACAATCGTCAGTACTAGCATGGATGATCCTGATTGCTTATGTCATTCATAGTTGATCACAGTAGAATTATATTGGATAATTAATGATGTTCTACCAATGTTTTGAGATAAGAGAAGGATATAATTCATTTTAGATCTCTATAACTCTCTATAGGGATTGAGAGAGTTTCTCTCTATATGTTATTCACAACAAGTGTGTCTATGGAAAGTAATATAATTAGATATTTATTGTGGTGGGTTTATGGATGATCTTGATCACTTGCATCATTTGTGGTTGATCACAACCGAATTATCTTATAGAATTATTTATGTTCACTTTATGGATTTATATAATAAGAGATCCCTTACTTTAGATCTTTATAACTTTATCTAAGACTTGAGAGATCACCTCTCTATCTGTTGTGCACAATAAGTGTGTCTATGGAAAGTGATATAATTAGATATTTAATATTGCATGTTTAGGTTTATCAATTATCACATGAAACCCTTTAGAATTATATTATTCTGAGTTAACCCCATTTCTAATAATAATACTAATAAATATTATTATTATTAACTTGACATGTTCATTACTTAATAATATATAAATAAATATCATTTACATCATTTCAAATCGGGACATTAAACATGGCCTTATTTATCCTCCTTGGTATTTACTAAATTTTGAATAATGAAAAATTATTTAACAAATAAATATCACTTCATTATTCATTGATAAATATAATAAATATTATATTCATCAAAATTTAAAAATAAATTATTGTTATTATTATTTATCACACTTTTTATTTCAAATAAATTGTGATTAAATTTTGGCGACCAACCAAAACTAAGTAAATATTAAAACACAAAGTATGAATAATTTTTATTCTAACTTGTTAAATTAAACATTTAATTTAACCAAGATTTAGAATAAACTTATTTTTTGGACCTCTAGGCCTCTTTCTCAATGTAAATAGGTGAAGATTCCAAAACACCAAGGTTAGAATCTAGCAACATGCCAACAAACCCATAGAGAAAAAAGTTAATGTTTAAACAACTTATAACCTTCTATAAACACTTACTATGTAATATAATCTCTTTATCATGATAAATCAAGCAAGTTTCATACTGGTATCATCAACTCATGTGTTTAATATCAGTTTCTTTCAATTTTTGTCAATGAACTTTCCCAAATATCATCATAGTCATGGATTTATCTAGGCAGTTCCACTCCCATTAAAGGACCCAATATATCAACTTTCATCAAGGTATGAAAGGTATAAATACTTTATCACATTATCCATTAATGAAATATCACTCATGGAAAACTCAATGTATCCAAATTAATCACAAACATATGTTGTCATGGTTTTTCATCAATACATCAAAGTATGTGAATTAGGGTATTCATTAATGATAATCTTAAAGTCTAAGGATCAATACACATGCCAATATATAAAAACATCAAATAACACATAAAATATTGATTTCCTACCGGTCGGTCTATTCTCATAACCTTCCTTCTTTGAGATTACCAATGGAAAAGATCATGAGAAGGTGTCTCAATGTCTTATGAGCCTCCCACCCTTGATAGTATGTATCATTTTTATGCCATAAGACAATATTATCTAGCTATATAACATGGGTTTAAGGAATACTATCATATAATATAAATTATTTCATCATAGTAGAGAACTGCAATGTACTTTTGATGTGGAATTTATCCTTTGGAAATTATTACATATTATGTCGTACAAAGGAACAATCACGATGTGATACGAAAATTAATTAACAATACATGTAGTCATCAGGTACTTAGAAGTTGGTTCTAGGGAACCAACTCCAAAAAAGTCATGCTTACACTAGAGCTAACTATTAACAAACTTAAATCCATTAACTATCACATAAAACTCAGGCCTCTATTGATATGGAGATTTCATCCAAGGGGCTTCCACATTTTTTTCCATGGATACTCTTCTCATTGCAACTTCACCTCATAGATAAAAATATCTCAAGATATGAAACTTCAAAATTATATTATTTATCCTTTTATATAGCCTTGGATCTTTGGAAAGAGTCACCATTACAGTGTTATCATATAAAACTATGATAGGGTCGTGACTTCTATGAACCACATCAATATCTTGGGAAAAGTTATGAATCCAAACTACTTTTTTGTATGCATTCGAAGTTAAAATATACTCAAACTCCACTATAGAATCAATGATAACTGGTTTCTTTGAACTCTTCCAGATCACAGCTCCTATATTGAGATAAAATAAATATCCCTACTACAACATCATATCATTATGATCTATTTTAAAGCATTCATATGTATAACCTATGATAATTAGATCTTCATCTCATTCACACACCATGAACATATCCTTAGTTTTTTTTAATATACTTAATGGCATCCTTAAAGAGTGTACAATTTTGTTCACTAGGATCATCTTGATATATGAATACCATGTTCAAAACATAGGAAACATCAAGCCACATACATAACATGGCATACATGATAGGTCTTACCATATAAGATTATGGGATCTTACTCATTCTCTCTCTTTCCTATTGTGATTGAGGACACATCTTCTTGCAAAGATGTATACCATGTGACACTAGAACCAATACCCTCATGGATTTTTCCATACTAAACCTCTCTAATATATATTAAATGTATGTACTTTGACTTGGTCCAATCCAACACTTTGATCAATCACACATGATCTTGATCCTTTGAATGTATGTTACTTCACCTAAGTTCTTCATGGAGAAGAAATTGCTCAACTAAAAATTAACCTCTTATAAGTATGGTATCTCATTTCCGATTAGTCATATTTCATCAACATATACTACTATTAATATGGACTTACTCTGACTAAAATTCTTTTAAACGCATTTCTCACATTCATTATTAATGAAACTAAATTATTTTATAGTTGTATCGAACTGAATGTTCCGGGTAACGAACCAACCCAGGTCAACTAGACAAGTAACCTAATAAGTTCTTCCATAGTGTGAGGTGAAATGTATCAACCAAGAAGTCTCATGTATAACCAAAATAAGTTAAAACAACATATTACAATGTGGAAGAAAAATATACAAACATGAGACTTATAACATCAATCCAAACAGTTAAACCTAAAAGCAAAAAATAAAAGACTAAAAAAACCCAAGTGACCATTCATTGCCATTAAAACATCCCACTATGAATATGATTAATTTGGTGAACTAAATGATTTCATCCCATTTAATTGTGTCATGAAAACCCACATCTACAAATTCCCAAAGGCAAAAGTATGGTTTTTTCACAAATCCCAGTAGGATTTCACCAAAGAATCTATACAAAGTCTAATATCATGAAAATTTTAGATATATCTTTAAAACTGAATAAAATTAAGTTTATGAATAATTTTATAAGATAAAATATTTTTTATAACATATTTTGGTTTTTCATAAAATAATTTCATATTCACACAAGAAAGGAATATGACATGTTCAAGTGAGAAATCATGAGAGCATAAGAAAAACCATCCATGGATAAACCATAAGATAAGTAAGTGACAAATTGACCATGGAATATACCATCATGTGTAAAACCAATCATAAATGAAGAATCATAATATTTTTCTCTTTTCTATGGGAATATGTACTCTTACATAAAATAAAACACTAAGTCAGGAATCACATGAATCCAACCAATATCGATTCATGTCATAGTCTATCAATATCAAAACCTCCAGTGGTGGTACACACACTAAAGTGAAGCACCCAAAGTTCTTAATGTTATATTATTTTCAAAACCATTATAAAAAAATGCTCACATTTTATAAAAACACTTTCACAGTGAATCCTTACCACTTCTATGCTTGAAAATCCATTTCAGAACCAAACCAACCTTTATAAGATTTCATAGAATCACATAGTGTGCACAAAACCTTTTTTAAATAAAACCCCTTTTAACAACATACATATCTTTACAAAATACACATTGATATAAAATCTATCCATTTCATAGAATAAACCAAATGAATTTACAATAACTTCAAGTGATTGATGAGTTAGAACCTTTCTATAGAGACACCTACCTCAAGAACTGAGAGAGGCCATCAAGAATTTTTCTCCTAAAGAATGGGGTTAAACATGGTAAAAAAGGGGCTTTAATGACTTCAAAAACCAATCTGGGGAACCTAAGGTTCAAGAGAAAATTTTGGAAGAAGATTTTATTCAAAGGAATTTTTGGGTATTTATAGGCAGTCTGCAAAATAAAAGACTATGTCGCATCCTCCCATACCATGTTGCGGAACTGGAAACACTGAGAGGACTACGGAATATAATAAAGAACCACCCCAAAACCAGCCTAGTAAAGCCACATCCAAGTAACATGATGTATTATATATAATAGATCTTATATACCTAGTGAAGGGATATGCATTAGTGTAAAGGACCACACCACAAAACCCAGAACCCTGAATGGAGACTACGTCATAGTCTAACTCCATGTTGCAAGGTTGTTGAATTTGGAAGAACCAACCAAATTCCTCCTCGATTCCCCTACACCAAAGCCACCCTCGCTATGCCATAGTGCTCAACCATCCAAAAATACAAATGCTCTATTACACAGTGTATCCCCTATAGAATTCTAGGTTGTATTCACAAATGGCATGAACCAAGACTAAACATAGGGATGATAAAAATAAGGAGATATAAGTTCATGAGAGATGGTGATAGGATGTCACAATATCTCCACCATAAATTATTTATTCCCCAAAAAATTATCAATATTCTAGAATTAGGAAAAGATAATTCCACTGTTGCCTCATTAAAATTTCTCAATCTATCATCTCACAGTTATTTAATCAACACTTCCACAATAAATGGAACAATGGAATTGTTTTACCATGAAATACCTTAGCTTAGTGGTCCAAAATATTAATTGATTACTCAATAAAAGTAGTATTATACTCAGTATCAATATCCTCCCATTCAATCAATTGGTAAGGGTATAGTTGATACCTCCTTGGTTGGGAAACATGAAACTCATATTGAGTCTACATCAAATGAGATAAAAATTATAACTGATACACCACATTTCCAATTCATTCAATGATATAAAAGGGGACAACAAATAATTGTTCTAACTTACCCTTCTTACTCAATTGATGGTGTTACTAGTAAGGAGAAACTAAATGAAAGACCCCGATCACCAATCTTAAATTCTAGCGGCCAATAAAAATGCTCAACATAAATTTTTTTATGACTCTATATCATCACTAATATCTTCCTGGTCAACTACACTTTTTTCTTATTTCCTAAACAAGGCTTGGTCCAACCAAGGACTACTCTCCCAAATCTTCTTAACATAATGGATATCTACATGACTACCCATATAATTCTTCAAAGGGATAAATTCTAATCAAATCTTGATAATTATTTTTATAGGAGAAATAAAATAGAGGAAGTTGATTTTTCCAGGAACCACCAAAATCAAGTACATGTGCTTGAAGCATATACTTAAGAGTTTGGATAGATCTCTTTGTCTACCCATCAATATTTGGATGATTCGCCATGCTTAATATCTACTGATAACCCATCACATATTGAAAACCTTTATAAATCCTTGATGTGACCTTCAGGTACCTATCCTAAAAATCATAGAGGGAACCCCATGAAGTCTTACAACCTCTTAGACATACAAGTTCCCATGTTGTACCATCTTCAGCATCTCTTTTATAGGGAGGAAATTATATGATTTCATAAGTTAGTCAATGATCACCCAAATTACATCCCTCCCACTAGGAGTCTATGGAAATATAATGATTAATTTATCAGAAATATCACCCCACTTCCATATCAAAATGGGAAAAGTTTTCAACAAACTAGCAGGTCTCTGGTACTTTTCCTTAATTATCTAATAAGTGAATCACCCTGACAAAAAATATCAATTGATATCCTCATCCACGGCCACCAACACTAATGTATCATATCATGATTTCATCACCACCGGTTTTAGGTACTTGACCCTTTAATTATGTATGTTAAGTATATAAAATAATTGGGTTAAGTTTTCAGAGGTTTGGAGGATATTTGAAATGTTTTTTAGGATTTTTTGGAGGTTCACGCTTTTAGAATGGTTAGTAAAAACCATGAAATACCTTCCCGGAAAATGTGCAACTAAAATAGTGGGCATTAGGTAGGCGCACAGTTATAAGCACAATTTGGAAAAACTGTGCAGCCACCCAAGAGAAACCTTGCAATATTGGATAGATGGTAATTGCATGGTTGATGCATAGTTTGTCTAACTATGTGATCCAACTATGCAATGTGAGTTTGTAGGCAGTCTCTAGTGCACAGTTAGTGCATGGTTTTCCTAATCGTGCACCCTAATTTTGCATTGTCATGAACTGAATCTGGTCGCTGCCAAAACCGGCACCAAACCCAACCCGTGACATGACCCGAAGGGCGTTTCGGATCCCCGCGGTCTGGAACAAGTGCCCTGATATCATATAATGATAGTTGGGAATGATTTTCCCGATTTTATAAACATTAAACAACAAACAAACTCAATAAAACAAATCTGGATTTTTCAACTAAAAAAGTCTTTTACAAAATTTCAGAACTGAATTACATAATTTAAAACTATGTTTAAAGACCATTAAAAATGTACAAAACCAAATAAGTACATCCCATGAACCCTCATGGAAATGGGCACCGCCCTTAATCCATCTCCACAAGACTTCACCACCAAGGACCTGCCAGAAACCCGAACCACTGGAACTAAAAACTATACCCAACCTGCGACAACAAAAATAAACAAGTCTACTTACACCCAAGGGTGTAAGTAGGGTGTTATCCAAAGACCAATAGGATTCTACCACTAATATATTCCATGTGATAAACATTTAATGATGAAAAGCATGAAAGTTTTCAAAAACATGAGATGCTAGTTAAAATTTCTAAAAGATTCAACATTAAATAAAAATAGTTTTCAGGTGGGATAATATAAATAATAAGAACATTTAAAGTAAATATCATAGATACTTAATTTTTCAGCCTCTCATACCGTATGTTGAAGGTAAGCACAAAATATCCAGTGAGCATAAGTAATGGGAAATAACGCATAGGCACTAGCTAGCTGTGAGTCCTAGGTACCTCGTATCTCAGTGAGAGTAACCATCACAAATATTCATTCTCGTGCACGAGACATTAGTAGAGAACATACCCATAACCTAGTGTTCCCCAATCATCATCATCATAGTTTAGTTAGAGTTGTAAGCATCAATCTTGCTAAGTGAAACTGAGGCCAAACCCCAAGGATTCATTAGCATACTAGTACACGTCCACCCACCTAGATACCCGGGTTTTCCCTTTGTGCTCAAACAAGTTCTACAAGTCAAGAAATATACTTTGCACATGAAAATATCATTTCCATATCAAAAATTCACCAAGAAGCCCCCATGTATACCACACAAATCTTAAAAGTACACTTTTCATTCAAATTGATTTTGAAATCCGACTCACACAAAAATAGCCCACAACACTCTTCACATTTCATTGACACTTCCACAAATCCTTTAAACAATTTTTATAAACCATTCCAAGACATTATATCTCACATAAAATCCCACTCAAATAACATATAATACCTCTTTCATCAACAAAATTCAATTTTCACAACAGACTCACACAAAACAACCTACAACCATGTTTTGTAGCTCTCTTTCCATTTTATAAAACATTTCATCACTTTATAAAAGATTCTAAAAAAATATTTGAAATCTTAAATAACCACCATACCTTTCCAAAACCCATATTAGGTGAACACACAACCCAAACAGTACATATACACCCTTTTATCTACTTTGTTTAACCAAACAAAACATTCACAATATTCATAAAACAACTCAAGGGGTGTAACTATGTCTTGCACACAAAACCCATTTCAAAACACCCATTTAAGACCAAAACCATACCAATTTCTATCAAAAACAGAATTGGAAGCCCTAGATACATTTATAAAAACATATTCAATTGTTATAAAATAACCTTGAATAATACCACAAAGGATACAAATGAAAACACACATTTTCATAAAATGACCTCAAGAAGTATAACAATGTTTTACACATCAAACCTATTCAAAAAACTTCATTTTAGGAAAAAATGACACTAATAAATTACCAAACCAGAATTGGAAGTCCAAAGTAGATTTATTAAACCAATTCCATATATTATAAAATACACCCAAATAATACCCCACTAGTAACACATTAAAACACCCAATTTCAAGTTAAAATGCAAATATAAAATTGAACACTTAACCAAATAAATCATAAACCATTTTCGCGCAACACCCAACATATGAGGAATATGAAAAATGACTAAATAAAGCAAGCTAACTCATCAATAATTGTTTACACATGGAACCACCTACCTTTTGAGTCAAAACCCTTGAATCTTGGTGTGAAACCTCAACCGCACCTCCGCCGCACCACAAGGATGTGAAAATTAACCCTAAACCATAATATTTAACCAAAAATACCCCAAATAAAACCCTAGGTATGAAACCTAACTTCTGGACACTCTATAAATTTATGAAAGTGGGAGGAAACCCTAAAGAGAAGGAAAGAATTGAAAAGAGAAACACATACCCAAAATAATCATGAAGAAAACGACCCAAAATCCACCAGCATATGAATTTTAAAACATCCAAACATTCATGGGAGGTTCTAACAAATATTAGGAGATCTTTTAGGAACTAGAATGGGGGGGAAGAGTAAAAATAGAAGGAGTTATGAAAGGATCAATTTACCTCTCCAAATCTGGACGATTTCTAAAATCCAGAGAAGTTTCGACCATTTTTGTGATTTTATCGAGCTCCAAATTGTGGTAGGAGAGAATGGGGGCGCTCCTTAGGTAAGTGGGATCAGGTGAGTGTTTGAATCGCCAAAAAAACGCAAATATGTAAGGATCTATTAAAGAATTAAAATTTATTTTTAATGCAGAAAATGGGCTTTCGGGCAGGCCCAATTCCTTAAATAAAAACCCATATCCACAATGATTATGGATTTATAAATGGTCCAAATTAATATGATGGTGTTAATATTTCAAGGGATGACAATTAGGAATTGGAATGGATGAAAAATTTTGAAAAATGAAGGAGTTATAAAGGAATCAAAATTTATTTTTAAATCTGGAATTGGGGTCACGGTTTGGCCCAATTCTTAAAAACTCACCTATTATCCATAAAACCTTTGGAAACCCCCAAAACAAAGCATGAATGGAAAAAAAAATTAAAAATAACTTTAAAATAAGTTATGTATGTGACAATTCTCCCCACCTTGAAAACTTTCCACCTCGGAAAGTCACAACAAGGGCAAAGCAACAACCAAACCCCACTGAGAAACCAATAGGTACTCCCTTGCCAGGTTTCACCCCCAAAGGCCAAAACACCTCCAGTGATAAATTAAGGAAGGATTAATCTCACAAACAAAACTTACACCACTTTCCTGAAAGGATCAATCACATTCATACTTTATCCCAAAATAAAACTCCTCAAACACTATTCGAACAAGACTCAAGCAATTCACCCAAACAAACAATAACTTTGAACAAGGTTACACATACCATACTTTAACTAAACCATTGGGTGATCTCCAATCGCAATGTTTACTCAAGGAAGATGTTGGTATCTAGATAGCTCCGAACAAGACTATCTACACCAATACAAAACCATGGATAAATCTAAGTTACTGGTACGGGGGTACACTAATACGCTCCCCACCATAAGAGACAACCAATAAAAAATTTTTTTTCGAGACAGAATCAGGAAACTAATAGGGGGAGGCCTGAATGGAATTCCTAGTACATAGGGTAGAATTCCATTCAAAATTTCTGAAGTAACATAAATGATAATCAGAGTGGTTCTCCCCACCATAAGAACCAACCATCTTAACCGACCAGCATGGGCCAGCACAGAAAAACCCACAAATTTCAAGATTTGGGAAGGTCACACGGTTAGTCTGCACAGTTTGTGAAACCATGAACTAACTGTGCTGATCAATCTTCACACATGGATTCCAGGCACACAGTCACTCTTAATCGTTCACAAACCATGTGCTCAGCCTGTCTAGCCAAATTTCCAACCATTCTCCAAAGACTAAATGGAAACCAAAGGGGGAGGGAATGACATTGGGCGATGACATGGGTACAAGGCCCTCCACCTATTTCCACCAAACGTGAACAACAGAAGAAATATGATGATACCAGAGGTTTAAACTCTTCCTATCTTTCATATTTAGGATATGAATTTGTACAAGGGTTTAAATTACCCTGTCATTTCCCATGACTACGAGCCAGATTTTCTCCGAGACCTATGGCTGGAGCTCAAATGATTGAAGCATCTTCGGCCTCGCAGTTAGTCTTTGGAAACCCACTGAATGAGAATTCTTCTTTCGGTTCCACCAAAAACTACACCACAATCCTAGATACATTTTCTAGACATTACACATTCCAAACTCACTTTACCTTATCCTGATATTTCACTAAAACAAGGGCTAAGAAGATGAACACACATCACACCTTGTTTCTTCAGGTTAGAAACAATAAAAGTAAAGAACACCTACACTCACATTCCTCTAAAATGTATGGTTTTGAAGTTTTTTCAAGGGATACATTCACCCAACGTAACAGGGACTCTCAGAGAATTTCACTACTTTCACCTATACGGTCAATCGAGCACATGACAGCATAAGGCATCACCGAACATGACCATTGCGACTGATATAAACAATGCATGGAGAGGGACATTAAACAACATCCCCAAACAAAACATAATTCTAGAAAGTGGCCACAATATCCTATCATGTCCATATTTCCCACACCGGTGGTTTAACATGAACTCATGCTTCAAAGAAACTTTGAAGAACCCAAAGGCCATCTTAGACACCATCGAGACACTCATCCACAGTAACAACCCTAGACCACATCCACCTTCGATGAATCAGGAAACATAAGAAACTAAGGTCTCTTTCAACCTTCCATGAGCACTCTCCCATTACAAGAGGATCTAAAAATCAAAGAATGGAATGGGTGTAGACTCAATCAAAAAATATCAAGAAAAATATTCCTTATATTGATCAACTGGAGTGTCATAAAACAGTGAAACAATCCTGGTTTCACTTCAGTTGTGCACTAACCTTTAATGGGGGGTGTACCTCATCCAATGATTGTACCCAAGGACCCAACCAAGATGGTCCATTGGTCAAGATATACCACAAACCAGATCCAAACACATGAAAGGAAACATAGTAAAATCATCCCATATAACCCCATGCATGTGGTCACTCATGGAAATACTAAAGGTTAATGCAAATATTCTTTCCACTTTTCAAAACCAAAACCACCAACCAACACATCATTCTTATCAAAACCGCTAACCAGGAGATCAAACCCAAATTACCACATTAAAAAAATTTCATAAAGGCACCATAATTCCAATGAAAACTCACTTTCAAGTTATTTACATCAATTTCAAAACATCTCATCCCATTAAAACACCTTTCAATAGTTTAGAATACTCTATTGGAAACACTTTTTCAAAACCAACTTCAATATAGTTCCTGCTTTCAAAATATATGTAAGAACACAAATTTCCATTTAAAAATAATTTGGAATATTTAATTCCACCATTTCATAAATCAAACCATTACATATTTGTTTGAAAATCATTTCACAAAAACATTACACTTCTTAAAACCAAGTCACTTTAAAACCAAAGTTCCAAGATTTCAAAACTAAAGAACACCAAACAATGCGAGAGGAAACTAGTTTCAGTGGGTGACTTGGACATATGGTTGGCGGCCATATTCCAATCACTTCACTATCACAGAGAGTGTTGTAGGGAATATCCACAGCTCCACAGGGCTTACCAGGCCCTACGAGCTCACTGAGACCATTAACCCAACTCTCTTTTCATTTCCCCAACTCATCATTAAATCAAGAAAACCAAAGGACTTCGAAAGGTCCTGACTTCCCTTGGAGATGTGAATCACGTCATGAGGTGTGTTGATCAGCCACACTACTCATAACCAAAATTCTATGTCCTGTCAATACTAACTTCAGACTATCCTGACTGTTCCCCAAATAACATGACCTAAAGAGAGAGAACCTCCTTTGATACCATTTTGTCATGAACCGAATCTGGTCGCCGCCAAAACCGGCACCAAACTCAGCCCGTTACATAACCCAAATGGCGTTCCGGATCCCCAAGGGCTGGAACAAGCACCTGGGTATCATATAATGATAGTTGGGAACGATTTACCTGATTTTATAAACATTAAACAACAAACAAACTCAATAAAACAGATCTGGATTTTTCAACTAAAATAGTCTTTTACAAAATTTCATAACTTAATTACATAAGTTAAAACTATGTTTAAAGACCATTAAAAATGTAAAAAACCAAATAAGGACATCCCATGAACCCTCATGGTAAGGGGCACCGCCCTTAATCCATCTCCACAAGACTTCACCACCAAGGACCTGCCAGAAACCCGAACCACTGGAACTAAAAACTGTACCCAACCCGCGACAACAAAAATAACCAAGTCTACTTACACCCAAGGGTGTAATTAGGGTGTGATACAAATCCCAATAGGATACCACCACTAATATATTCCATGTTATAAACATTTAATGACAAAAAGCATGCATGTTTTCAAAAACATGAGATGCTAGTTAAAATTTCTAAAAGATGCAACATTAAATAAAAAAAGTTTTCAGGTGGGATAATTTAAAGAATAAAAACATTTAAAATAAATACCATAGCTACTGAATTTTTCAGCCTCACATACCGTATGCCGATGGTAATAACAAAGTATCCAGTGATCACAAGCAATGGGAAATAACCCATAGGCACTAGCTAGTTGTGGGTATCAGGTACCTCGTATCTCGGTGAGAGTAACCATCACAAATATTCGTTCTCGTGCACAAGACACTAGTAGGGAACATACCCATAACCTATTGGTCCCCAGTCATCATCATCATGGTTTAGTTAGAATTGTAAGCTTCAATCTTGCTAAGTGAAACTGAGGCCAAACCCCACGGATTCACTAGCATACTAGTACACGTCCACCCACCTAGATACCCAGGTTTTCCCTTTGTGCTCAAACAAGTTCTACAAGTCAAGAAATATACTTTGCACATGAAAATATAATATCCATATAAAAAATTCACCAAACAGCCCACATGTATACCACACAAATCATAAAAGTACACTTTTCATTCAAATTGATTTTGAAATCTGACGCACACAAAAATAGCCCAAAACACTCTTCACATTTCATTAACACTTCCACAAATCCTTTAAAAAAAATTTATAAACCATTCCAAGACATTATATCTCACATAATAGCCCACTCAAATAACATATAATACCTCTTTCATCAACAAAAATCAATTTCCACAACAGACTCACACAAAACAGCCTACAACCAAGTTTTGCAGCTCTCTTTCAATTTTCTAAAACATTTCAGCACTTTATAAAACATTCTAAAAAAATATTTGAAATCTTAAATAACAACCATACCTTTCCAAAACCCATGTTAGGTGAACTCACTCTCCAAAAAGTACATATACACCCTTTATCTACTTTGTTTAACCAAACAAAACATCCACAATATTCATAAAACAACTCAAGGGGTGTAACTATGTCTTGCACACAAAACCCATTTCAAAACACCCATTTAAGACCAAAAACATACCAATTTCTATCAAAAACAGAATTTTAAGCCCTAGATACATTTATAAAAACATATTCAATTGTTATAAAATAACCTTGAATAATACCACAAAGGAGACAAATGAAAACACACATTTTCATAAAATGACCTCAAGAAGTATAACAATGTTTTACACATCAAACCTATTCAAAAACCTTCTTTTTAGGACAACATGACACTAATAAATTACCAAACCAGAATTGGAATCCCAAAGAATATGTAGTAAACCAATTCTATATGTTATAAAATACACCCAAATAATACCCTATGAGTAACACATTGAAACACCCAATTTCAAGTTAAAATGAAAATATAAAATTGAACACTTAACAAAAAAAATCATAAACCATTTTCGCACAACACCCAACATATGAGGAATATGAAAAATGACTAAATACAGAAATCTAACTCATCAATAATTGTTTCACATGGAACCACCTACCTTTTGAGTCAAAACCCTTGAATCTTGGTGCGAAACCTCAACCGCACCTCCGCCGCACCACAAGGATGTGAAAATGAACCCTAAACCATAATATATAACCAAAAATACCCCAAATAATACTCTAGGTATGAACCCTAACTTCTGGACACTATAAATTTATGAAAGTGGGAGGAAACCCTAAAAAGAAGGAAGGAATTGAAAAGAGAAACACATACCCAAAATAATCTTGAAGAAAATGACCCAAAATCCACCAACATCTAAATTTAAAAACATCCAAAAATTCATGGGAGGTTCTAAAAAATATTAGGAGATATTTTAGGAACTGTAATGGGGGAAAAGGAGTAAAAATATAAGGAGTTATAAAAGGATCAATTTACCTCTCCAAATCTGGACGATTTCTGAAATCTAGAGAAGTTTTGACCCTTTTTGTGATTCTATCGAGCTCCAAATTGTGGGATGAGGGAATGGGGGCACGCCTTAGGTAAGTGGGCTCGGGTGAGAGTTGGAATCACTAAAAACACGCAAATAGGTAAAGTGATATTAAAGAATTAAAATTTATTTTTAATGCAGATAATGGGCTTTCGGGTAGGCCCAATTCCTTAAATAAAAACACATATCTACAATGATTATGGATTTATAAATGGTCCAAATTAATATGATGGTGTTAATATGTCAGGGGATGACAATTATGGATTGTAATGGATGAAAAATGTTGAAAAATGTAGGATTTATAAAGGAATCAAAATTTATTTTTAAATCTGGACTTGGGCTCACGGTTTGGTCCAATTCATAAAAACTCGCCTATTCTCCATAAAACCTTTGGAAACCCCCAAAACAAAGCATGAATGGAAAATAAATTAAAAATAACTTTAAAATAAGTTATGTATGTGACAATTCTACCCACCTTGAAAACTTTCCTCCCCGGAAAGTCGCAACAAGGTCAAAGAAACAACAAAACCCCACTGAGAAACCAATGGGTACTCCCTTGCCTAGTTTCACCCCCAAAGGACAAAACACCTCTAGTGATAAATTAAGGAAGGATTACTCTCACAAACAAAACTTACACCACTTTCCTGAAAGGATCAATCACATTCATACTTTATCCCAAAATAAAACTCCTTAAACACTATTCGAACAAGACTCAAGCAATTCACCCAAACAAACAACAACTTTGAACAAGGTTACACATACCTTACTTTAACTAAACCATTGGGTGCTCTCCAGTCCCAATGTTTACTCAAGGAAGATGTTGGTAGCTATATATCTCCAAACAAGACTATCTACACCAATCCAAAACCATAGATAAATCTAAGTTACTGGTACGGGGGGGGCACTAATATGCTCCCCACCATAAGAGACAACCAATAAATTTTTTTTTTCAAGACAGAATCAGGACACTAATAGGGGGAGGCCTGAATGGATTGCCTAGTACATAGGGTATACTTCCATTCAAAATTTCTGAAGTAACATAAATGAGAATCATAGTGGTTCTCCCCACCATAAGAACCAACCATCTTAACCAACCAGTATGGGTCGGCACAGAAAAACCCAAAAATTTCAAGATTTGGGAAGGTCACACGGTTAGTCTGCACAGTTTGTGAAACCATGAACTAACTGTGCTGATCAATCTTCCCACATGGATTCCAAGCACACAGTCACTCTTAATCGTTCACAAACTATGTGCTCAGCCTGTCTAGCCAAATTTTCAACCATTCTCCAAAGACTCAATAGAAACCAAAGGGGGAGGGAATGACATTGGGCGATGACATGGGTACAAGGCCCTCCACCTATTTCCACCAAACATGAACAATAGAAGAAATATTATGATACCATAGGTTTAAACTCTTCCTATCTTTCATATTTAGGATATGAATTTGTACAAGGGTTTAAATTACCCTGTCATTTCCGTTAATTACGATCCAACATTTCCCCGAGACCTATGGCTGGAGCTCAAATGATTGAAGCATCTTCGGCCTCACAATTAGTCTTTGGAAACCCACTGAATGAGAATTCTTCTTTCGATTCCACCAAAAACTACACCAAAATCCTAGATACGTTTTCCAGACATAACACATTCCAAACTCACTTTACCTTATCCTGATATTTCACTGAAACAAGGGCTAAGAAGATGAACACACATCACACCTTGTTTCTTCAGGTGAGAAATAATAAAAGTAAAGAACCCCTACACTCACATTCCTCTAAAATGGATGGTTTTGAAGTTTTTCCAAGGGAGACATTCACCCAACATAACAGGGACTCAGAGGATTTCACTACTTTCACCTATACGGTCAATCGAGCACATGACATCATAAGGCATCACCGAACATGACCATTGCGACTGATATAAACAACGCATAGAGAGGGACCTTATACAACATACCCAAACAACACACAATTCTATAAAGTGGCCACAATATCCTATCGTGACCATATTTCCCACACCGGTGGTTTAACATGAACTCATGCTTCAAAGAAACTTTGAAGAACCCAAAGGCCCTCTTAGACACCATCGAGACACTCATCCACACTAACAACCCTAGACCACAACCACCTTCGATGAATCAGGAAACATAAGAAACTAAGGTCTCTTTCAACCTTCCATGAGAACTCTCCCGTTATAAGAGGATCTAAAAATCAAATAAAGGAATGGGTGTAGACTCAATCAAAAAATATCAAGAAAAATATTCTTTATATTGATCAACTGGAGGGTCATCAAATGGTGAAACAATCCTGGTTTCACTTTAGTTGTTCACTAACCTTTAATGGGGGGTGTACCTTATCCAATGATTGAACCCAAGGACCCAACCAAGATGGTCCATTGGTCAAGATATACCATAAACCAGATCTAAACACATGAAAGGAAACACAGTAAAATCATCCCATATAAGCCCATGCATGTGGTCACTCATGAAAATAGCAAAGGATAATGCAAATATTCTTTCCACTTTTCAAAACCAAAACGGTCAACCAACACATCATTCTTATCAAAACCGCTAACCAGGAGATCGAACCGAAATTACTGCATTAAAAAAAAATTAGAAAGGCACCATAATTCCAATGAAAACTCACTTTCAAGTTATTTACATCAATTTCAAAACATCTCATCCCATTAAAACACCTTTCAATAGTTTAGAATACTCTATTGGAAACACTTTTTCAAAACCAACTTCAATATAGTTTCTCCTTTCAAAATATGTGTAAGAACACAATTTTCCATTTCAAAATAATTCGGAATATTCAGTTCCACCATTTCATAAATCAAAACATTCCATATTTGTTTGAAAATCATTTCACAAAAACATTACACTTCTTAAAACCAAGTCACTTTAAAACCAAAGTTCCATGATTTCAAAACTAAAGAACACCAGACAATGCGAGAGGAAACTAGTTTCAGTGGGTGACTTGGATATATGGTTGGAGGCCATATTCCAATAACTTCACTTTCACAGATAGTGTTGTAGGAAATATCCCCAACTCCACATGGATTTCCAGGCCCTGCGATCTCACTGAGACCATTAACCCAACTCTCTTTTCATTTCCCCAACTCATCATTAAATCAAGAAAACCAAAGGACTTCGAAAGGTCCTGACTTCCCTTAGAGACGTGAATACTGTCATGAGGTGTGGTGATCAGCCACACTAATCAAAACCAAAATTCTATGTCCTATCAATACTAACTCCAGACTATCCTGATTGTTCCCCAAATAACATGACCTAAAGAGAGAAAACCTCCTTTGATACCATTTTTTCACGAACCGAATCTGGTCGCCGCCAGAACCGGCACCAAACCCAGCCCATGGCATGACCCAAAGGGCGTTACGGATCCCCACGGGCTGTAACAAGTTCCTGAGTATAATATAATGATAGTTGGGAACGATTTACCTGATTTTATAAACATTAAACAACAAAAAAACTCAATAAAATAGATCTGGATTTTTCAACTAAAACAGTCTTTTACAAAATTTCATAACTGAATTACATAAGTTAAAACTATGTTTAAAGACCATTAAAAATGTACAAAACCAAATAAGTACATCCAATGAACCCTCATAGAAAGGGGCACCACCCTTAATCCATCTCCACAAGACTTCATCACCAAGGACCTGCCAGAAACCTGAACCACTAGAACTAAAAACTGTATCCAACCTGTGACAACAAAAATAACCAAGTCTACTTACACCCAAGGGTGTAAGTAGGGTGTGAGACAAATCCAAATAGGATAACACCACTAATATATTCCATGTGATAAACATTTAATTACGAAAATCACGCAAGTTTTCAAAAATATGAGATGCTAGTTAAAATTTCTAAAAGATGAAACATTAAATAAAAATAGTTTTCAGGTGGGATAATTTAAAGAATAAAAACATTTAAAAGAAATACCATAGATACTGAATTTTTCAGCCCCACATACCGTATTTCGACGGTAAGAACAAAATATCCAGTGATCACAAGCAATGGGAAATAACCCATAGGCACTAGCTAGCTGTGGGTCCCAGGTACCTCGTATCTCGGTGAGAGTAACCATCACAAATATTCATTCTCGTGCACAAGACACTAGTAGGGAACATACCCATAACCTATTGGTCCCCAATCATCATCATCATGGTTTAGTTAGAATTGTAAGCTTCAATCTTTCAAAGTGAAACTGAGGCCAAACCCCACAGATTCACTAGCATACTAGTACACGTCCACCCACCTAGATACCCGGGTTTTCCCTTTGTGCTCAAACAAGTTCTACAAGTCAAGAAATATACTTTGAACATGAAAATATAATTTACACATAAAAAATTCAGCAAACAGCCCACATGTATACCACACAAATCATAAAAGTACACTTTTTATTCAAATTGATTTTGAAATCCGACTCACACAAAAATAGCCCAAAACACTCTTCACATTTCATTGACACTTCCACAAATCCTTTAAAAAAAATTTATAAACCATTCCAAGACATTATATCTCACATAACAGCCCAATAAAATAACATATAATACCTCTTTCATCGAAAAAATTCAATTTTCACAACAGACTCACACAAAACAGCCTACAACCATGTTTTGCAGCTCTCTTTCCATTTTCTAAAACATTTCAGCACTTTATAAAACATTCTAAAAAAATATTTTAAATCTTAAATAACCACCATGCCTTTCCAAAACCCATGTTAGGTGAACACACTCTCCAAAAAGTACATATACACCCTTTATCTACTTTTTTTAACCAAAAAAACATTCACAATATTCATAAAACAACTCAAGGGGTGTAACTATGTCTTGCACACAAAACCCATTTCAAAACACACATTTAAGACCAAAACCATACCAATTTCTATCAAAAACAGAATTGGAAACCCTAGATACATTTATAAAAACATATTCAAGTGTTATAAAATAACCTTGAATAATACCACAAAGGAGACAAATGAAAACACACATTTTCATAAAATGACCTCAAGAAGTATAACAATGTTCTACACATAAAACCTATTCAAAAACCTTCTTTTTAGAATAACATGACACTAATAAATTACCAAACCATAATTGGAAGTCCAAAGAAGATTTATTAAACCAATTCCATATGTTATAAAATACACCCAAATAATACCCCACGAGTAACACATTAAAACACCCAATTTCAAGTTAAAATGAAAATATAATATTAAACACTTAACCAAATAAATCATAAACCATTTTCGCACAACACCCAACATATGAGGAATATGAAAAATGACTAAATATAGCAATCTAACTCATCAATAATTGTTTACACATGGAACCACCTACTTTTTGAGTCAAAACCTTTGAATCTTGGTGTGAAACCTCAACCGCACCTCTGCCTCACTACAAGGATGTGAAAATTAACCCTAAACCTTAATATATAACCAAAACTACCCCAAATAAAACTCTAGGTATGAACCCTAACTTCTGTACACTCTATAAATTTATGAAAGAGGGAGGAAATCCTAAAGAGAAGGAAGGAATTGAAAACAGAAACACATACCCAAAATAATCTTGAAGAAAACGACCCAAACTCCACCAGCATATGAATTTAAAAACATCCAAACATTAATGTTAGATTATAAAAAATATTAGGAGATCTTTTAGGAACTATAATGGGGGGAAAAGAGTAAAAATATAAGGAGTTATGAAAGGATCAATTTACCTCTCCAAATCTGGACGATTTCTGAAATCCATAAAAGTTTCGACCCTTTTTGCAATTCTATCGAGCTCCAAATTGTTGGATGAGGGAATGGGGGCGCGCCTTAGTTAAGTGGTCTCAGGTGAGAGTTTGAATCACCGAAAAAACGCAAATAGTGAAGGAGATATTAAATAATTAAACTTTATTTTTAATGTAGAAAATGGGCTTTCGGGCAGGCCCAATTACTTAAATAAAAACCCATATCCACAATGATTATGGATTTTAAATGGTCCAAATTAATATGATGGTGTTAATATGTCAGGGGATGAAAATTATGAAATGGAATGGATGAAAAATTTTGAAAAATGAAGGAGTTATAAAGGAATCAAAATTTATTTTTAAATCTGGAATTGGGCTTATGGTTTGGCCCAATTCATAAAAACTAACCTATTCTCCATAAAACCTTTGTAAACCCCCCAAAACAAAGCTTGAATGGAAAATAAATTAAAAATAACTTTAAAATAAGTTATGTATGTGACATTAACTGTTAAAAATCAAATCATAAATATATATATCTAATCTGAATCACAGCCTAAGAAACTCTTTTTACCATAATCAAGTCATAACATAAATTCCTCTTCATCCTTAGGATGTGGAGACCATTCCTCTTGATCCAGGAGCAATTCTAAACTGAATATAGGTGTGTTGGAGGCTGGGGTTTTTGGTAAATTATCATTCTTAATTGTTTTCCTTAGTTTTCTTCTTCTTACCTCTCTTGGATTCATGAATCTAATCCATTGGGGACAGATTCACGTTTTTTTTATTCTAATATTTATGAGATATGAATTTTTTGTGTAAATTAAATAAGATATAAGGATGTTTCTTGTAGTTTCAATCTTATTTTTTAAATTTTTTTGTCATTATTCATTTTCGCTAAACTTTGATTGGTGGGTGGATTCCCTCTCATCTCCTCTTAATTAGAATTTGAAGGATTTATTTCAAATTGATTTAATTTATTGAATTGAATTGTGAAATTTATGTGTGATTCTTGATGAAAACCCTTTTTAAAGATGGTTTTGTGAAATGGTGGGAGTTGGTTTTTTTTGTGGAAAAGTAAATTTGGTTCATGATTTTAAAATGATAGTTTTAGAATTATGATTTGGTTTTCATGTTTGTAAAAAAATTATAATTTTTTTTAATAAAAGAAATTTTTTATTGAAATGGCTTGGAATTATTTGTCTTGGTTCTTGGCATATGTGGTTGGCATGAGTTCATTTTCATTAACATGACCATATGGAGGGAGAGTGTGTCATTGAGGCACTTGGTATATGGTAACCTTTTGATAACTTGGTAGATCGATGAGAGACCACTCATGAGTATGAAACTGCCACCTTTTCATGCATGTGTGGATGTGTGGATGTGTGGATGTGTGGATGTGTGGAATAGGTATTCCAAATACAAATGTGAAATTTTTTAAGGACTTTTTTGGTTATTTTCCTTAGATTTTTTTGGGTTTCTAAACTATTTTTTCTTTGATAGAAATGATTTTAAATTGTTTTAAATTATTTTATATAAATGTGTAACATGTTCTATCCGAGTGGCATGATTTGGGAAGTCATTGTGGAAATTGTATTGATTTTTATACTCACCCCCTTCTTGGGAACTTTGGTTATTTTTCAGAAGTTGTATATTGAGACACCGGTAAAATCAATATATCTAATTTCTTTAGTGATGCATTTTGATACCATAGGCATAGCATGTGGAGTTGGATCTTAGAGTAGGTTATGCGTTTCGGAGTTTATGTCTTCCTTGTCTTTGAGTTTTTTTGTCTTGGTTTTCTCTTTGTAATCTAATATAGTTTGGTTTGAGTTTGTTTTCATTGATTTGTATTTTGGTACCTATGCATCATATAGAAGTTTTTTTATTGTTATTTTGGTTTGGTTGTTTTATTTTAAAAGTAACAAATCATCCCCCAATTTTTTTATGAACCTATTATAATTTATTTTCAGCCTTTGGTGTCTTAGGGATGTCACCCAAGGCCTAGTAGCTCCCCTACCTCTTCCCAAGCCAATAGGTGATGGATGGAATGTTACAAATGGTATCATTTTGTTCAGTCCTAGATTTGGGAAATAATTTTTGTTTATCCTTGAGTTGTCTTAGTATCAAGGATATAGGTTTGTTGGAACTTGAAATTTAGAGCATAAAAGGAATAGTTAACCTATTCATGTTGAACTTCATGTTACCAGGGATTTTGGAAATATAAGTAATTTGAGACACTTATCGGAGTTGTAACCACATCATTATGGGGTTTTTTAAAGATAAGATCATGATATAAATTGGTAGAAATGACTTCTAACTAGGAGTTTATAATTCATTTTGAGTAATGATTTATTATTTATTGAAAAAGTTTTCATTTTTGAGAAAAGTTAAAAATGGTTTGATTTTCAAAAATCATGGTGGAATTTTCAAAAAATGTTTTGAAAATAGAAGTTTTATAATTTTTTAAAGCATTTATGTGATATATTTTATATGGTAAATTTTAAATTTCTAAGTCTTCAGTTATTAGAGAGTGAGACTAAATAGATATTTTATTGGTTATAGAGACTAGCATATGGTAGGAATCATAGAAACCAACTGGAAGTGGCTACTAAGAATGTGGTTACACCTAACCCACAGATGAACCATAATCTATTTTAGATTATTGTCCAAGATTTTTAGGTCATGGATAGAGGGAATAGAAATGATTAACCAAGGAAAGTGGACCATTCGGTTTAGTTCCAAAAGCATAATATTTTGTAAGAGTGGGTTCCCTAGACCTGAATTGAACAATACATTTTTATTACCATTTCTTGTATACAATTCGATATGCATGATGTATTCTTACCGTTATATTGTATACATTTCTACATTCACTATTTAACAATAACTTTCATAGATTAATTTTCATATCAAAAGGTTATAGAAAATCCCATGCTATAATGAGAACCTCGAGATACTATGACATTAATCTTAAACATATGTCATATGGTCTAGATATATCATACTAACTGGATACAGTTGATGTCTGACAATTATGTGATGGGGGCTCATAAGAATTAAGACTTCTTCTCGTGAAGTTCACACTTGGTGATCTCTAGTAGGTGAGATCGTGAGGACATACCCACCAATAGGAACACCACATGTTTCAGGTTTAATTGGTTATTCCTATCTACAGACATGTGTATTTGTATCCTGAATTGAGATCACTATTAATGTGTTTCATTTGATCATGTACTTTGATGCAAGGAAAAACCGTGATAATGAAATCGTGCCTAAGTAGCTTGTGTTGGGTGCGTCCCTGGTGGTGTGGCATTGGTTGAATGATCAAGATAGGATTTTTTTTCTTCTGAGCTGAGGAAGTAATATATCTCATGCCTAGTTGATAAGGATGGTAGTACCTTTACAAATTCTTTTCCAAGATAGTCAAAAGGTAAATCCTTCTAGATAGATCAAAAAACAGTAAATAAAGAAAGGATGATAAAACAAGTGTGCATATTTATTTATGATATATATAAATACAAAGAGATTATATTATACAGTACATGTTTAAAGGTTGTTTGTTGTTAATATGACCACTCCTTGTCTATTAAGGGGCCTTTATGGGTTGTTAGCCTCTACTCTTAGTCTATGAATATTATTCACTGATATTGAGATAAGGACCCAGAGGGTCACACACAATAGCATATTCAACAATCTTCCATATTCAGTTGAATAGGTAAATAGGACATTGTGGGACCCAGGGAGGAGAAACTCATGTGGGTGATGTTCATTCTAATAGATGCAAGATTATATCTCCTACCGCTTTCTAAAGAGATAAAATCTATCTCTACGAATCCAATATAACTTCACCTTCATTGGATCGCAGGCAAGGGATCGATGTGATCATCACATTTTTGAAAGATTTGTTGGATCTCTATACTAGTACCTAGATTTTGATGAACGGCGAGTGTACAGATTTTTGAAGCATGTGCAGAAGATATAGAGGGGTTTGGATTAAGATACATCGTGCAGTGATCTCTGAAAACTTACTATAGTCAAACACACCACTAAATTGAACAAGGTACACATTCGTTGTTATTTCTATGCTATGTTTAATTCACATGAGATCCTTGGACTATAGTGGGGCTCAGATCTATAGAGACTATAAGTTCCTTCATCCCAATTATCAAAGATATAAAATCCCCAACCTATCATCTTTTTTTATGTGCCTCAGTACCATAAATTGTTATTATAGGGATCATATAAATTTTATGATCCAAGAATAAATTAATTTTTATTAAATTAATTATAGGGTTTAATTTTGGTTCCAATGGAACTGACCACATGTCGATCCGATTTTGGATGGTCAAGTTATGGTCATATGAAATTTTTAATATGGATAGTATGTGATTTGTGGGTATTAATTTTGAATAACATATATGTATGTTTATAAAACTCCAATTGGATTCCTAAGTTTGATTCTAGTTAATCCAATCTATTCTGACCAAATACCATGGTCAGAATAGTATTTTCCTTCCAAATTTTATTCCACTGATTGTGGGGAATTGAAAAATTAAAAGATTTTACTTTAATTTATAAAATATTGTTTTCATTTAAAATTGATCCTAAGAAATAGGATGTAGAAAAATGTTAATAAAAACACAGGGGTGGAAACAATTATCTACAAAGTGAACTGGTATGTCAAAGAAGTTTAATTAAAAAAAATAATACCATGGGGAATTAGTACAATAATTCAAAAATGTGGGTAGAATAAGAAAAATTAAAAAAAAAAGAAACCAAAGAATTCCTGTATAATTCTACCACTGGCACGACCTGGAGAATAAAAAATGTTTTCATAAGGGGTTTCCTCACTAGTCTCCGCCAGGTCATCTCACCATCCATACAGCCCGACCACTGTCAGTAACCCCATCAGATGATTTCTAGCTACCCTCCTCCTCTACATCTTAGATGGCCACTTCCTCTCCCACCCTAGTGGCGCCACCCTCTGCTCATCGTTGTACCAACCGCCCTCGGACTCCTTCTCGAGGTCCAGATATAGAAGACTGTTGATGTCTCCATCTTGACTGAAGATAGCCACAAATTCCCTTCATGTCCGTCCATGGTGGCTACTGACTCACGGGTGAGAAATAGTTATGTGAGGTACCCTGTGAACTTCCCTGACCAGCCCAGATCTGCATAGATTGGACCCAAACTAGGTTTTATTCTCTCGGTATGGGCTAGCACGAGACTGTATGGAACTTCCAAGTCAAGGTAGGTCTTCCTAGCCTATAACACCCCACAAGGGGTCAGCCCGATCCATATAGGCCCCACATAGGTTTCAGGGCCAGAGTAATTATATTTATTTAACCTAAATAAATAGTGTTAATTAATTTAATTAGTAAAAAATTAAATTAAATGGAATTTAGTTTGGTTTAAATATATAATTTTTAATACCCTGAAAACCTTAATTTAATTTTGGTGTTAAATTAAATTAATTAATTAATTTAATTTTTTGAATTAATTATAAGACTAAATAGAATGTAATTATTTTAATTTACTTAATTAATTTAATTTAATTATATACCCTTATACTTTAATTTATTTCAATTTAATTTTTTTCACACTTTTATATTACTTGATGACTAGTGTTGAGCAATTAACCCCACATATGTATTTCTTTTATTTATTTGTTAAATTATTTATAATTTCATGTGATGATTGTAAATAATTAAGATGGTCTATGTATTGTCATTTTTTCCTATTTAATATGTAAAAGGGAATATGCGTCCATAATTATCTATACATTGTACTCCTGATACCCCCTCACTTGTGTGTGAATATTTTTGTACTATGATAAGGACAGTGTAAGGTGCACACAACACCAAGTTGAGGTGAAATTCAGATGAGAAGTGGACACACTGTTTGGGGGTGAGCTACATCATGAGTCAAGACAAGACTAAATTACAATACCCCTAGGTCATGGTTGATCCATTTAGTCTAAATGGATCAACCAGTTTTAGATTCTAAAGACCATTCAGGTGGTTTATTTCATTTATTCATTTTTTTATTATTTTATGCATTTTCATGACAGTGGGAAAAACATAAAATAATAAACAAGAAAAAATGCATAAGTAAGTGATGGATTTTTTTCTATTAATATTAAATTGTGAGTGTGACAACATGGATTGAACATGATTAATAGAAATGGATTACATTCATTGAGAAAAATAAATAAAAACACTCAAACAAATATTAATTTTCAAAATAGCTTTCGTCATTTGAATTTTAACACAACCAGGTGTTCAAGCTACTTGATCATCCATAGTTGAGGGTCCCTCCTAGCACTAGGGAGTTCTTATGATAATTATGGGTTAAATTGACTAATTTTGGAGAAAAGGACTATCCATGTCTATCTTGTTTTAACTTCATAGTAAAGCATTAAATAAATCATTTTTATGATTTTAGAAGCTGATAATTCACTCAACAGATCAAGGGGTCATGAGTTAATGTGGTAGGACAATCAAATACCTATCTTGAACTCTATGAGTAGTAGAATATCCATATATTATAGACTATGAGGGGAATTTCAAGGATCTTTTACACTATAATACTCAAGGGATAGAGTATTTAGTTTCTAGTATAGAGGGTTCCTATAATTCTATAAAATAACTGGAAACATTTAATGATTTAATTAATTAATCAATAATGTCTAAAATGGTAATCAAGATAAAAGTACTAATCTACTTGATTTTATTTTTTTTATAAAAATGACAAGTAATACTATAACAAACAATACAATAATATTGGAAAAATTATATGTCTAAACTAGCACTAATTTTCAAGTGTAGTACAAGTGCTTGCGTACAATATTATGATATAGAAAATTCAAGGTGCTAGAGTCCCCAATACCTATTAATCCATCTCATGAAGTGAGGGTGAAAAAAATTCTTATAGGAGATTCATGTATTATGTATATGATGGTTTTTTCATAATGTTATCATCAACGTCCAATGTGAGTTGTGGATACAACGTTGGGACATGGATGATATAACATGTTGTATCATCTTTGAGAGGCTTGCGAGGAGAAAGTAAATCAAGATATTAATGCATAGTGATTACACTATTTATGTGTAAATATGAAATACAGATCATAATCTTTCATTAAATCCCATTTTTATATCTATATCACCCATATACTCTATATTCCTTTAAGATGAAAAAATGAACAAGATTGAGAAAAATGATTTTGATTTCATCTAGGTAAGGTTATCCAAGAAATAAAAAATTAAATAAAGTATAACCTTTAATTATTATGGTGAACAAGTTGAAAGACAAGGAAAAAAGTTCAATGGAAAGATTTATTCCAAAGTCACCTTCACAACATCTTTCAAAGAGAGAGGTAATAAATAGAAGGACATTTTCTTCGAGAAGCCTACGAGGAGAAAGTAAAGAAAGATATGAATGGGTACTGATTGCACTAGTTACATGTAAATATGAAATACATATCATAATATTTCATAACATCTTTTTTTTATATTTATATCACCCATATACTCTAGATTATTTTAAGATGAAAAACTGAAAAAGATGGAGATAAATGATTTGTTTCCATCTAGGTAAGGTTTTCCAGGAAATAAGAAATTAAAGAAAGTATAACCTTTAATTCTTATGGTGAAAAGGTTGAAAGATAAGGTGACAAGTCCAATGGAAAGAGTGATACCAAAGGCACATTCGCAACTTCCTTTAAAGAGAGGGGTAATAAATAGGAGTTCATTTTCTTCTTATATCATGAATTAAATCTATGGAAGGTTAATCACAATGAACTGAATTATAAAAGAATGAAATTGATTCTTATTCAACTATATACATCAATTATAAGTATTGTTTCTAACATACTTATGGGGTATTAAATACAATATTTTTATCACATATTTCTATTGAAATAAAGTAACCAAGTATAAAACATTACAAGAAGAAAGGTGTATTCTCCAAGAAGCTAAGAAAGTGTGATTCCTAAGTTAGAAGAGAGAAGCACAGAACTTATAATTTCCATGTAAATTATAAGTAGAACTTTTATTGACTATAAAAAACATTTAAATCATACATCCTTTGTAAACAAGGAGACAGTATTCTAGTTTTTGATTGAATGTTTTTTGTGGTGTCAAATACTCAAGTTGTAGTTCAGTGATACACGAATCATGGGAAATATATGATGATAATAATTGTAAGACTTATATACCTAGTTGTGGAAAGATAAATATTTTTTAAGTCAAACTAAAAGTCTAAGTCAAGGATATACCCATTATGGTATTTAGACTCATTTTTTCTAAACACCTTTGGTATTATATATGTATATAATTATTTATTTTGGAAAAAGAAAACATTATAAATAAAGGTATGCACAAATCTTTCAAAATTAGTTCACTAAGGGAGCATGAACTATTCCAAGGGTAAGCTAGTAGTAAATATACTCCATTATATTCCTTTAATTTTTTATTAAGGAATGTGAAAGTTAAGTATGGTATATGCATGGTCATAAGATATGATTTTCTTCGGGCCAGTATACCGAAAAATATCTTGATCAAGCATTCATCAGTCTTTATAATGTAGCATAGAGTAATTCCAAAATTCACATTACCTTATCCACATAAAATATATAATGATAATACGGAGGATCAATGAAGAGTATTATATGTTAACATTGATCAATAAAATGTAGCATAGAGAATTTCCTAAATGTACATTTTCTTTTACACATCAGAGTCATGATGTAAGTATGAGGAGAAACAATGTTGAAATATATATATATATGCATTACAAAAACTTCCATTATATTTCAATATGTGGTCAAAAAATAAAATTTATATCCCTTAACCATATTCCAAATATACGTAAAAATTAATATCATATGATTCATAGTATGATGGAAATCCATTATTTCATAAGAACATCTGTTAAGATATAAAGAGCTTGTTTGGATATAAACAAACTTGCATCAAGTAAAGCACAATGTGCATCTAAAGTAATTATCCTAAAAGTCTCTTATGATATTACATAAATCCCTAAAATAGAAAAGAAATATTCAAGTGATAGAATACATTTATAAAAAAGGGTTAACATTTCTACTTGAGATAGTGGGAGAAAGACTGGCTTGGATCTAGTCAATGGAAGAGATGCACAAAATAATTGGAATAGGAACAAGTTACACAAGTTCATGTGGAAAGGAATGTTCCAGAGACACATACTGAATAGGAAGGTTAAAACCATAGTTATGGTTTTACATTAACCACAGTTGGTGATACATTATTCATTGAGAATAATAATTCCTACAGGTAATTAGTATATGGAAATTATCTAAAATTGAAAAGATAAATTAAAATTCAATAATTAATTCCATGTATCAAAGTAAAAGTGGCTTATTATTATAAATTATATGGTGGGTATTCAAGTGATACTATACATGGATGGTAAAAACATGGTACCAATAAGGCTTGATTGGTTATACCAAGTCGTTATGTCCAAATCCCTTAGAATTTTACTTTTCATATCTCATTTTTATTATCATTTTATTGAGCATAGGATGTCAATACCCCCATTAATGGAAGGTGTCTATAAAAAACCACCATAAAGGGATGGTGACATCATATAATTCCAATAAGGTTGAAAGCTACTCAAAAAAATTATGATTGAATTAATAAACAAGATCATAGAGTATTCATTTGGAATGAATATTTATCAGGTGTCTATTAGAGGTTTCAGGGAGAATAATTTTTTCCATGTAAAATATGTTTGGTAAAATATGGAAAATAGTTATTGGTCTTATAGTCATCTAATACTAGAATTGAAGTAATTCTCTAGAGATTAACTTAAAGTAGAAACCTGCGTTCTATAGAACAGGATCTGCGAATGTATATCTAAAATTTTCTTAGACGTAGTTAATCATATATATACTAACATGGTATTGAAAAATTCAAGTTGGAAAAATTCAAGAGAAAATTGTAACCAATGACACAAGGAATAAATCTCTCCAAGTAGACATGCATGGACATAAAAGGATATTATAGTGGTGAGTTGAATTTCATGTGCTTCTCTAATGGATCAATCGCATATTCCATGATATGTATAAGAAATTATATTTCTATAATATACTTTATAGTAGGAAAATATCAGTTATATCCATGAGTACGACAAGGAAACCTGTCAAAACTATCCAATTTTACTTATAGAAGTACATAGGATATGTACCTGGTATGTGGAGAGGGAGGGGTACTAGTTTTTAGTGGAAACAAACTACTATTATTTATATAAATATGATATAATATCATAGTAATGATAAGTTAATGATAAATACAAGCTCATAAAAGCTAGTGGTATCCATACCTACAAATATTGAGTACATTGCAGCTTCTGAGGTAGCTAAGAAGCAGTTATTAAACACAATTATTTGTTCTAGTTCTTGGAATCACACCTATTTTGTAAAGATTTATTATTATGATAATTATATTACTAGTACTTTCCAAGATGTCAAGTGCTGAAAGCAGAAAAATGGGGATATACTCAGGGATTTCATCACTTGAGAAGTTTCACTAAAGGAGGTGGGGTCGGACCTAGAATAATTTCCACACAGTGAAGACGTGGAAGACCTAGAAAATAAAGTTGTCACTCAATTGAAAAATTATCTTAATCATGTGATATCTAACGAGGATGGTTATAATGTTGGATCTAGAGAAATTGGGAGTTTTGTAATAGTGGTTTCCCTATACCCAGCTTGAATAATACTTTTTTATTACAGTCGGAATGGCCCTAAGGCCTTCATTTTTTTATTATTTTTGATAATCCACTTTTCAAGGGGTGAGGTGGAACCCTTACAAGGCCCAAAGGCTTAGAGATGGTTACATGGCCCATAGGTCTTAGAGGAAATTACCCAGACAAGACAACTTGGAACTTCTCCTACCCATCAAATGTCATGATATCAGTACTCCACCTTTGTAGGGCTACTCGGCTAGTTGTCCTATACAAAGCTGCACAGACCTGGTACCAATAAAAAAGCCATACCCTCTCATTCTTCCAATTTCGGTTAGCACTGATCTAGTGAATGTGTCTGCCCCAAATCCTCATTTGAATCCTTTTCCATTGTAGTCTGACTGGTACATCTTCATTCATGTGGCCCAAAGGCCTTTGGGGTGGCCCTAATTAAGGACTTAAGGTGGCCCGAAGGCCTTCAGAATCAACTGGCCTGAAGTCCTTGGGTGGCCCGAAAGCCCTGCAGGACCCAAGGACCAAACTGGTGACCCAAAGGCCCAGATGAATGAATAGTTCTGGCTACTATAGTACCAAATAGTACCTGCTATAGTATTTCTACAGTACTACTATAGTATCCCGAAAATATGTCTCCACCCATATTTGATCTCGGGTCTTTTGGATGCACCTACCGAGTCCTCGCCAACTGGGTTGAGGCTCATGTGATGATTACCATTTCATGTATACAATGAGATATGCATGATGTATTCTTACCATTATATTATAGAAATTTTCGCATCCATTATTTAATGATAATTTTCATAGATTAGTTATTGCATCAAAATGTTATTGAAGATCTTGTACTATAATGAGAACCTTAAGATACTATGAAATTAATCTTGAACATATGTTTTATGGTCTAGATATATCATACTGACACTACACAGTTGATATCTAACTATCAGGTGTTTGGGGATTATAAGCATTGAGACTTCTTCTTATGAAGTTCATATTTAGTGATCTCTGGCAGGTGAGATGAAGAGGACATACACACCAATAGAAACACCATAAGTTTAAAGTGTCATTGGTTGTTCTTATCAATAAACATGTGTATCGGTCTCCTAACTTGAGATCATTATCAATGTATTCCATTTGATCATGTACTTTAATGAAATGAAAAAACCATGATAATGAAATCATGGTGAGGTATCTTGTGTTGGGTTTATCATTGGTGGTATTTATAGTGGCCTTAGTCTTTTAAATATATTATTATATGATTTTAGTCATAATTAACCACCAAATACAAACCAATGATCATAAAGTTTAGTATCTTTGGAAGATTAGGTACATAAAATTGATAAAATTGAACTAGAATAAAACATATTTATTTAAACTTCCATAATGAGATCCTAAATACCTTTTAGCACATAAATATTCATAGGATAACTTGGGGAATACATAGACCAAAGGGAGGAGATAAAAATCCCAGTAATGAAATAAACATAACAATAAATCATAACACATGGGTTATAAAGAAGAACATGGTGACATAAAAAGGCATGACACGTGAATAATCATATGAAAGAACAGAATATAGAACATGGAATCATATGATCATGGAAACATAGGAATGTGGTAGAAACATATAACATGACATAAACATGAGTCGAGGCTAACTTCCAAGACTATATCATATGGTGGACAAAGTCCCATAATGGATTAGTTTTACTCCCTAATCTCATACATGACATCTCATGAGACTAAAAATTACCCAATTTATTAGAGATATATCTGGTTGCACCCATTATGAAATGTTCATTCATATATTTTCTACATGAAGAATCAAACATAAGGAATAAAGATAAGGGTTATGCATAGAAAGAAATGGGTATCGTAATCATGTCATATGGAATAACCAGTGGGCCTATCATAATGGTACAGAATAAAGAATATATTTAAATCATACCTGGACATTAATAATGTAAAACAGACATAGATTGTGATAAATCATTTCCAAATGGAGTGAAAACATGTAAAAATTGTGTTTAAGAAACTTTATAAATGAGCCACTATATTGTGGTTTAATGGAAAATATTAGAGTCTTTAAAGAAGAAAAATGCATAATTGTTTGTATAAAACCAAATATAAACTAAGATATTTTTTCATGATAAAATTAGTGATTTTATAAAAATATTTTTGGCTTAAAAAATATTATGGAGTGTACTTGAAAATAGGTAAGAAATTGGGAAGTTCCCTTTAATCAGGCTTGTTTATCAAGAGGAATTGAGAAGTGAACCTTTTAAAATATGTATTTCACCATCAAAGAAGGATGAATCTATTTGATAAATAATTTTTTAAAATATACACATAATTTAGGATAATAATATAATAATAAATAATAAATATTTTGGTGAATTTAGAGAGAAAGTGTAACTTAAAGAAAAAAATAAAGGTTTGGAGAGATCCCTTACCTTATGTACGAATGTGTTCTATACTTAAAATTAATTTCCTAGATAATAAAATTACATAAATTAATTAATTAATTCATATACTTATACAAATATACTTTATTTATTATAATTTTATTGAGTTCATTTATGTCCATTTTGATGAGTTATAATGTTTAATTTTGTCATTCCAGAAGCAATTGTTTCATGGTTTTATGGTCGGTTATCTTAAGTATAATTATGGGAGTTCTAGTAAAATGGAAGAAAAAATATAGTAGTGAAATGAAATGGTTTTAATATACTTACATAATTTTAAATAGTCACATATATCATTTTTTCATATATTATAATTATTCATTAGTTATAATGTTAAAGAAAAATTATTAGATTATTTTTTGTGGTTTTTACGACCATCATGAAAAAGTATAGTTTTATTTAATATAATGTTTATAAATTGGTTATGGAACATTAAATAAGTTATAATATACATATTATAATATTATTTAACCATAAAAATGGTTTTATGACCATACTTGAAGAATGTAATGAAAAATGAAAAATCATCCTCCATGAAGGCAGTGAATCGACATATTAAGGACGATGTTTTCATTTTTAAGATAAAAGGAGAAGAGAAGAGATTTAATGATGAATATTCTATTAAAAAAATTAAATTACAATATATATATATATATGATATTGGAGTTATCATTATATTTTCTATATGGGTGTTTAGGATAATGTAGAAGAAAGAAAGAATTCAAAAGATAAAGAAGGAGGATTTTACCTCTTGAATATCTTCTCCTTGAGAGACTCCTTAAGAAACTTGGGTTTGACCTTTTTTAGAGAAAAATAGATATTGGACATGAGTAATAATATTGGGAATAAAATTCATTATAATTTATAAAAGATACAAGGTTTATAAGGTGTGAGGAGAAGGGGTGATGAGGGGTGATATTTATAGGGGAGGAGAGGGGTGTTTTGGATTTTTTTATTCATTTGTTTATAATTTTGGCTCAAGACTATCAATATTATTTATTACCATAAATAAATATATTAAATGGTTTGGTATGGTTATAATCAATGTCTAATCACCTAATCCATACATCATCCATGACTCCATAATTCATGTATTTGTTAAATACCACAAATTACTGTATTTCACTATTCTCTAAAAAATCAACTATTTTAGAAAAATCCCAAAACATCACTCTAACTATTTTTTGATGTGAATATTTCAAAAATGAACTCCATTTTATGAAAATAATTTTAAAAATATTATAAATTTAATTTTTAATTAAAATTTTTATTTATTCAAAAAATACTGATTTTAATATTATAACTGATTTTTGGAAACTTTGAAAAATTAATTAAGGTTTCATAAAATTATATTATAATTATAAAAAAATATTAATTTATGAATATATTTTATGAAAATAAAATTTCTTTTAAATAATTTTATTAATTATAAAATTTTAAATAATATTTATGTTTCACAAAAATACCAACACTTCATTTATCATTTTTAAAAATTTATTTACTTCCATGACATAAATATTTCATGTTTTCATTTATAAGATACCTAAATTTTATTTATATTTTTATAGGTGATTTTAATATTCTAACAACCATATTAATAATCCTAACAGTCATATTACTATTCCAACAGTCAGGTTACTATTCCAATGGTCATATTTCCAACAGTCATAAAGGTTTACTACTTCCTATAAATACCTATTATTATATTCATAATTCACTTATATTTCTCCCAAGGTTATATATACTTTAATATTTTAAATTAATATCTTATTATTAGCATTATGTTTTATTTCTATATCTTTGTTGGTGGGTGTAGTCATTCTGGTGGATCGAGCATATCTAAATTTTTTTATTCTTATTATCTTATTTTCTATTTATTGTCCCACTATAATATTTTCCATTCTTATTGGTTTGTTTACTGACTAAATTATAATTATTCTTTTATGAGAATTATGATTTTATTAGTTTCTCTATGTGATGTATGTGATTTATACTACATGAAATAATTATAAGAATGGAATTTCCATTGATAAAATTCTAGGTCGTTACATTCTACCCCCTTATGAAGTTTCACCCTCAAAATTTTGTTCTTCATACTAAGGTAAAAATAGGTGAGGGTACTTTCCTTCATCACTTTCTCTGGTTTCCATTTCACCTATTCATATTTATGGTTCCTTCATAGTACTTTGACCAAGTGATTAGTCTTGTTGTGTAGAACATTATCTCTACGATCCAAGATATTCACCAGCAACTCCTCATAAGACAGATCGTTTTATAGTTGTTCCACCTCTGAATTTAGTATATGTGAGATATCTGGTATGTACTTACTCAAGGGATATGTGGAATACATCATGTACTTGAGACATGGTTGTTGGAAGCTCTAGTCGATAGGTCACAGCTCTAATGCGATGAAGAATCTCAAAGGTTTTGATATACCTTGGAATTAGCTTTCTTTTCTTCCCAAATCTCATGACCCACTTCCATAGAGATATATAGAGAAATTGTTTTTCACCAACCTCAAACTATAAGTCTCATCGATGATTATCTTCATATCTCTTCTTTTGAATTTGGGATACATTAATGTGTTGCTGAATGTTTTTCACCATTTCTACCATTTCTTTGACCATTTTTTGTCCTAGCAGCTTATATTCACTGAATTTATCCCAGCATGCGATTGTTCTACATATTTTCCCATAAAGGGATTCATATAGATCCATTTAAATACTTGAGTGGAAACTATTCTTGTTAGAGAACTACACCATAGGTAAATGTTAGTCCCATCCTTCTTTGATGTCCATAGAACATGCTTTCAACATGTATTACAATGTCTAAATAGTCCACTAAGATTGGGCATCGGTTTAAGGATGATAAGTCATGCAAAATTTTAGTTTAGTGTTTAGAGCATGTTGGACAATTTTCCAGAACATAGAGGTAAATCTCATATCACAATCAAATATAATCGATAATTGTACTCCATGAAGCCTCAGAAATTCTTTGATGTATATCTGTGAAAGTTAGTCAAGTGATAGATCCTCTCAAAATAAAATAAAGTGATCTATCTTCATAAGATGATTCAAAACAACCCAGATATAATTATTTCTTCTAGATGTCTTTAAAAGTCTGGTGATGAAGTATATAGTGATTTTTTTCCCATTTATATGTTGGTATGGATAATGGTTGCATCATCCCTTTTTAATTTTGTCTTTCAGCCTTCAATTTCTGACATACTATGAACTTTGATGTATATTCAACAATCTCCCATATTGTCTCACCAATAGTTATCTCATAGATATTGATAAATATTTTTTCTCCCTAGGTGGATAAAAAAAATTATAGATTCATGCATCATTTAAAATATCTTTATTTATCTCAGGATTTTATGGTTTGTATAGTCATTACCCAAATCTTATGACTCCTTCCTCAACAATTTTGAACTTTAAGGATTTTCCCTTTCTTATAACTTCTGAATTTTTATGAATTTCCACATCATTTCTTTGATCTTACTTTATTTTATCCATAAGGGATAGTTGAGAAATAATTTTAGAAAGGATTGATGATATTCCTTAATGATTTCCATTTCTATCCTTTGAATGTTAAAGAAGATTAGATCCTTTTTAAATCTCATCATTGATAAATTTTTAGTATCCTTTCTACTTAGATAATCTGGAACTTTATTTTCTTTACCAAGATGGTAGTGGATTGAGATGTTGTAATCCTTGATGAGTTCTAACTATCTTCTTTGTAACATATTAATATCTTTTTATGTGAATATATATTTTAGGCTCTTTTGACCAGTATATATCACACACTTCTCCCTATAGAGATAAGTTTGTCAGATTTTCAACGTGAAGATTATAGAAACCAACTCCAAATCATTTGTGGGATAGTTTTTCTCATGAAATTTCAACTTCCTTGATAAATAGTAAATAAATTTATCACTTTTCATCAGTAAACAGCCTAATACATTTTTTGAAGAATTTTTGTGTACCACAAAGAGTTCTCCACTTATCAATAGTGTAATTACTGGTGCAGTGATGAGCCTATTTTTCAACTTTTTTAAGCAGTCTTCATGTTCACTGGTCCAAAACAAATTTACTCCCTTATAAGTCGGCTTTGTTAGTGTGTTTTAAAATCATGAGATGTTTTTCAAAAATCATCAGTAATACTCAGATAGACTAATAAAACTAAGGATGTCCATTATAGATGTTGTCTTGGGAAACTCTTCGATTGGTTTTATTTTATAAGGGTCTACTGATATCCATTTTTTGGTGATAACATTCCCCAAGAATGATACTTACTCTATCAAAATCTCACATTTACTATAATTTTCAGATAGTTTCTTCCTCCACAAAGTCTTTATAAAAGTGTTCAAATGCTCCTCATGTTCCTCCTTTCTCTTGGATTATATCAAAATATCATCTATAAAGACTACCACAAATTTTTCAAGGTAATCTCTAAGGACTCTATTCATTAAGTCCATGAATATTTCTAGATAATTAGTGGGTCCTAAAGTAATCACTATGAAATCATAGTGTCTATATCCCATTTGAAATGAAATCTTAGTAATATCTTTCTTCCTCACCTTTAATTGGTGATATCTCAACCGAAGGTCCACCTTTGAGAAATATGTGGCACCATATAGTTGATTTAACAAGTCATCTATACTTGGTAGGGGATACATGTTATTCATTGGGATTTTTTTTAACTCTTGATAATCAATGTATAGGCGCATTTATCCATCCTTATTTTTTTACAAAGAGAACTAGAACACCTCATGGTGAGGCACTCGAGCATATAAAACCCTTGTCCAGATTCTCTTGTAACTATTTCTTTAGTTCCTCTAACTCAATCGTGAACATTATATTTGGTACCTTTGATATTGGAAGTGATACATGTATAAATCAATTGAAAAATAAACATATTGATTAGGAGGAAGACCAATCAATTCTTCAGGGAACACATCAGTGTAGTCCCTCACAATGGGTATGTCTTCAAGCATGATCTTCTTCTTTTTCTCAATCATTTGAGCTAGATATAGTTTCTCATAAGGGAATAGTATCCAAAATTGAGACAATAATTCTAAAGGATATTCATCTTACTATTTACACATGTACCAAATTAGAGGATGCCTTAGGATGTGAAGAGTGATCTCCCTTTTCTGATAGTTGATGTTGGATTTATATAAAGATATCCAATCCATGCCCAATATAGCATCAAAATTCACAAAAGGAAGCAAAAAAATATTTTATGAGAGGTTCAGGCCACAAAAATTTAATTAGGAGGAATTATATACTTTGGATTCAATAATTTCATAGTTAACTATTCTCATAGATAACTCAAACTTCATATTTTGAGGTGGTGTTTAAATAGATCTAATAAACTTGCAATATATGAAATAATGTGTAGAACCAGAATTAAAAATTACATTCTCTATTCTTGAATGAATAAATAACATACCTATTACCACATTATTTTTAGGCTCCACCTCATCAGTAGTGATATCATATGACCTTCCTTGTTTATTTGTAGGTTTTTCTTATTGCCTCTATAAACCCTTGGCTTAGGTCATTAGATCACATAATTCCCATGTTCCTTGTAGTTGAAACACTGCACTACAGGCTAAGTGTTGGTATAAAGCTTCCTATATTCTTCCAAATTAGTGGTATGATTTAAATCCCTTCTAAAAAAAATTATCCTCATGACCCTGTCTTATACATTTTAAGCATCTCTTGGTTCCCCTTATATAGTTTCTAGGATACTTCTTTCCGCACTTTTGACATGTTGGATGTTGGGTTTTCTTTACTTCATGGGATTTATCTGTTGATCCTCCCATATTAAAATCCATTTTACTCTTTTTATCTCTGGTACCATGAGACCATTGATAGTCTTCAATCTCTATTTCGATATTAAAGTAAAAATAGACAATCTTCTCATAGTTTCAAAGTCTTGAAATTCCAATGATTTTCATAGACTTGTCATTAGTCCATTGAAGAAGCGATCCACATTAATTTTTGTGTTCATGAAAAATCTATAGGTGTATCTTGAAAGCCTTTTAAATTTATCTCATATGCCCCAATAGTTTTATTCTCCTTTTTCTTCAGTTTGAGGAACTCCCCCTCCATCTAAATAGGAAGAGTTTGGGGGAAATATTTATTGAAAAATATTTTCTTGAATCCTTACCAATCCATGCAATTAATTTCCTCATTATAATTCATAGTTTTTTATTAGTTTCCACCACTAATCTACTTCCCCATAAAAATGATAGACTCCCAGTTTGACTTTCTCTTCTACACATGGAAGGGTAGATAATATATTCTAAATAGAGTTAATCCATTGTTCCATGATAAGAATATCAGAATATCCACAAAATATGGGATTAATTCTTCATATAAAGTATTCAAACAAAAATTCTCCTTCTTAGTAGAATGAGGGTGTTCCACATGATTCAAGTTATTATTCATAACATGATCCAGTTGAGCCAGTACTGTCATGATGTTCTCGACTCTCGTTCTAATCATATTTGGAATATCATTAGGTAAATCATCACATTTCCTATCACATTTATTTTTTTAAGGGGTTTTCCTATTTCCCACCATTAACTAAGAAAAATAAATATAATACAATTATGTGTCTTGAATACTTATCTAATAAGAATATAAAAATGAAAATTTTAATATTGAAGAATAAACATATAATGAAAAGTATATCCTAACTTTTGATTCCCTTATATTCAATCTAGATTATCCATGGTGGTATAATTATCCATATGGTTCTCATTAAAGTTTTCTAGTCTTAATCTTCAAAAATAACTAGACCATTATCTAATACCAACTATAGAGACCCTAGTATTTTACACATATTATTACATGATTTTAAGCATAATTAACCATAAAATTCAAACCAAGGATTGTAAATTATAGAATCTTTAGAATATCAAGGACATAAAATTAGAAACATGTAACTAGAATAAAATGTATTTATATTAATTTTCCATAATGATATCTTAACTTCCTTTTATCTCCTACATCTACATAGGATAACTAGGGGAATACATAGGAAAAAGGGATGAGTTAAAACACCCACTAAGGGAATAAAAATAGGAATAAACCATATATCATAGTTTAGAAGGATTAACATGATTAAATAAAAAAGGAATTGCACATTAATAATAATATGGAAGCATATCACATAGATCATGGAATCATATTATCACAGAAACATAAGAATGTGGAAGCAATATATCACATGAAATAAAAATGAGTCGAGGCTAACTTCCAAAACTATATCACATGGTGTAAAAAGTCCCATGATGGATTAGATTTACTCCATAATTCCAAACATGACATTGTATGAGACTAAAAATTACCCATTGTATTGGAACTCTATCTGGGGACACCCATCATAACATGTTCATGCATATGTGTGCACATAAAGATTCAAACATAAGGGTAAACAACAAGAATATCATAATGTTGTACAATAAATAATTTATTTAAATTATACTTGGACGTTAATAAGTTAAAATAGGTATATATCATGATAAATGATGTCCAAATGGAGTGAAAACATGTTAAAATAGTGTTTAAGAAACTTCATAAATGAGAAACTTTAGTGCAGTTTAAGGGAAAATATTAAAGAGTCTTTAAAGAGGAAAAAATAATATTTATTTTTATAAAACCAAAAATTAAATAAGATATATTTTCATGATAAAATTAATGAATTTATAAAAATAATGGTGTCTTAAAATAGATTATGGAGTTTACTTGAAAATGGGTAAGAAATTGAGAAGTTCCCTTTAATCGGGCTTGCTTATCAGGAGGAATTGAGAAGGGAACCCTTTAAAATATGTATTTCAAAATAAAATAAGGTTGAAATTATCTATATACATAATTTTATAAAATATAAATAGAATTTAGTATAATATTATAATAAGAAATAAGAAAAAAATTGGGTATAAAGATAGAAATATTAACTTGAAGGAAAAAATAAAGGTTCAGAGAGATCCCTTACCTTATGTATGAATGTGTTATGTACTTGAACTTAATATACTATATAATAATATTATATACACTAATAAATTAATTCATAACCATCTCCACATATATTTTATTTATTAAATTTTTTTTGAGTTCATTTATGGCCATTTCTTTGAGTTGTAATGTTTAATTTTATCATTCTAGAAGCATTCATTTCATGGTTTTATGGCCGGTTCCCTTGAGTGTAATTATGGTAGTTCTTTTAAAATTGAATAAAAATATAGAAGTGAAATGAAATGGTATTAATATATTTCCATAATTTTAAATGGTTCCATATATCATTTTTTTAGATATGAGAATGATTTATTATATAAAACATTTATGAAAATTGATTAGTTTATTTTTGGTGGTTTTTATGACCATCATGAACTAGTATCATGTTATTTAATATTGTGTTTATATATTGGTTATAAAACATGAAATAAGTTATAATATACATATTATAATATTATTTAACTATAAAAATGGTTTTATGACCAGTCTTGAAGGTGGTAATGAAAAATGAAAAATCATCATTCACGAAGGTGATGAATCGATATATCACAGATGATGTTTTTGTTTTTAATATAAAAGGGGAAAATAAGTAATTTTATGATGGATATTACATTAAAATAATAAAATTTCAGTATATATATTATACTAGTGTTATCATACTATTTTGGATAGGGGAGGTGAGGATAAGTTTGAAGAAAGAAAGAATTTAAAAGAGAAAGGAGGATTTTACCTCTTGAATATCATCTCCTTAAGAACCTCCTTAAGTCACTTGGGTTTGGTCTTTTGTTTATACCAAAAGATCTTGGATGTGGGAAATAGGATTTAAAATTTAATTGGTAATAATTTTAACAACCTACGTAGGACCTCAAAACACCCTGAGAGGGGATGAGTGAATCAGGGTGTTAACTTTTTCTTTTAAAGCAGTGGATCTTGTTCCCATGTTGGAAGGAACTTGCTAAACCTATCTAATGGAATAATGTAGTAATAAAACATTCAAATATTGAGATACAACATAATAGTTTTAATTAGTTCATCACTAAGGTCTAGTCCAAGTAGGATACACTGATAGCGTGTCAGTCATACCTAAATCCACTAATATTCACTGGTTTTATAATATAGAAGTTCATACATAGTCACTATATTCTAGGAACACTGACTTTACAAGATTTTTGGGATAGTACACTATCTCCCTTGTAACACTTCTGTCGACTCCCCATTTCCCACTACCTTGGGTGAAGTCTTACTCAGTTTAACTACTTTAAAGTTGCTTCAGTAGTTTGGATTATAAGTCTTTGTCCCTAATTATCAAGAGACATTCCTTACACTATATTCTAGAGTTAAGGCACTTGATAGAACTGATAAAAAAATCAGATATTCAAAAACCTTTTAGTCATTCAACTTAAGAACTTAGGCACAACACCTATATTTTCATGAAACTTTTGAATTTTTTGTGAAAAATAACTTTCATGAAACCCTTATCTTTCATGCAATGTAACCATGAGTTTAACTTGGTCTTAATAGACACAAGAAACACTATGCATGTAAATTTTACTACCCGCAACTCTTTCTCATGACAGAGACACCAAGTCTTCATAGAAAAAGTTAATTTGAATAAAATGGGTGGCTTCCTATTTATAGACACAGATGGCCCTACATGAAAGTTTCTTACGCACCTTCCAACATGCTTGAAACTCTTTATTTGACATCGTATTTTGTGCGCAAGAGTCTTTAGAGCCTTCCACAGCGTGTTGGTTTCTTATTTCATGAAAAATCATCTTTCTCATAATTTAACCATTTTCACCCAGCTCATTCATTTTCCGTATTTTTATTTGATTGTCTCAAAACATCACTTGCATGTAATATTTCTATTCACCTTCATCCTTGTGTGAAACATCCTTTTTCTAAAACAACTTTTCTCATCCTCCAAATATTTAGACCCCAAAAATTGGAAAACATTGGTAAACAATTCTACCTTCAACACTAAATCCATCTACACTATAAAAACACTTTTCTTGAAAACTCCTTGATCAACTCGGTGTGGATTGACAAAAAACACAAACTAGACTCTATTTCCAGTTTCTTTCCATAACAGGCCTTGGTTATGAGAATATCTCCCTTTAGGTTTGTTGGAAATCTTATATATAAATTCAATAAATCACTATCCTTGAACAAAAACCTAAAATTATAGAGACAACTCATCTAGAACTATAAGTCTACGTGAGAAAGGATTGGTTCATAAAATAATAGGGGAAACATGAATTGGGTTCTCATGTTTTGGAATGCATAAATATGTCCAAGATAATCTCTAATAAATATGAATTTTTTCCTCATAACACCTAATTCTCATCATGTCACAAAATTATTTCATGGTTTTTCAAAATCTTTCAACTATAAAACCTTTATAACATTGAATTTATCCATTCCCCCTCCCTTTGTAAATAAACCTACCAAACCTATTTTTGTACTTTTAGAGATCAAAACAAACTCATCATGGATCATATCTCCCCCATAAACCTACATCACTTCTACCAATATATAAAAATACTTAACAAATATAGGGATAGGGGACTATCCTTAACCTCCTCATGCACTGGATGGTGGTTGAACACTTAGGTTCAACTGATGTTTATCTAATGTATGTACTACCAATGGATTAGTTTGAATTCCATCCACTTGGTTATTAGTGCCAACATGCTCCATTTTAATCACACCTTGTTCAACTCTTTCTTTAATGAAGTGGAATATAATATCAATATATTTGGTATGAGAGTGATGAACTAGATTCTTTATAATATTGATCCCAATCTTATTTTCACTCTGAATCACAATTGGATATTTTACCTCATCACCAATATCATCCAGTTGTTGCTTCATCCACAATAGTTGGGTGCATACCTTCATAATAGAGATATACTCTACTTCTATCATTCTAAGAGAAGTTATTTCTTATTTATTTCTCAACCATCCTACACATTTATTTCCAATGAAGAATTATTCACTACTTGTGGGATTTATATACACCACATATTCAACCCATTCAGAATCACAAAATGATGATAATTTATTATCTCTTCTTGCAGAAAAGTATAATCCAAAATTGAGAGTACCTTGAATATATCTTATGATTCTTTTAACTATTTCCAAATTCTCTCCCTTTTAATAACTTTGAAAGATAGATACTAATCATGTTGAAAATATGATATCTATCCATGTTTTATTCAAGTATAATAAGATTCCAATGATTATCTAATACAAGGTGGGATCCACAGAAGTCCCATCCTCATGCTTTCCAAGTTTTTTCCCACTATAATCGAATTAGACATTGGTTTGGAGTCATACTTGTTGAATTTATTTAGAATCTATCTATCATATGTTTTCTAATAAATGAAGGTTTAATCCATATTTTGAATCACCCTCAGCCCTAACAAGGGTGTCAGTTCACCAATTATAGACATTTCAAATTCTGATTTCATTTGATTAGAAAATTCTTCCATGGATCTCTACCTACTTCCACCAAAAATAACAACAACCACATACATAAGAATCATAAATTTATCTTTTTAAGAATTCTTTACATATATATTAGGGTCAAAACCTCCTATTTTAAATTCGAGCTTCTTCAAATAAGAATCCAGTCAACAATACAACACTTTTGGTTCCTACTTAAGACCATAGAGTTCCTTATTTAATTTATATACCATCATTTTATCATTTACAATCATAAAACACACTGGTTTTTCAATGTATACTTATTATTTAACAAAATAATTTAAGAAATAATTTTTTACATCCATGCGATAAACTTTCTACCCTATTTGAATCACCATGGAATGAAATATATTGATCAAATCTAGTCTATCCACTAGAGAAAATGTTTATTCATCATCAATTCCTTCAATATGTTCATATCCTTTACATACCAAGCATTCCTTTTTTATGATCACATTTCCATGATTATCAAAAAAAATTAAATATCCACATTATTCCAATCACATTGTAATTTTTGGGTGTCTTAACAATATCTCATGTCTGGTTATTGTCAATCTGATCCAGTTCTTCATTCATGGCCTTAACCCATGATTCATCCTTCAATGATTTTTCAAACAAGTTTGGTTCCATAATTGATAGAATGGTAGAATGTGGTTCATTCCTCATTCTCCTTGTTTATGTAGGTGTAGCCTAATCCCCAATGATGTTGTATTGATCAATTTATTCTCTTATATTTCTCTTATGAGGTTCTGGTTATGTATCTTCAACAATGGTTTCCTCTTCTAATTCTTCTTCTTAATAATCATCATTTTGTGAGCCCTATTTTTTTCAAGCCTTACACAATTTATTTATTTGAATCATTCACTTTTCCATATTATTCTTCATTTACTATCATAATATAATATGATCTCCTTGAGGTATTTATGAATTTATCTTCAGTGATCTTCACATAACTACTTTCCCCCAATTATTCCAAGATGATTATTGTAACATTTTTTGGCTTTAATATTCATTGAATATCCAAGGAATATTCCCTCATCTGTAGAATCGTCATACTTTCCTTGATTTTCTTATTTGTTTTGGATGAAATATTTACTTCTAAATATATGAAAATACTTTAGAGACAGATTCCTTCCATACCATAACTCATATTGGGTCTTGGTTTCTCCCATAAAAATCCCTGTTGGATTTTGAGTCTACACCACTACTTGAACAGCCTCTTTCCATTAATGATGAAAAATATGAATCTTAATCATTACAGTTCTATCTATATTTTTCATGTATTTATTTTTGTGTTCAATAACTCCATTTTTTTGTGGGGTATCACTAAAGACACCTCATGATTAATTACACTTTTTTGAGGTAATTTTCAAATTCAATGGATGTGTATTATCCTTCATTTCCATATCATATAATCTTGATCATGCGAATAGTTTCATTCTTGGTTATTTGATGATAAATTTTCATGCAATCAGGAAGTTCTTGTTTCCTATGTATAATTATTACACAATTCATTCTACTATAATCATCAATAATAAGAATGAAGTACCTCTATCCATATGTACCATCCACATTTATTAGACCACATACATCTATGTGGATACGATCAAAAAGATTTGATTCCCTTTTGTTCTTCAGCTGATATGAACAGTTGACCATCTTTCCTTACATGCATGTATCACATATCTTTTATCAATCACACTTCAGATTGGTAATGTCAACAAATATCTTAAGCTTAGATATTTATTCCATGCTCTGATGATTAATGTGACCCAACCTCTGGTGCCACATGTTGTTTTCCTCTTCAACTTTTAAGTAAAAAATGTTATCTTTACTGTTAACCTAGTATAAATTTCCATCTATTCTATATCCTTTCATGAGAGAATTACCTATCTTTCCTTTTATAGTGAATACATTTTGATTAAATGTCACTATAATTCCCAATTCATAGAGTCAACTCATACTCAGAATATTGTTATGAATGCCATCTATATAGGGAACTTTAGTTTTCCTTAGATCATTATTTTCCAGTTCTGTACTTCCATAGCCTTTGATATTTAAAGCACTATTATTTTCAAATATTTCTATTCCATCAACCTTTTTCTTAACATTCTTAAAAAAATATACATTTCCATTCATGTGGGATGATCATGCACTATCAAGAATCTGAGTTCTACTATTCTTTGTAGCTTTGAGGTCTATTTCTATACCATTTAATTTCTTAATATTATTCTTTTCCTTCCATGAGATACTTGATTGAGTGGAGGATAAATATGTTCTTTACAATATATTTTCAACGTGCATGGGTTCATCATACTCATATTCTTCTTCCAGAAGAGAATACCTATTCAAAAGAGAAGCTCCCCCTCATTATCAGGTATTGACTTGTCTCTAAGTTTTGTAGGTATCATTCCCACCTTTCCTATTCTTTCAATGAGAATATTTATGGACATAGTTATAAAATTGAAAAAAAATGTACATAGAAACTATATCTTCTATATGATGAAGGATATGGTCTCATTCTCAAATATTGACTTCCTGACACTTCCCCATTCAGATAGATCATTTCCTTTTTATAGTAAAACATGGTATGTTTCAGAAATACATAGAATTGACATTTTATAAGAGGAAATGTATTCTTACTTCCATTCCTCCGTATTTCTCCTTCTTTAATCAAAGAATTTTACCAGTTATTTCTCTAGTAAATTGAGGATTATATTTAGGTCTCTTTTCTGTTGGGTTCAAATATTTACTTGTTGGAATAGTACGTACCTTTTTGATATGTGCAAACTTTTTATTCCTTTTATTTTTTATCATGTTTTTTCCATCTTTTTATGTTTTTACATTATATCCAATTCCACCTTTTCCATACATGTGGATATCTAGTCATTCAGGCCCTTCTTTACTCCTTAAAAACCACATTTATCTCTTTCTAACAGCTCTGCATCTAAGAATATTCTAAACTATAATTTATTCTTAGTTTCCCTTGATTTTGATTTAGTTTAAATTTTAATTCATAGAGTAACAAATTATTATTCAATTCCCTTAAATGTATTATCCTTCTCCTCTAGTCTATATGTAATTTCATTGATGAATTTTTCCTACACTTTAATCCTGAGATTAAATTACACAACTTATTCTGAGATTTCAAGAGTTGTTAAATGTTCTTATAACCCTGATTTCAGTTGATCAATTTCTACTTCAAGTTAATCAATAAAATATGATGAATCTTCTAGGTTGTCTATCATCTTTCTATTTTTAATTTCTTTGAATTTGAATCTTATTAAGATTGACATCATGTTCCACATTGATATCAACAACACAAATCAATTGATTATATTTATCTTTTAAAGGTTATACCTTTTCAACTATATCCATCATGGATTCATGGGTTTTAGATTTAAACTCTAGTTTTTTATCCTCTAAAAAATCATTATCATCTTATTCTTCTTTATATATGAACCTCTTTCTCTATAATTTCTTTCCTGATTTGAGGTCTCCCTTTTGGGGGAACCTTTTTTATGGATTTTTAAAGATTTATTCTTCATTTTCAACATCATAAAATTTCCCTGATCACTAATAGTCAATGTTCCCCACTCTACCACACTGAAAACAATCCAATGAAAGATTTCCTTCAAGTCTCCCTTTTACTCACTTGAATTTCTTGGTAAAAAGAGAAATAATTACATCTTCCTCATTATCTCCATTATTAGTTATTATGGAAATATCAATTTTTTCATGTATTTTAATTCCATTTCCTTTCTTACTTGAGTTGATGAATCTTTGGGTTTGACTCTTATTTCATGTGCCACCAATATTCTTAACATATCATCAATATAAAGCTAAGAAAAATTTGTTTCCTAAAGGGATGACACTTTTGGATTGTACAGGGGTGGAAGAATTATCATGATTTTCTTCATAATGTAAATATCTTTAATTTATTCACCAATTCTTCAAATTTCTCCAAAAAAATTAGTAATTAGGTTAGAAAAAATCTTCATTTTAATCTGGATGCATTTTCATTTCATCAAACTTATTGTAAAAAACATAGAGTTTGGCCTCCTTTACTTTGTTATCACCTTTGTATATATTCTCTAGTGTCTCCAACATGGTATTGTATGAAGTAAAACTCGTAAACTTCAAATATATTTTATCATAAAGATCTTTGGTAAGGTCATTTTTGTGCTTTAACATCTGCATCAAGAATTTTCCTACCTAATTTAGTCATAGACAGTCCAATCACATTAGTGGCATAAATCCCTTGAGTAGTGGAAGAAAGAACTTCCATGACAAGGGTTATAAAATGGGATCTCATTATTTTCTTCCAAATATGTAATTTTCTTTCATCAAATATGGGGAATCCTATAACATTATTTGAATTTTACATGAAAACAATAGTGGATAGATTTAGGACTTATAACATGTTCTCTCTAACACCACTTATAGGACCCTAGAACACATTGAGAGGGGAGGGGTGAATATGGGTGTTAGTTTCTTCTTTTAATGCGATGGATATTGTCCCCAAGTTGGTAATAACATGTTAAAATATTTATATGGAATCGTTTAGTAATCAAACATTCACATGTAGAAAGACAACACAATAGTTTTACTTGGTTCACCACTGAGGTATAGTTCAAGGAGCGTATGTTGATATTGTGTCATTCATACCTAAATACACTAATATTAACTATTTGTAGAATAAATAATTTCAAACATTGTCCCTATATTCTAGAAACACTACCATTACTGGATTTTAGGGATAGAAAAATTCCTCCCTCAGAACACTTTCATTAACTCCCTATAGCACACTACCTTGGGTAAAGTCTTACTCAATTTAATGACTTGAAGGTCATTTCAGTAGTTTGAAATCTAAGTTATTGTTATTGATCATCATGAGACTCTAATTTCACCATATTCCTAAGTAGATGCACTTGATAGCACAGATTAATCAAACTAGATATTCAAAAACCTTTTAGTCACGAAACTCAAGAACTTGCGCAAAACACCTATATTTGAACCCAACTTTTAATTTTTTCATGAAAAATAAATTTAATGAAACCACTATATTTAGTGAAATTGGACCATGAGTTTAACTTGGTCATGATAGACACAAGTAACACTATACATGAAATTTTTATTGTGCACAAATCTTCTATACGCAAATATTTCGCACGGTAGAGACACCAGATCTCTGTTGAAAAAGTTACTTCAAATGAAGGGGTGGATGCCTATTTATAGACATGAATGACCTTACACGCAATTTCATTGTATACCTTCCACTATGTTCTCAACTCTTGGTTTGAATTTTTATTTGGAGCATAATATCCTTTCTCACCTTCCACAATTCACTACTTTATTATGTTGTGAAAACTCATCTTTTAAAAAAATTATATTTTGTTAGAATCTCATGCACTTTTCATATTTTTATGTGATTTTCTAGAAAAATCACTTGAATGAAGAATTTAGATTAACCTTCATCCTTTCATGCAACTTATTTTTTCTGGAACAACTTTATTCATCCTCTAAATTTTTGGACCTAAAATATTGGTAAACACTAGGAAATAATGTCACCTTCAACACTAAAGAAATATTTACTATAAAAACACTTATCTTGAAAACTCCTTGATTAACCCAATGTGGATTGACAAAAAATCAAAACTCGACTCAATTTCCGGCTATCAGCTATAACAAACCTTGGTTCCAACACTTTAAGTCTTATAAGGTGTGAGGAGAAGGGGTGGTGAGGGATTCTATTTATTAGGGGAGGAGAGGGGTGTTTTTTATTATTTTATTCATTTGTATATTATTTTTTCTCAAAACTATCAATAGTGTTGATTCGAAAGACTAAATATCATAAATGGTTTAGGAGAGCTTGAACCAATGGGTTCTCACTTCATCTATACATCATCCATGACTCCATAATTCATGTATTTGTTAAATACCATAAATTATTGTATTTCACTTTTCACCAAAAATTCAATTATTTTAGAAAAATCCCAAAAATTAAACCTCAAAATTTTTTGACGTGTAGATTTCAAAAATGAACTTCATTTTAGTAAAATAATTTTCTAAATATTAGAAATTTAGTTTTTAATTAAAATCATCATTTATTTGAAAAATGGTGATTTTAATGATATAACCAATTTTAGGAAACATTAAAATTTTAATTAAGGTCTCATAAAATTATTTTATAATTATAAAATATATTAATTTATGAACCTATTTTATGAAAATAAAAATTCTTTTAAATCATTATATTAATTATAAAATTTTAAATAACATTTACATTTCTCAAAAATACTAACACTTAATTTATCATTTTTAAAACATTTATTTAATTATTCAAAAATATAAATATATCATATTTTCATTTATAAGATACCTAAATTTTATTTATACCTTCACAAGTGAGGTTAATATTCTAATGTCTAGATTATTATTCCTAACAGCCACATTACTATTTCAACAGTCAGGTTACTATTCCAATGATCAGATATCTAACAATCATAAGGGTTTACTACATCCTATAAATATCACTTATTTTTTTCATCATCCACTTCTATTTTCTAATAAGTTTATTTATAATTTCATATTTTAAATGAGTAATTTATTATTAAAATTATTTTTTATTTATAAAACTTTTTTGTGAATGCATTCATTTTAGTGGATTGATCCGATCCAAATTTTCCTATTCTTATTATCTTATTTTCTATTTATTGTCCCACTGTAATATTTTTTAATCTTATTGGTTTGTTTACTGACTAAATTATCATTATTCATTTATGATAATTATGTTATTATTATCATATCTATGTGATGTATGTACTTTATAATACATCACATAATTATAATAAATAATTTTCCATTGATAAACTTTTGGGTTGTTATAGTATTGCATTGGTTGAATGATCAAGATAGGATTTTTTTTCTTCCGAGTTGAGGAAGTAATATATCTGAGGCTGGGTTGATCAAGATGGTATTACTTTCATAATTCCTTGTCCAAGGTAGTCATAGTTAAATATATCCAGATAGATCAATAAAAAATAAATCAATAAAGGGTAATGAAATAAGTGTGCATCCTTTTGTATGAGATATAAAAAGACAAAGATATTATATTACACAATATGTGTTCATAGGTTGGTTATCATTTCTATGACTACTACTTATCTATTTAGGGTCATTTATGGGTTTCTAGACTCCTCTCTTGATCTATGAATATTATTCAATACTATTGATATAAGTTCCTTGAGGGTCACACACAATAGTGTATTCAAGAATCTTCACTGTTTAGTTGAATTGGTAAATTGAACATGGTTGACCCACCATGCGGTCCAAGGGTTTTCCAAGTTTTGAATATCACCAAAAAATAAATAAATTTATTATTATTCAAGTATATAATAATTGGGTTGAATTTATTTATTAAATTTATTCACAAGATATCTAGTGAATACAGGAAAATATTATATGAATGGATATTATTTTAATATTCCATGTTCGTTTAATATTAGTGGGAATTATGAGTTGAGTAAAATGATTTGGTTTTAACACATAATATATATTTAATATATAATATAGTTATTTCATAAAATATAAATAATATTTATGATTTACTTTATTTCATCATAAATTGTTGATGCTTGTTTAGTGGTTGATTTATTTAAAGGGGTGGGGGAACCCTTTCGAGTATTTTAATCATACCACTATATAAGCAGGAGAGGACAATCTCATGTCAGTGATTTTCATTCCAATGGATGAGATCATATCTTTCCTATGACTTTCTATAGAGATAAATTCTCTCTTCGAGCATCTAATCTAAGTTTTACTATATTAGATCAAAGGAAAGGGATCGAGGTGATCATCACATCGCCAAAGGATTCATTGGATCTCCATGATAACACCAAGATTTCAATGAACAGTGAGCATGTGGATTATTAGAGTGTGTGTGGATGGTCTAAAGGGGTTAAACTTCTGATACTTCATGCAACGATCATCAGCGACTTTCTATAGTCAAACATGTTGTTGAATCAAACAAGGCACATGTTTCTTTTAATTTTTGTGCTCTGTTTAATTCATGTGAGATCCTCAGACCATATCGGAGCTTGTATCACTAGAGGCAAAAGGTTTTTTCATCCCAAAGATGAAAAATTTTAAATCCTCTTCCTACTAGATTTCATTGTGTGCCCCGATACCTTTATAATCCACCCATCTTTTAGGGTTATTCGGAACCTGAGAAGTTATATGTGTGTCTAAATAGGATAAATCAAATATTTAATTTCCTAGGAACACCATATAAGATGAAACTGAATTTGGAAACGTATATGCTTGAGGATATAGTATTCCAGTGGTGGGATTTAGTAGTTCAATCTAAATTGGACCAAGGAATTACATGGAAGGATTTTGAATAATTTTTCAAAAAATATATATCCTCACATGTTCAAAACTTCTAGAATAATTAAATTTTTCAGCTTGAGGTAGGAGAATCTCTTAGTAACAGAGTATGAAACTAAATTCATGAATTTAGTATGTTTTATAGTAGAAGTTGCTTCAAGTGAATCCTTGAAGTCAATCATTTTTTAATAGTTATTAAGGTTAGAGATCTACTCAAATATTTCCATTCTTTTTATAATGGATTATATAGATATGGTCAATAGAGTGATAGTGGAAGAAAGATACATCTCATTTAATATGATTAGAATAAGCATTTCGATGCCTATAGGAATTGGTGGGAACTCTAATGCTAGGAATAAGAAAAAAGGGAAACATATTTACAAGGCAGTGGTGTGACTCAAAATCAGACAATAGGATCAGTGAATATTCCTCCTAAACCTAATATTAAGCCTATATACTTCCATTATGGTTATTTTGAGCATATAAAGAGAGATTTTACAGCACCACCTAGAGCATTCCATAATTTCAACTAGATGGGACATCTTCAGCACTATTATTGTAGTGCTCCAAGGTCATGTGCTAGGGACACATCTCATTATTATAAATCATTTTATGCATTGATGGGATGAGTGCATCAAAATAGCTCACATTAGAAGAACTAAGGAATCCATGGTGATTCTATAAATACCATGCCTCCAAAACCATTGCAATATCAACAGGGTTTCAAAGACCAAAGTTAAGTGAGTAAAAACTTTTATGGAGCTAAGAAAGTAATCATGGATGACCAGTAAGGACCTTCGATGGTGTGAGGTATGATTATTTTAAATTCTACCTTTATTAAATCTTTGTTTGATATGGGTTCATCCTATTCATTTATTGCTTCTCATGTTTTTTATCTTCTAGGTTTTCATGTTGAGATGATGCCTTCTATTTTGAAACTTCAAACTCCTCTTGGCTAAAGAGAATGTCAAGCATTTTTTTAAAAGCATGTTCTATAACTATAAGTGGGGATGAATTTATTTGTAATTTCTCTTTGTTAAAGATGGATATTTATGACTTAATATTGGGTATGGATTGGTTTATAATGTTTAAATCTCATATCAATTGTTTTACTCAAGGGTGAGTTTTAAAACTGATGATGGAATCAAGCATCTATTTAGAGGAGATTCGAATTTAAAGGTAGGTGTATAAGGATTTTTTATACCAATAGTTGGAAATATTTTTCATTAGTAGGTGTCTTTGACTATGGAATTGGTGGATGAGATAGGGAATAGAAATTTTCCAACAATTATTAATCGGTTTCCTAATATTTTTCCAAATAATTTCTCAGGGTTTCACCCAAAAGAGAAGTGGGGTTTATGATTGATCTCTTACCAGGGACTATTCCTATCTCACTTTTTTATTATCTAATGGAACCAACATAATTTAGGGAGTCGAAAGTAAATTTGGAAGAGTTGGAAATCAAAGGGTTCATTCATCCAAGCATGACTTTGTGGACATTAAAAATTCTTTTTTATGAAAAAGTTGGATGGAGCTCTTTATATTTGTGTAGATTATCATAAGATCATCCAAGTTACAATAAATAATTGGTATCCTATTCTACACATTGATTATTTTTTTATTAATTGAGGGGAGCCTAGTGGTTCTCTAAAATTGACGTGTGTTCAAGATATCACCAATTATTGGTTCCAAAGGAGGATATTATAAAGACATATTCCAGGATTAGATATGGTCATTATGAATATATGGTTATTCCTTTGGTCTTAAAATTCACTAGTTGTATTTATGGAATTGATGGATTGGAGATTTCAAAAGTATATATATTCTTTTGGGGTGGTGTTTGTGGATAGAATATTGGTGTATTCTAGGACAAAGGTTGAGTATGATAAAAACTTATAAATAGTGTTGGGTATCTTGTAGGATCATAATATGTATGAAAAAATTTCAAATTGTGATTTTTGGATACAATAGGTATGTTTCCTTGGACATTTTATCTCTAAAAAAGGTTTTTTGTGGATCTAAAAAGAGAGGGGTTGTAATCTATTGGAAACCACCAAAGAATATCTATGAGATATGCAGTTTCCTTGGCCTAGATGGTTATTACTGATGTTTTGTTTGTGACTTTTCATGACTAGATTCACCAATGATAATTATGAAATAAATAATGTTCTATTAAAATAGAACAGTGAATGTCAAAAGTATTTTCAAGAACTTAAGGTTTACCTCACATGAGCACCAATCTTGATATTTCTGGAATCTGGACAGGGATATGTGGTGTATTTTAATTCATTAGGATATGTATTGGGGTGTATTATCATGCAGGTAGATCATGTTATTTATTATGGCTTACAATAGTTATAATTATAAGGGAATAACTACCCAACACACAATTTGGAATTAGATTCTGAAGTCCATGCTTTGAATACTAGGAATCATTACCTCTTTGGTGATGAATTTATGGTGTTTATGGATCATAATATCTTGAAACACATTTTATCACAAATAGATTTGTATCTGGGACAAATGAGATGGATGGAGTATCTTCAAATGTTTGTCTTTGACTTGATTTATACACTGGGTAAAGTAAACTCATTGGCCAGTGCATTAAGAAGGAATTTATATAGTGAGTTAGAAAAAGAATCTTCATATTAGTGGTAGATAATGTTAGTGATAGCTAACATGAACTTGGATTGTGAAGACTGAGGTAGTGTTGTAGTTTTATTTCTAGTTTCTTTAGTTTTTTATTTTGTAAATAAGGTTAAAGAAGCATAGACATATGATTCTGAATGTGTTGTTATGATTTCAAAACATGATGGTGGGGAGACCATTAAGAGATGGAATCTTGGCAGATAATTGGTGTTGTGGTTTCTATATTGGATGGTCGTACCTTGGTCTTGTTAGGAAAAACTCCTTCATGCTTATCAATGTTCAATATGGGTCATTCATCCTAGAATAAAAAGATATATAAGGAACTGAAAGTACAATTTTGGTGGGTAGGCATGAAAGAAAAGTGGATGAGTTTGTTATGAGATGTCTAACCTATCAGTAGGTTAAGTAAGAGCACCAGAATCCAGTAGGTATATTATGGTCTTTACCGATTCCAATGAGTAAATGGGATCATATAGCTATGGATTTTTTAATATTTCTTACAAGGATAGTTCCAAAACATGATTTCATATGGATGTTAGTGAATCATCCCACAAATTTGGCCCATTTAATCCCTATTCATGAATCTCATATGGTAGAGGAATTTTCCAAAATCTATATTTGATATGTGGTAAAAATTCATGGCATACCATTCTTAATTGTATCATATAGAGACCCCATGTTCACATCTCATTTTTTTAAATCTTTATGGAAAACCCTTGGGACTCAATTAATGATGAGCAGAGCATTTCATCCTCAAATGGATGGAAAATCTGAAAGGATGATATATATGTTGTAAATCATGTTTAGGGATTATGTAATGGATTTTGGTGTCTCATAGTAAGATCACATACCATTAGTGTAGTTCTCATATAACAACAATTATTAGGCCTCAATGTATATGGCTCATTTTGAATCATTGTATGGTCATCCTTGTCATTATCCACTTTTTTGGGTGGAAATAGGTTAGACTTCACTGGTTGGACCAAGCCTTTTCCAAGAGACAATGAAAAGGATCCAATTAATCATAAAGAGGATAGAGATAGCTCAGAGTCATCATAAATCATATGAGTATCATCATCAATGGATGTTTTTTTAGGTGAGTGATCATGTGTTCTTTATAATCTCTCTAAGGGTTGGGAATCATTTTTTTTTTTGGAATAAGGGAAAGTTATCTCCTTGATACATAGGCCCTTTTGAGATACTTAAATGGGTTGGTCATATGAAATATCAGTTATATTTTCCACCAAGGTTAAGTTTTATTCATATTGTGTTTCATGTATCTCAATTAAAGAAGTTTCAACCATATCCTGACCATGTGATTCGATGGAATCACATTGACTTAGAGCTGAAATCTATATTGCTTCATGTGCCATTATGGATTGTGGATAGATAAGAGAAAGTATTTTGTGGTAAAAGAATATTTATAGTGTGGGTTTTATAGAAACATGGTTAGATTCATAAAGAAACATGGATTCATGAAAAGGAAATGGTGGATCAATGTCCAAAACTCTTTCATGCCAATGGTGGTTTTCTATTTTCCATAGATGGAAAGACCAATGTTGGGGAGAATGTATCACCCTTGGTTTCAGGTACTTGACCCTTTATTTATTTATTTTAAGTATATAAACTATTTGGATTATGTTTAGGGAGGTTTGACTAAGATTTGGAATGTTTTTTAAGATTTTTTTGAGGTGAACTATTTGATCATGGTTAGTAGAAATCATGAAACACCTTCCAGGAAATCATGAAACTGAAATAGTGAGCACTGGGTAGGTACATGGTGAGGCTTAAGGTTTGGCCAAAACATGTGTCTACCCAGGAGAAACCCTGCAAGGATATATATATATATATATATATATATATATATATATATGGTAATTTCATGGTTTTCACATGTTTTGTCTAACCTTGTAAGCCAACCATATGAGGTGGGTTTAGAGGTAGTGGCTAGTGCACGTTTATCAAACAGTTCCCTTAAATGTTCACCTTTAAAATTTATGGATATAATCCAAATCACCTTCCAAAACACACTTTTTTCCCTAATGAATTCATAACCCAAATTTCTCTTTATCACTATGTTGTGGAAACCATTCCTCTTGATCCATGAGTGATTTGGTGGTGAATCGAGGTATGTTGGAAGCAGAATTTGTTAGTAAATGATCATTCTTCATCATTTTCTTTAGTTTAATTCTTATTCCCTATCTTTTATTTATGAATATAATTTGTTGGGGTTATTCATGTTTTTAAATTCCAATATTGATGAGATATGTATGTTTTCTGTAAAGGGAGCAATATATAATGATGTTTCTTGGAGTTTCAAGATGAGTTTTTGATGTTTTTGTTCATTCTTCATTTTCACCAAACTTTGGGAGGTAGGTGGATTCTCTATCGACTCCACTTGATTAGAATTTAAAGGTTTTATTTTAAATTGATTGAATTTATCAATTAAATTGTAAAATTTATGTGTAATTCTTAATGAAAAACATCTTTAGTGATGGTTTTGTGAAATGGTGGAAATGTGTTTCTCTTTTAGAAATATACATTTGGTTCATGATTTTTTAATGATAGTTTTAAAATTATGGTTTGGTTTTGATGTTTGGAAAAATGTTAGTGGAATTTTTTTAAATAAATGAAATGTTTTGTTAAAATGGATTGTCATGATTTTTCTTGGTTCTTGGAATAAATCATTGGCATGAGATCATTTTCATTGATGTGACCCTATAGAAGGGGATTATTCCATTGGGGTATTCGGTATATGGTTACCTTGTGACAACTTGGTAGATCAAAAAAGTACCACTCCTGAGTATGGAACCGTCGCCTAGGGATGTATGTGTGGATGTGTGGATGTGTGGAATTGGTATTCCAAATAGGAAGTTGAAATGTTTTAAGGACTTATTTGGTTGTTTTCCTTATAAAAAGTGTTTGTTTTGGAAACTATTTTTAATTTTATATAAACTAATTTAAATTATTTTAAAATATTTTATATAAATTTGCTAACAAATTATATCCTAGTGGTGGGAGTTGGGAATTCATTGGGGAAATATTATTGATTTTTATACTAACCCCTTCTTGGTCATTTTGGTGTGTTTTCAAATGTTGTATATTAAGACACAGGTAAAGGAACGGTGTATCATTTCTTTAGTTACTCACTGTGATACCATGGGAATGGAATGTGGAGATGTATATTAGATAAGGTTGAGAGTTTCTGAGTTTATGTCTTCCATGTCTTTGATTTTTGTTGGTCTTGGTTACTGATTTTTACTCTGATATATTTTTGTTAGGGTTGGTTTTCTTTGATTTTTATTTTGGAACTCCTGCATCATATAGATTTTGTTTGTTTGTGTTTATTTTCGTTTGGTTGTTTTATTTTCAAAGGTAAAATCATCCCCCAGTTTCTTATTAATCCATTGGAATTCATTGTTAGCCTTTGGTGTATTGGGTATGTCACCTAAGTCCTAGTAGCACCCTCACCTCTTCCTAAGCAAATGGGTTAGGGGTTGGATGCTATAATGATACATATTGGTAGTCCCTGGGTAAATAGACCAATAATACCAATGTCCACTTCCCATAAAATCATTCCTTAGAGAAAAAGAAATGACCAACCTTCTATGGAAACAAAAAGTGTCACTAGGAGATCGAGACCCTTCACCCGAGGTCTCTCCACCATTTAGGATTTTACTCAAGCATTGGTAATCAATTTATAACACTTTCTCAAGAAAAACTCACTAATTAAATGATGATTCGGCCTTTATCGAATCTAATAACACCTTTCCAATATCCTCTTACACTCACAAACTCACCTCAATGAAAGAACTCATTAGACACCACTACAAATATTCCTTTAAGGATTTATTTGGTACTTTCATACTCAATACATAAGAAACCACATTCTCTTTTCAAAGAGTATAAGTAATATCAAAATCAAAATTATAGAGATACTCAAACCAACATCTCTATCATAAGATCAAATCCCTTTGAGTAAAAATATATTTCATGTGATTACGATTAGAATATACTGTAAACCACTCCCTGAAGAGATAGTGATGCCATGTTTTGAGTGCAATAAAAACTATTTCCAACTCAAGATTTTGGCTAGGGTATTTTTTCTCATGAGGGAATAATTGGAGAGATCCATAGGCCACGTCATTCTCCCCTTTCATCAAGATGCTCCCTAATCTCGTACCTGAAGCATCACAAAATATATTGAAACATGAACTTGGTTCTAGAGTAATCAGAACTGGAGCTTAATTCAACCTTACCTATTGTTCCCCAAAATATCTCTAACATTTTTCATTCCACTCAAACATTTCACCCTTATAGGTCAAAGTTTTCATCGAAGATTCAAGATTGAAAAATTACTGAACAAATACACTATAGAAACCATCTAAACCCAATAAACTCTATGTCTTAAACACATTTTTGGTTTTCACATAGGATATTACCACAAATAACTTGTTTGGATCCAATGATATTCCTCTCTCAAATATAACATTCCCCAGAATCATCACTTCATGGATCCAAAATTCACACTTCATAAAGATTACCATACAAGAAATGTTATTACAATATTTTGAGGATAATAACTAAATGATCCATTTGATCCTCATCTAACTTGAAGTACACCAAAATATCATCCATGAAAAATACTAAAAATGAGTCTAATAACTGATGAAATATATGGTTAATAAATTCCATAAACATCATAGGAGTGTTAGTGGGACTGGATGGCATAACCAAAAACTTGAAATGACCATAATGGCTATTAAATATTGTATTAGGTATATCCACTTCTTAGACTCTTAATAGATGGTTCCCTGAATATAGTACTATATTATAAAACCAATGATCCCATCTAAGCTGATCAAAAAGATCATCAATTATCATCAAGGGATACATGTTCTTAATAGTCACTTGATTTATATTTTGATAGTCAATGAAAAGAATGAGGCTTCTATCTACTTTCTTGGAAAAGAGAACACGTGGGGACTAAGGTGACATGCTATGAAAAATAAATCTCTTGGCCTCAAGGTTCTCAAGTTGAACAATAAGTCCCCCTAATTCAGTAGGTTCCATATGATAAGGTGGAATAAAAATACGCATCATACTAGGAAAAATATCAATAGTGAACTTGACCTCTCTCTGCGTCGGTGACCTAGAAAAATCATTAGGAAATACCTTAGGGTATGAACTCGCAACTGTAATAAGGGGAATTATCAAGTGAGAGTCATCAAAATCAAGGAACATATCCAATAACTAGCATGATATCACTCTAGAATAAGGAAAAACAAGTCTCACTCTCATAAATCTAGAACTCCTACTCACCCTAAAAGACACATGAGAAATCACCAAGAGATAGAAACTAAACTTGATGAAGATAACAATAAATTTGGGCCTTAACAAATATCATTGAATCCATTTCAATTATTGGGTTTAAGATATCAATATCAAGAACTAAGAAACCCCACACCACTTCAAATTTGGCTATCATCACTCAACTTGCAGGGCATATGAAACCTTATTCAGACCTCTTTCCCAAAGGAAAGCAAAGATCCAAAAAATAGAATAAGTTTTGAATAAAATACCATCACTTCAACCAACTTTTTTTATATAAAATAATGAGTAGAACCTATATAAAATAATTCTAACACCATAGAGGATGAAATAAACATTGTACCTATAACAGTCATTGACCCTACCTCAAATTCCTATGGTGAATACTTCTCTATATAAGGATGTCCAATATTAACTAATCCATAAGCCCTCTTAGCCACATGAACATCCCCATTGGCCTAAAGGTAATACCCACCACCCTTGGAAGCATCAAAACGAAACTATGAACCATTGTTGAGACTAAATCAAGCCTTACTTACTTGGGATATACTTACAAGAAAATGCCAGAGATGACCAGATTTTATATAATGATGAAAATTATGGGGATCCTCCATATAGTTATTCTTGGTATGACCAAACCTTCCACACTAATAAAAAACAACCTAATGATGTCCGTATGAATCCTTAGAAACTGGTCCCAATGAAAACAGAGCACACATGCATTAATTTTTCTATATAGAAGACACATATTGGCTAACAACTTTACCAACTGAAGCTCCATACAAACCAGTTCTCCCAGCTATCCTAAGCCATAGCCACTTTTTCAACCACCTCTACAACGGTCGAAAGGAATAAGAGAATCATCATTGATCAAATATTGGCCCTCAGATTCATCTCAAACCTCTAAACCTTGATGTAGTAATTACTAAAAATCTTAGTTCTAGGTGTGCCAACTCATGGAAATGGTTGTAATACTCCAAAATGGTATGCTCACCTAGCTCTAAGGCCAAAAATTCTTAGGTATTCAACACACACAGTGTTTCAAGATAAAATTGTTGATTGAATTTTTTCCTGAACATTTTCTAGGTAAGATCCTCATGAAACTTAACATGCATGAGGGAGCTCCACCATCTCTTTCCCAATCCTTCAAACATACATGTTCTAAAACCCACCATACATTCATTTGGACATTTTAGAAAATATAAGATCCTTCCAATCCACTCAATCCATTACTTGAATTCCTGAGGTCTTTTTTCACCATAGAAGATGGGTGGATTCTTCATAGTAAATTCCGATCCATGACACACCGATCATCCATGATGTCCAATACCAATCTATCCTAGAGTATGAATAGTGAATATTACAGCTTCCACTAAAGAAGGGTTCACCATAGGATTTAACTGTGGATCATGTCACATAGCTTCCTCACTCAGATTTTTAAGAGCTATTCTATGATAAATTTTCAAATAAACACAAGATAATAACCAATTATATTAAGATAAAATTACAAAATCATAAGATAAACTTCAATAATCCATATTAAAATCATTAAATAGTAAGAATTTAAAGAAATTATAGATTCTATGAATGAAATAAAAAACATAAAAAGGAATAATTTAATTTATATAAACTTCAAATATAGTCCATTAAAATGATCTCAAACACCAAATCTCAGGCTTGGACAAAATTCTGGACCACCCATGGTAACTTGGGTTCAAGCACCAAAGTGAGATGGTCAGAAACCTTTCAAAACATACTACCTGGATTTTGATGGTTATAACTCCTATATACTAAAGAATCTAAACCAAACATATACATTGTCATAACACTTTATGCTAGGTATTCCCTCTGATATCATTTTTTAATGAACCAACTTGGGTCAACTAAACAAGTCACCTAAGAAGTTCCACTATAGGGTGAGGTGTGAAAAAACATCCAAGAAGTCTTGTTTATAAATAGAAAAACTCTAAACATAATTGTACAGTGATGAAGAAAAATATTAAAACATGAGACATTAAATGTCAATCCAAATGGGCAAACCCGAAAACAACCAAGACAATACTAAAATGATCTTACGAGTAACCATTCATCACCACCAAACCATCCCACTATGAAGATAACAGCAACCAAGAGAAGTTGTATAACTATATAAATCTATTCCATTTACCTGTTTCCTGAAAAACCACACTTATCATGACCCCTCCCACCAAAGATGTTTTAATTAAGAGATAGATAATTATCCTTGAGTCCCACCTCCAATAGACCCCAGGTTCATGACTTGCATTGAGGGTATAAAAATCTCATGAATGGGAGGAATTACCCTCTATAATATAAAATAGGATTAGGATATAGGATAAACCACCAATAAGAAACTCCAATAGATAAAATAAAGTTAAGCCAAAAATTATCCCATAATTCATGAATAAAGTAAATAGATACATTTAAAAGTCTTCAAACATACCAAAAGACAAGTCTATGATAATGACACAATAGTAGTTCCAAACCCCAGCTATCAATGTCCATATTGATCCCCAAAGTCCTCCTAAAAACCTGAAAAAATAATTTATATAAGTAAGGTGAGCATAAATGTATACTCATTAGGGACATAACCATGTTCTCAAGTGCACATGTGAAAATATTGTGTTAATGTGCTAGTGAACAAATAACAGAACCAATAAGTGCTATACAGGTCAACTAACCAAAACCTAGAATAACCATGGATCATTATCCAAATAATGCATCCAATATAATAATATAGCATCAAGATTATAACAAATTAAGGTTCCCCACTACCAATTCCCCACTGATTTTCTACTCTCACACCTCAATGTCAAATTTCATGTGCTCTCATCCCTTCCATAGATATCATGTCACATCACATCACAACACAACACATACCAGCCATCTCTAAGGTAGCTCAGGACACATCCCTACCTAAAAAAACCCCTTAAGGTCTACCATCTTGTACTAGCATCAGGCATCACCACACCATATCTCACCCAAAGAAACCTAGGTTATCACACCACATATCATCATATAACCAAGGTAGTGGGGTGTAATGAATGTGAAATAATTTAACCTCACTCCCTCCTCCTACCATGAATGACCCCCAACATATATCATATCCCATCACATCCATATCACATCACCTCACTTGAAAAATCCTATGACATCACCGCATAACTCGCTTGAAGACACCTAGACCATCACTGTTGAAGCAAGAGTGGGGAAGAGGGGGTATCCAGCCATTTGTATCATTGACATCCTAGATGTCAAGGAAAACACCCAAAACCCATAACCTAGAACCTATGAGTGTTGGTAAGGTTATCCAACTTGGATAGGCATGCATATAAATAAAATAAAATAAAAGATATATAGATAGCACAGAATACTCAACCCATGGGTTCACACTAACAACACTAGCACATGTCACATCACCACCACCATACCACACATCAATTGTCACAATTGATGCCACTGCTATATGAAACACATCACACAACCATCACACAATACATACATCTACTTACATTTACTATGACACTTAACTCACATTTAAAATGATCATTTGTTTAATGTTCAATTAATTAAGTTATAACCACACAACCATTTTTATCCCATATCATTTATTTACTATCCTATTTTGTTTCATTTTATCATTTAACTTTATTTCATGTCAAACTAGTAAAATAACACAAGCACCACAAAACAACTCACCCAACTCAAAACAACCATCACCGCAACACCACAATCACCGTCATCATCATTCCACATCAACCAAGATATCTCACCATAATAACCATACATCACAAATTTCTCACAACCATAACTACCACACACCACTACCATTGCAAAACACATCATATAACATAACCACACATCTTCCCACGTATCATCCATGCTAACCAACCTCTACATCCTAACCCCACGCCTTGAAAAGACCATTCATTCATCACCACCACCGCACAATAACCCAAACCACATAGGGAAACGCAACAATCATAAGAACGCATCATAGTAACATTGGATTTTACAAATTATTCAAGGGATTTCATCACATTACATATTTAATTTATCATGGGCATTATCACAAAAAAAAAATGTTTCATGGGAAACCAATTTTTTAGCTATATTTGTGTTTTATATCCTTTTATTCATGGTGTGATCACATAATAACACATCAAGGGTCCAAATACATATCATCTACAGTGCAAAAAATGCTTCCAGAAGTTGTTTCTTTTAATAAGGAATCATCAATAATATCAAAGTTGTAAAAACATGTGATATATCTTCATACCCATAAATTTGAAATATGAAAATTTATTATCTTATTATAAAAACCCTTATATTTCTCCCAAAGGAAATAAAAATCATGAATATCTCACACATAGCATGTAAAAGGAGTGAGAACAGGGATCCCCAACCTAAAGAAAGATTTCCAATCTCGATTTCCACTATAGGGTGAAGAAGAAATAGCATATGAACTACAACCATGCAAGAAACTCATAGATGAACCTACACTTCACTGAAATTTCATCAAAACATCACCCAAAACATAGCCCAAATGAAAAACCACTACGTAGTGGATCTCTAAGGGAAGAACAAAATGGAACGATTAATATAAAAGGAATAAATCATTTTGGATCACCAAAACTCAACCACAAAAACCTGAGGACCAAGGATGGGGAAGACAGGATGGAAGATCTCCCAAAGGAGACTAGGTTTCCTCTAAAAATGAGAGAGATCAATGGTTGAAAGAGAGTGAAAATGGCCAATCAAAGGATATAAACAGGTTGTAAGTTACATTATTCATGATGTAAATTCCATATTTACATTGTGATTTCCATGAGATATGTGGATTAAAATCCATGAAACCATCACAAGGCATGAATTTACCTTATCTCATGATTTAAATAAAATTTATGGTCAATCATCCTGAATTAATATGACATCATGAATTCCCCTTTCAAGAAGATAATATGTTTCACAAACTCCTCACCACTACATACAAGTGATGTACTCACTAGCTACACAATTCATAAAACAGTTATTCACAACCTGAATCCCACTTTCATGTCATGAATTCCCCACTATTGCACAACTACAACTCCAAGTCCACTTGACTCTCCTCAATCCTCCTCTGGAACACATCCAACACCAAAATTAGTAAATTAATGGGTAGGAAAGGCATAGAAGATTACATTATATACCTATAAAACAACTCTCTTCCTTGAGAAGAAAAATTAAAATTGAAGAAAATAAAGGGGCCTAAATAACCACCCTGTGATATACCTCTCAAGGACCTTGTTACACCTCAACACTACCACCATCCAAACATGCCAAACCAAAACACCCCATACAACCACATCACCACCTATCACTAAGAACAAAATCACATTATCTAGAACCATCCACGAACCACCTCATTTCCACACATCTATATCAACCTCCACACAACCAAAACCAACCACTACCACAACCAACACAAAACACTTCCCTAAGTACATAAATCTTGGAATTTCATATTCTATGTTAATATATTATCCAATTTGGGTAGCAATAACTTTCCCTCATAGTTTTAATTATATCAAAGTACAATGAATCTGGATTAGGATTCAGGTCTTACCCTTTCCATATGTTAGGGGTTTTATCACATATTATTCCTTACACATCAAGAAAACAACACATAACATAAAATTAAAACTTTAAGACCCAAACTTATCATACATAAATAATTAATCTTATTAAATTAATATTAATTACATAACATAACGACGCATGCAAAAAATTCTTACATTTATTACATTTGTAAACTTGGAAACATAAAAAACTAGTCCATAAGTGAACTAAATTATCTCATACTAATTTATTCATAACTAGAATCATTCTTATAAATATCATACATAATAAATTTATACATATCCTTGGGAAAAGAAAAATAAGAAAGGATGAGATCAGATACTCAGTAAGGGTAAACAAGGTAGATATCAATCTAACATGAGCATATGGGCATGAGGATATGATAATAGCATTTAGACACCATGCCCTGCATATTATAGATCATAAAAATGAGTCATAGAAAAAATCTTGGCATTTCATAAGACATGAACCATAATGGAATAAAATAACATGATCCATGAGAGCATAACATTTTCATAAGACATAGATTTGTGGAATACACACAAACATATAAAATATTATGTCAAGGTTATCCACCAAGACATTCGTAACATGTTGTTCTTGGTCTAACCACTCATATACATGCTTTAAGCTTGGGATAGCCTCATGTGTACCCTCTTTTCATGATTGGGATAACCTGACATGTACCCCTCAATCTCATTTAACAATAATCATTTCCCAATTCATTTGAGGGATATATAGGTCTCACAAAACACATGGTCAAAATTATACATATATGTGAAACAAGATCATAAAACATTCATCATATCATAACCCATGAAAATAAATGGGTTTCATAAACATTTCATCATATCATCATAATATAACCCATGGAAAAAGGAACGAATTTCATGAACATCTTCTCATCATAAACATAAACCATTTAGAGAAAGAATAAGAATCGTATTCATTGATTATATCCCTGATAAAGAATAAGTTACCTTAAAGGATTTCATATTAGATGGAAGATGATTTTTAAATAAAAATTACTTAGAAATTTTCATGAGAAAAGTAAAATTTCTTTGAAAATCACCTTTTTAAAACTAGATATTTGTAAAATAATACATAAATTATTTTCATTTAAAATAAGCTAGAAAACTTATAAATTTTTTTTGAAAATTATTTAAAATGATTCTTGAGAAAAATATTCTTTTCCCTTTGAAAAAAAATTGTTAAGAGTAAAAACAATTCAAAATCCTTTTCTTTGAAAATAACCTTTAAAACATATAAATGAATCTTTAAAAATCATTTAAAAATTTTCTTGAGGAAAATATCATTTCCACTTTGAAAAAACACATTTTTTAAAACATAAAACATTTTAAAAATTATTTTATTCAAAAATAACCTTTGAAACTAATAAAGTAAGATTTAAATCAAATAATGGTCATGTGGGCAAGAAATTACAATCACATTAAAACAAAGATTCCTTTAATATTTTCGATAAAAGTTAGGTGGGAATTGTTTTGGAAAATAACAATAAGTTTCATTTTAAAAAAAATTAAAAAGGCAAAAATGGGTAAGAATTTATTTAATAAATCATTTTGATAATGTTAGAACATTTTTAAATTTTTTTTATAAAACATGGATATTTAATAAAAAAAATTGACTAAAAAGTGAAATAAATTTAGTTTTCTTTAAAAATGTTATTTTGAAATCTTGAGTACATAAAGAGAGGAAAATGAATGGAAAACATGTATTCTCAATAAATAAATATATTATAATAAAATTTATGAGTTTAATGAGAGATAGATCATAATTATACCTCTTGAATAAATATATCACATATATCTTCTTACTTTCCATTCTATGGGGGATACGATAGCGTCACTCGTGGCATGGCGGACTACCACCTCACGAAGCGGTGTGATTATTTTTTCAATAACTCTTTGCATGAAAGGTAATAAATATAAATTTAATAAATATAAATGATATATATGAAATCATAATTATACTTTAAAGTTGAATTATCATTTACCTTTATTTTTTTCCATTCATTAAAAAAATAGAAATAGTGTTCATGCATACATATAACCTACCATCTCCATGAGAGACTTATTTCATTTTCTATATATAAATTTTATAGATTAATATAAATACATATATAATGAATATATATATTATTTTTATATTATTTTTAACCTATTTGATATGATGTAACCATGATTATTGTGAGTAGGTAGTCTGTCGTACACACAATCAATGTTTTGGTTTCCCATTTGATAGAAGTGGATATGGATATTGGTTATTCCATTAACATAATAAAAAATCAGTATATGGAATATAATGGTGTTATTATATCATAATATTTTAATAATATTAAGAAGGTAGAAGAAGAAATAAAACAAAAATGAAAGTTTAAGAATTTTACATCTTCTTCGAAGAGGATCTTTAGGTTTACACCTAAAGAATTATTATGAGGGATTCTTAACCAAACTAAGAACTCTAGGATGAAGTAATTGAAGTAAGAAATTTATTTGGGTACATATTTTATGAACCAAATGGTTTATAAATTGTGAATAGGATAAAAGAGGGGTGGCCTTTTATAAGTGCGGGAGAGGACACACTTGAAATTTATTAAAAGAATAAAGTGTACCCTAATTTTTCAGATGCCACATATAGAAACCCCACCCAATAAGGCCCACCTAGAATTTATAAGGATAATATGTCACAACCCCAAGCCCACCTCCAATAGAACAGGGGTTGGAAACAAGCATCGAGAAGGAATAACTATAATGGGAGGCCTTTGCCTAATGTACCTATACACATGCATCCAACCATCTTCATATAGTAGTATAGAGGAATATAAAGTAAATACTGTAACATCTAGAGATAAATCATTCATGCAATAAAATCTAGGGAATAAATCATAGTACAATATAATACAACCAAATTTTAAAGGGAAAAATACACACCCACCCAAAAATGAATTCACAACCTTAAAAAAATGGGAATGAAGAAAGTTGAGTAAGCTCAACTACTGATCTCCAAGGTTAACAACCATACGCACTCAATGCACCCAAGTATCACTATGATCCACCATAATCATTTATGATCTATCTATCATCTTCATAATATATAAAACATGTGGACAAAGACCAATCAGGGGTGAGTACATACATACCTAGTAGGACATCCCAAAAACTGAAAGAGAGTAAGTGAGAGATAGATTAATAGTCAGCTCAAGCCAAAGTAAGAGGGAAATAAAACCCAACAGACACAAACACACAAAAACATATATATATATATATATACTCATAACGAAACCCAGACAATAGATAAAGGGGATCTCCATCACACAACCCATTTGAAGTCGATGAGTAAGCATGCAAGTTCAAAGGTCCATCTCTAATGCCCAGCATCATGTGCAACTGCATAAGAATTCGTGTGGAGGGGCCTACTCCTCACCACTACACACTAAAATCAAGGGATATACAACTCCAAACCATGTAACCCATTTAACTTCACTAGAATATGAGTGGAGGGTCCTGCACCCCACAATTGTGCTTTGCAGCTAAGGGAGCCACAACTCACATGGAGAACACACACCCCTCTGAAGCTCGAAGATGAGGGATCACCACTCTATAGATAGAGAACCTACACCCTCCATAGTATGGAGGAGTAATGACTTTATATATATAAATAATATGGTAACTATATCCCTGATGTTAAAGGGGAGTATGAACCTAGCCATATCTCTGATGGTCATTCCCTAATCACTGTCATTGTCAAGCATCTCTTAAAGAAGAATCCCACTGATAAATCCTCTCATCGTATCTTGTATGACAAAATTAAGTCAACCATCATGTTCTATAAGGAAATATACTAAAAATAGGATACTGATATGACAAAATCTGAGTCCAGATGAAGGGGATATGAGAGGAATAACTTCTAGAGGGAATTACACAACGTTTAAGGGGTCTACATGGTGTGTGACCCTTTCTCGTCCCATGGTCGTATCCTCTTTTAAACATGGATTAGAATTCATTTAATAGTATGAGATGTGTATGGGTCATACATGAAATGTCTAAACCACTCAGATCCTATCCGTGTGCTCCTAGACATGACCATGTACATAGATTCAAGCCCGTGTACCTGGTCATGCACTAAGTCATGCCCTGGTACCATCCTATGCCTGTGTACCCTCGGATTACACAGTGTGTTGGACATCATGGGGTCATAAGTATGTTCCATATGGCATAGTTCTTGGCCACCTGAGTAGGGTCACACGGTGTCTGGTCTGGCCATACAAAATGTGATCCTTAACTTTTTTGAAACCCTAATGATATAGACATGGGGATACATGAGACATGTATTCATTCAGGATACATGGTGTGTAGTCAGGTTTTTCATAGAAACTGAATTTCTGTTATGAAATTTCTAGATCTACCACCACCTCTATGAATCTCACCCCAAAGATCACCCAAAATCAGTGGGGTCACTTATGGAAATCATTTCTCAACCTTCGGGGAATGAAAAATAGATTTTGATCACCCATGGTGGTTTATCACGCATCTTGTGCATTACCCATCAGCATATATCATCCTGGATACCAAATATATAGAAATTATCACCTCATCCTACAAAAAAAATATTTATCCATCCACAAATAACCTTCTAAATAATCATTCTCACATCTACCATTAACTTGGGGGTTCGATCACACTCAAACCCACCCCATCAATGTCAAACTGTGACCTCATAGGCCAACGGTGAAAATTACAAAGAATGATAGGGGAAATCACAATAACAAAGGGTGATAAACATCATTGGTCAAGAAATATTGGCCTATGATTATAAAGAAGTAAAATCAGGGTGATATCATGGAATAAAATAATAAATTTAATGAAACAATTTAATTTAACAAGAGGCTCATGTGAAGAGTATGAAAACAAAGATCAAAAGTAGATAAATATATATCCATGCTCAAAATTATATTCAAGGGTAGAAACTAAAATTTATGAGTCCAATATTGATTTGGATTGATCATTAATTAAGAACACATATTATAAAAATGTGGGGATCCCAATGCATTCACTGTTAGCCAATCCACCTCGATTTGATCTCTTTCCATCCTATGACGTGATTCTCCAATGAAGAACTATGAATCTTCTCCTCTGAGAGCTCCCAAGGTTATGCAGTTAACCCTGGTGAGACATTATAACAACATTTAAATAGAGGAAATTAGGTTTTTCGGGAATTTGATAATAAATTAATTTATTTAATTAGTTTATTTTAGTTAAATGCACTGCTAATGATTTTCTTAACTAGATGTCTGATTCTGAACAAAATTAGGTTGTGGTTAGGGTAAACTTTGTGTTCCAAACTTAACCATGGTCTCATATTTCCAATCTGAGTATCTTTTTGTGAGTTATTCCATTTTTTAATAAAACTACATGTATTTGTATAGCGACCCGGCCTTTTCTTACATTACTATTGCATCATTTTAAAGATAAACAACACAATAGTATTACACATTGAGGATCCAGAGGTTTAATGTCTTGGGAAAACTAGGACCATACATAACAAATACAACATCAACCATAAACATTTATTTAATTTCTTCTTCACTAGCTTCTTAGTGGAACTTTTCCTCTCCTTAGTACATGTATACACCTGAGGATATACATCAAAAGGGGTGATCTAGAAGCCTAGTAATAGGATAGATAAGAACAATATAGCATGGGGTGAGCATAATCATGATGTAGGCAAAAGATCATGAACATGAGAGGAGCATAAACAATAAACTTGAAATGTGGCAATGCATAAAAATGAAACATCGTGTCTTAGTGGTTAACTACCACACATAATTGTGAACTGAGATAGCATATTTTTCACACATAATTTCACATTTACTCATGAGATTCATCACTTTACCCAATGCATTGGAGCGCTATATAATTCTGGGCGCACCTGTCACATTTAAACATTCATATTGCGCTATATAATTCCGGGCGCACCCGTCACATCATAACATTATCATTATCATGCTTGCCACATAGAACACATATCAAACATGTACATAAATAACCCATGGAATGGAATGGGTTTCATCTCATAATAACACATTCATAATCTTTGGGTTCCCAAAAGAAAGAGGGAACAACATACTTGATACAAGAACCATCAACCTTGAATGAGTGGTAAAAGGTGAGATCTTGAAAGAAGAGTTATTTTGGAAAACATTTTGATGGACATAAAAACTAGTGACAAAAATTTATATCCCAAAAAATTAAAGTAAATTATGAATAAATTATCTTTGAGGAGTAACCATATCAAAAATGGAGTGAAAGAGGAGAACCTGAAGGAAGAAAAATTGGGTTCGTGATTTCCCCTTACCTTGTACTCAAATGCCTCCTTCTCTTTAATGTACTGTATAATGACATTATATTCATTAATTAGAAATTTCATAACCTTTTATACATTAATAGGGTTCATTCTGGTTTCATTATTTCATATTATGTTCCTTTGGATGACTTATAGAGTTTAAAAACATTGATCGGGGATGTTCGTTTTCATGGTTTTCTTGAACGGTCCACTTGTATTCTTAAATTGATGTTTGGGTAGATCATGGGTAAACATAAATAACTGATATTACCTGTTATTAATGATATTATAGAAGCTTGAATTATTTTATAATGAGTTATATTAGATCCATGTGGACGAATCATTAGATAAGAATTAAATGAAGATTATTTGGGTTAATTTGAGCGGTTTTTGGGTCACAACGAACTCGTTTTAACTTTTCACTTAGTAATATGGCCATAGGTTATTTACAGAACTTAAAATAGAACATAATACATATAAAATATTCTGGTTCAACCATAAAAATGGTTTCATGACCATATTGAAGGTAGAAATGGAAGAAGAGAGCATGTTGTTTTTGAAGGTGATAAATTATCACCACATGAACAATGTTCTCTTTAATAAAATAAAAGGAAGAGGGAAAGGGTATGGGGTGATATAATATACCATTAGAATCATAAGATTACAGTATATTTATAATAATTTAGTTACAAAACAATTTTTATGAGTATAGGTGGGGAGAGATCAAGAAAGGAACTTGAACTTGAAAGAAAATTAAAGGAGAAGAGAGAGAGAGAGAAATTACCTCTAGAATCTTCCTCTTGAGAACCTCCTTAAGGGCCTAAGCGTGGTCTTTTGATGAGACCAGAAGATTTTGGACGTGGGGAAGGTTCTAGGGAAGTTGTTTTGGCAGAGTTTAGAGAAGTCTTGGAGCTTGAGAGGTGTGAGGAAAAGAGGGAGTGAAGGGTGGCTTTTATAGTGGAGGGGAGAGGGGTTTCCTTAATATAAAATTGATTAGTTTATTAATTTCACCTAAGACAAGGAATAGTGAGTCTTGAACGAACAAGAATAGTAATTTTATAATGTAATCCCGAACCAATTGGGCTTACATCAGTAGAACATCATCGGTGACTCAATTAATACATTATTTAGCATTTATTGTGAATTATCGGATTCCACTATTCATCAAAAATTCAAGTATCTCAGAAAAATCTCAAAAATTTACCCCAACCATTTTTCGACGTGTAGAATCCAAAATTGAAGTCCATTTTTCAAAAAAAAATCTAAATATTATTAATTTAATAATTAATAAAAATCATAATTTACTTAAAAAAAACAGTTTTTAAGATTAAAACTGAATTTATAGTTCTTTCAAAAATTACGAAGGGTCTTATAAAATTATCTAAAAACTATTATACATTGATTAATTAATTTATGAATACATTATAGGAAAATAAATATTCTTTTAAATTAATTAATTAATTATAATTAATTATTTATGACTTATAAAATACCAAAAACGTTTACTAAGGTCAAATTTTCACTTTCTAAGATGTCTAAATTTTATTTTATTATTCATAGGTAATGTTCCTCTTATTTACTATTCATAAGGGTCATGTTACTATTCATAAGGGTAGGTTACTATTCATAATGGTAGGTTACTATTCACCAAAAATTATTTTTGTTTCATTAGACTCCAAAAACAATCTTGAACACAACCGTGTATGTTGGATTTTTAAAATTCAAAACATAGGGGTGAAAAAATTATGTTTAAAGGTCACTTATCACTTAGTAGTTCATTATCTTGTGTTCTTATGACATAAATATAAGAAGGGAATTTTCCATTGAAAAACTTTGGGTCGTTACATTCTTCCCCCTTAAGAAATTTCACCCCCGAAATTTTACTTTACACAAACAGGTGAGGGTACTTCTCCTTCATTGCCTCTTCTGGTTCCCAACTTTCTTCCTCAAACTTATGGTTCCTACACAACACTTTGACAAGGCGGGTTGTCTTGTTTCGTAGAACCTTATCACTTCAGTCCAAAAATTTTACCGGCTACTCCTCATAGGAGAGATCATCTTCCAACTGCACCACCTCTGAGTTTAGTACATGTGAGGGGTATGGTATGTACTTCCTCAGTAGTGATACATGAAACACATCATGAACTTGAGCCATATTCGGTGGAAGTTCCAAACAATAGGCCACAGCTCCTATGCGGTCAAGGATCTCAAAGGGGCCAATCTACCTTGGTCTTAGCTTCCCTTTCTTCCCGAATCTTATGAATCTATTCCATGGAGATATTTGAAGGAAGACTTTATCTCCAACATTGAACTCCAAGTCCCTTTGACGGCTGTCATCATAGCTCTTTTGCCGACTTTGAGCAGCTTTGATGTGTTTCTGGATGACTTGAACCTTCTCTGTCATCTCTTGAACAAGATCGGGACCAAGTAGTTTTCGTTCTCCAACTTCATCCCAACAGGTTGGATTTCTACATCGCTTCCCATAAAGAGCTTCATACGGAGTCATCTGAATACTCGAGTGGAAGCTATTTTTGTATGAGAACTCAACCAATGGGAGATTCTGATCCCAACCACCTTTTAATTCAAGAGAGCATGATCTTAGCATATCTTTAAGCGTCTGAATAGTCCTTTCAGACTGGCCATCAGTTTGGGGGTGATAGGCTGTGCTGAAATTTAATTCAGTACTCAAAGCATGTTGAAGGCTCCTCCAGAATTTAGATGTGAACCTTAGATCATGGTCAGAGACAATCGAGAGTGGAACACCGTTCAATCTCACTACTTCCTTCACATATATCCTTCCAAGTTATTCAAGTGATAGGTCTTCCTGAATTGCGATAAAATGGGCAGTCCTAGTGAGTCGGTCAACCACAACCCATATCGAATTGATTCCCCTTTGACGTTTTCGGGAGACCCATGACAAAGTCCATAGTAACATTTTCCCATTTCCACATAGTTATAGTCAATGGCTGCATCATACCTTTGGACTTTTGCCGCTCAACTTTAACTTGCTGACATACAAAGCACCTTGATATATATTCTGCAATCTCCTTCTTCATGTTATCCCACCAGAAGTGTTCTCGGAGATCACGGTACATCTTGGTACTCCCAAGATGGATAGAGAAAGTTGAGCTATGTGCATTATCCAACAGATCCTTCTTTATCCTGGGTGATGAAGGAACACAAAGCCGTGTTCCAAACTGAATCACACCATCATCGTCGATATGGAACTCTTGCAGCTTCCCTTCCATTACTGCATTCACCCTCTTTTGTATCTCCACATCATCCCTTTGTGCTTCCTTAATCTTCTGTTGGATGGATGGTTGTGCAATCATTTGGGCAAGGTAGGATGTATCCCCTGCCCCTACGATTCCCAAATCCATCCTTTGCATATCCAAAAAGATAGGGTCTTTCTCAATCCTCAACATGGATAGAGTAGCAGGTTCTTTCATGCTTAGAGCATCAGCTACCTTGTTCGCCTTCCCAGGATGATAGTGAATAGAGCAATCATAATCCTTGATTAGATCTAACCATCTCCTTTGACGCATGTTGAGCTCCTTTTGTGTGAATATATACTTTAGTCTCTTGTGGTTGGTGTATATGTCACACTTCTCGCCATAAAGGTAGGGCCGCCAGATTTCCAAGGCAAAAATCATGGCTTCCAGCTCTAGATAATGCGTCGGGTAGTTCTGCTCATGGATCTTCAACTATCGTGAGGCATAGGCTATCACATTATCATTTTTCATGAGTACACAACCCAAGCCTTTCTTTGAAGCATCGCTGTATATCACAAAACTTTCTCCACTTTTTGGTAGTGTGAGTACAGGTGCAGTGATCAGCCTTCTCTTTAGCTCCTTGAAGTTTCCCTCACATTCTTCCGTCCATACATACTTTACCCCTTTCCTTGTTAACTTAGTTAGCAGGCTTGACAATCGTGAGAAGTTTCTCACAAAACATCAATAGTACCCAGCTAATCCAAGAAAACTACGGATTTCTGTGACAGTAGAGGGCCTGGGACATTCCTCAATCGCCTGTGTCTTTGAAGGGTCTATAGAAATTCCCTCGCTTGTGATCACATGTCCCAAGAACGTGACTTGATTCATCCAAAATTCACACTTGCTGAACTTGGCGTACAACTTCTCCTTTCTCAATGTCTCCAACACAAGTCTTAGATGTTCTTCATGTTCATCCTTGCTCTTGGAGTAGATGAGAATATCATCGATAAACACTACCACAAATTTGTCGAGGTAATTTCTAAATACTCTATTCATCAAATCCATGAAGATTTTAGGGGCATTAGTAAGTCCGAAGGGCATCACCAAAAACTCATAGTGCCCATACCTTGTACGGAAGGCAGTCTTCTAAATATCTTCCTTCTTCACCTTTACTTGATGATATCCAGAATGAAGATCCACCTTTGATAAGTATTGAGCTCCTCTTAACTGATCGAACAAGTCATCAATCCTTGGGAGAGGATACTTGTTCTTTATGGTGATCTTGTTGAGTTCCCGATAATCAATACACAGCCGCATGGTACCATCTTTCTTCTTCATAAAGAGCACTGGCGCACCCCAAGGTGATGCACTAGGGCGTATGAACCCTTTGTCCAGATGCTCTTTCAGCTTCTTCTTTAACTCCTCCAATTCGATAGGATCCATCCTATAGGGGAACTTCGAGATAGGAGTAGCTCCGGGTATGAGTTCAATTGAGAACTCTACCTCACGATCCGGGGGAATTCCTGGTAACTCTTCGGGAAATACATCACCATATTCCCTTACGATGGGCATTTCCTCAAGGATGGAACTTTCCTTTGACTCAACCATTTGGGTGAGGTATGCTTCTTCATAGGGAATCAACACCCAAACCATTGAAGGATTTCTCAAAGGAGATTCATGATCTTCCTTGCATTTGTAGAGGAGCATGGGAAGGTTCGGAATATGAAAATATATTTCCTTTTCCCGACAGTTGATATGTGCTCTATATAACAAGAGTTAATCCATTCCCATTATAGCGTTGAATTCCACCAAGGGAAGTATTACGAGATTTTCCAGAAGAATCTTCCCACATACGTCAACAGGAGAAGAGTCAAACACTTTGGTTTCAATGATTGCACCACTTGGTGTTTTTACAGATATCTCTACTTCAAGGTTTCGGGGCTTCGATTCTATAGTTCTAGCAAACTTGCAAGATATAAAGGAATGCGTAGAACCAGAATCAAACAAGACTTTTTCCATTCTTGAGTGAATAGGAAATGTACCTTGTATGACTTCATTATCATGTTCCACCTCCGCAGTAGTGATGGCATAATCTTTCCCTTGTTCCTTTGGCTTTGGTGGTTGTTGGCACTGATTACCCTCGAGAGCTCGAGGTTTAGTGCACTGGTTTGAATAGTGTCCTAGTTCCCTACAGTTGTAGCATTGAACCACGAGTGGTTCTCTCCTTTCATCGGCTACATTATCCTTCCTTTTCATGTCTTTTCGGCATTCGTGAGAAAGGTGTCCTTCTTTCCCACACTTGAATCATTTCCCCGTCCCTTTGAGGCAGTTCCCATGGTGCAACTTCCCACATTTTTGGCATGTGGGTCGTTGTGTTTTCTTCCCACCTTTGTCATTAGATCCACTGGCTTGAAACTCCATCTTTCTTTTCTTATCACCATATCCATGGGACCATTCTCCAAACTCCATATCCACTTTGAGAGCACACCGAACAACTTCTTCATAACTCCCAAAGTCTCAAATTGAAAGAGCCTTTCGAAGATGTGGTTTTAATCCACTAAAGAATCTATCAATTTTTCTATCATTGTTGATAACAAAACCTGAAGCATACATTGCGAGCCTTGTGAAATTTTCTTCATAGGTTGTGACAGATTCTCCTTCTTTTTTCTTGAGCTCTATGAATTCTCTCTCCATCTTCGTACGATGAGTTCTTGGGAATTACTTATTAAGAAACATTATCTTAAAGTCTTCCCATTCCATCTCTTCAATTTCCTCCCTTGGCTTGGTGTTCTTAATCAAATCCCACCATTGATCAGCTTCTCCATCTAGATGATAAATGGTTAGAGTCACCTTCTCTATCTCGGAACAGTGAAGAACAGAAAATATCTTCTCCATGGAGTTGACCCACTATTCCGCAACTAGTGGATCGGAAGATCCACAAAACGTCGGTGGTCGTTGCCGCATAAAATATTCGATTGCTAGTTGTTATATCTTTGGTGAAGGAGGACGTTCCCCATTATTATGGTTATTATTCATAACCTGAGATAATTGGGTAAGAATCGCCATGAAGTTTTGAACTCCACCTCCCAAATCATTGGGGATGTTGTTCGGGCAATCGTTGCATTAGCCCTCGCAAGAGTTGTTGGCCTGATTTCTCCCGGTTCCCACCATTTTCTAAAATAGAAAAGGTTAGAACAAAACATAAGTAAACAATTCATGAATAACATATTCATTTAAACAATTATACCAAAAACATAACATATGGGATCCCTAGGTAAATATTCTTGTGTATGTGTTTGTACTTATTCTTATGCTAGAGGTTTTCTCTAGGGTTTACTAATCCTAATTCCCAAATTAACTAAACCTCCCTTTGATACCAACTATAGAGACCCGGCCTTTTCTTACATTACTATTACATCATTTTAAAGATAAACAACACAACAGTATTACACATGTAGGATCCATAGGTTTAGTGTCTTGGGCTAACTAGGACCATATATAACAAATACAACATCAACCATAAACATTTATTTAATTTCTTCTTCACTAGCTTCTTAGTGGCACTTGTCCTCTCCTTAGTACATGTATCCACCTGAGGATATACATAAAAAGGGGTGAGCTAGAATCCCAGTAAGAGGATAGATAAGAACAATATAGCATGGGGTGAGCATAATCATGATGTAGGCAAAAGATCATGAACATGAGAGGAGCATAAACAATAAACTTGAAATGTGGCAATGCATAAAAATGAAACATCATGTCTTAGTGGTTAAATACCACACATACTTTTGAACAAAGCTAGAATCTTGTTCACAAATCATTTCACATTTACTCATGAGATTCATCACTTTACCCAATGCATTGGAGCGCTATATAATTCTTGGCGCACCCGTCACATTTAAACATTCATATTGCGCTATATAATTCTGGGCGCACCCGTCACATCATAACATTATCATTATCATGATTTCCACATAGAACACATATCAAACATGTACATAAATAACCCATGGAATGGAATGGGTTTCATCTCATAATAACACATTCATAAGCTTTGGGTTTCCAAAATAAAGAGGGAACAACATACTTGATACAAGAACCATCAACATTGAATGAGAGGTAAAAGGTGAGATCTTCAAAGAAGAGTTCTTTTGGAAAACATTTTGATGGACATAAAAGCCAGTGACAAACATTTATATCCCAGAAAAGTAAATTAAATTATGAACAAATGATATTTTAGTAGTAACCATATCAAAAATGGAGTGAAAGAGGGAGAACCCGAAGGAAGAAAAATTGGGTTCGAGATTTCCCCTTACCTTGTACTCGAATGCCTCCTTCTCTTTAATGTCCTGTATAATGACATTATATTCATTAATTAGAAATTAAATAACCTTTTATACATTAATAGGGTTCATTATGGTTTCATTATTTCATATTATGTTCCTTTGGATGACTTATAGAGTTTAAAAACATTGATCGGGGATGTTCGTTTTCATGGTTTTCTTGAACGGTCCACTTGTATTCTTAAATTGATGTTTGAGTAGATCATGGGTAAAAATCCAAAACTGATATTACATATTATTAATGATATTACATAAGATTTAATGATTTTATAATGAGTTATATTAGATCCATGTGGATGAATCATTAGATAATAATTAAATGAAGATTATTTGGGTTAATTTGAGCGGTTTTTGGATCACAATGAACTCATTTTAACTTTTCACTTAGTAATATGGCCATAGGTTATTTCCAGAACTTAAAATAGAACATAATACATATAAGATATTCTGGTTAAACCATAAAAATGGTTTCATGACCATATTTAAGGTAGAAATGGAAGAAGAGAGCATATTGTTTTTGAAGGTGATAAATTATCACCACATGAACAACATTCTCTTTAATAAAATAAAAGGGAGAGGGAAAGGGTATGGGGTGATATAATATAACATTATAATAATAATATTACAGTATATGTATAATAATGGAGTTACAAAACAATTTGGATGAGTATAGGTGGGGAGAGATCAAGAAAGGAACTTGAACTTGAAAGGAAATTAAAGGAGAAGAGAGAGAGAAATTACCTCTAGAATCTTCCTCTTGAGAACCTCCTTAAGGGCCTAAGCTTGGTCTTTTTATGATACCAGAAGCTTTTGGAAGTGGGGGAGGTGCTAGGTAAGTTTTTTTGGTAGAGTTTAGAGAAGTCTTGGAGCTTGAGAGGTGTGAGGAAAAGAGGGAGTGAAGGGTGGCTTTTATAGTGGAGGGGAGAGGGGTTCCCTTAATATAAAATTGATTAGTTTATTAATTTCACCTAAGATAAGGAATAGTGAGTATTGAATGACCAAGAATAGTAATTTTATAATTTAATCCCGAACCAAGTGGGCTTACATCAGCAGAACATCATCGGTGACTCAATTAATACATTATTTAGCATTTACTGTGAATTATCGGATTCCACTATTCATCAAAAATTCAAGTATCACAGAAAAATCTCAAAAATTTACCCCAACCATTTTTCGACGTGTAGAATCCAAATATGAAGGCCATTTTTCAAAAATAATTTTCTAAATATTATTAATTTAATAATTAATAAAAATCATAATTTACTTAAAAAAACAGTTTTTAAGATTAAAACTGAATTTATAGTTCTTTCAAAAATTACGTAGGGTATTATAAAATTATCTAAAAACTATTAGACATTGATTCATTAATTTATGAATACATTACAGGAAAATAAATATTCTTTTAAATTAATTAATTAATTATAATTAATTATTTATGACTTATAAAATACCAAAAATGTTTACTAAGGTCAAATTGTCACTTTCTAAGATGTCTAAATTTTATTTTATTATTCATAGGTAATGTTCCTATTATTTACTATTCATAAGGTTCATGTTACTATTCATAAGGGTAGGTTAATATTCATAAGGGTAGGTTACTATTCACCAAAAATTATTTTTGTTTCATTAGACTCCAAAAACCATCTTGAACACAACCGTGTATGTTGGATTTTCAAAATTCCAAACATAGGGGTGACAAAATTATGTTTAAAGGTCACTTATCACTTAGTAGTTTATTATCTTGTGTTCTTATGACATAAATATAAGAAGGGAATTTTCCATTGAAAAACTTTGGGTCGTTACAATTTGATATTAATATATTTAATATTTTTAAATTTTCAATTTAAGGCTCGCCAGTCCATAGAATCTCATGTTGTCTCTATGTTTGGATTTGAAAATATTACTTAATATATTTCAAATTATTGCAAGGTAAAAATAGGCTCACTATATTATTCCCCTCTTCAAGGCTATTTTCCCTAAAAAAACAATCTGAAAAATGTTTGGGGATATTGATCCCTCATCGGGCTCTCCCGCTCTCATGAGATCTCTTGCATGCTCTCATACTGTCACAACACACAAACCAAGAGAATGGTTTATCCTAATATGATCATCTGCTGCTAATCCTCAATCACCACTTCATACTCTATGAAGGTGGATCCATCCTCGATGTCCATATCTCCTCAATCAATGAAATTCATAGGATCATTAACATATCTCCTCAGCTACAACACATGGAAGATGTCATGAACTTGTTTTAATTTTAGTGATAAATCTAGGTAGTAAGTAACCCTGTCAATCCTCCATAGGATATCAACTCACCCGATGAACCCAGAGGATAACTTTAATCTTCGGAAAAACCTATAAAATCCTCATCATGGGGAGAATCTCAGTAAAACATGGTCTCCCTACTCAAAATCCAAGGGCCTATGATATCGATATGCATAATATTTCTATAGGATCTAACCTAGCCTCATAATCTCACAAATCAAATTAATTTTCTCGATCGTCTCCTGTACTAACTCTATCCCAAAAAGATATGTATATCCAATCTCAGTCCAACACAAGGTTGGATTTTAGGGTCTCCCATACGAAGTCTAGAAATGTACCATGGAGATCATAGAGTGATAGATATTATTTTAACAAAAATCTATAAATGTAAATTGATCCTCCCAGCTTTTTTTGAAGTCCAAAATATGAACTCTCAACATTTCCTCTAACAACTTGATAGTGTGCTCAGTCTACCCATCATTCAAGGGGTGAAATATCATACACGTCTACAAATGAGTATGAAATGCCTCCTACAGGACTCTCTACAACCATGATGTAAACTGTGAATCTCATTTAGAGACAATCATCGAGGGTACCCCATAGAGCTAGATAATCTTCCATATGTACAACTATCTTAGACTCTCCATTGAAATTTGGTCTTTGATGGTAAGGAAGTGTTACAACATCATAATTTATTCAAATATCACCTTTATAGAATTGTGTCCTCTCACTATCCATGGAAACCCTATCACAAAATTACATGGATATGTCATCTTATTTCCACTCCAATATCTCAAGAGTTTGTGTCAAAAATGTCAAAACCCGGTGCTCATCCTTCACCTGCTGACATGTGAGACACTGAGAGATGAACTCGGCAACACTTTACCTCATTCAAATTTACTAAAACTACCACTGATGGTCCCTATACATCTTCCATACATTGGGATGTGCATCCAAAGGATAAGTGTGAAACTCCCTCATTACCTCCTCTCGCATTGTGACCAGAACCACCATTCGTCCCTAGAAAAGGATGATGTGTTTCCCTCCTTTAGAAAATCCATCTAGTGAATCTCATGAAGATATTTGATCATGGATAACCTCAAATTTGATGTCTCAACTAATCCTCTCTCACACACTAGATAAGTAGAGGATTAAACACCATTGAATGAAGATAAGATACACCCCACTCCTTCACCAAGGACAACTACAAAGAATCAAACTACTAAAATGCCTCCTCCACCAAATGTGAACGGGACTTCCTGTTAAGGGTATCTACCACCATGTTTCTCATTCCATGAGTATAGACTATATCAAAGTCATAGTCCTCTAGGAACTCCAAACAATATCCCTATCTCAGGTTTAGATCTCTCTATATGATTATATGACTGAGACTCTAGTGGTATTAATAAACAAAAAAATGCTCTCCCAAAAGATAGTTCTTGAACATCTTTGAAGAGAATACTACCTCTACCAACCATAGGTCATGATTCTCATAGTTCTTCTCATGGGATCTAAACTAACTACACCCATATGTTATCATTTCCTACCTCTAAACCAACATGAAAATGATCCCAACTCTTGAGGCATCGCAATACACTATATACTTCATGCCCTCCTCTGATAGTCTCAAAATAAGAGTAGTAGTCAACCTCAAAGTGGATTCTATCCTGGAGAAGTCCCCCATGAACCTCATGTAGTACCCTTCTAGGCCAAGGAAACTAGAAACCTCTGACACACTCTTGGGTGGATCTTAAGAAATTACTGCATCAATCACCATTGGTTTCATAGCTAATTAATGATTAGAAATGAAATTCCCCGAGAAGTAAAACTTACAGATACAAAACTGGCACTTCGACAAATTACCATAAAGAAGGTTCTCCCGGAGAAAGTATAGAGAAATCCTTATGTTCTATGCATGTTCCTCCTATGATGCATATTAGATGAGTATTTCATTAATGAAGACAAAAACATATCAATCAAAGTATGGATAAAATATCTAGTTTATCAAATACATAAATACAGTGGGAGAATTCTTCACACCAAAAGACCTCACCAAGAACTCATAGTGTTTGTACCGACATCAGAATGTCGGGTTCAGAATATCATCCTCATGAACCCTCAAATGGTGGTACTAGACCTGAGGATGATCTTTAAGAACAAACTCATGCCTCACAACTAATCAAAGAGTTCATCAATCCTTAGAAAGGGGTAACTATTCTTTATCATTTTCTATTTCAGGCAATGATAATCAATACAAATCACCAAACTATGATCCACCTTTTTCATGATAAAAACTCGAGATTCCCAGGAAGACACACTGGGTATGATAAAACCACTCTCTTAAAGTTCCTTTAATTGTACCTTGATCTCCTAGATCTCGTTAGGGGTTATCTGAATGTCTCAAAAGATATTGGTATGGTTTTGGGGTGAAATTCAATGTTTAATTCCATCTCCCACCTCTTAGGTAGTCCTGAACCATCCTCGAGGAAGATGTATATAAAGATATCCACTATAAAAGGAATCCATATGCTTAAATATTCTATTCCACTAAAACTTTATAGATTATGGGTGATGGGATGAAGCCTCCTTCAAGAAAGGACCACTTTCTTAGTCATGATAACTCTCTCTCCCACAAAATATAATCTTGTCCCATCTATTTGAAGGAATCTGTCCCCCCCCCAATGATAAAAATAAATATGGTATTGAACCATGTACAACCAGTCCATACCCAAGATGAAATTATAAGGTTTCATCCTGACAACTAAGAGGTCCCACATGAAACTCTCCCCACCAAGTGATAGCTCACACGCTGGAAGATAAGAAATATGAAAGAATCACTCCCTGTAGGAACCTCTAGTCATTGTTTTTGGGATAATTATCAAGTGTAAGATCCATCTATCACAATAGGAATAAGAATATTAAGTAATGACTCACACCAGTGTCCACAAGTACTGAGGAAATATTATAATAAACATCAACTATGCCCTTATCATCTCATGTGAAGCTTGGTTGTATCCCTCCATGGCATGCAACTACCCATAGCTCAGACTGCCCCTGATCCTGACATGGGACACCTTGTGGTGGTGGTGGTGGTGGTAGGAGCTTGTAATGTTGTCCTCCACCAACTGATCCTCCCTCAAGATTTACTCATGATCCTCTACTAGCACTGCCTCCCTGAGAGCCGCCATGTCCATGCTTGGGAGAACCCTCATCATGTTGTTGCTTTTACCGTGGTGTTCCATCCATTGTTCTTTTATACTACTTTTGACAATGGGTTGGGAAAACATTAGAAAAGTTACCTTGTCCATCATAATCATAACATCACCCCTCTCCAGGCTGATTGGGTCCTCTACATGATCCCTGAGCTGTAAATCCTCACATATGAGTCTGGAAATGTGAATGCCTCCTATTATGAGATCTTTACATCTGATGTATGCTACCTGATGCAGATGACTCGACCACAAGATGACCACTGATGACTCCAACCACTCATCTCCCCTTTGACATTAGTCTCTTAGTCACCAAATCCCACTCTAGCATCCCAGTATAAGTGGGTAGGTATAAGAAATCCACACTAGCTTGAATGTCTATATGGAGACCCTTCTAGAACTTACTCACCCAGAATAAGTTGTCTCATACCATATCTAGGGAGTACCATGAAAGGTCCATGAACCTCATGGAATACTCAGCTATTGACATATCACTTTGTTATATCTCAATAATCTCCTAAATTTGAACTGAGTGCAAGCACGAAGTGTAATACTCCTCATGAAACAGATACTAGAAGTCATACCATGATAGCATCATCTCATTATGGTTCTATGTAACCAAACTCTTCCAGCACCTAGATACTCTATGAAAAAGACCGGTTTCTAGAACAACCATTTAATCAATCATATTCTGAACCATCCTAAAGACTCAAACCACCAACTCAATCCAATCCTCTACTACCTAGGGATCTGGCTCGCCATGGAACCTCAATGGTCTCTATTGCTAGAAATCATGAGTGTTTTAATCCTACGTACACCCTAATCCTAGAATATTGTTACTAAATACTACTCAATGGGAATGTGTGTTTCTAACTTCCAACTTAGACGAAACATATTGTGGGATAGCCCCTAAACTGAGGTCTTATCACTCATCAGATCATCATCACAATTTGAAATCGGTAACCTAGTTGGTTTTTGTCCTAGAGGAATACTAATATTAATAAAGACGTTCCATGGTCTGATGAGAATATATATATATATATATATGGGGAGATGAATCATTAAGGATACTCAAAGGACTTGGTCCTATGTGATGCATGTATGGATTTTCCCTATAACCAATGTCTTGGTATGCTGATTAGACAAGGAGGTAGTCAGAGTCCTGGTGTATGGATATGTTGTTCATCGCACCAAAACTGGGTTCTCTGGCCTGAAATCCACACTCGATACACTCTGAAACTTTTTCTCTAAGTTCTCAACCAATCATCATAAGGGGGAAACTCCAGAAACCATCCTGAGGAAAAAACACCTCTAATACCACTTTGTAGCGACCTGATCAACCATGGCCCACCTGGGCTGTGGAAGGTTGAGTCATCACAACCCCAAGACCAACTCTAATATTTAAAGGGATAGTGAAAATCTCCAAGAAGGAATAATTATAATGGGAGGATTTTTCCTAATGTACTTGTATGCATGCACCCAACCATCTTCTTGTTGCAGTGCAGAGAAATTTAAAGTAAAGACTATAACATCTAGAGGTAAACTATGAATTCAATAAAATCTAGGTAATACATTAGATTATAATATAAAAAAACAAATTTTAAAGGAAAAAATAGATTCTCACATAGAAATGAAGTCTGAAACTAACAACAATTGAGAATGAAGAAAGATGGGAGAGCTTGGCTCCTAATCTCCAAGCCCAACCACCGTATATGGTCAATGCACCCAGGTATCACTATGCTCCTCCGTAATCACCACTAATCTATTAATCATCTGTATAATACATGATAGGTGTGGAAAAATCCCATGTAGGGTGATTATATACATACCTAGTAGGATGCCTCAAAAACTAAAAGGGAGTGATAGAGAGATAAAACAATAGTAATCTCAACCTAAAGCAAGAGGGAAACAAAACCCAATAGACACACACATGAACACACACACATACACACACTCACTCACTCACACACACACAGAGAGATATATATATATATATATATTCTAATAAATAAACCCAGATGAGAATGAAATGGGATCTTCAACTCACAGCTTGGTTTAAGTTGATGAGTAAGCCTACATGTCCAAAGGTTTATCTCTAATGCCCAACATCATGCGCAACTACATAAGAAATCACATGGAGGGGTCCTCTACTCACCTATGTGCACTATAGTAGAGGGGTACATAACTCTAAACCATGTAACCCATGTAGATTCACTATAATATGAGTGCAGGGGCCTACACCACACAATTGTGCTTCACAATCGAGGGATCCACAACTCCTGTGGAGGACCCACACCTCATTGGAGCTCAAAGTTGAGGGAGTACCACTGCATAGATTGATAATCTATGCCCTATATAATATGGGGTACTAAATCTATCCATATAAAGAACATGGAGAACGTTTATCTTGATTTAATATGGGATTACTAACCCCGAAATCGCTCTGATAATCCTTCCTCCATCATTATCATCATCAAGCGTCACCTAAAAAACATCTGGCTTGAAAAACCTCACATCATATCATGTATGACACAATGAAGACCACCATTATTTTCTACATGGAATGATACTCAGGATAGGATAATAACATAAAAAAATCCAAGTCCAGACAAAGGAGATATGAGGGGAATAAATTTTGAAGGGAAGTACATGGCATATAAGGGATCCAAATAGTGGGTGGCCTCACCTTGTCACCTAGTTGTGTCCTCCTATGGACACAGATTAGAATACATGTCATAGTACATGGAATGTATGGGTTATAAACGGTGTGTCTCATCCACTTGAGTCTTTCTTGTGTGCTCTTATCCATACCTATGTATGTTAGGTTGTTCTTATATACCTAGTTGTGCACTTAGTCATGCTCAGGTACCATTCTATGCCCATATACTCCCGAAGTATACGGCGTGTCAGACCGTTTGGGGTCTTGAAAATGTTTCATCTAGTAAATATCTTGGTCACTTGAGTAGGGTCACATGGAATGTGATTTTTCCACATAGTGTGCAATACTTAACTTTTCTAAAACCCTAGCGTCGTAGATAGGGGAAATACACCATGTGTTCTTTCGGGATACATGACGTGTAATCGGGTTTTTTATAGAAACCAAATTTCCTTCAATAGATTTTCATATCCCATGATTCCATCATTAATATCTCCCAAATACCACCTAAAATTAGATTTGTTCACCTCTGTTCAATATTTACCACCTCTAATGGACAAAAAATTGATTATGATCACCCGTGGTGGTCTATTGCACGTCATGTGCGCTACCTGTCACTCGCCATTATCCCAGATCCAATATCTATGGAAATCATCACCCACATCCCACAAAGAATATCGATCCATAAAAAAATCACCATCCCAGTCATATTTTTTAAATATTTCCACCTATCTTTTGGTTCAATCTTGCTCAAATCCACCCCAAAAATGTCGAACCATTACTCTATAGGCCAACAATGAATAACATGAACAATGATGGGGGAAATCATAATAAAAAAGGGTGATAAAAATAATTGTAAAAGAATTATTGGACTATAATTAAAAAGTGTATAAATCTGAGTGAGATCATGGAATAAAATAATAAATTTAATGAAACAATTTAATTTAATAACAGACTCATGTATAGGGTAGGAAAACACAGATCAAAATACGATAAACATATATCCATGATTGAATTTTTAATCAAATGTGTAAACTACAATTGATGAGTCCTACCTCTATTTAGATCAATTTTTGGTGAATAAAATGTTCACCAGCAATGTGAGGATCCCACGTTGTTCGTTGACTTCCAATCTACGTTGATTCGATCTCTCATCGTCCTCTGATGTGATCCGCTAAGGAATAATGATGAACCTCCTCCTATAAGAGATCCCAAGGTTATGTGGTTAACCCTGGTGAATTAATATTATAGTATTAAATAGAAGGAATTAGTTCTTTTGGGAATTTAATAAAAAATTAATTTATTTATTTTAGTAAAACGCACCACCAACGACCACCTTAACCAAACATCTGGTGCTAACCAACTTTAGGTCACGCCTAGGGTAAACCCTATGTTTTAGACTCATAAGTGGTCTTAGATTTTTTATTTGTGAATTTTTTTTGGTGTTATTTTATTTTTTTAATAAAATTAAACACACGTGATATTAATATATTTAAAAAAATTAAAAATCAATTTCAGGCCCAAGGAGCCTTGGAATCTCGTGTCATCTCAATGTCTGGCTCCAAAAATATTCCTTAATGTATTTCAAAGACTTAAAAGGTAAAAATAGGTTCACTACACTATAATTATCCAAAATGGGTCATTATTGAACCTTATAGTTGATAAGGTTGAAATATGGTCATCCAATAGGTGTTGGACAAGTTTATAGGTCATTTTATTCCTTATATTTTTTATTTTATCCCCCAGTAAACTCATTTTAACCTTAACCATGGTAATTAATTTTTACTATTTTATAGTGGCTTCATTTTATAGTTCTTCTTAGATGGATATTGTAGTATCTATGGGCACAAATATTCTTTGTAGATATTTCTATCTCTATCTATGTTCTGAACTATTCGTGGGGGTATTCAGGTTCTTCCTTCATTGTCTATCCTCCTCGGATTCCTTCACCCATAGATATGGTTTAGATATGGGCTTTTTATACTTGAATTGATATTCGTGTGATAGTCCATGGGTTCATCAAGTGTCTACAGCTCTGAGTTCATGGACAGTGACTCTTGGGTAGCGGGGTTTGACTCAGGAGATGATTTGGATTCCTTTGAGTGATGATTGTTGGTGGTATGGCGGTGTTCAATTTTCAGGAGTTGTTCAAGATGAAGAATTTCATGGTGATATTGATGGAAAACTATAGGAGTTTGAGTGGATTATGGATGTGAGATAGGGATTCCAATGATCTTCTATTCAATGGAGGTTTATAAGTTCTATGGTGTCACTTAGTGGATGATTCTTTTCTTCAGTGGTTTTAGAGAAGGTTCAGTTTGAATCCAATCTAATTTTTGGGTTTTTTGTTTTATTGAGTCATAGATGTATCATCATCATTGTATTTTGTCTCATTTTATTTAGATATCGGTGCAACTGGTTATAGGTACCATAGGGTGGGAGACCTTGAAAGAGAGATGGGTGTGTTGACACCCATCATTCCGCCATCTGTCCTCATATTTTGAGTGGATGAGTACCCTAATTTTTATTTTTCTTAGTTTTTTATATCTTCTTTTTCATTTCATCTTGTTAAAAGTGTAGTGAGTTCCTCACATGCATTATCAAGTGGGTGGCTCGTTTGAGAGATAGGTATGTTTTCATTTATCATCTGGTCCCCCTCCACATGTTTTTAAATATGTGAGGGGTGCTCTGCCCCATTTTATTTATTAGAATGACACAACTCTTGGTAGAAGGTGACACATCATCATCGACTAATTTCATTATTTCATCATCTGGAAGTAGGGGAAACATGACTTTTTCTATTTCTTATCTTGATGTTTGTTACCTATTGGACATTCAAGATCATTATGTCCTTTGATTCATGAATTTTAGGTTCATTACCTATTTTTTTATAATGGGTTCCCTATTTTCCTAGTTTTCAAAATAGTTATTCTTCTTTTATGTTTAATAAAGGGGGATTTACCCTCAAACTGATTAAAAAACCACCATTTTTTCACTATTCATTGAAAAAATTTACTTTTCAAAAAATTATCAAAAATTTACTATAAGATAATTTTGAAATTTTGATTTGAAAAATGAAGTTCATTTTTTCTAATAAACTTTGTAAAAGTGAAAAAAATTAATTTTAAATTAAGTGCGCAAAATGGGATGAAACTTACATTTGAGAAAAATATAGTTTTTAAGTGTTAAATCGGATTTATTATTATCTCATGCCTAGAAAATACATAAGATGAATGATAAACATTTAATTAAATATATAATATATAAATTTCATTAAAATCATTCACCAAAAGTTATTTATTTAATTTATTGAGAAAAAACATGTTTGTGCGCATAAAAATAGTTTTTTAAAAAAAAGATTTACATTATTTTCAAATGGTTATTATTGTAATTTATAATTAATTTTTCACTAAATAATTAATGTTATATAAATATGTATACCATATATTTTCATAATTTAGTTAATCTTATTCATACCCATCATTCCAATGACTAGGTAATAACGATCATATTAAATAATAATATTTTAATAATATGTCATGTTTTGTTTAAACTCAGTGTTGCGTGTAACACAAGAAATTAAAGAAAATAAATTTATTTTAAAAAATTTTATAAAATCACAGGGTGTTACATTCTACCCCCTTGAATAAATTGTGTCCTCACAATATGAACTTATTATTATTAATCAAGTTGTAAAATATTGTTACTATTTTCAAGTACTCCTCAACCCTTCTTTTGATCATGCTTTGGTTGGGTCTCATTTAGGGGTTCTTAGGGTGAAATTTTGAAAATTTTGAAAGGATCTTTCATTGTGCATAGTTGTCACATGGTTCGCCCAAACCGTGAACCCTGCTAGTGAAAACTATAAAAATATAGGCAGTGGGGGTCTACATGGTTGGCACATGGTTTGAAAAAATTTGCACCCACCTAGTAGAAATTATACACCCCTTTAGAGGGGTGCACAATTAGGGAACATAGTTTGACAAACCATGTGGCCCCCTATAAGAAATCGTGTGTGCGGTTTTTTTTAATTTTGAAAATTAACTTAAAAAGTATCGAACCCTTATTTCTTCCCCTACTCAACCCTAAATAAAAATTGTACGTCCTTATAGATCATTGGAGCTCTCAAGAACCAATTTTGTATCCTCCAAACCCTCTATAAGGAAGATCAAATTTAGGTGATCATCATTTGATCCCTTCTTAGTAATTTTTCCTTCCTCATTCCTTCTGTCTTGCTCTCTTCAACTCTCCTTAGGGTTTGATAGATTCTCGTTTTCTTAGAGGATCTAATATCCTTTTTTTGGGATCTTGATTCTATGGTTGATTTCTTGATCTCGGTTTTCGATGTTCTTCATTGTAGAATCCTATTTTAGAAGTTATGTTACATGATCCCATGGTCTATGGTGGGTGATTCCATTTAAGATTTTCCAACTGATTTAACCTTAAATTTTCTGATTTAAATTAAATTTCTTGATTTAGATTAAATTTCTTTCAATTGATTTGTTAAAAAAATCTAGTGACTTTTGGGATTTGAATTTGATTTGGATTGAAATTGGGGGGGGGTCCAATGAATGGGGGTGTGATTGTGAAATTTTATAGAATTTATGAAATTAAAATTTTGTAATTAAATTATGAAATTGATTTGTGAAATTGATTTAAAATTTGTTTTTTATAAAAATGGATTAAATTAATTTGATTTAAACCCATTGGTTTTATCCTATAAAAGTTCATGAATTGATTAAAACTACTTTTTGGTTTTTAAATGGAAATTAGTATTCTAGAATGGGAGTAAAATGGGTTTATTGTATTTTGAATAGTTTTGAAATAAATTGATCGTTATTGATTATTGTTAGAGCACATGAAAGTATAGGTAGTTAGTGAGTTATTAGGGAAAATGCTCTATTTATGATTTACAACTCTATCAAAATATATGCAGTAGTTCACATCCCTGATGGGATGATGATGAGTCCTCTTTGACCAGTTTCTTAGGGATTCATGTACACACATTATTGTGATCACTTATTCGAGTGTGTGAGTATAACATAACTTGGAACTATTATACCTCTTGTCAGATGACCATGTTGCTCATTTGGGATTATTTTGATATGTATTCCATTTTTTTTAAACTGTTTTACATATTCCTTGTGAATTTATATAAAATTTTCTATATAAAATGTTTATTAATCCATTATTTGAAATATTTACATCAATGTAAATGTAAAGCATGATTTTTTTTAAATATGATCATGTACTATCATGCTTGTTTTATTTAAAATTGAAATATTTATTTGGTTAATTCATTGTGATATCTTAATATGGAATCCTTAGTGATACCCTACTGGGATTTTAGCTCACACCCTACTTATTCCTTTTTACATTTGTATATTTCCTCCTACCATGTTTGAGAAAGTAAAAGGCACCACTTAAAGGTGGTGGTTGTTGTTGATCTTTGGGATTTGATCTTATGTGTCCATTCGATTTTGGTTTTTTTATCCTATTTTCTAGTAATTTGATGTTTTTACTTTGGGTTTTTTATACCTCTTTTACTTTTAGTACCGTTCTCCCTGTGGATATTTCTTTTGAGTATACTGACTTGTTTCTGTTCTTCCACAATTATTAGGGAAAATTTATTCCCAGTTTTATCTTGTATGATTCTAGGAGCTAGTCGCTAACCTATGAGGATCGAGAATGCCCTTTGGGAAATGTCAGGATCAGCTTGAGTGTCATGGTACCAAGGTATCCAAGACGGTTTGTGACAAAGTGGTGTCAATGGTTCTGTTTAAGTATCTTGGCTTAATGTCATTATGTAGTTGTGTAATCTTGTTGAGACTTAAGAGGTAGTTGTGACTAAGTACTTGACCATATATCATCATAATGAGACTTAATTCATCAATGGTTTTTGGGGAAGATGTATTGAGGATTATTTCTAGTCTTTTACCTAGTTTTTATTTGGATAGATTGAAATAAAAAACTTTTTATCTAACTATTGGGATTAATTTTACCTATTGTTCTTGTTTGAGAGTTGTTCTCTATAACCTTTTTACCATCATCAATGTTCTCTACTAATTTTGTGTAGAATCCTACCTCTAATAAGTCATGTGAATCAAATATAGGAGGAATATGCCGATAAAACATAGTGATAAAATCCTCCCTTGGACCGTAATCTGGTTGATTTTGTTGTGTGTATTGTCCAAGCTCTGGGAAAGGCACCTGTACCCATTACCTTTTAGGCTCTAGTCATAGAACCTAATAAGAATTGTAATGATTCTCGTGGTGGTTTCCGATAGTAGGTTTTTTCTACACCTCATGTAGTGTCTAGAATAGGTCCTTTTATTTGTTAGTAGTATGGAAAACCTGGGAACTTGAAATGGGTTTTCACTAAGGCACCCAAAACATACAATTCAAGTAGATGCTCAGGTCACTTATAGATGTTATGTCATTTATATTCCACTTTTAGTAGTATCACAGGATCATTAGCACCTAATGAAAATGTTATTTAATCATATGCCTCATGAACAAAGGGGTTCTATCCATAGACATCTAGAATGAAGCTTCTTCACACAGTGGAAGAGTCTCCAAAGGAAGCATATATGGGTCTAGTGACCATGAGAGGTATCATCACTATTGCTTTATCATTAGTTGTTGCATTATTTAATACTAGTGCATCTTATTTGTTTATTTAAACCTGTATTTGAATCTATTTAATCTTACTATAGATATTTTATCTTATGTGATGGATATTACTACGCCCCTCAAAACAAAGAGAGGGAAGGGTCTCTATAGTCCAGCTTTTGTTTTCTCATTATCATAGATTGATCTTACTTGGGATTTTCTAGTTCTTGAAATGAAACCTATTGAAGTCATTTTTTGGATGGATTGGATCATTGTTAATAAATCTCATATTGTCTTATATCTTTAGCAGGTCTCATTTACCACACCTAATGGTGTGTGTTGTATATTTTATGGACAATGGGACCTGAGGTCAAGTAGAGATAGACCTTCTTATCTAGAGTTAGGGAAAGTGATATTTGTGATTTCTTTTCATCTGGATTGATAATGTTTGAATAGTTATCTCCCTCCAATTGTCTTTAAGTTTTCCGATGTTTTTCCTTCTAAATTATTTGGTTTTCCACCAGAAATAGAGGTAGAGTTATTTATTGATTTAGTTCCTGAAACTCAACTAGTATATATTCCTTATTACCGAATGGAGCCAACTAAAATGAAAGAGTTTAAGACTCATTTAGATGATATTTTAGGGAAAGGTTTCATATGCCCAAGTGTGTCACCTTGGGTGGCCCCAATTCTATTTTCTCATAAAGATGGTGGTTCACTTCTCTATTGTGTTGATTACCAAAAACTCAACTGATTTATGGTAAAGATGAAATATCTATTTCCACATATTAATGATATATTTGACCAATTTAAAGGAGAAAATTAATTATAAAGATTGATCTTTGATCATTTTATCATCAGTAATATGACATTAAAAATCCACCTTTTAGAGAAGGTATGTCCATTAAGATTACCATTTCATGACATTTGTTCTAACCAATGCTCATGCAGTTTTCATGGATTTAATTAAAATGATCTTCTATGAGTATATTTATACTTTCATGGTGGTATTTATAGATGAAATCCTTTTTTAATCTATGCTTGAGGAGGATCATGTGCATCATCTAAAAGAGAAACTGGAATTGTTGATAAATATCCAACTTTATGCTAAGATATCAAAATGTAATTTCTAGATTTGGGAAGTGAAGTTCTTGGGACACATGGTGTCAAAACATGGTATATCAGTTGATCCTGAGAAGGTTAATGTTGTTATGACATGGGAGTAACCAAATAATGTTTTTCAAATTCATAGATTCTTGTGTTTATCTGGATATTATTCCAAGTTCATAAAGGACTTATCAAAGTTTTCTTCTTTGATGACTATTCCAACTCAAAAGGGAGTAATGTTTTCTTAGGATGAGAAATTTTAGATTTTATTTGTTGAGATGAAATTTATTTTGACTACTTCACCAATATAGACTCTTTCAGAGATAGAGCAGGGCTATGTGGTCTTTTTTGATGCATTAGGTTTAGGTTTGGGTTGTTTTATTATGTAGGGTGATCATGTTTTTGCCTATGGATCTCATTAAATTAGGCCACATAAGAAGAATTACCCAGCCCATGACCTTGAACTTGAATATGTGATGAATTCACTTAAGATTTGGTGTAATTTCCTTGTCACAACCTAACCCAAGTCGAGGCTTGAGCCATAACTACCCCACGCCCACCTCTATAGGCCATGGGTTGGCGACTAGCTCTAAAGGCACAACTAACTCAGGGAGGCATTTTCCTTAGAACCTATACACACACACACATCCAACTCAATGAAAAAGTTCCTAGGGAAAGTAATAAAAAGATGAAACTGTTGTAAAGTAAATTAATCATGCATAAACCTCTAAATACTACAAGGTACGGTAGTGAAAACTAAAAAGAAAAGGGGGGAAAAACACACCCAAACCAGAAACTGGTCCCAACCTTAAGACAAATGGAAAACAGAGTCCGTTGAGAGAGACCAGCACAAGTATCCCAAGCATGACCACCATAAGTGGTCAATGCAGCCCGTATCCCTATTCCCCCCAGTAGTCACGATAGACCTATCCATTATCTACAAAATACACAACACGTGTTGGGAAAATCCCATGTAGGGGTGAGTATATACATACATATTATAGCACCCCAAAATAGTGAAAGGGGAGTAGTAAGAGATACAACTGAAGAGAAGCACTATATGAACAAGGTACAGTAAAAGAAGACAGAAAGAGTGAAACTCAACCCAATAAGAGTGTGAAAGTAGACTCATCCAAACATAAGGATCTCAAGATAGTGATGAGATGAACTCCTCATTGATTCTTCTCTACCTATAGTAGGAGAGTAGACTCATCCAACCACAAGAATCTAGACATAGAAATCATATGGCATACCCCGTGCGTCTTCACCTATCATGGAAGGAGAGTAACCAAGACCCAAGGAGTGGGTATTGTGATAGAATATATATATATATATATATATATATATGATCAGTCAAAGAAACTCAAACAATAGGTTAAGGGTATCTCTATCTCATTGCCCAGCCAAAGAAAGTGAGTAGCCATCAATTCCAAGGTAAAAACCATCTACAATGCCCCGTATCTCATCGCATCTACCCAAGAGGCACAAGTCAGAGGGGCTCAAATCACTTAACCTTAATATTATCCTATTGGGGTGGAATTGACTCACCTTCATGGTTTTGGGTTTCATCACAAGGATTCATCTCAGTGGGGAAAGTACCCCTCTTCCTCGTGAGTCCTTAGGTAAATCAAATCATGCCACACCATTGGGAAAAGTCAAGCCATGTCATGATACTAGGAAAATTTAAGGCATGACATGCTACTGGGAAAAGTCAATCCATGCCACACTACTATGAAAAGTCAATCCACACCACACTACTGAGCACAGTCAAGTCACTCCATGCTACTGGGCAAAGTCGAACCATGCCATGCTACTGGGTAAAGTCAATTTGTGCCATGCTACTAGGAAAAGTTGATCCACTACTATCTTCAGGTGTCGCATCGGGTCTTGGAAACCTAGTACATTCACATCATATCTCGAAAGATGTATCTGAGGGAACCATTGCATTCTATGTAGAAAACACTCAGGATAGGAATCTCGTGGACCAAAGTTTGAGTTTAAATGAAGAAGAGATGAAGGTTTGAAGATCACTCAAGTGATCATAAGAAGTACATAGTGTGTGAGGTTGAAACGTGGTGTGTGGACCCTCTTCATTTCATTTATTTGTCTCTGTCCATGCACGAGTTCCATTCCATGTAGGGGAACATGCCATGTGGGTGGAATACACGGCGTGTCCTACCGATCTGGGGATCGGGTCGTGTCTGCTGGTCGTGTACATGTGCTCGGCACATGGCCATGTGTTTCTTCACACGAGTTTCCTCACATGGGAAGGTATTAGATGACATTTCAAGGTAATTACACTCCATAATATCCTTAACTTTTCCCAAACCCTAGTTTCTTCATTAAGGGAGGGATACACGTCGTGTGTTCTTCATTGAACACAGCGTGTGGTCAGTAATTTCTCTAGAAATCCAGATCTTCACTAAATATTCACCAATGATTCGAATATATATTCTTTGTGGTCAAAATCTCCTAGAATATATCTGAAATTACAAGATCTATCCAAAGAACATGGATATGATTCTTCATTCGACGTGAATAATCCTCAGCTGAAACTGAGGGATTGGCCAGATCTTCCGAGCACTGATGCGGCTTCGATTCTCTTCAAATCATCATGAAACCACTGAATTATTTATCCTCATGCCATTTTATCTCTGGATATATGTATTTCTCTCTATTTATTCACTGTTTGTTGAATCTGATGTGACTCTACCTTGTTTTGAGCACCAAATTAAGATCGGGTTGCCTGACAATCGTCAAACTGTAATCCATGGGGATGGTGCAGTGAAAAATGTGAAGAAGGGAGGGGGAAAGGGACCATAAACAAATATCTAGATTATTTACCAAAAAATATTGGCCAAAAAATCATAATTGTTCCATTTTTCTTAGACCAAACAATAAATAATTATAATAAAACTGGTGTCAGGGCTCAGGAAAAGCTTTGATCGAAAGGCGCATGTTGAAGAATAATTAAGAACATTCTCAAATATTTAATTCAGGGTGTAAGAACACTATGAATGATTCTTTCCTAGATTCAATTGCTCATTTTTTATATAGAATCTATTCATCAATGAAGGAGTAGGATCTTCTGTGCTTTTATCCATCTAGAATCAGTGATCTGTCATCATTATTCATTCATCAAAGGGGAGGAGAGGAGAGGAGAGGCTCCATAGGAAAACAAGATAATCAGATGATTTCTAAAAAATGATAATTTATAACTTCAAATTAGGTTTTTTTTAGGATTAAAATAAATGAATTTATTTTTCTATTAATTCACTTAAATCACTCCGCTAATGAGTGAGGGTCTAAACTCCCCGTGCCGACTCATCTTATGTCACTCCTAGGGTAAACACTATGTTTTGTACCCAACTATGGTCTGAGATTTCTAATTAAATCAATCTTTAAATAGTTATCACATTTTCTTTAATTAACTATGCATGTGTAAAATAAAATATATTTAATATTTTTATAAAATTAATTTCAGGCACACCGGGCCTCATAATCGCACGCCCTCTCAGCGTCTGGCTATAGAATAATATTTTAAAATATTTCAAAGTCTTATTAGTCAAAAACCAGGTCTCTACATGCTTTTTCTGAGAAATTTTTACCATGTATTCTGACCACAAGAGCTTGAGTTATAACTTCTCTCAACAATATTTAAATCTGCTCCATAGGCATTGGGTGGAATGCCTGAAATTTTTTGAATTTGATATTGGATATGCCCCGGGGAAAGGTAATGTCATTGCAGATGCTTTGAGTAGAAAACATTCAACCCATTCCATGAAATAATCATCTAAAGAGTGTAATTTGATGGATCTTTTTTCATAGTTTCATATTGAAGTCTTGGAATCAGGGCTCGAGGTTTCCTTATCTGGTGTTTAGTTGACATCCACTCTTCTTGAGTTGATTCTTCAGAAACAGTATCTTGATAATGAGTTTTGTATCATTAGAGACTCTCTTTATAGTGGGGAGATTGTTATTGAGTATTCATTCTCAAGGAAGGGAATTCGATGTTATCAAAATAGTTTTTTGGTACCGTTAGCGATCACAAAATCTATGATGGTGGATTTCTATAATTCCCAGTGGGATATGCAACCAGGAACCAAGAATACGTTCTATGATATGTGGTGATGATTTTGGTATCCATGTATGAGATGGGGAATATTTTATTTTTCCACTCATTATTATATGTTCCAACTGGTCAAGGCCGAGCACCAGAGACCTTTGGTTTTGCTTCATCCAATTATAGTTCCAACAAGGAAGTGGGATGAGATATCTATGTATTTTTTTGTTGGTTTTCCATATACTAAAATAAATGTGAATGCAATATGGTTTGTGATCGATAGGTTGACCAAATCATCTCACTTTATACCCTTTCATGATACAACCAAAGATGAAGACCTATGAAATCTCTATGTGAAAGATATTTTTAATTTTCACATAGTACCATCTATTATAGTTTTTTTTATAGAGATCCATGTATTACATATCTCTTTTAGATAGGCCTCCAAGAGGAACTAAGATCTCAGGTTCATTTGTGTATGGCATTCCATCCATAGTCGGATGGCCAGATTAAAAGAGTTGTATAGATTCTTAAGGATGTGCTTCACACCTTCATTCTTGACATTGGATGGGATTTGGGTGACCATTTGGGGTTGTTTGAGTTTTCTTATAACAATAGTTACCATCCCATGATCATAATGGATCCTTTTGATGCCTTGTATGGTTGGCCTTGTGAATCTCCATTATGTTGGTCATAGATTGGTGAAATTTCCTTCGTTATACGGAGATTGGTTCAAAATAAAACAATGAAGATTTAGTTGATTTTTCAAATAGTATTGAAATCATAGACCCATTATAAGTATTATGCAAATATTAATCATATACCATTAGAGTTTTAAGTTGTTGACCATGTGTTCTTGAAAGTTTCACCCCGTTTGGGTCATCTACGGCTTGGTAAGAAAGGGAAACTTGATCTTTATTTTGTGGGACCTTTTTATGTAGTTGAAAATGTGGGGAAACTTGGTTACCATTTATCACTTCCTCCGCCATTTACATCGACACATAACATGTTCCATGTATCTCAACTCCGAAAAAATCTTTCTGATCCATCTCATGTTTTGAACTGGAGTGATCTTGATGTCGAGCCTAAGTTATCTATGACTGAATATCCAATTATGATATTTGATTCAAAATATAAGGTACTTAATAGGAGTACAATACCTTTAGTATGAGTTATATGGTAGCGCGGTTATGATACTCATGAGACATGGGAGAGGGAGGCACTAATGAGAGAGTAGTGGCCTCATTCGTTTGACATGGAAGCTTCTTAACAAGATTTATGGGGACAAAAATTTTCTATATTGGGGAGTTTGTAACATATTTTTACTATTTTCAGGTACTCCTCAACCCCTATTTTTATCATTCTTTGGTTGGATCTCATTTAGGGGTACTTCAGGAGAAATTTTGAAAATTTTGGAAGGCTCTTGGGTTGTGCACAGTTGGCGCATGGTTATTGCCAAACCATGCACCCTGCTTGTGAAAATCCAAGTGGTGGGGGGTTTTCACATTTGGTGGATGGTTTTAAAAACTGTTTGACCACCTAGTAGAAATCATGTACCCCTTTAGAGGGGATAATAGTTAAGGTGCATGGTTTGAGAAACCTCATAGACCCCTCTAGTAAACTGTGTGCATTGTTTTTTTTAATTTCTAAAATTAACATAAAAATTATTGAACCCCTATTTATTCCCACACTCGGACCTAACTCTGGATTAAACATCCTCTTAGCTCATTGTATCTATTAAAAACCAATTTTTGATCCTCCAAAACCTCTCCAAGGAGTATCAAAGTTAAGTGATCATTGTTCGATCCTTTCCTAGTAAGATTTCCATCCTCATTCCATCCCTCCCATTATCTTCCTCTCTATGCCTTAGGGTTTGGTAGATCCCCATGTTTTTAGAGGATCTTATCTCCTTTATTTAATATCCTGAATCTGGGTTTGATTTCTTGATCTCCATTTTCTACATTCTTTATTGGAGAATCTCATTGTGGAATTTATCTTACTTGATCCCATGATCTATGGTAGGTTGTTCCATTTATGATTTTCCAATTGATGTAACCCTAAATTGCTTGATTAAAATTAAATTGATTTCAATTAGTTTTTTATAAACTCAATTCCAGTAAATTGGGTATTTGAAATTGATTTGGATTGAAATTGAGAAAAAAACACAATTCTAATTAATTGGGGTGTGATTATGAAATCTGATAGATTTTGTGAAATTAAATTTATGGAATTAAATTGTAAAATTGATTTGTGAAATTGATTTCAAATTTTTATATTAGTAAAATTAATTAAATTGTTTTGATAAAAACCCATTGGTTTTATCTTTGAAAATGGCATGAATTTATTAAAACCACTTTTTGGTTTTTAAATGGAAATTGACATTCTAAAATGGGAGAAAAATGTGTTAATTTTATTTTGAACGGTTTTGAAATAAATTTCTTATTATTGATTCTTATTAGAGAACATTCAAGACTAGGTAGTTAATGAGTTATTTGGTAAAACACTCTATTTATGTTTTACAACTCTAACAAAACATATGTAGTAGGTCACATCCTCTATGAGATGGTGATGATTCCTATTTGACTGATGTTTGAGGGATGTGTGTACACATATTTTAATGATCACTTATTCAAGTGTGTGAGTATACCATAACCTGGAACTATCATACCTCTTGGAATATGACCATGTTTATCATTTTTTATTATTTTAATATATATTCCATTGTTTATAAACTATTTTACATATGCCTTGTGAATTTATATAAACTGTTCAATATAAAATGTTTATTAATCTATTTTTTGAAATATTTCCATCAATTAAAATGTAAAGAATGATTTTTTTAAATATTATCTTGTAATTCCATGAATATTTTATTTAAAATTGAAAGATTAATTTGGTTAATTAATTTTGGAATCTTATTATGGAATCCTTGGTGATACACTAGTGGGATTTTATCTCACACCGTTGAAGGTACTGGGGTGCACGGCGGAAGTCGGTGGGCCGGGGATTTTAAAATTTTCATTGTTGGGTTGATGGAATTTGTAATCTCTCATGATCTAATCCACATTATGGTCTGAGGATCTCACATAAATTAAAATCACACAAAAATTAAAACTGTAAAGATACCTTTATAGATATGAAGGTGTGGTAGCCAAAACCTTGTCTTAGATGATAGTTACTTGATGGATCCATAGCAAGATCCATCTAGATCATCCATGTGCTCTTCAAAAATCCACAAGAGCACCGATCATCGAATTCTGGGTGCTAGCATAGTGATCTGAAGATATCTTCAATGTATTGACGATCACCACAATCATATGAATTCAATTCTTTAAGGCATTCTTGTATCATCACTTGATAGAGAGACTCTCTCTAAAAAGAAGGAGGACAGAGAGGATATCATTCAAGAATGAATTAATAGTTAGTTTTGTGAGAGCATCTCTCTCTATTTTTGGTGGAGGTACTAAATACCTGTTAGGGTTCCCTAGCCCCTGTTTATTTAAATTCCACTAAATAAATAATTATGATGAACTAAATTACATCATTATTATTTATTATTTTATTGCATACCTATAATGTATAAAATATATTATGTGATAATCCCAAGTCATTAAATGTTCAAAAATCAACTTAACATTAATCCCTGAATATCATTAATTATCTTTTAATGGTCACATTCCAAATATGTGAATACCTTTGTCATAGATTCTCTTGAAGAATTTTAATATCTATAATTACCATAAAACATTAATAATAATTTTCATTATTCCTCATTCCTTAAATAAAACCACATATTACTGAATATATTCCTTAAATATAAAAATATTGTAAACTCTAACAATGATAAAATAAACCACTTTTTAAAAAAATCATTAATCAGTTTTGAGGCCATCAATACTATCCAATTTACATTATCCATATCAAGCATCTCTTTATCCAAACTAAATACCATGTTTTCTAAAATCAGGAACATATTAAGGGTAATTTTCCCTTAATCGTGTGTTTTCCATAAAATATCATATTTCCATTAAATCTTTTTTTTTTTGGGTTTTCAATACTATTCAACATATTATTGAAAATCCTTAATGAAAAACTTCTATAAAACAATCCTTATATATTTCATGATCCATGTAACAAAATTCTTGAATTGTAATACATATATACCTCAATCACTCCACTTCATTATTAAACCATTAACTATGATTCATTATCTCATTCCTTAATACCACTTTCCTATAATAATAAATATAAATATTGTCTTATGATTCATCAACCTAAATTTAACAATACTATTAGAAAAAACCCATACCTTTCATATGTCATATGTGGTCTCTTCATCATAAAAAAAATTATTTACTCGCACTGCCTCACCGATCCTATTCTTAAGATTTATCCTAGGACATTGATTTGTATAATGCTCATATTTTCCACGTTTATAACATTCATCCATTGATGATGCCTCTTGGAAACCATTATTCTCATCCATATCATTAATTGAACTTTTCATTTTTACTCAAAAATAGCTTACTCAGTTCCCTTATTCTCAACTAATAAAACATCTTCTTATTCCTTTGAGACATTATCTACAGTGCTTTTTTCCACATTCTCAATATATATGAAATTGAATCTTCTATCCTTTATGGTATCCACCACCCAAGCTATTAGAAAACTTTATCATTCTCTTTTTGGTGAGTTAGATAGTTGTTTGAGGTTCAGGTTGTTAATTAGATATCGTGATAACTAAATACACATAATTTCAATATCCTTCACCCTGGTAATCATTCTATTTAGTTTCTTATCATCACATTATCTATCATATTCAAAGTTAACCCAGTTCCTTTTGATTTATTCCATTGACTAAATCTAAAAAACATAGCATGAGAAAAAATATTTAGAGTGGAAAAACACATAATCGTTAAAAAATTATAGGATTTTTAAATAATGAAACCTTATTTTTATCATATGACACCTTAGGTTTATCCTAGGTCATTTGTGATTATTATCTATTCAAATCCTTCATAACTATTAATAAATAAAATGTGGAATAACCAAAGAATATCACCTAGGATTGTCAAATTAGGAGCGTAGTAAGGCCCGTTTTCATGTACCAAGTAATGCTTGAGTAAATCCCAACATGCCTTTTTCAAATTTATTACCCATAGGTACATCTGTTCCCTAACCACATCTGCTTATAGTATCTAGACAAAAATTTATTTCTAATTAAACCACGTAATATCTTCCTTACCAAAACATTAGGATTTTATTATATGCATCATCTTATCCTAAGGGTTCTCACTAAATATTTCTCATCCTAGTTTACAAAGGTTAACTAAACCTTTCTCTAATACTAAATATAAAGATAAAAACTTCCCATATATAAATATTACATCTTAATAGATGAATATTCATTACATTACATAATGATCCATGCCATAATCTTTTAGGCCTAGTGCCTTTGGAAACTAGGACACATAAACAACTTCTCCATAAATTAGATACGTCATCACCCACTAAGTTATTTATAACCAGTACCCTTATTAGATATATCATGAATGATACCTTTCTTAATATCCTGAGGAAAGGAAACATAATAAAGGGTGATCTTATAATCTCAGAAACGGTGAACAGGGGATATATCAATGTAACATGATAATATGGGTATGAGAACATGAGAATAACATTTGAAAACCATACCCTACAAACAATAGATCATAAACATGAGTCATGGTATAAATCATAGAAGTTCATAAGACATGAATCATAATAGAATCAAATAACATGAGCTATGAGACCATAACATTTGACATAAGACATATATTTGTGGCATAAACATAAGAAAATAAAATATTATGTCAAGGATATCCAATGAGTCATTCGTAACATGTTAGGCTTGGGATAACCACTCATATACCTTATTAGAGATTGGGATATCCTCTTGTGTACCCTCTTTTCAATATTTGGATAACCACCCATGTACCCTATAAGCTCATAGAACATTAATAATTACTCAATTAATTGGAGGGATACATAGATTTCACCTATCATATAATTAAAATCATACATATGTATTTCATAAGATCATAAACATTCATCATATCATAACCCATGAAAATAAATGGTTTCTATAAATATTTCATTATATCATCATAACATAACCCATGTAAAAAGGAATAGGTTTTATAAACATCTTTTCATCGTAAACATAAAATATTCATTGAAATAATAATAATGATATCCTTGGATCATATCCCCAGTAAATCATAAGTTACATCAAATGATGTCATCTTAGAAGGAAAATTATTTTTATTGAAAAATCACTTATAACATTTCATAAAGAAAATAAAATTTCTTGGAAAATCCCCATTTTAATAGTATAAATTAATAAAATATTACAAAAATAATTTTCTTTGAAAATTACCTTAAAATTTATAAAGAAATATTTAAAAATAATTTAAAACATTTCTTGAGGAAAATATCATTTCCAATTTGAAAAAAAAAATTAATATAAAACATTTTCAAAATCCTTTCCTTTGAAAATAACCTTTGAAACTTATGAAGGAAACTTTAAAAATCATTCAAAATATTTCTTGATGAAAATAACCTTTCCAATTTGAAAAGAACTTTTTAAAAAACATAAAAAAATTAAAATTTTTTTATTTGAAAATAATATTTTAAACTTATAAATTAATATTTTAAAAAAATAATAGTCATGATGGTGGGAAATTATATTCATGTTAAAATAAATATTTCATTCATATATCCAATAAAATACAAATGGGCCTTATTTGGAAAATGACATTAATATTCCTTTTTAAAACACTTTTTTAAAATTAAAACATTGGTAATAATGAATTTAATAAATCCTTTTTATAATTTTAAAACATTTTTTAAATTATTTTTATAAAACATGTATATGGAAGAAAAAGGTTTTTTGACCAAAAATAGAAATAAAGTCGATTTTCTTTAAAAATATTATTTTGGAATATTGAGTACATAAAAAGAGTAAAATGAATGGAAAGTGTTTATTATCATGAAATAACCATATGAGAATAAAATTCATATGTTTCTTGAGAGATATATCATAATATTTCATCATTGGAATCATAAACATAAACAATCCTCATAAACGATAATATTGTATCATAAAACCCTTATCACTTTGGTACTTTGAATTATAAGCCCCATGAAAGAATAACATTAAATGAAACTTAAAATATCATGATAATAAATAAATTCATGATATAATATGTCAAATGTATTGAATATACACCTCATAAAATAATATATGTGCATAACATAACATATGTCCCAAAGAAGACAAATTGAGACAAATATCTTTTACCACTTTGGTAACTTTTGAACCGTAAACCCCATGAAAGATAGATACTCAAATTTATATGTAAATCCTTATAATTTTTAGTATAATAATCATAAAATACGTTCATATACACTATATACATCACATTAAATAAACACGTGGTCAATATGGAAAGTGTCTCATAGAAAATAAAAGTGAGATAGAAATATCTTACCTTGAGTATCAACTTCCTTTGTGCACGTTCAAACCTCCTGTATAATAAATATAAGTTTATAATACATCTATTTAAGAATCATACCTATATATATAATATCATATATTATTTAATTATAACATTAAATTACCTATCTATTAACAATTTCATGTTAAAGTCACATTTCGGGTAATAACTGCTTTTATTCATGTATGTTTTGATTTGGTATTTTTAATAATTTTACATTAATAATTATTCAATAATATATATAATTTTTACCAAGATAAAAATATAATATATATTCAGTATATATGTATTTATAGTAATCCATAAAAGTTGTAGATAAAAAATGAAATATGTCATTCATCGAGATCGTAGGTCGTACGTATACATGAACGTTGTTTCCATTTTTTAACAGATGGAACAAAAGAAAGGTAAATAATAATTCACATTTTAATTATAATTATTATTTCATATATATCACATATATTCAATAACTTTAACCTTATTACCTTCCATGAAAATTGTTAGTAAAAAATGAATCACATCATTTTGTGAGGCGGTAGTCCGTCGTACACACGAGTGACATTATCATATCCCCCACATAATGGAAAGTAAGAAATTGTATGTGATATATTTATTTTAGAGGTATAATTATATTAAAAATATCATATATATTTATTCAATTTATCCTTATTTCCATCCAAGTAAAATGGAAATGGAAAAACACATCACATTGGTTTGTGAGGTGGTAGTCTATCGTACACACGAGCAATGTTATTGTTTTCTAATAGGTTAAAAGCTGATAAGTTAGATGTGGTATTTAATTAAATAGATATTATATTATCCTAAATATAATATATGAACATTAAATTCATAATTATGTTCAGTCATGAGAGGTGGTTATGGAAAACAAATGACATCGATTCGCGATGCAATTGTCCACCATACACTTATTCAACAGTTTTGTTTCCCATTTGATGGAAGTGGAGATGGATATAGGTTATTTAATTAAGATAATAGAATATAAGTATATGGGATATAATGTTTTTATTATATCATCATATTTTAATAAGATTAAGTATAATTGAGAATAAATAAAACCAAAATGAAAATTTTAGAATGTTACCTCTTCTTCGGTGAGCCTCTTTAGGTTTACACCTAAAGCCTTCTTAAGAGGGATTACTAAAAAATAAAGAATATAAGATTATAGTAGGTAATTAAGAAATGGATTTGGGTAGGTATTTTCCAAAACAAATTATTTTGGAAGTGTGAATAGGAGAGGAAAGGGGTGTCCTTTTATAAGTGGGGGAGAGGGCACACTTGGAATTTTTTAAAAGAATAAAGTGTACCCACGTTTTTCACATGTCACATGGCTTAAAAATGGGTTATTCTCAACCCTTAGAAGTTATAAGGTCTAAATATGTCCAGAAAATAGGTTTTTTACAAATTTATAGGTCATTTTACCCCTTATATTTTTAGTTTAACCCTCGATAAACACGTTTTAACCTTACCTGTGATGATTAATTTTTATTATTTTAACTATTAATTAGGGTAAAAAATAAGTTAAACTCATTAAATAATATTAATTATGATTATTAAAAATATTTAATAAAAATTTTCAAATTAAATTCACATAATTGAAAATTTTTAATTTAAAATTAAACCTATAGATGTGATGAAGAAGCGGTTTTCCAAAGAGAAAATATTCAAAAAGTTTAAAATGTTTTTATATGAAAATTTAATATGAAATTTATTATAATTAAATAAATTGTATTAATAGATATATAATTGAACTAATTTTACTTTTAAAACTATATTAAAATAAAATTTGGTTTGTAAATTCTTTGAATGAAAAGGCATTTTTTTAATAAAAACCATCATTTTTCACTATTCACTAAAAAATTTACCATTTTAGAAAAATATAAAAAATTCAATATAAGATAATTTTGAAATGATTATTTCAAAAATAAAGATAATTTTTTAAAATATATTTTCTAAAAGTTACATGATTTAATTTTAGAATAAGTGTGTAAAATGTGACAGAAATGTCTCTTTAGAAAAATATGGTATTTAAGTGTAAAAATGGATCTATCTTATCTCATGTCTGGAAAAAAATATGATGAATGTTAAAAAAAATTATTTAATATATAATATTAATATATTTTTTATTGAAATCATTCACCAAAAGTTATTTATTTTATTTAATGATATAAAAAATATTTTTCCACATAAAAATAGTTTTTCAGAAAAAGATTTTTTTTATTTTCAAATGGTTTTTATTTTAATTTATAATTAATTGGTCACTAAAAAATTCATTTTATATACATGTGTAAAAAATATATTTTCATAATTTAATTAATCTTATTCATAGTCGTCATTCCAACAGCTAAGTGATCAATATCATATTAATTAATAATATTTTAATAGTATTTCATGTTTTATTTAAACTCGGTGTTGCGTGTAATGAAATTTATTAATGAAATTAAATTTATTTGAAAAAAAAAATCATAAAATCTCAAGGTATTAAAATAAATATCTATCATCACAACATCCAAGTAAAACCAAACAAAGAAAATAAAACTCAAAACAACTCTGGGTATTGGGCACACATATGCATCTCTCACTCCCAAGTACTCTCCTCTAGACCATAATACCTCCACAACACATGAACCAATGGATGGTCCATCCATAAAGAACTTTATCTTGACAATTATAAATCTCTATTGTCCACTCCATGAATGCCACATCATATTTGGCATCCAAATCTCCTTAGTCAATGATGTGGGAGTCATCGTGAAGATACTAATGAAGCTAAAACACATTGAAGACATTGGGGGTCTTCTTTTAACCATAGTGGCAATGTCAACTGATACACCACCTTTACAACTTTCCCTAAAACCTTTAAGGGAATAAAAAACTTTTAAAAAATATTACTCTCACTTCCAAACCTCCACTATCCACATCGAGGAAACTCTCAAGAACACATGGTATCTAACCTCAAACTCTGAAATCCTCCACCTATAATCAACATAGGCCTTTTGATGGTACTTATTCACCCTCATCCTCTCTTGAACCAACCGGGTCTTCTTGGTCGTGCTCTACACCACATCTGGACCAAGAACTAATAAATCGTTGACCTCCTTCCAATACAATGAAGAACGACGCGACTTTCCATACAACTAATCAAATAGGATCATATTAATGGATTAATGATAACTATTGTTATATGTAAATTTAATCAGAGGTAGGTTCCTTACCCATGATCCACCAAAGTTGAAGACCTAAGATTTAAATATATCCTTCAATATATATATATAGTCATTCCAGTCTTCCCATCTGTCTAAGGGTGGAAATTAGTACTAAAGTGCAGTTGGGACTCAAAATCATACTATAATACCCTCCATACTCATGAGATAAAATGAGGATCCTGATAAAATATAATGGTCATAGGTACCCTGTGAAGCCTAACCAAATCATCAATATACCACCTCACTAAGACATTCATGGCACTAAACTCATGGATCTCCAGAAAGTGAGATGACTTCATCAACCAGTCCACTATCACCCAAACTGCAACATAACCTCCCATATCTCAGGGTAACCCGATGAAAAATCCATTGAGATGTATTCCCATTTCTACTCAGGGATATATAAGGACTACAAAAAACCCCCAGAATCATGGTTCTCTACTTTCACCTACTAAAAAACTAGGCATATTACGACAAATATAAGGACTCAGCCTTAAATATTACAAAATATGGAATTAAATGAATAATTCACATTGAGGATCTTTTCAGGTTTAGAGTTTTAGAGAATTAGGAAATAACTATTACATCTCAAAAGATTAAAAGGTGGAAATGTCTACATAGTTTCCATTTTTTTCATAAAATAAAAACTCTTAAAAATATAGTCATGTCTAGTTCCATGTTTTAGACAGCATGACTTTTCATTGATCCCATCCTTGACCTTATTCATCTTTAAGTCCTGTGAAAACATTTCAAAACTTGGGATGAGCATAAAAAGCTTAGTAAGGGTTATAAAACAAAGAATGAAAACATTTGTTCATAAATACATACAAAACATGAACTCTTTTACTTACCTCATGAAATCATAAGATTTATGGAAGACACATAGAAATCATAAATCATAAAGGTAACTTGTGGCATCCATATCATACTTATACTGTAGCTATCACAGCTACATAGGGAGTTACTTTGGAATATCCATCATAGTATATTCCCTAAATATCATAGGAGAAACATTCACGTTTACTTCTGTCATGTTACCCAATGCATTGGAGAGCTATATCGGGGTCACCCGCCCTAGTCATATCATGGAACCACCCGTATACGTAAATAATGCCCAAGAACCATAACATGATCATAACACATAACATAAGCACTAAGAAAAGATAACATTACCATATTGAAAAAAAAATATCATTTAAAGATATTGAAATAATAAATCCATTATCAAAATCATTTTCAATACCAAAATACATAAAAATAGTATTTGGTATTTATTTTTCATTTTAAAAACATTACGGCTTGTTAAGGAAGCCAAAGATCAAATAATACTCGCGGCGACGGAAAGGTCGTTGTCACCGCTTACGTTAAAAAACATTCCTTTTTGTATTTTAGTAAAATGATTTGTATAAAAATATTCCCTTTGAATGAAATGTCAAAGTGGTTTATACACTGTATAAAATAAAGTCGTGTATAAAACTAAAAATGCCTCAATGAAAGGAGATTGAGACGAAGTCCCTTACCTCGCGTCTGACTTGACTCGATCGTTCTTTAATCTCCTGAATAATAAACTAAAGTTAATTTATACTTGCTTAAGAAAATTTTTTAAGTTTATTATTCCTTTTATATCACTTATTACCATTTTATAAACATTATTCAATCATTTAAGTTAATAACGTTCATTTTGTCGATATTTGGTACTTAAGTAAAAATGAACACCTTAAATTTACAAGTTGTCCATGTGGTCAAATGTTCAATATATACAGAATGATATTAATTATTTGGATATCATATATATCATATATATCCATTATATACATGTTTTTATAATATTACATAACATTTATAGGTAAGAAATGAAATGCACCGTTCATGGAGATGGTAAGTCGTACGTACGCATGAATGCTACTTTCATTTATATTTCTTATTTTAATGGAAATAAAACATAATGATAGATAGGTATATTATAATTCCAGTTTAAAATCATATATAATATCATTAAATCCATCCTTTATACATCCCACATAAGGCATTAACGAATCACATCACTTTGAGGGGGGCGGTAGTCCGCACTTCCTCAAATGAGATTATCGTATTTACCCACTATGGAAACCATAAAGGCGTGCTATAAATGGAAAATACATAATCATAAAGAAAACATAAAAATAATATATATCATATATAAATACATATCTATAATAATGGCCACCATGAGAGGCGATAAGAGGTAATTGAACAATCATCATTTTGTGAGGTGTTAGTTTTCAGTCCACAGAAACATTATGTTCTTCACCCATTAGATGGAGGTTTGTGTAAGTGTAGTTTGAATAATTCTCATAAAAATATCCTAGTATATTTATGATACTGTTTTTTTTACAAAATAAAGGAATAAAAAAGACTTTATGGGTTGGATAAGTAAAATAAAAGAAAACAATTTAAGAGAAATTGTTACCTTTAATTTGGGTAAATTCCTTTGGTTTAAACCAAAAGGACTTCTTTAAGTGCCTTCTGACTGAAGTAAGGATTCTAGGGGGATTAGAGGGATGTTGGGAGCTTAATTGGGTAGAGTTTGGATGAGCCAATGGCTTGAGAGGTGTGAGGAATTGGTTAGAAGTGGTCTCCTTTTATAAGGGAGAGGAGGGGCTCTTTAGGGAAGTGTCAAAGTGTTATTTTATAATATAATGATATTAGGTTTCTAATGGTCCAAAAATCATTATAGTAAAAGATAAGATGATTCATGGTCGAAATAAAATCATCCAATCAGAATTGGACATGTTTTGGATAATATTTTAAGCATTATAATCTTATTTATTTAAATCATTTATTAATGAGGTAAACACTGCATAATTATTATGTCATAAATAATTTAATTTATTTTTTTCTAGAAATTATAAAAAAAATAACATGATGTAGGAAATTGTTTTATCTTTACAATTAATATTTATAGTCAAAAGTATTCCTTATATAACACCATATAAAAATTAATTACTAAAAGATTTTTGTTTATGTCTATTTTGCCTTTACATTAAATTAATTAGTCTAAATTGTCATTATCACTCCCAAGTGGATCAATGGGGTCCCAAAATCGACCCAAATATACCCATGGTCGTTAATGACTCAAAAAATAAGGTTAGAACAAGTTTTAAGGTAATTATGAATTATTATAATATTCTTTTTACCATGAATTACCCTATTTACCTTTGACCACGGTAAATAAAAGTCAAAAGTTATTATTCACCAAAAATTATTTTCATCTTAATGAACCAAATTTTACTTCTTGATAACAACCATGTATATTGTATTTTTTAAATTCAATTCACAGAAGTGGTAAAATTTCATTTAAATGAAAAAGCTAGTTTTTTAACTACCACTAAGTGGTGTCACTATTCATCAAAAATTGAGGTTTTTCAGAAAAATACCAAAAATTCAGCCTAAAAATTATTTGATATTACAAATTAAAAATTTATGACTATTTTTCCAAATTTAAAACATATAATTGGTAGTAATTAATTTAAAAATAAATTCTCATTGTTAAAACAAATAGCGTGTTTTTAAGAAACAATAACTATCAAAAGATTGATACTTATTTATGTCCAATTTCAAAGTGAAATTAATTCTAATGACTAACATTGGATTAAATGGTAAAAATATATTTCAATTTCACTTTAAGACCAATTAAAAAGATAATCTAACCATATAAATAAATTAGATTAAAATGCACTTTTGAATTAAAATACAATATTTTTCACTATTCATTAAAAAATGAACTTTATCAGAAAAATACCAAAAAAATACCCAAAGTAAAATTTGATGTCCTCATTCTAAAGAAGGATTTTATTTGGTCAATTATAATGTATTAAAGTGGCCAAAAATATATTTAAAAAAGGTTTGCCATTAAAAGGCGGTAAATCGGTCTTTTAATGTAATTTATGCTTAAAATTAGATTCATTCACATTTTAAGCCTCTAACTTTTATTGGATAAAAGTAAATACATCTAACAAACATGTATAATCATATTGTAGTTAGTTTCATTCATTCCCGCCACTACAATGGCTAGGAGATAGCTACCATTTAAAATAATAATATTATATTACTAGTGTGCAACGTAAGATTCCAAAGAAACCCGTTGTTGCGTATCAGGTACGCTATCGAACATAGCAACCCTTTTAAAGTAAAATTAATATTTAATTCAAAAATATTAATAAGTATAAAAATATCTTATTCTTCATTTACTTGGGATGTTACATCCTTCCCCCCTTTTGGGAATTGCGTCCTCGCAATTTTTATTCACTTATCAAAATAAGTGGGGGTATTTATCCCTCATAAAATTTTCAGATTCCCACATTGCCTCTTCAACCATATGGTTTTTCCACAAAACCTTTACCTGATAAATTACCTTATTCCGTAACACTTTCTCTCTGCGGTCAAGAATCTGGACTGGTTGTTCTTCATAAGAGAGATTCTCTTCCAACTGAACTACCTCTGGGCTCAAAACATGAGATGAATCCGGCATATACTTTCTCAACATCGAAACATGAAAAAAATTGTGTACCTGGGATAAACTTGGAGGTAAATCCACTTTGTACGCAACTGATCCAAATTTCCCCATAATTTCATAAGGTCCAATGAACCTTGGACTCAACTTTCCCTTCTTACCAAAACGCATCACACTTTTCCATGGAGAAACTTTGGGAAAGACATGATCACCTACCTCAAAAGAAATATCCTTCCTCCGGTTATCGGCATAACCTTTCTGCCTGCTCTGAGCTGTTCCCGTGTGCTTCTGAATCAATTGAACTTTCTCTCCCATCTCTTCTACCAATTCTGGTCCCATCAGCTTCCTTTCACCTACTTCATCCCAAAATGATGGAGTTCAACAATGATTTCCATATAATTCCTCAAATGAAGCCATATGTAAACTGGAATGAAAACTGTTATTATAATAAAATTCAACCAAAGAAATATTTTGGTCCCAACTTCCCTGGTAATCCATCGAGCAAGTATGTAACATATCCTCCAATGTCTGAATTATTCATTCTGATTTCTCATCTGATTAAGGATGAAAAGCTGTACTAAAATTTAATTCAGTACCTAATGACTTCTGAAGGCCTTTCCAAAAGTTAGAAGTAAACCTGGGATCACGATCAGATACAATGGAGAGGGGAAATCCATGCAACCTGACTATCTCTTTAACATATAACCGAGAAATTTAATCTAGAGATAAAGTATCTAGAATAGGAAGGAAATGAGTAGATTTAGTTAATCGATAAACTATAACCCAGATTGCATTATTACCTCGAGATGTCTTTGGTAATCCCACAATGAAGTACATGGATATATTTTCTCATTTCCACTCTGGCACCGGTAAAGGCTGAAGCATCCCTTTCGGTAACTGCCACTCTGCTTTAACCTGCTGACAAGTCAAACACTTCACAGTAAAATCAGCAATATCTTGTTTCATTCCATCCCACCAGTAATACTCCCCAAGATCTCAGTACATCTTAGTACTTCCAGGATGAACTAAAAACGGAGAACTATGAGCTTTACATAAAAACTCATTCTTCAAATGTGAATCACAAGTCACACATAATCTCTTTCCAAATCTCAAAACACAATCATTATCAATGTTAAAATCATGCAACTTACCCTTCTGAACCAACTCTATCTTTTTCTGTAACTCAATGTCTTCTTTATGTGCTTGCTTTATTCTATCTAATAGATATGATCTCACTGACACCTGAAACAAAACAGAATAATTTCCTGCACCAACAACTTCTATTCCAAATTTTAACAAATCAAAAACCAAAGGATCTCGTTCCAAACGTAGCATGGTTAATGAAGTATTACTTTTTCGACTCAAAGCATCAGCCACTTTATTTGCTTTTCCCAGATGGTAATGGATCATGAAATCATAATCCTTGATTAATTCCATCCATCTCCTCTGTCTCATGTTCAATTATTTTTTAGTGAATATATACTTCAAACTTTTGTGATCGGTATATATTTCACATTTCACTCCATACAAATTATGCCTCCAAATTTTTAAAGTAAAAACAACAACAGCTAATTCCAAATTATGTGTAGGGTAATTTAACTCATGTGGTTTCAACTTATGTGAAGCATAAGCAATTACCTGGTCATTTTTCATTAGGACACAACCAAGTCCTCTCAACGAAGCATCACTGTAGATAAAAAACTCACCATTTCTGGAAGGCAGTTCCAAAACTGGAGCATTCACCAATCTCCTTTTCAATTTCTGAAAACAATCATCACATTCTTTTATCCAGATGAACTTAACACCTTTTCGAGTTAACTTAGTCATTGGACTAGATAACCATGCAAAATTTTCAACAAACCTCCTTTAATAACCTGGAAAACCAAGAAAACTACGAATCTCAGTTATATTTGTGGGTCTTGGCCATTCTTCAACAACTTTTGTTTTAGCAGGATCAACAGTTATGCCATTTTTTGAAACAATGTGACCAAGGAAAAAAATTTGTTGTAACCAAAACTCACACTTGCTGAATTTCCCATAAAGTTTCTTTTATTTTAAGGTTTTCAAGACAACCCTTAAATGACTTTCATGTTCCTCCTTACTTTTGGAATAAACCAAAATATCATCAATGAAAAAAATCACAAACTTATCCAAGAACTCATGGAAAATTCTATTCATAAGATCCATGAATACAGCAGGTGCATTAGTTAAACCAAAAGGCATAACTACAAATTCATAATGGCCATATCTAGTACAAAACACAGTCTTTGGAACGTCTACTTCCTTTATTTTCAACTGATGGTACCCTGACCTCAAGTCAATCTTCAAAAAATAATGATCTCCCTGGAGCTGATCAAACAAATCATCGATATGAGGCAAAGGATACTTATTCTTAACAGTGATGTTATTCAATGATCTATAATCAATGAAAAGTCTCATTAAACCATCTTTCTTTTTAACAAACAAGACATGAGAACCCCATGGTGACATGCTAGGTCAAATGAAACCTTTATCTAATAACTCCTGCAATTGCTTCTTTAACTCTAAAAGTTCAATTTGAGCCATTCGATAAGGGGTTTTGAAATTGGGTTAGCATCAAAAACTAAGTCAACAGTAAATTCAACTTCTTGATCAGGTATAATACCAGGAAACTCATCAGGAAAAACATCAAGGTACTCGTTTACCACTAGAACATCATTAATCTGAACAGTTTCTTTGTTTTCAACAATATGTGCAAGGTAACATTCATTTCCATCTTTTACTAGTTTCTCAGCTTCCTGATATGTTATCAATAGCAAGGGTTCATTTTTGTATACAAACTAAAAATAATTCTGAAAATAAACCTCTTTAGTTCTGCAATAAATCGTAGCATGATAAACAGAAATCCAATCCATTCCCAAAATAACATCAAACTCTACTATAGGCAAAACAGTAAGGTTTGTAGGTAGATTCTTTCTGCACACAAGGACAAGAATATTCTTATGTTTTATTTTTATCTCAACATTTCCTCTAGGTGTTTTTACCTTAAGTTCTATATTCATATCTTGAGATGGAATTCCCAATTTACTAAAAAACTTCTCATAAATTAAAGAGTGTTTAGACCCCAAATCAAATAACACATTGGAATAATCTGAACAAACAAACAGTGTACCTGATACAACTTCATTTGATGGCCCAACATCTGCTGAAGTAGTTGCAAGGGATTTTTCCACCCCTTTCTTCTTGTAGTCTGGATGCTTTACTTCGGTTGAGTTCTTTGTTGGACACTCATTTGCATAATGACCCATTTCATTGCACTTAAAACATTTTACTGATTGGAAATCAGATTTTGTCTTACCATTACCCTGATACTTTTCAGTGTAATTATGAGCCTTATGTCCAATTTTACCACATCGGTAGCACTTACCAGAATTCAAAAGACATTCCCCAGCATGCTTTTTACCACAATTTTCACAAACTTTAAACTTAAGTTTCTTACCATCAGACTTTTTTGAATAGTTCTTCCCTTTCACTTTCCACCTCGTCCTCTTATTCGGTTGTTTTTTCAAAGAATACTTGATCATCAGAAAACTCCATTTCCACCTTCTCCGCACAACGAACAAGTTTTTCATAACTTTTGAACTCATGAGAAGCTAAATCCCTTCAATACTTTGGATTTAATCTTGAGTAAAAATGGTTGATTTTACTATCAAGATCTCGTATGAAATTTGGAGCATACATTGTCAGTCAAGTGAATTTTTCTTCGTAAGCAGCCACTGAGTCATCTTCCTGCCTCAATTATAGGAATTGTTTTTCCATCCTTAGACGAACCACTTTAGGAAAATATTTCTCAAGAAACATACCTTTGAACTGATCCCAATCAACAGCATCAATCTCCTCACTATCCCAGATATTTTTCACCATCGACCACCACTGATCAGCTTCACCTTCAAAACAGTAAACAACAAGACTAACCTTTTGATGTTCTGAACAACCCATGACATCAAAAATCTTTTCAAGTGCTTTAATCTACCCTTCAGATATCACCGGATTAGATGATCCTCTGAATGATGGGGGATGTTTCCTCATTAAATGCCCCACTACTGACATGTTCCTCTGTGGTTGATCTAGCTGATCTCGTACATGGATACCACCATCGTTTATATCCTGAGTCAACTATTCCATCACTACAACAAACTGTTCAGTTTCGATTCTGACCATCTCAGGTTGCTGATTTGGAAGGCTTTCTTCCTCCTGATGTCGTCCCAACATAGCTTCCATGTTTCCTCTGCGGAAAACCATTCTGAACACAGAAATATCTTAGGCGAAGCAACATGGTAATCTGTAAATGCTACATGCTGTCAATATTAACATAAATTACTTTATGGATATTACTTTAACAATAACCTAACACCTAAATTTATCTAAACCGACCTTTGATACCAACTATAAGGACTCGGACTTAAACATTACATAATATTTAATTCAATGAATAATTCACATTGAGGATCTTTTTAGGTTTAGAGTTTTAGAGAATTAGGACATAACTATTACATCTCAAAATATTACATGGTAGACATATCTACATAGTTTCCATTTTTTTCATAAAATAAAAACTCTTAAAAAAATAGTCATGTCTAGTTCCATGTTTTAGAGAGCATGAATTTTCCTTGATCCCATCCTTGACCTTATTCATCTTTAAATCCTGTGAAAACATTTCAAAACTTGGGATGAGCATAAAAAGCTCAGTAAGGGTTATAAAACAAAGAATGAAAACATTTGTTCATAAATACATACAAAACATGAACTCTTTTAATTACCTCATGAAATCATAATATTTATGAAAGACACATAGAAATCATAAATCATAAAGGTAACTTGTGGCATCCATATCATACTTATATTGTAGCTATCACAACTACATAAGGAGTTACTTTGGAATACCCATCACAGTATATTCCCTAAATCTCTTAGTAGAAACATTCACATTTACCTCCGTCACGTTACCCAATGCATTGGAGAGCTACATCGGGGTCACCCACCCTAGTCATATCACGGAACCACCTGTATACGTAAATAATGCCCAAGAACCATAACATGATCATAACACATAACATAAGCACAAAGAAAAGATAACATTACCATATTGCAATAAAAAATATCATTTCAAGATATTGAAATAATAAATCCATTATCAAAATCATTTTCAATACCAAAATACATAAAAAGAGTATTTGGTATTTATTTTTCATTTTAAAAACATTACGGCTTGTTAAGGAATCCAAAGATCAAATAATACTCACGGCGGCGGAAAGGTCGTTGTCACCGCTTACGTTAAAAAAAACATTCCTTTTTTTCTTTTAGTAAAATGCTTTATATAAAAATATTCACTTTGAATTAAATGTCAAAGTGGTTTATACACCGTATAAAATAAAGTCAGGTATAAAACTAAAAATGCCTCAATGAAAGGAGATTGAGACGAAGTCCCTTACCTCGCGTCCGACTTGACTCGATCGTTCTTTAATCTCCTGAATAATAAACTAAAGTTAATTTCTAATTTCTTAAGAAAATTTTTCAAGTTTATTATTCCTTTTATATCACTTATTACCATTTTATAAACATTATTCAATCATTTAATTTAATAACGTTCATTTTGTCGATATTTGGTACTTGAGTAAAAATGAACACCTTATATTTACAAGTTGTCCATGTGGTCAAATGTTCATTATATCCAGAATGATATTCATGATTTGGATATCATATATATCATATATATCATTATATACATGTTTTTATAATAGTACATAACATTTAGAGGTAAGAAATGAAATGCACCGTTCATGGAGATGGTAAGTCGTACGTATGCATGAACGCTACTTTCATTTCTATTTCTTATTTTAATGGAAATAAAACATAATGATAGATAGGTATATTATAATTCCAGTTTAATATCATATATAATATCGTTAACTCCATCCTTTATACATCCCACATAAGGCATTAACGAATCACATCACTTTGAGGGGGCGGTAGTCCGCACTTCCTCAAATGAGATTATCATATTTACCCACTATGGAAACCATAAAGGCATGTTATAAATGGAAAATACAGAAGCATAAAGAAAACATAAAAATAATATATATCATATATAAATACATTTCCATAATAATGGCCACCATGAGAGGCGGTAAGAGGTAATTGAACAATCATCATTTTGTGAGGCATTAGTTTTCCATCCACAGAAACATTATGTTCTTCACCCATTAGATGGAGGTGTGTGTAGGTGTAGTTCTAATACTTCTCATAAAAACATCCTAGTATATTGAGGATACTGTTTTTGTTACAAAAGAAAGGAATAAAAAAGATTTTATGGGTTGGAGAAGTAAAATAAAAGAAAACAATTTAAGAGAAACTGTTACCTTTAATTTGGGTAACTTCCTTTGGTTTAAACCAAAAGGACTTCTTGAAGTGCCTTATGCCTAAAGTAAGGCTTCTAGGGGGATGAGAGGGATGTTGGGAGATTATTTGGGTAGATTTTGGACAAGATAATGGCTTGAGAGGTGTGAGGAATTTCCTAGAAGTGGTCTCCTTTTATAAGGGAGAGGAGGGGCTCTTTAGGGAAGTGTGAAAGTATTATTTTATAATATAATGATATTCGGTTTCTAATGGTCCAAAAATTATTATAGTCGAAGATAAGATGATTCATGGTCGAAATAAAATCATACAATCATAATTGGACATGTTTTGGATAATATTTTAAGCATTATAATCTTATTTATTTAAATCATTTATTAATGAGGTAAACACTTCATAATTATTATGTCATAAATAATTTAATTTATTTTTTCTAAAAATTATAAAAAAAATACCATTATGTAGGAAATATTTTTATATTTAAAATTAATATTTATAGTAAAAAATATTCCTTTATATAACACCATATAAAAATTAATTACTAAAAGATTTTTGTTTATGTCTATTTTGCCTTTACATTAAATTAATTAGTCTAAATTGTCATTATCACTCCCAAGTGGATCAATGGGGTCCCAAAATCGACCCAAAGATGGACATGGTCGTTAATGACTCAACCAATAAGGTTAGGACAAGTGTTAAGGTAATTTTGAATTATTATAATATTATTTTTACCTTGAATTTCCCTATTTACCTTTAACCGCTGTAAATAAAAGTCAAAAGTTATTATTCACCAAAAATTATTTTCATCTTAATGAACCACATTTTACTTCTTGATAACAACCATATATGTCGGATTTTTGAAATTAAATTCATAGAAGTGGTAAAATTTCATTTAAATGAAAAAGTCAGTTTTTTTAATTACCACTAAGAGGTGTCATTATTCATCAAAAATTGAGGTTTTTCAGAAAAATACCAAAAATTCAGCCTAAGAATTATTTGATATTCCGAATTCAAAATTTATGTCTATTTTTCCAAATTCAAAACATAGAAGTGGTAGTAATTAATTTAAAAATTAATTCTCGTTGTTAAAACAAATAGTGTGTTTTTAAGAAACAATGACTATCAAAAGATTGATACTTGTTTATGTCCAATTTCAAAGTGAAATTAATTATAAGGACTGAAATTGGATTAAATGGTAAAAATATATTTCAATTTCACTTTAAGACCAATTAAAATGATAATCTAACCATATAAATAAATTATATTAAAATGCACTTTTGAATTAAAATACAATATTTTTCACTATTCGTTAAAAAATAAAATTTATCAGAAAAATACCAAAAAAATACCCAAAGTAATATTTGATGTCATCATTATAAAGAAGGATTTTATTTGGTCAATTATAATGTATTAAAGTGACCAAAACTATATTTAAAAAAGGTTCGCCATTAAAAGGCGGTAAATCGGCCTTTTAATGTAATTTATGCTTAAAATTAGATTCATTCACATTTTAAGCCTCTAACTTTTATTGGATAAAAGTAAATACATATAACAAACATGTATTACAATATTGTAGTTATTTTTGTTCATTCCTGACACTACAATGTCTAGGAGTTAACTACCATTTAAAATAATAATATTATATTACTAGTGTGCAACGTAAGATTCCAAAGAAACCCATTGTTGCGTACCAGGTACGCTATCGAACATAGCAACCCGTTTAAAGTAAAATTAATATTTAATTCAAAAATATTAATAAGTATAAAAATATCTTATTCTTCATTTACTTGGGATGTTACAACAAACTTTTCCACTAACCATTTCATCCCTGGCCACCAAAGTTGTCTTTTCAAACCATAATACATTTTGTCACCCTAGAATGTACTGCAAAAGGTGTGCTTTGAAACTCATTGAGAACCCCCCACCCCCCCCCCTCATGAATCACCTATGTAACAAAAAACCTCTCCTAGAACAAAATATAGTTATGACCATCCTCTAAACATCCCTTCAGATTAACACCATAGCCAACACGATCACACATCACCTCTTCCTCTGAGTCTCCCCACGAAGACCCCTCCACCCACCACAACAAAGATGAATCTATAGTCATCTGAAAAAGACAATAATGACCATTATTATCTCTAATTTTAAGATGTATTATTGAAATCTCTTACATCCCTTTCTAAACATCAGTATACTCTTTAATCACATCCCCTCAGGAATTCCTACTTAACACATCAGCAACAACATTCCCCTTTCTCAGGGTGTAAGATATCTCAAAATCATAATCCTGAAGAAACAAAATTCACCTCTATTGGCCTGAATTCATATCTTACAAAGATAAAACATATTTTAGGACCTTGTGGTCTATGAAAATCAAAAATAACTCTCCAATTATGTAATGTCACCACAACCTTCATGCAAACACAACCTCCTCCAACTCCAAATCATGGGTGGCATAGTTACACTTGTGGGGATGTGACTACCTAGAACTATTTGATATCATTGGTTTATCTAGTATAATATGCATCCAAAAACCATATGGGAAGATTAATAAGAAAACCTCAAACAGCACACCCTCCTCAGGAAACCAAAGCACTGGATCACTGATTAACTTCAATTTTAGATAACTGAACAATGCATGTCAATGATCATTCCACACAGAAGTCTAGTCCTTCATGGACAATGCTGTTAGCGGGGCTACAACTCAAGAGAAATAAAATAGAAACCTCCAATAATAGCCTATGAGACCAAGGAAACTATGAAACTCTGCCATGCTCATAGGTGATTCCCCAAAAAGAACTTCCCTAATCTTGTATGGGTTTTTTTACACACCATTATAGGACACCACATGTCCAAGGAAACACACCTTTCGTTCCAAAACTCACACATGGACAACTTTCCATAGATTTTTTGGTGTCGAAGGACCTTAAAGACTTCTCTAATATGATTGTAAAGTTCCTCCTATGATTTTGAGTAGATCAAGATATCATCGATGAACACGATGATGAACTATTTTGGGAAATAACCGAACAAGGAGTTCATAAGCCCCATGAACATGGTTGGTGTGTTCATAACACAGAATATAATGACTATAAACTTGAAGTGTTAATATCTACACCTAAATTTAGTCTTCGAGATATCCTCATCCCTCTCCCTCAACTATTGATATTCAGATTATAGATTGGTCTGAGAAAACCAAATATATCCTCTCAACTAGTTGAATATACAATCGATCCTTGAAATGGGGTAATGGTTATTGATCATTACTTGATTAAACCTTTAATAGTATATGAAAAAACTCATACCACCATTTTTTTCTTGAAGAAAAAAACTAGAGCACCCCATGGAAACACACTAGGTTAGATAAAACACCTCTTCATCAAATCATCCACTAGTAACCTCATCTGATGTAGCTCTGTAGGTATCATCTAATAGGTATCTATCAAAATAGAAGACACATTCTCTTGAAAATCTATCCCAAAATCTACATTGTATCAAGGGGAAGAATCATAACCTCCTCTGGGAAAACATACAGGAACTCATTCACAATGGGAACACCCTCAACTTGATCTTCCACTAAAAGATCAACCAAACCTTCCACTCATCTGACAACCTTTCACTATAAATAACTCCACTCATTGGCCCTAAAAATTGGGAAAAAACTTTCTTATGAAAATATTTTATGACTACCTACATGGAATATAGTCAATCTATTCCAAGGATAACATTGTATGGATACATCTATAATAAAAATAAATCTATCACAGACCGGTGTCACCCCATCACCATTCTACATACCTTGTACACATCAAACAAAGAATCCTAACCTCTATAAAGTATAGATAACACCAGGGGCACTAGAATTCTCTTCACATCTAATCCCAAATCATGTATTAAATTTGGAGAAACAATGGATGTGAGGATCATGAATCATCTAAAGAACAAATAAGGGTATATGATAAACAAATCATACCTCTAGTAACTCCTAGATCTAATGTTGTTGGTGCCTATAACTCATATATCTAAAACATCCCATCTCATCTACCTCTCTATTTTCAAACTCCATGGTCACACTCTATCCTAGGTCCCTACGGATGGGGACCATCACAAGGCTTCCCTATTCCAACATTATATTCCCTCAACTTATGAACAAATGTACATTTTACAATCTATTAAAACTATAGAGACCCTATCCCTTTACACATATCATTAAATGATTTTAATCATAATAAAATGCCATATTAAAATCTAAGGATCGTGAAGTCTAGTGTCATGGAAGGCTAGGTACATAAAACTGAAAAAATGGGACTAAATAAAACATTTCTTTATTTAATATTCATAAAGAGATCCAAAATTACATTGTTCTCATACATAATCATAGGGTAACCTTGGTATAACATGAACAAAGGGATGAGATAAAATCCTGGTAAGGGAAAATTCATAGTAATAAAGCATTAGCACATGGTTTACAAGGAATGGAATAATGATATAAAAATGATATAACATGTGAAATCGTAACATATAAACATGGGTTCATATAAAATTGCAGTCGTAATAATCTGGAAGAAAAATAAAACATGAAATTATCATGATTCAAGACTCATTTCACATAGAGTATCACAAGTCAAGGTTAACCACCAAGATTGTTGCACATGGTAGCACAAGTCAAGTCCAACCACCAAGACCATTGTACATAACATCTCATGAGACTCAAATTTACCCAATGAATTGGATATCTATCTGGGTGCATCCATATTAACATGTTCATGAATATTCTTTCCTCAAAAATAATCACACATAATCAATCATACATAAACATAAGGGTACCCACGTAAAGAAATGGGTATTAAAATCATGTCATAAAGCATAATGAATGGGAGTATCATACAAGTGTCCATAAAAAAATAATTAGTTAAAGAATGGAAATTTATAAGGTATAATATGCATATATCATAACAATTGATTCAAAATTGAAGTGATAAAATGTAAAATAAATTTTAAGAAATGTCAAAATTAAAACATTTTAGTGCGATTTAATGAGAATATCAAAGAACGTTTAAAAAAGAAAAGGGCATAATATTTTATATTAAACCAAAAGAGAACCAAGAAATTTTTCATTATAAAAATAGTGGTTTTTTAAATATAATGGTTTCTTAAAAATAGATCGTATAGGGTACTTGAAATTGGGTAAGAATTCGGGAAGTTCCCTTAAAACGGGTTTGCTTGTCTAAAAGTATTGAGGAGGGAATCACTTAAAATCATGTATATACCAGAAAGATAATGATTAATGGATCTTGACACATGAGTTTGGACATATAAATAAAAATTATAATATGTACATAAATAGAATATAAGATTTCATTTGGGTAAAAATAGAGTAAGAATAACTCGAAGGAATAATGGAGGTTTGGGTAGAATCCCTTACCTTAAGTCTGAAGGTGTTCCCCTCTTGATATTAATGACCTGAATAATAAAATTATGTTCATTAATTAATATTTTCATAACCTATTTTACATTTAATTGATTTATTATACCCTTTTATGTTCATTCATGGAATTTTTGATGGGTAAAGAGGTTCAATCTCATTGTTTGGGTCTGTTTGTTTCATGATCAGTTTACTTATGTACATGAATGGACAGTCATGTAAAATGGGGATGGTTGTCCAGAATTGGAGTTATATTTTATTATTGAACATACATAAGGTTAAATGGTTTTAAATTTAAGTTTGTTACTTGTATTGAAGTTGAATCATTATATAAAACTTTAGTAATAACCTTTTGGGTTAATTGGCAGTTTTTTATCACAACGAACATATTTTGTTTTATAAATCAAAACCATGTTTAAAAAAATGTTCCAGAACCATAGATGAGACATAATACATATATTATAGTCTTTTTAAACCATAATAATGGTTTCATAAACATAATTGAATATGGTAATGGAAATTTAAAACTCATCATCCTTGAATGTGGTAAATTAACACATCTCGGATGTTGTTTTTACTACTAGTATAAAAGAAGGGTAAAGGAGAGACGATAATAGATTTTTCCATTATCATAACAAAATTATATTAAATATAAGGTACTAGATTTTTCATAAAATTTGGATGATGATAGGTAAGGATAGAAAAGAAAACAAAGGAATTTGAAAAGAAGGTAAAATAATTGAAAATAGGAATTTACCTCTTCAATTAATCTTCCTTCAGAGCCTATTAAGGGGAAAGGATTTGGTATTTTTAAGATACTAGGGGTTTCCAGAAATGGGTGAGGATATTGGGAAGAGATTTTAATAGAATTTAGGAAATTCTCAAGGCTTGAAAGGAGTGAATAGAAGATGAGAGTGTGGGTGGTTTTTATAGTGGAGGGGTGAGGGTTTTCTTAATATTTTAATCATTAGTTTATTATTTTTCCATAAGACAAGCAATATTAATGATTATTGTGACCAAAAATAGTAATATGATAATTTGAGTTCGAACCAAAGGTCATTTAAATCATTCATGTCTCAAGCATGATGCAAAAATTTAGGTTTTAGCATTTATCGTAAATTATAATATTTTACTATTCATAAAAAAATTCAAGTATTTTAGATAAATCCAAAAAATCCACCCCAACCATTTTTAAACATGTAGAATCCAAAAATAAACTCTATTTTATGAAAATAATTTTATAAATATGGGAAATTTAATTTTTAAATAAAAACACCATTTACTTAAAAAGACATATTTTAAAATTATAAATGATTTTATATCAACTAAGGTCTCATAAAATTATCTTATAATTGTAAGACATAAAAACAATAATTTATGAATAAATTTTATGAAAATACATTTTATTTTTGAATTATACAATTATTCGTAAATTTTTAATTAAATATTTATGACTATAAAAATACCAACACTATCATATTATCACTTATCAGATGGATAAATTTTATTTATACTTTCATTGATATGGTTACTATTTACTTGGAAATTTTACTATTCATAAGGGTCATTTTACTATCCATAAGGGTGAAATTACTATTCATAAGGGTTAGTTTCTATTCACCAAAAAATAATTTTGTCTTATCAGGCTCCAAACATCTTATTGATCGCAACTGCGTATGTAATATTTTCAAAATTCAAATCACAAAAGTGACAATATTATGTTTAAAGGTCACATAGTACATGTAGTTTGTTGAGTTGTGATTTCATGTGGTTATATAATTATAATAATGGAATTTCCATTGATAAAACATTTGGTCATTACATTCTTCCCCCCTTATGAAATCTCACCCTCGAATTTTTTTTCACATTCTAATCCATAAACAGGTGTGTGTACTTTTCCTTAATTGCCTCCTCCAGTTCCCATGTTTCATATTCATACTTATGGTTCCACCATAGTTTATTTGACCAGGTGAGTAGTCTTGTTTCGTATTACTTTATCTCTATGATCCAAGATCTTCACTGGATTCTCCTCATAAGAAAGATCATTCTCCAACTATACCACCTCTGAAGAGAGTACATGTGAAGGATCTGGTATGTACTTTCTTAAGAGGGATACATGTAAGACATTTTGTACTTTAGACATGGTAGGTGGTAGTTCCAGTTGATAGGCCACATCCCCAACACGATCAAGAATCATGAAGGGGAAGATGTACCTGGGACTTAGTTTTCCATTCTTACCAAACCTCGTGACCTTCTTCCATAGAGATATATGGAGGAATACCATATCTATAACTTTTAACTCAAGGTCTTGTCGACAATTGTATGCATAATTCTTTTGTCAGAATTGGGATACCTTAATGTACTGCTGAATGGTTTTCACACTCTCCACCATTTCTTCGACCATTTCAGGTCCAAGAAACTTATTCTCACTGACTTCATCCCAACACACTAGTGTTCTTCACCTTTTCTCATAAAGGGATTTATATGGTGACATTCAGATTCTTGAGTGTAAACTATTGTTGAAGGATAATTCAACTAGTGGAAGATATTGGTCCCATCCTTCTTTGAAGTCCATAGAACATTATCTCAACGTTTCTTCCATTGTCTGATTAGTTCGCTCATATTTTCCATTAGATTGAGGATGATAGGTTGTACTGAAGTTTATTTTAGTTCTTATATCATGTTAAATACTTTTATATAACTTTGAGGTGAATCTCATATCTCTATATGATACAATAGATAGTGGTTCTCCATGAATCCTTACCACCTATTTGATATATATCCATGAAATTTGATCCAATTAGAAGTCCTCTAGAATTGTGATAAAGTGAGCTATCTTTGTTAAATGATCCACAATGACCCATATAGCATTGTTTCCTCTATATGTCCTTTGAAGTCTAATGACAAAGTCCATGGTAATGTTCTCCAACTTCCATATTGGTATGAGTATTGGTTTCATCATTCCCTTAGACTTATGTCTTTCAGCCTTCACTTTTAGACATACCAGACACTTTAATATATACTCAAGAATATCCTTCTCCATATTGTCCCACCAAAAGTTCTCTTGGAGATCTTGATACATCTTTGTGCTCCCTGGGTGAATAGAGAAGGTTGATATATACTTGTCATTCAAAATCTCCTTCTTTATCGGTGGATTATATGGTATACATAATCATGACCCAAATATTACAAATCCTTACTAATCAATCTTGAACTTAGAGGATTTCCTATTTCTAATGGCATCCACCCTTTTCTAAATTTCCACAACTTTTCTTTGAGAATCCTTTATTTTCTCCATGACGGTTGGTTGAGAAATCATTTTAGAAAGGATTTATGGTGTTCCTTACTTAATTATTCCCATGTCTATCCTCTCAAAATAGAATAATATTTGATCCTTTTCAATTATCATCATTGATAAAGATGAAGGGTCATTTTTACTTAGAGCATATGCCACCTTATTTTCCTTACTGGGATGATAGTGGATTGAGCATTCATAATCCTTAATGAGATATAAACATATTCTCTAGTTCATATTAAGATATTTTTGTGTGAATATATATTTTAGACTCTTGTGATCATTATATATCTCACACTTCTCCCCATAGAGATAATGCTTCCATATTTTTAATGAAAAATCACAACCGGCAACTCCAGATCATGTGTAGGATAGCTTTTCTCATATATTTTCAGCTTCCTTGAGGCGTAGGCTATCACTTTATCATTTTTCATCATCACACATCCTAAGACCTTGTTTTAAGAATCACTTTACACCACAAAGAGTTCTCCACTCATTGGGAGTGTGAGTATTGGAGCAGTGATAAGCCTCTTTTACAACTCCTTAAAGTATTCTTCACATTCTTGAGTCCAGAAGGACTTCACTCCCTTCTGTGTCTTCTTGGTATTTGGGTTTTAAAATCATGATAAGTTCTTCACAAATCATAAATAATACCCATTTATACCCAAAAATCTACGGATCTCTATTACATATGTTGGTTTGGGAGACTCTTCAATTTCCTTTGTCTTGGAAGGGTCCACAGATATCCCTTTGCTGATGAAAACATTCCCCAAGAATGATATTTTCTCTATATAGAACTCACATTTACTGTAATTTGCATAAATTTTCTCCCTTCGCAAAGTCATCAGCACAGTATTCAAATGCTCCTCATGTTCCTCCTTTCTCTTAGAGTATATCAGAATATCATCGATAAAGACTGCAACAAATTTGTTGAGGTAATCTCTAAATACTCTATTCATTAAATCCATGAATATTGATGGAGAATTAGTGAGTTATAAGGACATCACTATGAGCTCATAGTGTCCATACCTCATTCAAAAGGAAATCTAGGGAATATTTTCCTTTCTCACCTTTAATTGGTGATATCTCAACTGAAGGTCCACCTTAGAGAAATAATTGGCTCCATGAAGTTGATTCAAAAATTCATCTATCTAAGGTAGGAGATACTTTTTCTTTATTGTTATTTTATTGATCTCATAATAATCAATGAAGAGGTGCATTTAACCATCCTTATTCTTGAAGAAAAGGACTGGTTCACCCCATGGTGAAGCACTCGGGCATATAAAACCCTTCTACAGATTCTCATGTAACTACTTATTTATCACTTCTAGCTCTATGGTGTCCATTATATAAGGTGTCTTTGATCTAGTTAGGGTTCCAAAAATAATTTTAATTGAGAACTTAACCTCTTAATCAGGAGGAATACCAAGAAATTCTTCAGGTAATACGTCAGTGTAATCCCTCACAATGGGCATATCTTAAAGAAGTATTATCTCCTTTGTATCAATTATTTGATCTCTACATTCTTTCTCATAAGGTAGTAATATCCACACTTGAGGCAATGATTATAAAATAGATTCATCTTCCTCCTTACACTTGTAAATAATTGAAGGATTATTTGGGATGTGAAGAGTGATCTCCCTTTCCCAATAGTTGATGTTGTCTTTTTATAAATATAGCCAATCCATGTCCAAAATAACATTAAACTCCACTAAAGAGAGTATGACAAGATTTTATGGTAGGTTAAGTCCACAAAAATTTACCGTGGATGAGTTATAAACCTTGGATGAAATAATTTCCCCATTCTCTTTTCTCACATATAACTTATCCTCCAAACTTTAAGGTAGTGTTTTAATAGTTCTTCTAAACTTGAAAGATATGAAATAATGTGTAGAACCATAATCAAATAGTACTTTCTCTATTCTTGAATGAATAACTAGTGTACCTATCACCACATCATTGTCCGGATCCACCTCAAAAGTAGAGATAGCATAGTCCCTTCCATGTTTCCTTGGAGGTTATTGATTTTCTCCAAAAACCCTTGGCTTATAGAAATTGTTCGCATAATGACCATCATCCTTGCGGTTGTAACACTGCACCACTAGCTGAGAATTTATCTAAACCTTCCTTTATTATTCCACATTAGAAAGATTATTCATATCCCTTCAACAGTTCTTTTCTAGATGTCTCATCTTTCTACATTTGAAGCAATTCCTAGTTCCCTGTATATGGTTCCCAGGATGCTTCTTCCCAAAATTTTGATATGTGGGATGCTTTATATTCTTTCTAGAATGGGATTTATTTGTCGAACCACCCATAGTAGACTCTATTTAACGCTTCATGTCACTGGACCCATGAGACCACTAGGAGTCTCTGATCTCCATTTCAACCTTGAGGGCACAATGGACAATCTTCTCATAATTTTCAAAGTCTCAAATCACCAATGAATTTTGTAGACTCAGATTTAGTCCACTAAATAAGTGATCCACCTTACTTTTGGTGTTCATGAAAAATATGGAGGTATATCTTGCAAGCCATGTGAAGTTTTCTTCATAAGCCATAATGGACTCATCTTCATTCTACTTGAGTCTGATGAACTCTCTTTCCATATTGAGGTAGAGGGTTTGGGGTGAATATTTTCTGAAAAACATTTTCTTTAATTCCTCCCAATCCATGGAATCAATTTATTCTTGGGACTTCGTATTCTTTATCAATTTACACCACTAATCAGCTTCCTCATCAAAATAATATACCGCTAGTATGAATTTCTCTTCTTCTGATAAAGAAAGAATAGAGAATATTTTTTCAATGGAGTTAATCCACTTTTCTACGAGGATGGGATCATAAGATCCACTAAATATGGGAGGAATTTTTTTCATGAAGGATTAAATGGAAACTTTCTCTTTCCTTGGGTGAGGAGGATGTTCCACGTGATTCAAGTTATTATTCATAACTTGAGTCAACTGAGAAAGTATTTTCATGGAGTTTTGAGCACCCATTCCCATCATATTTTTCATATCATTAAGGAAATATTCACATTCCCTATCACTTTTATTTTTGGCACGTGTTCTCCTATTTCCTTCCATTAACTAATAAAAATAACATATAATTAAAGGGCTTGAAAACTTGGCTTTTAAGCATAAAAAGGAAACTTTCTACATAAAAGGATAAACTTATAAAGGAGAAGTATATCCTAACTTTTGATTCCCTAGGTTTAAATCTAGGTTATCCTTTATCTATTTTGTAACTTATATTCTTATGGTATCTTTTTTTATTCCTTTAATAATGGTTTGTAGCAAGATCATGAATTTACCAAAGCATATCCCCTAGGAGTGTCAAAACAAGAGTGCAGCAAAGCCCGTTGTTGTGTGCCAGTTCCCATTTGAGTCTAGCTCAAAGTGGTGTTTTCGGGTTTTACCCCTAGATACATTAGTACTAGAGCCACCTCTATATATTTGTATCCAGATATGTATGTATTTGTTTGATAAACCACTTACTATATACTTGCCAAAATTTAGGGATGTTTTCTTATACTTAGTCTCATCCTTAAGGTTCTTAATAAATTGATCTATTCATAATCACCAAAAATAACTAGACCATCCTATTATACCCACTATAGCGACCCTAGCCTTTTACACATATCATTACATGATTTTAAGCATAATAAAAAATCGTATTACAAGCCAAGGATTGTGAAGTCTAGTGTCTTGGAAGACTAGGTACATAAAATGGAAAACATGAGACTAAATAAAACATTTATTTATTTAATCTTTATAAATATCTCCTACCTTCCATTGTGATCATACATCTTCATAGGGTAACCTGGGTATAAACTAAACAAAGGGATGATCTAAAAGCCTAATAAGGGAAAACACATAGTAATAAAGCCTTAGAACATGGGTTAGAAGGCATTGCATAATGATATAAAAATGCATGGAACATGTGAAATCATAACATATAAACATGGGTTCATATAAACATGGATTCATAATAATGTTTCAGTAACATAAAACATGACTTTATCATGATTCAAGGGTCGTTGCACATAGAGGAGCACAAGTCAAGGTTAACCACCAAGACCGTTGCAAATGGTAGCACAAGTCAAGGCTAACCGCCAAGATAGTTGCACATAACGTATCATGGGACTAAAATTTACCCAATGAATTGGATTTATATCTGGGAACACCCATATTAATATGTTCATGAATATTCTTTCCATGTAAATAATCATACATAATCAATCACACATAAACATAAGGGTACCCATGGAAAGAACTGGGTATCAAAATCATGTCATAAAGCATAATGAATGGGTGTATCATACAAGTGACCATGAAAAAAAATTAGATCGATCATGGAAATTCATAAGTTATAATAGTCATATATCATAATAAGTTTTACCAAATTGAAGTGATAACATGTAAAAGAGTTTTTAAGAAAGTTTAAAATTAAAATGTTTTAGTGTGGTTTAATGAAAATATCAAAGATCATTTAAAATCGAAAAGGGAATAATATTTTATATAAAAACATAGGTCAATAAATAAGGTTTTAATGATAAAAATATTTGTTTTATAAATAAAATGGTTTCTTAAAAACAGATCATATAGTGTACTTGAAATTGGGTAAGAATTCAGGAAGTTCCCTTTAAATGGGTCTACTTGTCGGGAAGTACTGAGGAGGGAATCACTTAAAAGCATGTATATCCCCAAAAGTTAATGATTAATGGATATTTACACTTGATTTTGGAAATATAAACATAAATTATAGGATCTATATAAATATAATATAGGATTTCATTTAGGTAAAATTAGAGTAAGAATAACCTGAAGTAAAATGGAGGTCTGGGTAAAATCCCTTACCTTAAGTCCGAAGGTGTTCCCCTATTGATATTAATGACCTGAATGATAAAATTAGGTTATTAATTAATATTTAAATAACTTATTTTAAATTTAATTTATTTATTATATCCTTTTTAAGTTCATTCATGGCCTTTTTGATTGGTTAAGAGGTTCAATTTCATTGTTTGGGTCCATTTGTTTCATGATCGATTTACTTATGTACATGAATGGACAATCATGTAAAATGAGGATGGTTGTACAAAATTTGAGTTATACTTTATTATTGAATATACATAAGGTTATATGGTTCTAAATTTAATTTGGTTACTTGGGGTGAAGTTGAATCATTATATAAAATTTTAGTGATAACCTTTTGGGTTAATTGGAAGTTTTTGATCACAACGAACATATTTTGTTTTATAAATAAAAACCATGTGTACAAAAATATTTCAAAACCATAGATGAGACATAATAAAAATATTATATTTGGGTTCAACCATAATAATGGTTTTATGACTATAATTAAATACGGTAATGGAAATTGAAAACTCATCGTCCTCGAATGTGCTAAATTAAGACATCTCATATGGGTTTTTACTACTAGTATAAAAAAAGGTTAAATGAGAGATGATAATAAATTTTTCCATTATCATAAAAAAAATCCAATACATATAAGTTACTAGAGTTTTCATAACATTTGGATGATGATAGTTAAGTATAGAAAATAAAACAAAGGAATTTGAAAAGAAGGTGAAAGAATTGAAAAGATGAATTTTCCTCTTGAATTAATCTTCCTTGAGAGCCTCTTAAGGGGAGAGGATTTGGTATTTTGGGGAGACCAAGGGTTTCTAGACGTGGAGGAAGATCTTGGAGAGATATTTGATCAGAATTTAGGCAAGGAACAAGGCTTGAGAGGAGTGAAGAGAAGAGGGGAGTGTGTGTGTTTTTTATAGTGAAGGGGAGGAGGGTTTTCTTAATATTTTAATCATTAGTTTATTATTTTTCCATAAGACAAGCAATATTAATGATTATTGTGACCCAAAATAGGAATATGAGCATCTTATTTCGAACCAAAGGTCATTTACATCATCCATGACTCAAGCATGATGCAGAAATTCAGGTTTTAGCATTTATCATAAATTATAATATTTTACTATTCACCAAAAATTCAAGTATTTTAAAAAATCCCAAAAATTCACCCCAACAATTTTTTTACATTTAGAATCTAAAAATTAACTCCATTTTATAAAAGTAATTTTATAAATATAGTAAATTTAAATTTTAAATAAAATCATCATTTACTTGAAAAATACATATTTTAAAATAATAAATGATTTTATGTCAACTAAGGTCTCATAAAATTATCCTATAATTGTAAGACATAAAGATAATAATTTATGAATAAATTTAATTAAAATAAATTTTATTTTTTAATTATAAAATTATTCATAAATTTTTAATTAAATATTTATGACTTATAAAAATACCAACACTATCATATTGTCACTTATAAGATGGATAAATTTTATTTATACTTTCATTGGTAAGGTTACTAGTTACATGGAAGATTTACTATTAATAAGGGTTATATTACTATTCATAAGGGTGAAATTACTATTTATAAGGGTAAGTTACTATTCACCAAAAATTAAGTTTGTCTTATAAGACTCCAAATGTCTTACTGATCACAACTGTGTATGTCAGATTTTCAAAATTCAAATCATAGAAGTGAAAATATTATGTTCAAAGGTCACAGAGTACTTAGTAGTTCATTGAGTTGTGATTTCATGTGATTATAAAATTATAAGAAGGTAATTTCAATTGATCCATCCAATGGACCGAAGGCCTTCATTTTGTTATTGATTTTGATAATCCACCTTTGAAGGAGTGAGGTGGAACCCTTACAATGCTCGTAGGCATAATTATTACATGGACTATAGGACTTAGAGAAATTCATTGCTCGTAGGCTTCAAACATTACAAACAACCCAGACTAACTACTTGGAATTGCTCCTCCCCAGTATCTTTATCGTGAAATTAGCTCTCCACCTTTGCATAGTTGTTCGGATAGGCTATCTCATGAATGCACAGGCTTGTCCCGATGGCAGGTTTCATACCCTCTCATTCTTGCAATCTGTGTAGCTTCTTCTATGGTGAAAGCTCCTTTCTCATCCTCATATAGATCTTGTTCCTTGTAGGTTGTCTCATTTTCATCTACACTTAAGGTGGCCCAAAGACCTAGAGGTGGCCCAAAGGCTTGGGTGGCCTGAAGGCCTTAAATGACTCGGGGACCAAATCGGTAGCCCAAAGGCCCAAACCGGGAAAATTCTCGGCTGCTACAGTGCCAAACAGTGCCTGCTACAGTTCCCGCTATAATACCTGCTACAGTACTGCACAGTTCCCACTACAGCACCTGCTACAGTACTGCTACAGTACCCCAGAAATTGTACCTCCACCTGGATTTGATCCTGGGTTGCTTGGATGCACTTAAGAGTCCTCACCAACCGAGCTAAGGATCATGTGCATTTCCATTGATAAAACATGCGTTCATTATAGAAACTACCTCAGAAGAAACAGTTGTTGATGCCAAAATGGGCATGAACACCTACTTGATACTAGCCTCCCTGACTGGTCATACACTGAGCTTGATGATGCCCATGTCCTATACATACATAACATGGAAAAATGAAAACCTCTAACATGTTATCAGGATCCACCTACCTCAAAAAATGGAAGTATATCTATCACGGTCAATTCCCCACTAGTCAGAACCCTAATTGCCTAAACATCCATGGCCCACTTCCTGAATCCCTTGCGACAACCAGTATTATCACAAGTTGTGAAAATTAGGGGAAATTTGAACCTTTTGTACCTTGGAGTTTTCATATAAAAATGGTAATTTCACCAATAAAATTATCTCATATAATTTTTCTGACCACTTTGTTGGTCCAAAAATAAGGTGTTTACCCTAGGACAAAACTTTAGTGAAAATCTGAATAGGTCAAATTTTCAAAGAATATTTGATATTTAATTAATTAAATACTAATTTATCCATGAATGTTCATTTAGTGATATATTTTAAATAGAGCATCAGATTGATATTATTTCTCTATGGTTGATTAATAATAGGGGGGGTTTCCTAAGCGAGGCATAACCTTGCATCGAACGTTGAGGCTGAGCTCAGGCTTGTCTTCTTTTCTTTTTATTTTTTATTTTTCTCCTTTTTTCCTTTTTTACTTTTTCCTTCTTTATTTTCACCCTTGTATTTTTATTCATTCCCTTGGGGGTCCCCCCTTTGGGGTATTCAGTTTAGAGAGTTAGAGGGAGATAAGAGAGGGAGAGGGAGAGGAGGAGGTGTCGCTATGGATCTTGGGTCACGCTAGATCATCATGCGACCTACGAATCATGTAAAAGTGCAAAGCTTTAGTAGTTTCCACCAATAGGTAGGCCAATTTTATTTTTTATTCCGAAAATCCCTATAGCAGTAATTTTTTTGATTTTTTAAAACTTTTTTGGGTTGTTGGGGACCCCTTGGGGGGTTTATTTTGTCTTAATCAGGGGAAATGGGGGTTACAGGCTGTTTCAGGGGGTTTCTGTTAAGGAAAACTCATGTACACAGTGTGTGGTTCGGAGAAAAAATGTCATGTGTTCTTGTTTAGGGAAGATTAATTTTTTGGGAATACATGTCATGTAATTTGGATTATATGATGTTTAGTGGCGATCCGAGGTGTTTCGAGGGCACATGGTCATGTAGGGTACACAGCCAAATCCCATGTGGAGTACACAGTTAGTGGTCATGTACTATGCTAGAAAAGACACCTTGTGGGGGTACATGTCTAGGTACACAGTTTTAGACCCCGTTTGGGGGATACACCATGTACATGGACAACACTTCATGTAGTATGATGGTGTACACATTGAGTGGGGACTGAGGTACATGGATAGGTACCCATGTGGGGGTACATGTTGTGTACATGGACATCACATAATGTACTTTAGAAAAGTACATTTAAATTGTCCTATGGAACATGTTCATCAAGTACCTTTGGGGTTATGCTTCATGTACTTTTCCTAACTTGGTCTGTTTTATCTGTTTCCTTCCCTGGTGTCAGAATTAGACATATGAATAGTAAATTCTGAGAATTTTTATGTAGATTGTAATGGTGGAATCCTTTAAGCATATAATGGCCATATGAATGGTGTTTTAGACTGGGTGAGAGTTTTTAGGAGTATTTCTTTTAGTTTTGGTTTTTGAATCCTCCTATGGGTTAGTTTGTGAGATACAAGGCCTGGGTGAGGGTTGTGAGCTCAATGATCAGCCTGGCTCGAGTGTTCCATGGTGATTTATTTGAGGTTCTTTGAATGGATTCCAAAAGGCAGGACTGAGGAGTATCTCTAAGTAGATCTCGATTTTCCCTATATGGTGGGATTGGTTCCTCAATGTTAGTGCAGTTGAGGTTTATCTCTTGGGTTTGAGGACCAGAGCTATTGGAGCCTTTGGGATGGGTTGGTTTCATGGGGTGGCGGTAACTTTCAAGTGTTGTTGAGTTGTTTAGATGATTCTGAGGGGATATTTTGGATTCCCTTATGGTATTGGTTGTTGATCTAGTGATCAATGGTTTTTATAATCAGTTTTTGAGAATTCCTATGTGGAAAAGCATTGTTTGGATTCCCTTTTGATAGATTTGTTACCTGAGGATGGGTTTTTTGTCAGTAAGGATGACTGAGGTTTTCTTACTATGGGATTTTCCCCAAGGTTTGTCTGATGAAAAATATAAATTTTGGAGGGTCCTACTTTTGAGGTGTTCATTAGGATCATTTTGAATTCCCCTGCTGATGGGCTTCTGTTTTTAATTCCCCTTTTGGAGAATTGTTGATATAGGATGTGTTAGAGGAATATGAAAACCTTATTCTTTATTACATGTTAATTCAATACTTATTACATAAAATTACAGATAATACAACCTGTAATATCAAGAAGTATAGTGTATTTAGGAATTAAGTACATTACATAACAACTTAAAATAGGAAATACATCATCTTTATTGAAAACATCCTTAACATGCTCGTGCTTAAAACTGTATTGGATAGCCTGGGTACATACATAAGAAAGGGGTGACCTATAAATCCCAGTAAGGGAATAAACATGGAATAACATGAAGAAATTAATAAATGTTAGACAATAAGAATATCAATGAGAAATAAAAGGGGTTAGAATCATAAACTTGAATAATAATACATGATATATCATGATAACATATGGGCAATGTGGGAAATGTGGAAAAAACTTAAAACACTACATCATAAACATAGGTCAATGATAACTTCAAAGAAATAATGATGGAAAAAGTCCCATGATGGATTATTTTCACTCCCTAATCTCTTTAATGACGTATCATGAGACTAAAATATTACCCAATGCATTGGGGTGCTATATAATTTTGGGCACACCCGTCACTTTCATTTCATTCTCATGCTTAAATGTGTCACATAGATTATACATCATGGATTCATTCATAATTATATTTTATTCCATAATAAATGAGTATGGAATAAATACATGTAAGTACCCAATAAATAAGTACAAGTGCATAAATCTGAACACCCTTGATAGGTAATGTGTATGGCTATTCACTACACAATTGTTTGGCTTGGAAAATCACTGTGAAATTTCAGCAACAAAACAACATCACTTAAAGATTAATAAAATAGGTTGATGAGAGATAAAGGGGTATATCGTCATTTTTACATAAAATAAAAATTAATAGGTACATGGAAAAACATATCCCAATAATATAAATTTTAAATATAGGTATAAGAAAATTAAGAAACTTGAATAAAGAGGAGAAAGAAAAGAATCCTTACATTGAGAGTGTGATTCCAAATTCTTGGGAGGAGCTTCTTGAGAGCTTGAGGGAACCTTGGGAGGACTATAGAGAGAGGGGGAAGAGTAAGGATATATTATAAGTATTTTTAGTGAAGTGAAATGGGATATTGGGTGGGTTTATATAGGAAAATATAGGGGAATTATTTATTATTTCTCAAACATAGGTTTTGGACTCTATAATAAAATAACCAAAACCACAAACCTTACCATGGGTTTTTAACATGGTTTATTCCAAAGGAGATTTTTTTCATTATTTTATAAGTCTAAGGTCCGAAATTAATAAAATAATACAATTTCAAATGTGGAAGTGAGTCATACTCTTATAGAAATTATTTTAAAACCATAAAATATATTAAAGGTTTTTAAGGATTCATAAAGGGTTTATAAAATTAATAAAATAAAATTAAAATCCCATTATTTTAGAGGGAAAACATAATTTTTTCATTGATACCATTTATAGTATTTATTACATCAATTTTTTGTTATTATGATGTCATAATACACATCTTATATTTATACGATATTTAATTTTTACCTGAAAATTCGACTATCTCAGAAAATTATGAAAAAATCACCATTTCATAATTTAGATTTTATTATTACAAAACTAATATTTATTTTATCAAAATAATTTTCTAAATATGTTCATTTTCACTTTTAAAATAAGAATCAACATTTATTGATAAATGATAGGTTTTTTGACAATAACCATTTTTTAACCCTTATAAAAATTACATTTGACTTCATAAAAAATTTATGATCACTTATATTTAATATAAATTATTTAATATTAATATTTCAATAAAATATTATTTATATAAAAATCCATTAATTCATCAAAATAAATTCCTTAATTTAATTTAAATATTGACCAAACATATAATTCATGTTTTATTGTATCAAAATCAAAATTGTTTATAAAGTAATGATTAGAAGTAAATATAAACATTATTATACTGAAAATAAAATATAAATTCTCATATTATTATATTATTGATATGTATCCCTTTAATACACCATCAAATTCCCTAATATTACATTCCATAACGGTGATACTTTCATTAGATGGTTTGGCATACATTGTTTGGTCTATGATCTCAATGAACTTGAACTTATCCTGTAAATGATTTTTCTCATACTTGAGTTGTTAGATATGAACTTGGGATTGATCAAGAGAAAATCCCAGTGATTTTATCTCCCTCGGAAGCTCTGATAAATGGGCTTCATATGGTATGATCCTATTGGTTGAGTTCATCGCTTCCTTTGTCTATTCCAATTGGATTTGTTAAAACCCTATATTTATATTAATCATACTGTCATTATTCAATGGCTTTATTATCAACGGTAATGATGCTTAATGGTATTTTAAATTATATAGGATATAAAAATCCAAATAAGTTCATGCGTTTTCTATATCCATAATATATAATAATTTATTTAATTAAATCATAGAGAGAATTTTATTTATAACAGTTTGGGTCATTACAATCTTCCCCAATTCAGAAATTTCACCCTAGAAATTTTATTTTCCCACACTAAAACAAATGAGGGTAATTTTGTTTCATCGCTTTCTCTGGTTCCAACATCAATTCTTCAAACTTTTGGTTTCTCTATATCACTTTGGCCATGTGAATTGTCTTATTTCGTAGAAATTTTTCTCTACGATCTAAGATCTTTATCGGCTGATCCTCATAGTAAATATCATTATCCAAATGTACCACCTCTATATTGAGTACATGTGAGGGTTTTAGTATGTAATTATTCAAGAGTGATATATAGAATACATCATGTACTTGAGATAGGTTAGGTGGGAGTGTTAATCAATAGGCCACCGCTCTGATGAAACCAACTATCTCAAAGGGGTTGATATATCTTGGAATAATCTTTCCCTTATTCCCAAATATCATGACTTTCTTTCATGGACATATGTAGAGGAATACCATGGTTCCAACATCTAACTCTAGGCCATTTTGATGATTTTCATCATAGATCTTTTGTTGACTCTAATAAACCTTAATGTGATGTTGAATGGTCTTGAACTTTTCCACCATTTCCTCAGCCACTTCAAGACCTATCTGTTTGTGTTCCCCAACTTCATCCCAATATGTAGGTGTTCTTCACCTATTCCCGTAAAGGGTTTCATAATGATCCATTTTGATGATTGAGTGGAAACTTTTATTATATGAAAACTTGACTAGAGGAATATTTTGATCCCATCCTCCTTTGAAGTCAATTGAGCATTCTCTCAATATGTCCTAAAGTGTCTGGATATTCCACTGAGATTGGCCATAATTTTAAGGGTGATAATCCATGAAGAAGTTCAACTCTATATTTAGAGAATTTTGGAGACTCGTCCATAAATTAGAGGTAAATATTGGATCTCGATCATATACAATTGATATTGGTGTTTTGTATATCCTCGCCACTTCTCTAATGCATATCCTTGAAAGTTGATCAAGTTATAAGTTCTCTAGAATTGCAATGAAGTGAGAATTATTCATAAGATGATCCACCACAACACATATATAATTATTTTCTCTTGATATCCTTGGAATACCGGTGAAAAATTCCATGTTTATGTTTTCACATTTCCATGTAGGTATTGAAGGTACCGGGCACAAAGCAGAAGTCCCAAAAATAAGATTTTAAAACAAATTCACCAACAATCAATATCACTATGTTGTCGTCGATGAATCATTTCATGGTATAAGCCCATGGATCATTTTATGAATAATTTAAGTATAAAAAAATTGATGAAGTACCTGGTTCAATCTGAGGCAGCAGTCAATGTCTTCTCATCGTCGGCAATCATTTCTCAAAGGATCCAAATTTTAATCCATCTAGATCATCCACACGCACTTCGAAATCCTATGGTAATGTCAATTGTCTAAATTAGGGTGCTAGTGCAGAATTCCAAAAAATCCTGCAACATCTCACCGATCACCACTACTCTATTCCATAGATCTATGAAGAAACATTGCGATTGAGTTCCTAGAACCAGAGCATCTCTATCTAGGAATCGAGAGAGAGATAAGAGAGATAAGATCTCTCCATTGAGAAATTAATAGTATTTTTTAAAATCTCTATTTCTTCTATTTATAATGAATCAATAAATATCTGAAATATACAACTAATACCCAAATATTTATTTCTTACTAGATAAATGATTTTTTATTACTAATGAACCAAATCATAAATATAATTTATATTTTTATCACTTTCTTATAATATAATAAATAGATTGCATGATAAAACTCGATCCATTAACTCGACTCATTGTTCTTAAAAATATTAAATAAACCTTGAATATTTCAAACTAATATTCATTCAAATAATATATTTAATAATAAATTAATTCAATACCAATTATTATTAACTTGAATAATATGAATTTATTTATTCCTTTGGTTATCTTATATCCTTAGACAAAACCCCAACTCCAATGGTGCGGCAGACCATGTCCAAAACTCTTATTCACCATAATAGGGAATTATTTTGAATATTATATTGTGTGTGACCCTCTAGGACCTTATCTTGGTATCAGTAAATACCATTCATAAACCAAGAACATGATCTAACAACCCATCATGGCCCCTAAAGAGATAATTAAGGTGATAGCAATGACAACTAACCTAAGAACAAGTACTGTGTAATATAATCTCTTTTTCTTTAAATATCTCATAAAATAGGATGCACACCCATGTTATCATACTAATTTTGATTTATTATTTTTTTATCTAACTGGATGGATTTACCTTGAACTACTATGTCCATGTATTTATCAAGGTACTACCATCTTGGCCAACTAGGCTCGAGATATTCTACTTCCTTATCTTGGAAGTGATAAATCATTTATTGACCACTGAACCAATGTCATACCACCAATGATTCACCAAATACAAACTACCTCACCACAATTTCATTATCATGGTTTTTTCCTTACATCAAAGTATGTGATCAAATTCCACACATTGGTAATGATATCAAGTCAGGAGACCAATACACATGTTTGTAGATAGGAACAACCGATGACACACAAAATATGTGGTTTTCCAATTGGTGGGTTTATCCTCATGGTCTCACTACTAGATATCACCAAGTTTGAACTTCATGAAAATAATCATCAATTCTTATGAGCCCTTAGAACCTGATAGTCAAACATCAACAGTGTTCAGTCAGTAATATATATCTAGACCATAGGACATATATTTAATATTAATGTCATAGTATCTTGAGGTTCTCATTATAGCATTGGATCTTCTATAACCTTTTGATGAAACAATTAATATATGTTCATTACTATTAAATAGTGGACACATAAATATCTACCTATAATGGTAAGTTTACAACATGTATATCTAACTGTACACATGATATAGTAATCAAAAGTACTACATAGTTGGTTCTAAGGAATACACTATTACAACACTCCGACTTGCACTAGATCCAACTTGCTAACCAACCTTGTTATCTCTCACATTATTAAGATCATGTTTATGCTGGGTCAAAACTTTAGTTGTTGGGTCCACCACAATTTTTCCACATGTCTATTCTGCTATATGTGACCTCACCTCCTTGAGTAAAACTTCTCAAGAGATTTTATCCTCAAGTATATCTCTTTTTTCCACTATCATAATTTGACATATTGTCTAGTAAGATTATCATAATTTTACATTATGATAATACTTTACTTAGTAGGTATGATTCTAAGAACTATAACAATTCATTATATTTAACTACTTCTTAGCTTCCTTAAAAGATGTAACGTACTCAGTATTTTTAGGTATGGATTTGATTGGATTAATAATATTATATTGATCATTAACTTAGATTGACTATGATATTATATCACATTAATCTAATGAATAATATTTTGTGTCCCCTCAAAAACTAATATCCTTTCCTATCTACTTATTAGATACATATCATTTGTACTTGATCTAGTACAATCAGATAGTTATGACTGCTTCCCTTACAGTGATCCTCGATATAACTGATTTTGAAATACTTTAAATTATATCTTGGAAATATCAATTCTTGTATATATCATGGAATATGTGATTTATCCATCACTTAAGTGTATTAATTTCAACTCACCACATTAATCTCCTCCCATGTTCCGAACATGTCAACTGGGAGAGATTTATTCCATGCGACATTGGTAACAATTATCTCTTTAATTGTTCTAGATTGTATTTTTCAATACCATTTCACAATATGTACAATTTAATAGGTCCAATAAAATATTATATCTACCTCATTAGATTATGTTCCCTAGAACTTAGGTTTCTACTTTAAGTCAATCACTAGATAATTACTTTTATCCTTGGTCTTAACTAACTGTAAGACCAATATCTATTTTCCATATGTTATCAAACATATTTCACTTGGAAAACAATAGCTCTCCCACTAACCTCTGTTAAAAACATGAAAAATATTCATTCCAAATGAATAATATAAGATCTTATTACTTACTTTATCCAAAACAAGATTTCAGTAACTTTCAACCCATATTATCATTTTATTTTTTCACCATACCTTTCTAGTTCTATTGTAAAAAAACCTTCCATGAAAGGTGGTATTAACATATAATTCTTAATAAAATAATCTTATAAATTGGCTATGATAAGTAAAATTATAATGGATTTAGGTAGGAAGATTTATTATAACCAATAGAACCTTATCGGTACCATGCTTGTACCATCCATGTATCATATCACTTGAATACCCATCACATTATCCAAATAATAATCCCCTCTTCACTTTGACACATGGAATCCACTATTGAATTTCAACTGATCTTGTCAGTCTTAGGTAATTATCATATAATTCTTACTTATAGGAATTATTATTATTCATAATGAATAATTTATCACCGGATGTGGTGAATATAAAAACTATCACAATGGTATTAACCTTCCTATGTAGTATGTGTCTCTGAAACATTCCTCTTCTATATGACTTGTGGAACTTGTTCCTATGAAAAATGAATGTGCATCTCTAGAATTGAATAAACCCAAGTCAATCTATCTCCCACTATCTCTAATATATATGTGCACCCTAATATATAAATGTATTCTATCACTTTACTACCACTTTTCTATATTAGAGATTTATGTAATATCCTAAGAAATCGTTAGGATAATTACAATTGATGCACAACGTGTTAGTTCTTGATGCAAGTTTGTTTATATCCTAACAAATTATTTTCATCCAAACATGTTTCCTTATGAAATAATGGATTATAATCATATTATGACTCATATGATATCCATTTTTCATTATAGTTAGAATATGGTTAGGGGATATCACCATTATTTATGAAGTATGTCCTCAAATATAATGGAAGTTTTTGCAAGTTTCAACATTGATAACCCTTGAATCATAACTATGATGTCTAAAATATTCATTTAGGAATTTATACATGCTAAATTTTATTGATCAATGTTAATATGTAAGACTTAAACATATATCCTCCTAATTAACATCAATGTCATGATTTAAATAAGGTAATGTGCATTTAGAAATTACTCCATGCTACATTATATTGATCAATGATTGCTTGGTCATCATATTCTTTGGAATACTGGCCCAAATCAACTCATATCTTCTGAACATGCATATATAATACTTCACTTTCATATTCTTTAATTACTTATAGGAATATTATGAATTATATTTACCACTAGCTTTCCCTTGAAATATTTCATGTGCACTTGTTGAACTAATTCCAAAAGCCTTGTGGCTTACCTTTATTTTTAAAGGATCCTTTGTCCAAAACTAAGTGTATTCATTGATAAAACCTTAAGGTTTTTAGTTCATCTATGTATAAATACTATAATGGGTATATCCTAGAATTCTACTTTTAGTTTTTCTTGGAAAATATTTATCTTTCCACAACAAGGTAAATAAGTCTTACATTTTATATTCATCAAGTTTTTCCTATGATTCATGTATCACTGAACTATTAGTTGAGTATTAAACACCAGAAACAAAATTCATTACGGAACCTGGAATAATGTCTCCTTTTTCTAAAGGAAACCTGATATAAATGTTTTTGTTTGTACTTTATAATAGTTCCACAAGAATCATTCACTTGGAAATACATAAGTCATGTACTTCTCGCCACTGACATAGGAATCACCCTTTCTCAGCTGCTTGGAGACTACACCTTACTTCTAGTAATATTTCTATACTTACTTGGTTACTGTATTTTGATACACATGTATGAAAAGAATATTTTATGTAATAACCAAGAATTAATATGGAAACATTACTTTTATGTGATAAATATACCTAAATAATAAGTGATTACTTGCTTCTTTAATTCAGTTTATTGCAATCAAACTTTCATTAATTTATTTCATGATATGAAATGAAAATAACCTCCTGTTAATAACTCTTTTCCTTGAAGGATGTCACAAAGGTGTCTCTAGAATTCCACTTTCCATTGGATTTTTTCCTTTTCTTTCAATTTGTTTCCATAAAAATTAATGATTAAATTGTCTTTTATATTCTTATTTATTTGGTGAACCTTACCTAGAAAGGTAATGAAGTGTTTACTAAATACTATTCATTTTGTAACCTAAAATGATACTTGAGTAAATGGGTGATAATGATATGAGAAATGTATCCATTTAAATATTGTTATCCATCTTTCAATTTACACATGTTCAGAGTAATGATCACCTTATTCATATCATGCTTCACTTTCTCCTTGTAAACATCTCGAAGATGATACTTCATGTTATATCACTTATGTCTTGATATAGTGACCACAAATAACATAAAATGTTGATGATAGAATAATGACATTACCATCATATTCTTTATACATGAGTCTCCTATAATAAATTTTACACCTTGCTTTCAGAGGTGGATTAACAGGTATAGAGAAACTCTAGCACCTTGAATTTACAGTACCATGGTATTGTGAATAGGCACCTATAATACACTTGGAAACTTTTTCTGGTGTGGAAATTTACTTTTTCCATTATTTATAATAGTATTACTTGTATTATAACTTTCCATTTTCAAAAAAAATAAATTTCTAGAAGATTATTACTTTTTATCTTGATTATTGATCTAGACATTTTGATTAATTAATTAAATCATTAAATGTCTCCCACTATTTTTTTTAATTCTAGGAACCCTCTATGATAGAATCAAAATACTCTATCGCTTGATTATTATAGTGGAAAGGATCCCTGAACCTCCCCTCATAGTCTATAGTCTTTGGCTATACCGCTACTTGGAGGGTTCAAGGTAGGCGTTTGGCTGGCCAACCGTATTTACTCATTGTTCCTTAATTTTTTGAGTGAAATCCCTACTTCTTAAATCATTACTTTATTTACTCAACACTTTCTTATAAAATGATAGAAATTTATATTTGGATAATCATTACTATCACTTTAGTTAATTTAAGACACCACTCTCATAATAACTCCCCATTAGTAATAGGTACACTCAACTTTGGCTAACGATCACCTCAAACACCCGGTTTTGTGAAAATTTGAATGGTGGATGGCGATTACGACTTAATATTTCTTTTACAGTTTTATATTTTTATGTGATAAAAGAAATAATTTTCTATTTGATAAGAATGTTCTATGTGAAATCACTCACAACTGACTATTCAATAAATAAAAAAATATTCATCGCGTCATATCTTCATTTTATCTATGCATGCTTGTTTATTATTCTATGTGGTCATGCGTAAACTACATATTTACAAAATAATAAACCATGAAAAAATAAAATGACAAATTGATAATGAGATGATACTAATGGTTGATCCATTGAGTGAATAATGGATCAACCTAGACCCTAGGGGTAATACCTTGAGTCGCATTACTTGCATATCGAGTTGCAGTGCTCACTCATCCAATGCATCAAACTTCTATCTAGTGTGTTTTCATAACTTGGCACAATGTGTGTCCCTACTCATCTTCTTAATTATACATAAATGGTCTCTCATAGGCAAGGGAGTCTTGGGAGTACAAAATACAACTCTGAGAATTGCACACGCAGGACCTTATACGTATAAAGACACTTATATGAAACTCATATCATCATTTATTTAAACTACTTATTAAAAATAACCATGGAAATGAATAATTAAATAAATAAATAAACATGCACCGGACATACATTGGTTTTTCAATGTCTCGTGATTAGTCTAATATTATTTAAACATGCATATTTAAATTAAATTTAGAATTAAAATTTAGCTTGCATTAAATATATTTTTCGAGGGAATTTTATTGAATTAAAATTCACTCTTATTTTAATTCAAAAAAAAATTTTGTTCGGTCACATTAATTAATTTAATTTTAAAACCAAAAATTAAATTAATTTATTGAATTAATTTAACACCAAAAATTAAATTAATTTTAACCTATAGAATTAAAAAAATATTTTAAGTCAAAAATTATTATGTAATTAATTTAATTTAAAACTAAAATAAAAATAATTAATTTAATTAATTTTTTATTTTTTAAATTTACTCGGGCCCTGAAAACTTTGGGCAGGGCCTGTACGGGTCAGGTCGAAACCTCACAGGCCAGTTTCAGCTTGTGCAAAGCCCATGTAAGGTAGATCTGGGCCAAGATAGTCCTACCAAACCCATTATGGGTTGGGTAGACTTACCTAGGAATGATTCGGGAAAAAATGGGTCAGGAAAACCCAAAAGAGGCCTGCAAGGATGGTTACCTCGTAGCGGGGTTTGTCAGAAGTGGCCCATCCGGCTGGTTGGGATTTGGACTGCAGATATATTAGTGACACAACATGGGAGATGATCTACTGAAGTGGAGGGAGATGGATCGATCCACTGCCTCAGGTGAGGCCGGTGGGATCTAGGCTGTGGCAGCGAGAGTCAGAACAGTGAGGGGTGTCCATAGTTCCTCGCACTAAAGGAGGGTTGTCTAGGAGGGCTATGTCACAGTGAAGCCAGATATAATATCCAAAGGAGAGAATGGTGGTGTCAGTCCGTGGAAGGAAACCCTAGATGAGGAATCTAGTTAGATCTATAGCATGTGGAGGATGGGAGGCTGCAGGAAGCTCTGGGGATGGTTCGTCCAAAAGAAGTCATCATCACCGCCAGATCTGGGAGGTGGCATGGGGATCTGGTGGGTGTGGGGTTGATGCAGGTTTCTGCGGGGAGAGGAGGGAGACTGAGGGGAGTCATTGTAGACTGCTCCTAAGGTTTCTAGGGTGTCTCAGTAGTGACAGGGCCATGTCGAAGATCCTTGCGGCCAATGGAGGAGCATAGACAGTCAAGGGGGGAGCCATCGTGGGAGGAGACCCAAGGGGTAAGGCCAGCTGATAGGCCCCAGTAGGAGGGAAATGTGGGGGGAACCCTCTTTGAAAATCCCCTTTTTTGTATTTTGTTTACTGGGAAAAAATCACCCACTTGATACCACTTTTTAATTTTTTTTATTTTAGTTAACCCTCTAAAACACATGGGTCAAGTCTTTTTTTAAATTATTATATAATAAAAAATCCACAAATTGTGTAAAAACAAGTCACCAGTCATGTAGTACCCTTTTTTTCTTGTTTGTAACCATTTCTTTATGGTTTTCATGAATATAGAGTTTAAGGGTGAAGGTTGGAAGAGTTTGGAGAATGTTTGGAGAGTTTTGGGGCTAAAGGGAAGGCGCACGGGATGCAAACGGTTTGTCTAAACCATGCGGAATCCTATGAGAAACCATGAAGAGTTGTAGATGTTGGAAAGTAGATTTGGTATGGTGGGTGCATGGTTAAGGAGGTTGTGCGAGGGTCTACCCATGAATTAGCTGACACACAATTAGATCATGGTTTGTCTAATCGTGTGACTAAACCATGCACAGGGTTTAAGTGAGATCCTAAAAAAGTGGATCTCACACATTTTTTACTCTAAACCCCTCATTTTTTCTCCTTTATGGACCTAACTTGTGATTCCTCTCTATTAAAGGTTATATAACCTCTACCAAGAAAATTGGAATCAATCTAGAGCCTTTTCTTAGTGTTTAGAAGCCTGATTCTTGAGGTATGACAACGTTTTTCTTTATTCATGTTCTGTTTTCTTATATCTACTTAGATATACTTCTCATCTCCTCTCAGTTTCTTAGATATACACCCATTATGGGTATATCTAATATTATGGATGAAAAATATGTTGATATTTGGTCTTGTTTTTTATAGGATAAGAGATCTAAGGCAGTTTCATGGAATTCATACCCGGTTTCATGAGCATTCTTCATCTATTTTCTATTTTTGCCAAAACCATCAAGGTAGTTGGCTTCACTCCTGACTCCTCTTAGTATAACTAATTTAAATGATTTCAAATTAAATATCTTGTGTTTAATTTATTGTGAATTGGCTATTTATACATTTTTGGAAACCCTATTTTGTGACCATTTGGTAAATTTTGGAAATCTAGAAAATTTGTGTCCTTGAATAAAGTGATTTGATTCTTGATTTTTAAATGAAGATTTTAAAATTGGATTTTTCTAGAATTGTTGTAATTGGATTTGATTAAATTTTTTTCAATAAAATGAATGGTGTTATTAAAATTAAACTATTGATTAGAATTGGTTTGTTTAATGGTTTTCAATAAAAGAATGGTTTTATTGAAATGGTTTGAATTGGTTTATTTGAATGGTTTTGGAATATATGGGTTGTGTGAGTTCATGCTGGAAGTTCTTCTGAATAAGGTATGTGTACCATTGGGGTACAAGTTTTGTGACCCTGGATCCATGGTGTGTGTCAGTGGGACACAAGTTAATTGGATGAGAGACTGCTCATGAGTATGGAACTGTCAAAATGAAGCATGCATGGTTGGTTGTGTGAAAACATGAAATGGAATGGTTATTCTAAAATAATATTGAGAAATGGTTTTAAATCCTTGTTTGGTTTTTTTATGGAAATGTTACTTTCTATAAAATTGGTTGAAAATAGCATAGGTTTACTCTTTGTTATAATGGTTTTTGGAACTTGTTTATATTTAGTTATAAACTGTTTTGCATAATTGTTTTAAATAAATGATTTTATATAAATGTTGATAACTTTTCTATCCTAGTGTCGTGAGTAGGTAAGTCATTGGGGAAATCGTATTGAGTTTTATACTCACCCCTACTTTGTCACTTTCATGCTTTTGCAGATGCTATCTTATGGGACATGGGAAAATGTAAAGTATCACACATATTTAGCACCACCTAATGATACTTGGTTTGTTTGGTGATGTTGGATCATGGAGCTTATGGAGCATGGATTCATGTGGTTTTATTGGATTTTATTGTATTTATCTTTTGTTATCTAATTTTATAGTTACTCGAATTCTTCTATAGTATACTTTGGTGTGGTTTTTATATAAATGATGTGGTTGAGTTTTCTTTGATTTATTCATACATCATATAGTGAGTTGTTTGGTTATGGTTCTTGGGTTAACGATTTTAGTTCTTAAAGGTTAAATTGTCCCCCACTTTCATTTGAAACCATTTGGCATTTATTTCCAGCCTTTGGCATCTTGGGGATGTCACTTAAGTCCAAGTAATGATTCATCATATTCTTAAGACAATGAGAATAAGTGGGTCATTACAAATGGTATCAGTTTGTTCAATCTAAAATCTTGTTTGAGATAAGTGGTATTAGCTTGTTCATTTCCTTGTGGAACAAGTAGTCATCAGTTTTTTTGGTCTTGTAGTTGAAATTTATTCTTGTTTATTCCTTAGTTTGTGATCTTGGAAAGGAGTGGGATTTTTGGGACTTGAAATGTAGATCATAAAAAGATGTATCTAACCTTTTTATGTAGAACTTCAAGTTACCAAAGAGTTGGGTACATAATTGTTTTGAATACTCATATAGGATATTAGAATCTCATTATCATGGGTTTAGCCAATGAGATGAGCATGACATTTATTGTAAAGTAATGACTTCCCAATAGGATTTCATATTTCATTTTGAGTAATGATTTATGATTTTTTGAAAAGATGTAAATTTTTGAGAAATGTTTCAATTGTTTTCAAATGAAATATTTTGAAAAGATCATGGTTAATGCATTTTGAAAATGGTTTAATTTTCAAAAGCATGAATGGATTTTTCAAAAAATGGTTAAACTTGGAAAAGATTGTTTTTGTAAGACAATGTGTGATAGTTTATGTGATAGAATTTGAATTGATAATCCTTCAGTTAAGAGAGAGTGAGAATTACAGAGTTTGTTGTCTATTTAGAAAATGGAACCCAGTAGACATTATAGAAAACAACCAAAAGAAGATGTGGATAATGTGGTTACACCTAAACCATAGGTGAACCAAGATTTGGTTCGGAGTATCGTCCAAGCATTTCAAGCTATGGATATAGGGAGCATAAGGGACCATCCAAGACATGTGGATCATTCCATCCAGTTCATGAAGTAGAATCCATCCATCTTCTGAGGTGATTCTAAAACCGAAAAGGTGTAGGTGTGGCTAAATAAAATGAATCAAATATTTGATTTCATTGGAACATCAGCAAAGTTAAAAGTTAAACTAGAAATGTATATTCTCAAGGATATTTTACGCCAATTGTGGGATATAGCAGTGCAAGATAAACTGGATCACAGTCTTAGTTGGGATTATTTTGAGGAATTTTTTAATAAACAATTCTATCCTCGCACATTCAGGATCTATAGAATTACATACTTCTTCATCTTAAAGCCAAAAAATCTCTCTATCACCGAGTATATATCTAAATTCATGAATTTAGTGGGATTCACACCCGAAGATGCAGTAAGTGTGACCTAGAAGGCACGTATCTTTGAATTAAGGCTAAGGCAGGAGGTTCTCTCAAATATTATGGTGCTCTATATTACGGATTATACAGAGATGGTGAACATAGAGACAATGGCTAAACGTGATATCTTAATAACTATGGGAGGAGGAAGTATGATGATACATATGGGAATTGGTGGGAACTCGAATACTAGGGGAAAGCGGAATAGGGATGCCTATTTCCTAGGTGGGAGAAAAAATTAGAATCAAATAGTAGGATCAGTGAACCTTCCTCTAAGACCCAAGAGCAAAGCGGGGTGTTTCCAATGTGGTTCGTTTAACCACATGAAGCAATAGTGCACAGAACAACCTAGAGCATGACATAACTACAAGAATATGGGGTATCTTTAGTGTTATTATCGTAGTAATCTAAGTTTAGGTGCTAGAGAAACTTCTTAGGTGTTTCAAGCATCGTATTCTCCAATGGGATGAGGGAAGCAGAATCAGAATCTTCAGTAGAGAATAGCTATCCATGGTGATTCTAAGAACACCATGACTCCTCAGCAAGGGAAATCTCAGTAAGGCAACAAGGAGAAAAATGCAGCAATAAAGCAATTATATAGATATAATCTAGTGATTGTGGATGATCAGGTTGGACCATCTATGGTGAGAGGTATGGTTATATTTAATTCTACCCTTATTTAAGTGTTGTTTGATACTAGTGCATTTCATTCCTTCAATTTTTCTCATGTTATTTATTTTCTAAGTTTAAAACTCAAGATGATTCCTTCTGTGTTAAAACTTCAAACTCCTCTTGGTAAAAAAGGATTTAGAGCCTTTGTGTGTATAGAATGTTCTATATCCATTGATGGATCTGAGTTGAAGTGGGACTTATCAGTGTTAGAGATGGATGTCTTTGATTTAATATTGGGTATGGATTGGTTAAAAAATTTCAAGTCTCACATTGACTATTATAGTCGAACGGTTAGTTTTATTTAGGGATGGCGTCAACCATATCTTCAGAGGGAAAAGGGTTGTAAAGACAGGTTCAAGGAGATAGTTGTCACCAGCAGTAGGAATAACCTCTTAGAAATTGGTGGTGTTTACCTTGGCATCAATATAAGAGATCAAGGATATCATTTTTCCACTGGTTTTGGGTCAATTTATAGATGTATTTCCCAATAACTTCTCAAGGTTACCACCTATAAGGGGAGTATAGTTTACGATTGATCTCCTTCCAGGGACCAGTATGATTTACCTTTCATCTTATAGGATGTCACCAACAGAGTTAAGAGAATTGAAAGTGCATTTGGAAGAGTTGGAAAGAAAAGTTTTCATTCAACTGAGCACATCTTTGTAAGCAGCACCAGTCTTGTTCGTGAATAAATCAAATAGAACTCTAAGGTTATGTGTGGATTATCGTAAGCTTAACTAAGTTATGATAAAGAATTGGTATCCCCTTCCATGAATTGATGATCTATTTGATCAATTTAGGGGAGCTCAGTGGTTCTCTAAAATTGACTTGAAATCAGGATATCACTAATTACGAGTTCAGAAGGAAGATATTTTGAAGAAATATTTCAAAAGAACATATTGCCACTATGAATACGTAGTCATGCCTTTCAATCTTATGAATTCACCATCAGTATTTATGGAATTGATGAATCAGATATTTTAGAGATATCTGGATTCTTTTTTTGTGGTTTTTTGGATGAAATATTAGTTTATTCAAGGAAAAAAGGATGATCGTGAGCAACACTTGATGATAGTGTTGGAAATCTTGAGATATCATCATTTGTATGCCAAATTGTCAAAGTATAATTTTTGGATACAATAGGTATGCTTTCTCAGCCATGTAATTTTTGAAAAATGTTCTTTTATGGATCAAGAGAAGATATAAGCTATTATCTCTTAGAAACCCCTAAATAATGTCTTTGAGATATGAAGTTTCTTGGTTTGGCTGGTTATTATTGATACTTTTTGTGTGACTTCTCATGACTAGCCTCACCAATAAAAGCTTTGAAAAATATGAATGCTCCATTACAATGGACTGAGAAATGTCAAAAGTCTTTCTAAGAGCTAAAATTTTGTCCTACTTCAGAACCTATCTTGATTTTTTCAGAATTAGGAAAGAGGTACATGGTGTACTGTGATGCTTCGGGATATGGGTTGGTATGTATTATCATAAAAAAAGACCACGTGGTTGCTTATGGTTCAAGGTAGTTGAGAGTACATGAGAAGAATTACCCAACACACAATTTGGACTTAGTTATGGTCATCCAAGCTTTGAAGACCTAGCATTGTTATCTCTTTATGGATAAATTTATTGTGTTCACAGATCATAAGATCATGAAACATATTTTCTCATAGATATATTTGAATCTGAGGTAAAGAAGATGAATGGAGTATCTATAAATTTTCAACTTTCACTTGATGTATACACCAGGAAAAGGTAATTCAGTGGATGATGCATTAAGAATAAAGTCATATGCTTAGTTGGTGAAAGAAGCCTAAGATGAATGGAAGTTGATGTCAGTCCTAGCCGACATGAATGTGGAATTTGAATATTGAGGTGATGTTGTGGTCTTATTTTCAGTTTTGTGGTTCCTGATATGGTAAAGATGGTTAAAGAGGAACAAACATCTGATGCAGAATGCCTGGTTGTGAGTTCAAAACTCAATAGTGGGGAGACCATTGAGGGTTGGAAAATTGATGGGAGTTTAGTTTTTTGGTTCATAGATTGGATGGTTGAACTTACGGATTGTTAGGAACAACTTCTTCATGCTTATCACCATTCAAGATGGGTTGTACATTCCAGTATACATAAGATGTGTAAGGTGTTGAAAGTGTAGTTTTTGTGGATTGGTATGAAATAGAAAGTGGATGAGTTCATTTCAAGGTGCTTAACTTGTCAGCAAGTTAAGGCAGAACATCAACAACTAGAAGGTATATTGTAGTATTTACCTATTCCAGCATGGAAATGGGAGTATATAGACATGGATTTTGTTACAGTTACCCCAATAAGTGTTTGTAAACATGATTCCATATGGGTGATAGTGGATCGGCTCACGAAGTATGATCATTTCATCCCAATTCATGAAACTCATACATTAGAGGATATATCCAAAATATATATCTAATAGGTGGTAAAGATACATGGCATACCAGTTTCAATAGTCTCAGATAGAGATCCAAGGTTCACATATCATTTCTGGAAATCCTTACAGAATTCCCTTGGCACTCAGTTGAATATGAGTACAGAATATCATCCTCAGACATATGAGAAATCCAAAAGTATGATATAGACATTGGAAGACATGTTGCGGGCTTTTGTAATGGATTTTGGTGGATCATGGGATGATCATATACCCTTAGTGGAGTTCTCATATAATAACAACTATTAGGCCTCGATACATATGGATTCTTTTGAATCATTGTATGGGAATCCTTATTGTTCTACATTTTGTTGGGTGGAAACATGTGAAAATTCACTAGTTGGGCTGAGCCTTGTCCAAGAAACAATGGATAAGATTTATTTGATTAGGAAATAGATGGAGATGGCTCATAATCATCATAAATCGTATTAATATCATCGTCGAAGACCGTTGTTGTTTGCGGTGAGTGATCATGTGTTCTTTCAGATTTCTCTAAGGCTTGAACATCGTCATTTTGGGAAGTAGAGAAAGTTATCTCCTATATACATTTTCCCTTTTGAGATATTGGAACGATTTGGAGAGATGGAATATCAGTTGGCGTTATCACCATGGTTCAGTTTGGTGCATAATGTGTTTCGCGTATCTTAGTTGAAAAATTATCATCCTGATCCTAACCATGTGATCAGATGGGATCACATTGACCTAGAGCCAGAAGATTCATTAGTACATATCCTGGTGTGTATTCTGAATAGGTAGGATAAAGTTTTGTGTGGAAAAATCATCAGTCTAGTATGGGTTTTATGGAATCATGGTCAGATTCAACAAAAGACTTAGCAATGCGAGAAGGAAATGAAAGCATAATGGTCGGAACTCTTTCAGGGCAAGGATGGTTTTCAACTTTCCAGGGATGGAAAGACCAATGGTGGGGAGAATTCAGTACCCTAGTTTCAATTAAATAACCCTTTATTTATTATTTTCATGAATATAAAGTTTAAGTGTGAAGGTTGGGATATTTTTGAGAATGTTTGTAGAGTTTTAGGGCTAAAGGGAAGGTGCATGAGATGTGCACAATTTGTCTAAAATGTGCTAAATCCTAGGAGAAACAGTGAAAAACTTTAGATTTTTGATAGAAGATTAGGAATGGTGGGTACACAGTTATGGAGGTCATGCAAGGGTCTTCCCAAGAAATACCTAGAGCAAGGTTAGTGCACGGTTTGTCTAACCATGCGACTAAAATGTTCACAGGGTTTAAGTGTGATTCTAAAAAAGTGAATCTCATATTTTTTTGACTCTAAATCCCTCGTTTTTTGTTTTTATTCAGCCCTAACTATGGATTTCTCTCTATTTAAGGTTGGATAACCTCTCCCAATCAAATTGGAATCAATATGAATCCTTTTATTGGTGTTTAGAATCCTGATTTTTGAGGTATGTCATCATTCTTCTTCATTCTTGTCACATTTTCTTAGATCTACTTAGATCTACTTCTCCTATCCTCTTATTTTATTATATATACACCCGTTATGGGTAGATATAAAATTTTTGATGCCAAATATGTTGATATTTGGTCTCGTTGTTGATAGGAGAAGATATCTCAGGTGGTTTTGTGGAATTCTTACCTGATTTCATGAACGTTCTTCATCTATTTTCTATTTTCACCAAAACCGTCATGGTAGGTGGATTCACTCTCAAATCATATTAGAAGAACTGATTGGAATGATTTCAAATTTAATATCTTGAGTTGAATTGATTTTTAATTGGATGTTTATAAATTTTTGGAAACCCTCTTTAGTGATGGTTTGGTAAATTATAGAAATCTGAAAAATTGGTGTCCTTGAATAAAGTGATTTGATTATTGATTTTAAAATGAAGATTTTGAAAAGGGGGTTTTTATGGAACTATTTTAATTGGATTTTATTGAATTTTTTTCAATAAAAGTAATGTTTTATTGAAATTAAATGGTTGATTGGAATTGGTTTGTTTAATAGTTTTTAATAAAAGAACGGTTTTATTGAAATGGTTTGAATTGGTTTATTTGAATGCTTTTGGCATATATGGGTTGTGTGAGTTCATGTTCAATGTTCCCCTAAATAAGGGATGTGTAACATTGGGGTAAAAGGTGTATGGCCCTGGATCGGGGGCATGTGTCAATGGGACACAAGTTAATTGGACAAGAGACCGCTCATGATTATGGAACTATCGAAACAAAGAATGCATGGTTAGGTGTGTGAAAAAGTGAAGTGGAATGGGTATGCCAAAATGATATTGAGAAATGGTTTTAAAGCTTTGTTTGTTTTTTTCTAGAAATGTGACTTTCTAGAAAATTGGTTGAAAATAACTCTTTTTTACTCTTGGTTATAATGGTTTTTAAAACTTTTTTATATTTAGTTATAAATTTTTTTATATAATTGTTTTATATAAATGGTTTTATATAAATGTTTCTAACTTCTATATCCTAGTGACATGAGTATGGAAGTCATTGGGGAAATCATACTGATTTTTATACTCACCCCTGCTTTGGCACTTTGGTGCTTTTGTAGATTTTATCTTCTAGGACATGGGAAAAGGTAAAGTATCACATGTATTTAGAACCACCTCATGATACTTGGGCTTTTTGGTGGTGTTGGAGCATGAATATTGTGGATAATGGAGTCTTGTGGTTCTCTTATATTTTCTTGTAGTTATCTTTCATTGTCTACTTTGATAGTTACTTTACTTACATTATAGTGCAATTTGATGTGGTTTTGATATAAATGAAGTGGTTGAGTTATCTTTCATTTATTCATGTATCATATAGTGAGTTTTTTGGTTATGGTTATTGGGTTAATGGTTTAGTTCTTAAAGGGAAAATTCTCCCCCACTTTTATTTGAAACCCTTTAGCATTTATTTCCAACCTTTGGTGTCTTGGAGATATCTCTTAAGGCCAAGTAATGATTCATCATATTCTAAATCTAATGAGAATAAGTGGGTCATTATAAGTCATGTTTCACTATTATGTCCATTGGAACTCTAGCTGGTGAGTGGGTTCAAGGGTGTATACCCATGCTGCTGGTTTGAGTATAAAAATAAAATATAAAATATACATGTTATTCAAAATTTATAACCCACACAACTTTTTTTCAATCCAAATTCAAAAATTCAAATGGTTGTTGACTGGAAATCCAGTGTTATATTCAAAATTCATCTATGACATCGGAACCAAAAAGATGTATTTTTCATAGTTTAATGAAAGTTTAATTTTTCTATTGACTTAAAAAAATTCACATGTCCCTCTGATACCATTTTAAGGTACTTTCCTCTCAGAAAAAACCTTGAAACATGGGATTTTAAAAAATTCCCACCGATGATCGACATAACTATGTCATTGTCAATGAATTGTTTCCTAGTATAATCTTGTGGATCATCTCATAAATAATTTAAGCACAAAAAAATTTAATAAGTTCCTGGTTTGATCCAAAACCGCACTCAATGTATGTTTGTCATCTAAAGGATCTGAAGTCCAATCCCTCTAGATCGCCCACACATGATCCAAAAGATTGTGGGAATTTTGATCATCTGAATCTGGTTGCTAGCATGAAGTTTCGATGATTCCTTCAACGTACCTTCGATCACCACTACTTTGTTCCATCGATCCATAAAGAAACACTACAATTGAGCACCTAGAACCAGAGCATATCTTTGTAGGAATCAGGAGAGATGGAGAGAGGAGAGAAAATATCTCAATATTGAGAAGTGAATAGTATTTGGAGAGAGATCTCTTTCTTCTATTTATAGTGAATCAATAAATATCCAAAATATACGCCCAATACCCAAATATTTATTTCTCACTAAATAAATGATATTTTATGACTATTGAACTGCATCATAAATATCATTTATATTTTTTTCACTTTCATGTAATATAATAAATATATTACATAATAAATCTTGATTCATTAACTCAACTCATCATTCCCGCAAATATTAAATGAACCTTGAATATTTTAAACTAATATTCATTCAAATAATATATTGTATAATGAATAAATTCAATACTAATTATTCTTAACTTCAATAATGTGAATTTATTTATTTCTTTGGTGATTTTATATCCTTGGAAAAAATCTAGAACCTATTGGTCGGTCCCACCATGTCCGAAACTCTTATTCACCAAAATATGAAAGTCTTTCAAATATGCTATTGTGTGTGACCCTCTGGGCCTTTATCTTGATAGTAGTGAATACCATTCACAGACCAAGAGAAGGATCTAGCAACCCATCATGGCCCCTAAAGAGATAAGGATAGTCATAGAAATGAAAACCAACCTAAGAACACACATTGTGTAATATAATCTCTTTGTCTTTAGATATCTCATAAATCAGAATTCATTCCCATGTCATCATCCTTTTCTAGATTTATTATTTATTGAAATAACTGGATGGATTTACCTTAGAATACTATGGCCATGGATTTATCAAGGTATGACCATCCTTATCAACCAGGCCTTAGATATTTTAATTCCTTATCTTAGAAGAAAAAAATCCCTTCTTTATCATTAAACCAATATCATACCACTAATAATGCACCCAACACAATCTACCTCACCATGATTTCATTATCATTGTTTTTTTATTTTATCAAAGTACACAATAAAATGTAACACACTTGTAATGATCTCAATTCAGGAGACCAATACACATGTTCATAGATAGGAACAACCAATGACACCAAAAACATGTGGTGTTCCTATTGGTGGGTCTATCCTTATGATCTTACTACTAGAGATCACCAAGTGAAAACTTCGTGAGAATAAGTTTCAATGCTTATGATCCTCCAACACTTGATAGTAAAACATCTATTGTTTCCAGTCAGTAATATGTATCTAGACCATATGACATATATTTAAGATTAATTTCATAGTATCTTGAGGTTCTCATTATATCCTGGGATCTGCTATAACCTTTTTATATGATAATTAATCTAGGTAAATTACTATTAAATAGTGGACGCATAAATATCTTCACTGTAATGGTAATTTTACATCATGTATATCTAACTGTACACATGATATGGTAATGAAAAGTACTATATAGTTGGATCTTACAATAGGTATGGGTAATAGTTGCATCATATGTTTATATTTTTGCATTTCCGCCTTAACCTGTTGACATACAAGACATCTTGATGTATATTCTGCGATCTACTTCTTCATATTGTCCCACCAATAGTGCTCTCAGAGATCTAGATACATTTTTTCACTTTCTGGGTGGATAGAAAAGGTTGAGCTATGTGCATCATCCAAAATCTCCTTCTTTAACTGAGGATTTGATGGTACGCATAGTTGTGACCCAAATTTCACAACTCCTTCATTAACATTGAAGTCTAAATATTTCCATTTTCTTATGGATTCCACTTTTTTCTGAATTCACACATCATCTCTTTGATAATCCTTTATCCTCTTCAGAAGGAACGATTGAGCAATCATTTGTGAAAGGATTTATGTTGTTACTTTCTTTATGATTCCCATGTCCATCATTTTCAAATCTAAAAAGATTTTATCCCTATCAATTATCATCAATGGTAAAAATTTTGGATCCTTTCTACTTAGATCGTCTAACACTTTATTCTCTTTCCTAGGATGTTAGTGAATTGAGTAGTCATGGTTCTTGATCAACTCTAACCATATTCATTGGTACATATTCAGTTCTTTCTGTGTGAATATATACTTGAGGTTTTTGTGATCCATATATATTTCACACTTCTCCCCAAAGAGATAATGCTTCCAGATTTTCAAAGATAATATCACTGCATCCAATGCTACTAAAAAAATGACTTATAGCCATGAACCTATAGCCAAATTTATAGAGGTCTATGGATATAGGTTAATTTATAGCCACACCTAAAATTAAACCCATAGAGGTAGGGTTTAATTAATAGCATTTCCTCAAATCTCCATGGACTCATCTCACAATACCCACGCGACCCTTCTTCCTCGAAGGTTCCCTTTTTGGCCTCTCCTCTCCTCAATCCTTCCCCCCCTATGGTTCCTGTGTGACCCTTCTTCCCTGAAGATACATGCGCGACCCTTCTTACTCCCCCAAAAATACTCACACAAACCCTCTTCCCCAACGGTTCCCCTCGTGATGGTGCCCCTCACGACGTTTCCCCTTTCTTCCACTGAACGAGGAAACCCCACCACAAGTTTTCATCTTCGACCCTCCTCCCCTGACATTGCCACCGAACGTAGGACACCTCACCTCCCCCCACTAATGTTGATCCTAGGTGGCCTCCCAACCTTCTTCTCTAGCGTGCCTCTGACACAGACCCCCCCCCCCTCGTGATCATACTCCTCCTTGTGATTTCATTACATTCATTCATTTCAAGTTAAATTTTTAATCTGATTGAGTGAATATATCTATCTATTTTGACCCTGTTTGATGAATTAATGTATGGATTTCTTCCTAAGTGTTGATACAATAAATGGTGAGAATTTTCATTTTGGGGATTTGGTTATACTTATGAAATTTCTAGTGATCTAATATTTAATGATTGGAATATTTTTTTATGATTTCTCAATAATTGTTATTATAAATTTTGTTTCATAAAAATCCTTACTGTTTAGAAGGTAACAGCTTAGGTGAAATTCCCAAATGTCATTTAGAAAATATTTTGTTTTTCCAAAAGTTTAAATTTATATTATTTTTTACTTGAATATTCTATTCTAAGTTAGTTAGGCCCATTAAATATATTGATTTATTATCATTAAAAATTTCATTATTAATTAACTATAACATATATTTTTCCATATTTTGAGTGAAACTGTCAATCAATATTGATACATGATCTATCTCTATTGAAATTTTTAACAAACAGGTCATGCAATTCATATAAAAAATAAAATTATAGTAAATTATGTTTTAATTCAGGTAGTTCACTAATATTCCTCTAATATATTAATAAAATTAAAATATCTAGAAAAATTATATCTCTACATAATAGAACAATAATGAGTTTAGGTTTCAAACTGAGTTGAATTTATTCAAATATAAAACAAAATTGATTAGTGCTAAAATTACTAAATTAAACATTAAAAATAAACACTAAACATGTGAGAAAAATACTTTTAACATTCACTTACTCTTGAAAAATATGCAATAAAACAAAGATTTCAACAATTCCATAAACCAAATTAATGTACAACCTCCATAAAAATTTACATTATTATATAGTATAGATTATCAATTTCAAATTATTCTCATTGATATAATGACAACATAAATATATGAGGCATTTTTATATGACTTATTTTTCCTTTATTTCCATATAGGTAATTTCCTCTAATACAAGTTCACAAACAACTAACTTCAGAAAAATATATTCAGTTTTTGTTAACATAACGATACATATTTATCACTTTAATATAATAGAAATTATAATATTATATACATGTTTAATGAATTTTATTTCATTATTCATTTCTATTATGAATTCGTTCAAATAAAGTTGACATGATTATCAATCATTTCTAATAAAAAACTAAGTAGACCTATTTTATACTTCACAAATGAAATCCATATCATTATGTATTTCCAGTTTTCTTTTTCAGTATATACATTACACTATTGCACTATATTTTGTGTCATTTAGTATTTCTTTTATAGTTTTCCAGTATTTCTAGTGTAATTTTACAATGTAATTTGTATAATTACATATAATTATAAACTAATTACATATCAATTAATATTCCCATAGCATTATTATGATTTCAATTACATTTGATATAAAATATATAATATCATGATACAATTAAAAAAGGTGCAATATCATTATTTCTCAATTGTAACTGGCATGTAGAGTTTAAGGTAATCTAAAAAGATAGGTAAAAATATATTTAAGAATTTTTTTTAAGTGTGTTTGACAACTATTTCTAATATTGTATATTTTAAAGACTATTTTCTTAGTAAGACTATTTAAATACACTTAAAAATCATTGTTTCTAAGTTTGAATGATCACCAGTGGAAGATATCTAATTCTATGTGTGTTTGATAAAAAATGTTCATAAAATAAATAATTATATTGCGCTTACTTAGAAAATAGTGAAAGAAGGAAATGCATTTGAACACATTAAAATTTTTACAGTTTTAATAGTAGAAATAATGTTATTTCACTTAGAAATAAGTTCATTTCTTTTATACCCATGGAATAAAATATCAATTTTTCTTTGATTAAAATTTTAAAAATACAGTTAATGAGTGGTTTCTTTTCTAAAACTAATTTTGGTTTTACAAATAGAAATAGTGATATTATATACTTTCTTTTGAAACACACTTCCTCCTTTAAAACATTTTAAAATTCATCAAAAAATTTATTAATATATGTAGTTCTATATTAGTCTATAAAACCAAAATAATTAATTATAATATGTTTTTAAATTTAATATGAAGATGTAAATTTTCAATAAAAATCCATCATGTTGTCGTATCATACAAACTGCAACCAACAATGTGCATTCTATATTTCTGGACTTTCTCCTACCAATTAACATTTAACACTCATCCTCCTATCATAATTCCACCATTATATAATGAAATTATCAAAAATACATATCCTAAGATCACATCAACATCATAAGGCACCAATATAAAGAAATAATAAATAGGAAAATATAATAACACAACATAAATCACCATATAAATGAATAATGATTTCACTACACATGGGATTATTGAATTGGGATGTATATGGAAGGATGGGTGACCAAATATCCCTCTCTCCATTACCCTCTCACACTAAAATAAAATGGAGACCAATTATGAAATGATGAGTTTGCACCACATAAACAACAAAAAGAGGACACCTTGTAGCATGACCACAGGGGCCATGATGTAAGTTCTCATAATAGTATCAGGATGTGGGGTGGAGTAAGGATCCATAATACAATAAACCATGGGAGAAAATAAAATTTCCTACCTCCCAAATACCTCCACCATGTATCCCCTACCCTAGGGAGATGTGATTCTTAATTCGATCACCACCTTGATGTAGAACCAAGCCACATGACACATCACCCCTCCAAGGGGAACCTTATTATGTGTCCCCTTAGGAGACATCCACTATACTAACCCTAGAATAGATATGTTTGTCTCCCAGTCATAAACTCATTTGATAAACCTTTTAGAATATTCCATATCCTCCATACCTTAAAATTGAGAATGAAAGGACATGGTATGCTACACCATAATGACTAAGGATTTGATTTGGTATTCACCTACAACAAAAAAACATATATGGGTCCCCTGAACCCTTATCCTATGTTTTAACTTTCACTAAAAAAAGTAATCAGGCCTCGATCCACATCATAAAATATCTCAAAGTGATGTTAAAATGATCAAAATCCTGATCTAAATTCCTATTCATGAAGCATCCCCTACTTAGTGATGAAAAATCATTGTAGATATTATTTGGGGATTCATTTTCCATATAATAGTAATTCTACTATAAATGGACATTATACCAATTTGTTCTAACTTTTGACATGATTTCGAGTTGGTTTTCGTGTGATATGTTATGACAATCATAAAAATTTCTAAAGTGGGTATAGTCACAGTCGGGTGGTTGTGTAGTACCCATGGTTTTTAAAAAATTATTATTATTATTTCCATTTCCTTTTATTTTACATAAACTCATATAACATTTACATGAACCAATTTATATTGGTATTTTTAGGGACTCTATAATGACTTTCTTATTTTATAAATGAAATTCCCTTTTAAAATGAATAAATTCGAGGGTTATGTAATGATGTTATAAAAATACATTAACTTGTTTTTCTATATTGGATGGTTATAAGTTATATCCAATTATATTAAAAATAATAATAAAAATCATAAACATTGATAATATATCCATTATACAATGACCGTTAAGATTATTATATATTAAGGTTTATAATAAATTCCAATTGACACAAACAAAAAAATCAATAACCTTGAATAGTGGGATATTATGTCTTAAAGAACATTAATAGGAGACTCTAAAGAAGATTTACTCATAGGTATTTTCCATTGACCAATACAAATACATGATTCTATAACTAAATTATATAAAAAAATGTTTATGGAAGATGTTAATGATTATTGAGATTATGGCCCAAACCATTTATAGAACGCGTACATAAAATTCATATGTTGGATCATACTTCTTTAATTAAACCAAACTCCAAAACTTTTTTAGATTTTGATTTTATTTAACACATTGCAGATTTATGTGTTGAAAATTGAAGAACACAAGATATTCAAATTAGAAAAATTGATCAAATTGTATCCAATATCATTCCCATATTCACCATGATGTGGTGTTATACTCCATGATTAAAAATAAACAATGGAATGGAGTCCTTAAACACACTATGGTATATTGGAATCCTTCTACACACTATGGTATATTATATGGTTTATATTTTCAAAATGTCTCTAAATTTCAATAAATCTTTGTAGAATTAATAGAAAACATCACAATTTCTTATGAATCCATCCAAACACTTTTGGGAATTGATTATTATAATCTATTATATTTCATATAAACTATTTTTACTATAATAAATCCTCATTATTGGAACTTATGTGTGACTATTCAGGATTTTTTATAATTTAAAACATTTATGAATTCCCTAAACCATGATATTTGTTGTGATTTTTTTATTAACTTCTTATTGATGGTTACTTATTATCTTATAAAATAATACATATAATGTTAATTTATTTTATGGATTATTTTTTTAATGTATGTTTATATGTCTTCGAATGGATAGATACTAGATGTACAACGTTGATCAGATCACTGATGAATTTTAGAAGGATTTATGATATTTTTTGTACTTTGCATTCACTAATGATTCAGATGACGAATTGATTCGATGCTCGTGTTTTGATTGTGTTAGAATACTATGGTTAACTTGTGAGGAATTGAGTTACCATATCACTAAACATGGTTTCCAAAAAAATTATCATGTGTGGTATTACAATGGATAAAAATTTTAAGTGGTGAATGACATCGATTCAGTGGAAAGGATTGGTATAAGAAATCTGATTTCTGATTAGTTTCCTTTCGTTTCTAAATTAATCTCCTCGTGTATACTAGTTCAAGAGGAAATGAATATTGGATCACAGTTTCCACCTATTAATCAAGATGATGGTGTTGAGTGTTATAAATCTGATGGAAGATGAAAATACCCCAGTATATCAAGCATTTGGAAAAATGAGAAAACTTGAGTTTTTAATGCGATTATATCATGTTAAAACAATGTGTGGATTTAGTAATACTACGGTTGACTATATCCTTACATTTTTTAATGATTTACTACCTGATGATACATGTATTCCATAAAATGGTTATATAGCATCAAAGTTGGTTGAAAATTGGATTTTTATCTATTAAGATTCATTCTTTCCCCAAATATTGTTGTCTATTCTGGAAGGAAAATGCAGAGTTGAGTTAGTGAAAATAGTATGGCACGTCAAGGTGGAAGACTAATAAAAATGGAACTCAATCTCACATACCATAGAAAGTGATGTGGAACTTCCCTCTAATTCTTAGGCTTTAAAAACTTTTTATGTCAGAAAAAATGGCAAGGAATATGAGATGGAATGAAGATGAAAGAAATAAGGATAATGATGAAATAATGAATCTAGTAAATAGGTTGGCTTGGAATAAATTTTATAGGTTACATCCTGATTTTGTAGCTGACCCATGAAATGTTAGATTGGGATTATCCTATGATGGTTTTAACCCATTTCACCAAATGCATACTACACACAGTACTTTGCTAGTTTTCATTCAAATTTATAACTTTCCTTTATGGATGAGTATGAAGAAACTATTTACTATCATTATTATATTGATATCTGGAACCAGTGATACTAGAAATGATGTTGATATATACTTGAATCCATTAATAGAGGAGTTAAAAAAGCTTTGGATTGTTGGGGCACAAGCATACGATGCATTCATGAAGGAGTACTTTATGTTTCGTGCAGCTTTATTATGGACAATAAATTATTTCCCTGCCTAAAGAATGATTTATAGTTGGAGTACTAAATGGAAATTATCCTACCCTATTTTTATAAAAATATGTGTTCCCGAAGATTAAAGTTTTGAAGAACTTTCAGCTTCATAGGACATCGATGATTTCTATTGATGGAATCATCCATATAGGAAAAATAGGAGACAGTTCGATAATGTCGTCGAGACATATGAGACACCTCAATGAATTTTAGGGAATGATATTGTTAAAGAACTTGATGATTTTAATTGTGTTCATGGAAAAATTCCAGAAAATATCAAAAATTGAAATCATGTTAATTTGAATTCCAATAGAAATTAGAGAAAGAAAATCATATTCTTTGAGTTTCCATATTAGTCATCAAATTTATTTTGTCATTGTTTAGATGTAATTAATATCAAGAAAAACATTTGTGATATGTTAATTTCTACTATTTTAAATGTCAAAGGAAAAACAAAAGACGATTTTCAGTCTTGTCATGATTTGATGGATTGGGGTATAATAGCAAGACTTCATCCTGAGTTAATTGGTCAAAATAAGTGGAAAGTTCATTTTTCTTGTTATTCAATAAAAAATATGGAGAAGAAAAAATTTATTTAGGTCTTGGAAAGTTTGAAGATTCCAGATGGTTATTCAAGTAATATTTCAAAAAGTGTGAATACACAATATGTGAAACTAAAATCTCTTAAAACCCATGATTACCATGTCTTGTTACATGATTTTATTCCTATTTCCATTCATTATTTACTTTCACATAATGTTAGAATTGTTGTGATTAACTTATGTCATTTTTATCAAGACCTTTGTTCCAAAAGATTAAGTAGAAGTGTTGTTCAGAAATTGCAAAGAGATGCACCAATTATTCTTTTAGACTTAGAGAAAATTTTCCCACTATCATTTTTCACATGTATGTTACATCTAACTATGCATTTTCCCACATAATTTCTTTTTGGTGGTCTTTTTTCGAGTCGGTGGATGTATCCTAGAGAAATAATGATGTTTACATTGAAATATTATGTGATAAATAAATATCATCCTGAATTCTTTATTATGAAATGATATTTATCACAATAATTAATGGATTTATGTTCATCATACTTGGTTAATGTCACTACAAGGTCTAATTGACTGATGAGAACTGAAGATGAGGAATATGAACCCATTGAGCCTGTATTTCATTCACTTCCCCAAACAAGGTGGATATTTAGATCATACTCATTGTGTACTTTAAGTAGGAAAGAGTGGGAAATGGATCATCATACAGTATTATTCAACTATGGTGTGATTGATGATTATATCAAGTAAGTAAACTAGTAAATATTCATTTTTTCATTGTGTTATTTCTTCGTATCTTCTAACATTTTAAATCTTTCATATTTATCGATAACATTTAGAAATTATAAAAAAGAGACAATGCTCTCTATATATTAAGAGGAAGGAAATATTGCACAGTAAAGAATTTACTGCTTGGTTAAAGTCAAAGGTAATAGATTTATTTTTTTTCTTCTCATGACATAATCACATGTCTCTGTTTAATATTAGATGTTGGTATCTTTTAGGTTTTAAATATACCAATTAATTAAGTAACAATGAAGTAAGAGCATTTTCCTTTGGTCCAAATGATGTGGTACGTGATTGTAAGGCAATGGTTGACGATAGATTTAAGTTTTTTATAAATAGATCTGTAAAAAAATGGAAATACAGCATGACAGTGTCACGATAAGTGCCAAAAAAATTATTATGCGAGTGCATCGGATAGAAAAACTCAATAAAAAAATATATCATATTATGGTGTTGTTGAAAGAATCATTTTATTAGATTACTATGCACGTGGTCATGTCACAATGATGAAATGAAAGTGTTTTAATTCAATGACATAATAAGGAATGCATATTGATAACTATGGATTTAGAGTGATTGATATGAACCAATAGCTTCATACCGATGAACCTTATATTCTTGCGTCACAAGATAGACATGTGTTTTATATAACTAACCTGATATAACAACGATTTGGCTTTATTGTTGATATCATTCCTAGAAATATTTTTGATGAATACATGGATTAAAATGATGGTGTGGATGATCTTATCAATATTTATTTGAATGTTGAATTTGATGACCCATATGAATCAATTGTTAAAATATATTTTGAACCAGAAATTATCATAGAGAACAAATAGTTTTGACACATTTGTAAGTATTTACATGATATTATCACAATATTTTTTGTGTTTTTAAACTTTCATACACAATATCAAATTAACTATTATATTTTATACCATTGTCGAATATAAAACTATTAATAAGTAGACCAATTTATGTTTAAGAACATATCTAGTAATTATTGAACATAGAAAAGTCTTGATATTTTATTAATATGAATATCCCACATGAAAATGTATCTAATTGTTTTATGATACAATTGTATTATTTAACATTTTTCATTATTTCTATTTATTTGAGAATATTATTTTAAATTTCCAGGTCAAAATGTCTGATTATGATGATACTAGAAGAAATAGAATAATACATATAAATGAACAACGTATGTCTCCTCTATCCAAAACTATTAGTATAATTTATTTTTAAATATTATGGTATTTCATATTATTTATCTTGTTATCATTTATTTATTTTATCATCTACGTTATTTTAGGCTACATCATCAAGTATATGGTTAGATTATGCTACTGAGGCTGATAGTATGGTGGGGGTACTGATTCAACAGTTCAGAATACTACTCTGCTGCTTGATTCACCAGAAGGTCAACCTCCCATTATGCCACCTCTCTATAGTATCTGTACCCACCTTTTCCGTATCCCTTTATGCCTGCACCCACATCGGATGGTAGTTCTCATACTCACATCCCTCCTTATTTTCCATTCCCATCATCCACTATACAGGGCACTACGCCCCCATATATCCCACCTCCATATCCATATCCACCCTCATCTATATAGGGTTATCCATTGGGTTTTATCCCTCCATCATTACACTTATCATCATCTACTATACAGAGTACTCCTACTGTAGATATCCCACCTACCACAGAGTCTACCCCCTCTAGATGGAGAACTTCAAGGGTCATATGATCCCCCATCTACTAGTATGTGTTTAAACATTACTATTAGTGATTAATAATAAAATCATATACATTATTTTAATTTATTTTTTTCATGATTAGTTTCATCCTATACCAGATGATGAGGCCGCACAAAAATGTGAGAGGTTTGGAGTCAACACACACCAATCATGGTTGAATATAATGAGGATAGTGCTATAATTAAAAAAATGGTACAAATGTAAAAGCTTTATGGGAACACCTTTTAGACACAGAAATGTCATTCTGGTTAAACTAATAAGTTGGAGCGAAGTTGGAGAACAAATAAAGGAAAATTCCTAGGTAGATATAGGGGTAAGTAACGTTAATCACCTTTTATATATATATTAATTTATAATGTTTTCTTAGAAAATATTTTTTCCATTGTAGCTTCGATAAAATTTTCCTGATGGACAAAATGTCAAGGCTGCACGGTTAATGGATTTAGTTGAAATGTGGAAAGTGTACAAGTATGACTTATATCTTGGTTGGAAAAAGAGAGTTGGTATGGAGCTTAAAGACGTACCGGTGATTCATGATTTCCCAATATTACAATACAAAGAGTTGATCATCTATTAAAAGAGTCCAGAGTTTAAGGTATTTTTTAAATATATATATATATATATGAAAATTATTTTTAAATTATAAATTAATTTTTTTGTTTGTGTTAATGAAATTATATAATTATTTTTTTATAGGAGAAACTAGATATAAATAAAAGAAATAAGAGTGTAATGAAACATGTTTATACTTATGGACACACTTCACTCCCAGATCATGAGAAAACATAGGTAATTTGAAATTTAAAATATTTAGCTTCATTTAGTGTAATTTTTTTGACTTCTAATTTTAATTTATTTGTCTGTTTTTTCTAGAAAATGCACTAAATATCGAGGGTTGTGTTCCTTGATCTACTTTATTTTGTACAATCAGAAAAAAAGAAAGATGGTACTGTGACAAATACTGACATCGAGAAGGCAATTGTAAGTATATTTAAATTTCTTTTATTTTGACTAAATTTAATTTCTTATATTATTTTATCATTTTAATTTATTTTATATATCAATCAACAGAATGATTTGGAGGAATTGGTAGAAAAAGAACCAGATAATTTTGTATCGAACGGCCATCTACATTAGGTATTAGGAGATGAGAATTAGGGAAGAGTGTATTTTCAACCTGGCATGAAGATTGTACCGTCTCGATACTGGTATTCCAACAACATTTCTTTGAGTACCGGTTCTGGTTTGGTCACAATGGAACAAATGAATTCTACAATCAATGAATCAACTCAAAAATCAGAAAAGGCGATAACTGAAAATATGGTGAAAGTTATGTCTTCCCTTTCTTCTACACTTCCACCAGAAGCAGCTTCAGTGGTTAATTCATGTTTTATGTCAATGTTTTCTACTTATATAGATTCTTATGTTGATCTGAAGCTGGTTTCGGTATCGGTACTGATGTTCATGTTGATGATGATGTTGGTGCTATGAGAGGTGGTGATGGTGTTTCTGTAGGAGGTATGGGTGAGGGTTATCATGATTCTGATGATACTGATATTGATACTCACTATTTATGTAAATTTTATTTTTATATTGTTAATATTGTGGAATTTTATTATGCAGTGAAGTTTGATTATTGTAATATTAAATTATATTGTGGTGTTTCTGTATGTTTCTACATATATTGAATTATTATATTATGATGTATGTTTGTTTATGTAGTAGTTAATTTTTATTATTATTATATTTAATTGTATCCTACTTCGATGCAACCATCATACCTCCTCGGCGACACTCCTCTGAGGCAGCCCCTCTATCTCCTCTTGTGAACCTCTGATGGTATGTAGTCCACATTTCCATTTTTTTCTAATTCTTTTCTATTTATACTATTAGTTTATCCCACTAATTTGTCTTATCTTTTAAATTTATTTTGTAGGTGAACTCATTCTGATGCACCTACGATGGTAGTCTCTATGAATTTCATAAATATATATGTTTTTTGTTCTGATTTGATTACTGGCAGGGGGGCTGGCAGGGGGTGGAACTGGAAGGGGGGTTGAACTGGTAGGGGCTAGAGGGGGGGAGGTAAAATTGGTAGGGGTGGAAAACTGGGAGGAAGTGTTTCAATCCAATCATTAATTATGTCTTCTACATTAAGAATTCTTTCTCCTTCAAGGACCCTGAAGATCCAAGGAACTTCTGAAAAAGAATAATTATAAGCTCTTTAAATCACATTACTATAATTTCTTATTCCATATCAAGTTCAATTACTCTAATATATTGAATTTTACCTGTAGGGAATTCTAAATTTTCAGTATTCTATTCCTGAATATGCTCATGTCTTGTCGGAATTCTAGCTTCTAATTGTAAGGATATTCATAGCTGGCCCTTCCAAGGTTTGTTAATACATTTAGAGTGGCAAAAATTATGCAAATTCTAATTTTCATTATACTCTATTTTTGTTTTTACTTATCCCCCTACATGAACACATAATTTTACATGGTATTATGATTAGGATTTGTGGGTTTATGACTTTTTCTTTAAGTGAAGATTCTAATTGAGGGATTTCATGTTGAATGAACTTCATCGCAACCCAGTTCTTTTGCCATGAACTCTCCCCAAAAATTACGGGCATTTAGTTTATTTACCTATTATTGATGTGACAAAGCTTATACATTCCTAGGGTTGGGTTTAGTTAAAGCAATAATGAAAGATAGATTAATATTTCCAACAATATTTTAAGTGTTTTTACATCTAGTGAAATAAATTCCTATAATGTTGATGTCATATGAACCCTTGAGAATCCCATTTTATGAAATCTATATTCCTTCAAAAAATCTAGTTAATGAGAATTCTTGGTGCGATTTTGACAAAAAGAAACATCAACACTTAATATATATTTTGAACTAGATTAAAAAAAATTAGTATATAAAATTGTTTCAAACTTTTAATGTATATTTTGAACTATTACAATATCATATTAAATATTTTTTAAACTAATATATGTGTTTCACTTTTTTAAAACTTTTACAGTATCTTCCAATTAATTTTCAAAAGCATTGGATGCTTAAACAAATATATTAGATTGCATGTAATTATGATGATGAAGTTTATCACAGAAAATTCTTTAGGGTTATATTTCAAATGATTCTCTTGTTGTAGAGGATGCTTATATAAAAACTGTTGGGGAGATAAAACTATTGGTGTACATACAACATGTCAATTGGTTCTTTTATGGTTTGATCTACTTTTTAATAGTTTTATACATTTTTGAAACGAAATTTAATTACATAGGATTGGTTTCTCATTAAAAATTTATCACATTCTATTATTGCATTATGTGTATTCTCCTACTTTAATAGGTGATGTTTAAAGACAAATTTTTTGATGAATTTTTATTCATGTTTCAGTTGTTTGGTTAGTTAACTTTCAAAAACAAGTGCTCTTTATCAGTATCTTATAACTCAAATTTCAAGTGTTTTGTGAGTGTGTAAATGATATTTTTGACACTATCTAATGTTTTTTCTTGAAGAGTTAAAATTATTCATCAATGTTGTAATTTATTAGTTATTTGGACTAATGAAACTATAATTTCATAGTGTTTCCTTCTTGGACCCTAAAAATTACAATGCTAAAATGATTCTCCTTTTTTATGTTCTTGTGTTGTTTATTCATGTCTGGTCCTTTTTTTGTCTATTCCTAGTGTAGGGGGTGGAGGGAGGGATTTTTAGAGGGCGTGTCCAGTACTGGTATAGGTGTGTGGGGGGGTCCAGGGGGTAGAGTGGGGGCTTTGTAGAGGGAGGGGTGTCCAAGAGGGTGTCCAGGATATAGGTTATTATCACTCCTCGCCCATAGGGACACTCCCATATCGATGATATAGGTTCTCATCACTCCTCACCCATAAGTACACTCCCTCCTTTCTCTATTTTACTCACTAATAACATAGGGATAACCCTTTGGCACACATTCCAAGGCAAGGCTTCACTATCTCTACACTGTACTAAGTATGGGTAGGTGCTCATTGATCTTCAAAATACTCTTTCATGCATGACATGTGAAATCATCCATGAAAATAGTTTCACTTTCCTTAATGATATCTTATGTGTATTTAAGGACAAATTCATAATTTTTCAATATCTTTAATGAGTTCCTATTCACTTTACTCATTATTCCAATGAATTTTTATTCATGTTTTAGTTGTTGGGTTAGTTAACTTTCAAAAACAAGTGCTCTTTATCAGTATATTATGACTCAAATTTCAAGTATTTTATGAGTGTGTAAATGTTATATTTTGACACTATCTAATGTTTTTTTCCTTGAAGAGTTATAATTATTTATTCATGTTGTAATTTATTATTTCTTTGGACTAATGAAACTAGAATTTTGTAATTTTTCCTTATTGGACCCTACAAATTACAATGCTGAAATGATTCTCCTTTTTTTGTTTGTTCCTATGTTGTTTATTCATGTCTGGTCCTTTGTTTTTTGTATGTTCCTAGTGAAGGGGGTGGAGGGGGCTTTACAGAGGGAGGGGGTGTCCAAGACCGGTGCAGGTGTGTGGGGTGTCTAGGGGGGTGGAGGGGGGGCTTTGTAGAGGGATGGGGTGTCCTGAAGGGAGGGGGTGTCCAGGAGGGGGGTGTCCAGAAGGGGGTGTCTAGGAGGGGGTGTCCAGGGGGTGTCTTGGAGGGGGGGTGTCTAGGATAGAGGGGGTGTCTAGGATTCCTTTTGATCTATGTAATGCACATTGTACTTTTCATCGATGTATGTTGAGTATATTTTCTCAATACCTTGAGAATTGGATGGAAGTTTTTATGGATGATTTCATAGTTTATGGATCTTACTTTGAAGACTTTTTGGAACAAATAGGTTCTATAATCCACTATTTTATTGAAAAATATCTCGTATTAAATTATGAGAAATGTCATTTTGTGGTTGAGCGGGGGATATTTCTTGGGCATGTTATTTCAAATAAGGGAAATCAAGTGGATAAATAAAAAAATGAATTAATTTCATCCCTTCCATATCCAAAATGTGTTTGTGAGGTGAAATATTTCTTGGTTCATGTTTGTTTTTACTTCAAATTCATTAAATACATTAGTAAGATCACACTTCCCTTGTCCCATTTATTACAAAAATATTGTCAGTTTGTGTATGATAAAAATTATGAGGATGCTTTAAATTCACTAAAAATAATTCTCACATCACCTCTCATCATCCAACCACCAAGGTGGGATATCCCCTTATAACTTACGTATGATGCCTCTAACTTTTTAGTTGGGGAAATTTTATCACAAACGGTTGAGAGGCTCCTCATGTCATTGTGTATGCCTCATGTACCCTTGATCATGCCCAAGTAAACTGCACAACCACTGAAAAAGAACTCATTTTTATTGTATTTTTCTTGTAAAAATTCACTTCATATCTTCTTGGGTATAAATTCATTGTGTTTTATTACCATATTTCCCTTCTATTCCTACTTAAGAAATCCAAAGATAATCCTCACCTCATACGGTGGATGCTCCTCCTCCAGAAGTTTGACCTTGATATTCAAGATAAGATAGGAGTGTAAAATGTGGTAGATGACCACATTAGTAGTATCTCCCCACTATTAGACCACCATATTGACTCATCCCTCTCTATTGGATAATTCTTTCCTCATGAGAACCTTTTTGATGTTCTGGACCTTACCCCTTGGTATGAAGACAATGTAAATTTTCTAGCAGCATCTTGGGTCCTCACTAATTTTATAACTTCATAATCCCATATAATTAAGCATGATTCATGATGGTACATTTGGGATGAACCATATTTGTGTATAATTTATAGTAACAAATTTTTTCTTCAGTGTGTCCTTGACCATGAGTTCACCTCTATTTTGAGCTTCTTCCACACTTTGTCTCATGGGGGCCACTTTGGCTCTCAATGTACAGCTCAAAAGATCCTTAACTCAGGAATTTATTAGACAACATTGTATAGAGATTCCCATCAGTTTTGTGACTCATGCACATGATGTCAATTCAGAAGGAATATCTCCAAGAGGAATGAAATTCCCCAATAGCCCATGTTATTTTGTGAAATCTTTGATGCATGAGGAATTGACTTCATGGGGCCTTTTCCAAATTCATTTGGATTCGTGTAAATTTTACTCATTGTTGACTACATCTCTAGATAGGTGGAAGAAAAGGCTACCAAGACTAATTACCCTTGAGTGGATGTTAATTTTGTGAGGTCTCATATTTTCAATAGGTTTGGTTTTCCAAGATTCATCATTAGTGATCAGGGTTCACATTTTTTCAATCACAATATAAATAAATTTCTATGTAAGTATGGGGTTGTTCATAAATTCTCCACTACATATCACCCCCAAACTAATGAATAGGAAGAAATTTCAAATTGGGAAGTTAAGAGAATTTTGGAAAAAATTGTACAACCCAATATGAAAGATTGGAGTTTTCACTCAGATGATGCACTTTGGGCATACCATAGAGATTTTAAAACCTCGATTGGAATGTCTCTATATAGGATTGTTTTTGGAAAATCTTGTCACCTCATGGTGGAGATTGAGCACTATGCATATTGGGTTTTCAAACAATGCAATATGGATCTTTCATATCTAGGTGAGCATAGGAAGCTGAAATTTCAAGAGTTGGAAGAAATTTGACGTGATGCATATGAGAACTCTTGGATATATAAAGAGAAGACAAAGGATATCCATGATAAGATGATTCATCTGTGGAAGTTTCATATTGGTGAGAATATCCTAATGTACAATTCTTGGCTAACGATTCATCCAGTTAAGCTTTGTTCCTGATGGATTGGTCCTTATACTATTACTAATGTTTACCCTTTTGGTGATATACAGGTTTTTCATGAGAAGAGTGGATAGATGTTTACCATAAATGGGTAGAGGCTTAAACACTTCTATAAAGATTTTCCAAAGCATCTAGTGGAGGAAATCCAGCTGATGGATACCGTATATGACACCACTTAGCAGGTTGTCCCCTATCCCTACCTTTATTTATTTGTCTAATTATTTAAACTACTTTCATTGAGGACAATTTAATTTTTAGGTGTGGGGGAGTGTGACATAGGATAGTTATGATTCAAATTAAAAAAACTAAAAAATCATTTCCATTTTTTTCTTTCTTTTTATTCATTTTAAAAAAAATTGATCTTAAAGAGAATATCAAAAATCATTTTTCATGAATGATTCGATTGTATGAAAAAATCATTTTTTTGGAAAAATGATTTTCAAATGAATGTCGATATGTAATCATTTTCTATAACTTTTATTTTCAAATCATTCTTAGGATTTTAATGGATTTTTGAAACTCATATCTCACTAACATTGACTAATATTTTTAATGCCATAACTGAGAGATATTCTAAGACCTCTATTACATATTCTTCCTTTTAATCACTTTTATGAGAGTCACTAGTCATGTAGATAAACTAGAACTTTCCTTGATTCTATTTGAAACCATTATATTTTAGTGTGCTATAGTCATGATAGAGGCTATCATTCATTGAAAATCCCTTTATATAGTTAACCTATATTTTTTACACCTTGAAATTTTACCTTTATTAAGCCTTTAATACTATGAAATGCCTATTAGGTAGCCACATTTCAAGCTAATTTATTCCTAACTACCCATATCTTGTGTACATTCTTGTTTTATTTTCAGCAAGTGTGGGGGAGAGGGTGTTTCCATGGGAATTCTTAGGAAAAAATCATTTTTGTGGGTTGATAGAAAGGGTGCCTACATTTTTTGAGAATTGGGTTTTGCAAGATATATTGTATCATTGTTTTACACATGTTTCCTTATTTATATCTAATGAAAATTGTAAAGTATTTATAGTTCTATACATTGAAAAAAACAAAATAAAAGGAAAATAAATGGAGAAAAGAGGAATTTTACTCATTATTATTCACTGATCTGTTTTGATATACATAAAATGGACAATGGGTATAGTGAGTTGGAATTGATACACTTTGTGAGGGGTTGAGTGTGTACATTCATTCTGTAAACATGATAAATTTTGACATGTCTTGTACTTAAGAGATTAAACACTCCTCTTCTACCTCATATTTTTAAACATTAAATCCTACCAACCCTTGAACCTTGGAATAACCTTTTGAAAGTCCTCTTGAGTATAAAACTAGTTTTCTCTAGAAGAGAAATTAGAATCCTGGAAATAATATGGTAAGATCACATGAACTTTGGGAAAAGAGCATAAATCCACTTTCATATGTTCCTTGAGTGAAGAGAGAAAATTTCTAGGTGAGGTAGGTTGTGACATGTTGCATGGGTGAACAAATGAAGTTGAACATATTTGAATGTGAGAGAAGAAAAATTATAGGAAACTTGATTTAATAAATGATACATGATTAATTTCATTTCAAAATAATCTTATAAGTTTTCTCACCTTTGATTTAGGAATGGTACATGATTAGGATATAAGAATTTTCCCATGGGTACAAAGGTTTAGGTCTGGGGGTGTGATTACATAGTGATATAACATATATTATAACCCTTATACTTGTGTGGTGTATTTTTTATTGTTTTTATCATCCCACTATTAAATCCTTTTGCACTCATTATTTATTTTGAATTCATTTGTTGAAAACATGCTTAAAAAGAAGCAATTGCACAATGGAACAATTTGATGAATGTTCATTGTTTCGATCATATCATTCACTAAGCTAATACAAATGTTAAAATTCCTTTTTTAGGTTCTCTGGTCATTGGTATTTAATTAATATAACCTGTCCAAAGGATTAATGTGATCAAAAGAGTCCCAAAAAGTGACCAACAAGTGAAGACATTTTAGGCAGTCTAGATTGGACCTCCCTTATTTATTTGGGCCATAACTCAAGTCTCAAACATCCAATTAGTATAATTCTACCTCCATTGGATAGATAAATAAAATTTCAACCTATCCACTAAATTTGAAGACATTTTCACATGTTTTGGTTAGTCAACCAGCCAGATAAATAATGAGTAAAATTTATTCCTTGAATAGTCACCTAGCCCCTTAGGCACTTGACTTATTTTGTAAAAATTTGATGTATATGCATATAAAAGCACCCCTAACCCTCATCATCTGATGTTTCTCGACCATATGGTAGGATTAAAGCTCTTGGGATGATCTTATTCACATATTTGTCTTCCTCCACATCCATGGAATTCTAAAATCCTTGTGATAACCTAGGGAGGAACGTGATGCAAATCACAAGCTTCATGTTTGTATTATTTTAAATGATCTTTAAAATTCCCAGTTTTTATGTTATGCCTAAAAAAATTGGAATAATGGTTGTGTCAAATTCATGGAATGAAATGCTTCCAACACTTATATAAAATAGTTGGTGATTCTGTATTGACTATCATTGACTAAATCAAGCCACGTGAAAGGACTACTTTCCTCTATCTTTTATTGAACAAATGTTATAAAGACTGGCTATTAAGTCTCATTATTTCTTCCTTGATAGATATTCATGTTATTTTCAAATCCATATATCCCTTTAGGATCGAGAAAATACAACATTGACCTATCCATTAAACACATTTTCATACAGGAGGGTGCCTTTTGGTCTATGTAAGGCTCCATGTACTTTTTATTGATGTATGTTGAGTATTTTTTCTGAGTACCTTGAGAATTTTAAAGAATCATTTATGGATGATTTTATAGTTTATGTATATTCATTTGATGACGGTTTGGCACACTTAGGTTCTATCCTCCATCATTACATTGAAAAAGGTCTCATATTAAATTATGAGAAATGTCATTTCATGGTTGAGTGGGGAACAATTCAAGGGTATATTATTTCAAATGAGGGAATTAAAGTGGATAAATCATAAATTGAAATTAATTCCATCCCTTCTATGTCCAAAATGTATTAGTGAGGTGCAATATTTCTTGGTACTTTCTGTTTTTTACCACCAATTCATTAAAGAATTTATTAAGATCAAACTTCCTTTATCTTGGTTATTACAAAAAGATTTGCAGTTTATGTTTGATAAAAATTTTGGGGATGAATTCAATTCACTAAAAAGGAGTCTCATGTCACCTCCTATCATCCAACCACCAAGGTGGGATCTCCCCTTTGAACTTATGTGTGATGCCTCTAACATTTCAGTTGGGGTAGTTTTATCACAAAGGGTTGATAAGGCTCCTCATGTCATTTCATATGCCTCACATACCCTTGACCCTACCTAGGAAAACTACACAACCACTAAAAAATAACTTCTTTCTATTGTTCTTTCCTTGGAAAAAATTTATTCATATCTTCTTGGGTCAAAAGTCATTGTGTTTTCTGAAATGTTGCCCTTTGATTTATCTTTAAGAAAGTCAAAGCTCTACCCCATCTCATTTGATGGATGATCATCCTCCAGTAGTTTGTCCATGAGATTCGAGATAAGAGAGAAGTGGAAAATGTGGTAGCTAACCACATTAGAAATATTTCCCCACCATTGGACCACCATGATGACTCATCCCTCCCCATTAGAGAATTATTTCCTCATGAGAACCTTTGTGATGTTGTGGACCTTACCCCTTGGTATGCGAACATGGTGAATTTTTTAGCATCATCTCATGGGCCCACTGATTTCATCATTTCTCAATCCAAAAGACTTAATCATGATTTATGATGGTAAATTTGGCATGAACCAAACTTATGGAGAATTTATAGTGACCAAGTTGTCCATAGGTGTGTCTCTGACAATGAGTTCACCTCATTTTTGATCTTTTTCCACTTTGTCTCTCAACGTACATATCAAAAGGTCCTTAACTCAGGACTTTATTGGCCAAAATTTTATAGAGATTCCCATTAGTTTTTTAAGTCATGTACTCGATGTCAATTCCTAGGTAATATCTTCAAGGGGAATGAAATTACCCAATAGCCCATGTTATTTTGTGAGATCTTTGATGAATGGAGAATTGACTTCATGGGGCCTTTTACAAATTAATTTGGATTTGTGTACATATTAATGGTTGTTGACTACATCTCTAAATGGGTGGAAGAAAAGGATACCAAGACCGATGTCACGAACTAGCTTGGTTACCCTAGTAACCTAATAACTGAGCTGATCCTGACATAGTCCGAAGGGCAATCCTAATACCCACGGGTTGGTGACTGGCACATTTCATCATAAAAAATGAAAATGGGAATGAATTTTCCACAAAAATTTAATAAGAAAGATAAAAAATACCATATGCATACAAGAAAAAAATCATGGGGATAAGAGTAACAGAAGAAAAACAGGTATAAACAACTCAAATTACTATAGAAAAGTACAAGAAAACTGAAAGAACAACCCAAGTCCCAATGGAATCATCTCTCCAAACCCAAGATCAATAGTTAGAACCACCTCTAAGTGGTGATTTTCCCTGATAAAACCTAGAAGGATAAAATCTACATACTCCCAAAGGCATAGTAAGGGTTTGATCTAAAATCCCAGTAGGGTCTCACCAAGGATTCCATAAAAGATGTCAATATTTAATTAACCAAACAAATAGCTTTCAATTTTAAATAAATAGTTTTGTAATTTCAAAATAATATTTAAAAAAATCATGATTTATATTTCAAATGATGTAGATACTTCAAAAAAATGTCTTAACAAACATTTTATATAAAATATTTTATATAAATTCATAAGGCATGTAGAACAGTTTACAAAAATGGTATATATTCATTTCAAATACAAACAAGTGAGAAATATGGTCATATTCCTAAAGGTATGATAGTTCAAATCTAAGGGACTCCACACACTGAAATTGACATGGAAATATGTATATACACTCATCGCTTTGGTATAACTAAAGGCGACTTCATCACTATCCCGTCAAGGATGTGACATGCTTCATTTATGTTTTGGAATATTGTAAATTATAGAGTGTTTTTTGAATAAATCACAAAATACCTAGTGATTTCATGTTCTATAATAAAAATTCAGCGATGTTTAATTTACTTTAAGACTACTTAAATACAATTCAACCCATTATCCATCTCAAATATGCCAATTTTTCCCATTTAAAAACCAAAACAGCTTTTTAATCAAAACCTGTCTTTTTTCAAGATAAAACCCAAAGGTTTCCCATCAAAACCATTTTAAGACATTTTTTCTCATACAAGAATTTGAAATAAATTCACAGTTCAATTTAAAAATAAACTTTTTCAATTTAAATTCAACAATTTAAATTTCACAAAATTCCATCAATTTTAAAATAAATCCCCAATTCAATGGAATTTGGATTTTTCCCCAATTTTGTGCCAAAATACAATTTCAAATAAAAATCCCCCAATTAAATGTAATTAGGTTTTTAAAATTTTTAATTTCATAAGAATCAAATCCCACACATTCAATTGAAATAATTTTAATCAAATCAAGCAATTTAGGGTTAATTAAATCTTCTAATCAAAATGGAACCACCTACCTCAGAATCATGGGATCTCGAAACTCCAAACCATAAATGGTATTCGCAAATGAAGAATGAAGAAAATAGAATCTAGGAATCACACCTAGATCCAAGATCCAAAACAAATGTTATTAGATCTTACAATAACAATGAGATCCATAAAACCCTAGTGAAGTGGAGAGAGAAAGAGAGAGAGGGTGGGAGAAAGAGAATGGGAAGAGGAAACCTACCTGGAGGAGATCGAACATAATTATCCAATATTAGATCCACTTTTGGAAGGGTGTAGAGGGGGAAAAACTAATATTGGGAACCTCCAAGGAAGAAGAAATCGCTATGGGGTCATGCAAGCCTGATGGGGACCTAAAAGGTGGGTTTTGGGAATTCTAAAACAATTTTCAAATTTAAAAAAATTGTATAAACAGCCAGTTGGGCAGGGTCACACGGTTAGACCAAACTGTTTTCCATATCCGTGTGCCCCTTTTAAATGTCTTTCACAGTTTCTCCTAGGTGGGTTCATGGTTTTCCAAATCATGCACCAGCTGTGAAAAACCTCACTGCCTCGATTTTCACAGTTTTCTCTAGCAGGGCGCACGGTTTGGGAAAACCATGCACCAACCATGCACAACCCAAAAAAATGAAAATTTACAAATTTTTCACTTGAAACAAACCCAAAAAATCCAAACAAATCATGGTTAAAATAAGGTTTTGGGAATACCTAAAAACAATAATAGGATGTTACAACCTCCCCGCCATAGAAACTTTTTGTCCCTAGAAATCCTACTTAGAAGCTTTCATGCCAAAAATATGAGGTCACTGCTCTCTCATTAGTGACTCCATCTCCCACATATTATGAGAATCAGAACTATGCCCCCATATCACTTGAACTAGAGGTATCATCCTCCATTAATTAACTTGGTTTCAGAATAAACTATCCTGACCGACCATTCAATCACGGAGAAATTAGGTTCAACCTCAAGATCACTCCATCTCAGAACATGAGATGGACTAGATAGATACTTTCATAGCTGAGATACATGGAACACATTATGTATAAAATCAAATGTGGTGGAATTTCTAACCAATAATCCAATTTCCCCGCCTACTCAACAATCTCAAAAGGTCCCACAAATTGAGGACCAAGATTCCCTTACCACCCAATCCATCGATGAGCCAAATGGGGTAAAACTTTCAAGAAAAATTGGTCACAAACTGAAAATTACAAAGGTCTATGATGACAATCAGAATAAGACTTATACCTTCTCTATGCCATTAAAATTATCTGACGAATAAACTAAATCTTTTTTTTCATCTCCTAAACCAAGCTTGGTTTAACCAAGGAACTTTCATCAATCTCTGACCAACACAACAGAGATCTACAAGGCTGTCCATACAAGGCCTCAAAAGGATCCATTCTAACAATGGAATGGTAACTATTATTATAATAAAACTCAAACATCCCTAAATGATCATTTCAAACTCCACCAAAGTCAATAACATAAACATGGAGCATATCCTTAAGAATTTTTATAGCTCTTTTTGTCTAGCCATTTGACTGCGAATGGTATGCCATTCTCAAATGAACAAGAGATCCTAATGCCTCTTGAAGGAATCTATAAAACTTATAAGTGAACTGAGGATCCCTATTAGAGACTATAGCAGATGGAACTCCGTTTAAACGAATAATCTCTTTCACATAGAGATTTCTTAGCTCCTTAACTTTGGCTATATCACAAATGGGTATAAAATGAGTCAATTTAGTCAATCAATCAATCACAACCCAAATTTCATTCTTATTCTTATGGGTATATGGAAACCCAACCAAAAATTTTAGAGATATCATACCACTTCCAAGTAGGCACTATAAGTGACTGAAGCAAACTTGAAGGTTTTTGGTGCTCAACCTTGGCCTGTTGGCATGTATAACAAAGAGAGACAAATTCAACAATGCCCTATCTCATACCTGGCCACTAGAATTGTTGTTGTATTCCATAGAACATCTTCATGGTTCCTGGGTGTATAGACCACTAGGAATTATGGAAATCCCCCTGATCGTACCATGATTCACTATTTCATTTTCACCCTTTTACCACTGTGTTAAACTAATTTTGTATCATAAATTCCAAATTTAATAACAAATTTCACTTCATGTTTGATTAATTTATTTTGTTTTTATCACTGTTAAAAAGTTTAATGTTACTTATTTTGATAATTACATTGTAGGTGGAGGTGATTTGGAGGGTTTGGGGTGAAGTGGAAGAAAAATGGTCCAAATTGTGCATGATTCCAAGCACACCAGTGGAATAAAACGCACATTTATACTAAATTGTGCATCCATTTGGGCATAAATCTTATGTTTTGATCCAAAATTTACTAGGATAAAACTCTTATGAATGAAACCAATCCCAATTAGTTAACTAAGAGGCCTATACGAACCGGTCTATTAAGGGAATTGAATCTGCACAAAGTCAAAAGTGTTGTTTTGTATTATGTAAATATCTCAAGCTATAGTTGTCCAAATGGTTCAAAAATTTTGGTGAAGATATTCAAGAGGTGGTCGTACAACTTTTTAATTTTCTCCAAAGTGATATAAGATTGTATGGAGGTTTTAAACCATGGTCCAAGTGTTTTTTTGAAATCTGGGGGCTCAAAACCACCTTCCAATTTTCCTATAAAATGATACCTTGGGAAACCCATTTTTAAGTTCGACTAAGGAGTGAAATGATGTCATTTTTGAGTTCCTAAGGAGTCCTATTCTCATCCTAGAAGTTTTGGAGTCCCCTATCCTCATAGGGGGTCAAGGATGAAAGAGAAGTTCCACTCGATCCTCCTCCTCCTCTCAATGGAAAGCTAAATGGTGGATGGTCATTTCGAGGGAGATACACACACTTGGGAGGGAGATATAACACTTTTTATTATACTGGTTTTGTTCAATTTGTGTGTTATATATTTCACTTATGTTTTATCTTGACATTATTCTCCTTTGAAATCATTTTTTTATATAATTAAGTGAAACACTTTCCATTTCAACAACGATTAGGTTGATATTTCAAGTGAAAATCTTGGGTTGCTCTGATTTGGAAACACAAGCATCCTCTTTATCTCACACATAAATAAGATATTAGTATTCTATTGTAGCCTTTAATATATGCTTGAGTTCCAAACCTTTACAACACGATTTTTGTGCCAAGGGTTGGTACTTTGTGCAATGTTTTAAGAGGCAAGAGGATAATCGATATCGTGAAAACCCTCAACCAAAGAATTCCATTAAACCATGTGTACTTTTCAGAATAATGAACTATCCAAATGTGTGGTGAACTTGAAATGACATCCTTCTCTCATAATTATAAAAACACTACCTTCCTTTTTTAACTATTAAACTCTTTAAATTAAGTTATTTTCTTAAAATTGTTTTCAAAACCACCCCCTCTTTTGTTCCTTTTTATTAAAAATCCACACTATAAGCCACCGATTCTCCTTGATAGATGACCTAGGATCTTCCCTAGACTATTAAATCGTCATTAAATCTTAATAAATTTGATTTTTCTTGAAAATTTAGTCAAATTTTGGTGTCATTTATGTGGAGCACTTTGGTTTTTAGTGCATGTTTTTTATAAGACATTTATAAATTTTGGGAATATTTATTTGTTTTATCTTATACCTTTGCATATATTTTTGTGTTATTATTTATTTCTTGTGTAAGTTCTATTCATGACATGTTATACTCTAGGAAATTTACCTCCTTTCGAACCTGAACCGAAGAGTATCCTATGTCAGTAACACCGAGACAAACAAGACAACCCTTTGAAGGAGGACACACCAAAACATGAGACTTTTCTAAACCCCTCTTCTTATGGAAAAAAAATAGAAATTTAAATTAATTTGTATAAAATGGCTGAAAATACTTTAATACTAAAATAATTAACCTTTCCTGATATTGATATCCAACCCACTTATATTCAAATGTAAGGCGAAGCACCAAACTTTGAACTAAAATCCAGTCTAATTCACTTATTGCCAAGATTTCATGGACTTGCTGGAGAATAACCACATAAGCATTTAAAATATTTTCATACTATGTGTTATACATTAAAATATGATAATGTGGTTGAAGAAAAATTAAAGATTAGGGAATTACCTTTTTCATTAGAATACACTTCAAAAGACTGGTTATATTATGTTAATTCCCCAATAAGTGGTTAGGTAGATATGAAATGCCTTTTCCTTGAAAAATACTTCCCAGCCTCTCAAATAGAAATAATAAGAAAAGAAATTTGTGGGATAAGAAAATCACAAGGGTAAATGATTTATGAATACTGGTAAATATTTAAAAGGCTTTGTTCAAATTTCCCACACCACCAAATTAGTGAACAACTTTTAATACAGTATTTTTATGAACGTTTAATTCCTATTGATCAAAATATGATTGATGTTTCTGTAGGTTTTTTGCTAGATGATAAGACCCCAATTGTTGTAAGAATCCTAATTGATAACATGTAACATAACACACAAAAATTTAGTTCAAGGTATAGTGTTCCCATTTGAGGTGTTCATGAGGTACAATGTAATGAATTCTAGAATAAGTTGGACAAAAAGTTTGAAGAGGTAAGTACCCTTCTTAGACAACTTGCTATTTCCCAAGGTAAGTCCCAATATCCTCCTCCCATCCATTATGGTACCTATTCTTATAACACCCACTATTCTGACCAATGTCCTCAATTGAGGGAAACGTCTGAGAGTTGTGAGTCTATGTTTCCAGGTCGCCCCTATAACCAACCCTTTAGACAAGAACCTTACTATCCATCCAAACCTGGGTGGAAAGAAAACCAAGCCTATAGGCAAGGGGGTATTAAAACCAACCTCAACAACCATGGAACCAACCGGGGCAGAGTAGTCAACCACCACCACCTAGAAATCCTCAATCACCCCAAAGGCCTTTCTAATAACCCCATACAAAACCTAAGACTATCCTAGAGGACATTATAAAAAAATGGCTACAAATAACCTCTAATTACAAAAAAAACATCCAAACTTCCATACAAGACCTAAAAAATCAATTATGTGAACTTTCCAACTCGGTGGGGGGAATCCAAAGTCATGGGTAGGGTAAAATATCCTATCAAACACTATTCAACCCTAGGGATAAGGTAAATATCAGTACCACAACCCTTAGGAGTGGAAGGCAACTAAAAAAATAACCCCTCCATTAAAGTCATCCTCACCTGAGGAAACTACCATCCCAACCACTGAGAATAGTCCAAGAAATAAAAAACCTTATCCAAAGAAAAATACCCCTAAATGAAAGAGTGTGTCTATTGATGAATCTCCTAGCCCAACCATTCCTCTTCCATTTCCCCAAAGGTCCACCCAACCAAAGAAACAGAAATAAAATGAGATTTATAAATAAATATTGGAAACTTTCAAAAAAGTGAAGGTTAATAACCCCTTGATTGGTGTCTTAAAGAAAATTCCATGATATGAAAAGTTTCTCAAGGATATGTGTACACACCGAAGGAGACTTCGAGGTGATGAGAAGATGATCTTGGGGAGGAACATCTCAGCATTGATAGAGCCATCACTTCCTACCAAATGAAATGATCCTAGAACATTCTCGATTTCATTCACCATAGGTGAGTATTAATTTTCCAATGTTATGCTTGATTTAGGTTCTTCTATAAATTTGATGCCTCACTCCATTTACTCATTATTATAGGATAGAGAATTGAAGCCCATCAGAATTTTTTTTAGACTAGAAAACTAGAGTACTTCACACCCCACTGGTGTGTTAGAGGATGTTCTTATAAGGGTAAAAAACTTAATTTTTCTTGCTGAATTTTATGTGCTTAAAATGGAAGATGATATGATGAATAGACATACCTCAATTATATTTGGGATAGCTTTACTAAAAACTGACAAAACCATAATTAATTTCCATAATGGTACATTATCTACGGAGTTTTGTGGTGACATTTTCCACTTCAACATCATTGATGTCATGAAGCACCCCTCAGAAGAACATTCCACTCTCTCTATTAATTTAATTGATATACTCCATTCCTCCATGGAAACTTATTTTCTCTCCCCCAATCCCCGTTCTGAGTTTTTATCTTTGATAGAAATTCTAGGTAATGAATCATGCATTGAATGTTGTACCAGTTTAGAAAAATGTCATGCATGTTTATTAATTGATGATATCTTTAGAACTGAGGATTCCATGACCATCGATGGCACTACTAAGATTTTAAAAGCTCATTCCTCATCTGAGGATGACACCATTAAGCAGTTAGATGAGATCATTGACCTCAAACTATTAGATTCACTCCCATTAATCGAAAATCCAGCTGAATTGGAACTGAAATAACTACCTCAATATTTAAAATATTCCTATCTTGATAATAGAAACAAGTCGCTTATCATAATTACTAGTTCACTCCCTCCAGAGAATGAATTATTACTACTTGAACTTTTTTAGGGAATATAAACAAGATTTGGGATGGAAACTTGATGAAACTCCTAGTATTAGCCCATCAATTTGCACACATCATATATTGTTAAATGATGAGGCTAAACCAATGAGGCGATCACAACATCGACTGAACCCAAACCTCCTAGATGTTTTCAAAAATGAGGTAGCAAAATTACTTGCTATTGGAATCATTTACCCCATCTATTTAAGACAATGGGCTAGTATAATTTAATTTTTCCTATAAAAAAGTATTACTATAATTAAAAATGAAAAAAATGAATTGGTTACAACCTGTGTGAAGAATAGTTGGTGTGTCTACATAGATTATCACCGGCTTAACCAACAAACTAGGAATGACCATTTACCATTTCCATTCATTGAGAAAATACTAGAGAGGCTAGTAGGGAAGTCCAACTATTGTTTTCTTGATGGATATTCTGGATACTTTTAGATCCAAATTTCCCCTGATGATCAGGAAAATACAACCTTTACTTGCCCATTTGGCACATTTTCCTATAGAAGGATGTAATTTGGTATTTGCAATGCTATAGGTAATTTCCAATGATTCATGGTTAGTATTTTTTTGAATTATCTATAAAATATCATGGAAGTATTCATGGATGATTTTATTGTATATGGATCCTATTTTGATGAATGTTTGAGTAGTCTTGGTTATGTCCCACATCACTATATTGAAAAGAATCTTGAATTAAATTACAAGAAATGTCATTTCATGGTGCGACAAGGTATATTACTTGGACATGTCATTTCTGGGGATGGTATCCAATCAGATAAATCAAAATTGGGTGTCATTTCTTCCCTACCATTCCCCAAAAATGTTTGGGATGTGTGGTATTTATTAGGTCATGTTGGATTTTACTGTCGTTTCATTCATGACTTTAGTAAGATTGCACTCCCCCTATCCTGATTTCTCCAAAAAGAAAATGAATTTGTTTTTAATAAATATTGTGAGGAATATTTTAATAAATTTAAATGGAGTCTCACATCACCCCTGGTAATCCAACCAACTTAGTGGGATTTACCATTTGATCTCATGTGTGGTGCCTCTAACTATGCAGTTAGGGTAGTCTTATTATAACAGGATAATCAAGCTCCATGTGTCATAGCCTATGCCTCATGTATACTAGACCATGCCCAATAAAACTACACCACAACTAAAAAATAATTCCTTTCCATTGTGTTTGCCTTGGATAAATTCAGGTCATACCTTTTAAGGTCCAAAGTCATTGTGTTCTCAAACCATATAGCCCTCAAATATCTTCTTAAGAAACAAGAATCCAAACCATGCATCATTAATTGGATGCTCCTACTTCAATAATTTGACCTAGACATTAAGGATAAAAATGAGCTTAAAATGTAGTGGCTGACCATATCAGTAGGATCCTCCCATCCTTAGACATTGACTCATCCCCTTGTATTCCCATAAACAACATGATTCTTAATGAGAAATTGTACCGATTGGAAGATTTTATTCCTTGGTATGCAGAAATTGTAAATTATTTGGTAGCATCCCACATTCCTATTGATTTAAACAAATCCAAGCTGGCCGTCTAAAACATGAGTCTCGTTGGTACATTTGAGATAAACCTTACCTTTGACTCACATGTATTGATCAAGTCCTCGGAAATTTTATTCTTGATAGTGAGATTCAGTCTGTCCTTGGGTTCTTCCACACTCTTACTTGTGGGGGCCACTTTGGTCCCCAACAAATTTCTCACAAGGTCCTTGATTCTGGTCTCTTTTGGCCAACACTATTTCAGGATTCCCATGATTTTTGTAAATCTTGTCCTCACTGTCAAAGAATGGGGAATGTATGTAAAATAAATGAAATTACACAAAAACCCTTGTTGTTTCATGAAATTTTCTATGTTTGGGGCATTGAATTTATAGGAACATTCCCCAATTCATTTAAAAACCTGTACATTCTTCTGTGAGTGGATTATGTTTCAAAATGGGAAGAGTCATGAGCCATGAGGATACATGATTCCTAGAAAGTTGTGGAATTTTGGAGAACCCAAATTTTCTGTAGATTTGGATTACCTTGGTTCATCATCAGTGACCAGGGTTCTCATTTCTACAACCGAACAAAGCAATCACTTTCGTGTTGTTATGGGGTCGAGCATCAAGTGTCTACTTCTTATCACCCACAAACCAATGGTCAAGATGAGGTGTCAAATAGAGAGGTAAAACAAATTCTTGAAAAAGTAGTTCAATACAATAGAAAGTATTGGAGTCTTAGACTCAATGATTCATTATGGGCTTACTATACTTCCTTTAAAACTCCCATTGGAATTATACCCTATCATCTTGTGTTTGGAATGAGTTGTCACCTCCCTATTGAGATAGAGAACCGGGACTATTGGGCCATTAAACAATGCAATTCAAATCTTTCTGGTGTAAGTGCTCAAAGGAAACTGAAGATTCAAGAGTTGGAGGAAATGCATAGAGATTCTTATGAGAACTCCTAGATTTATAAGGAGAGAAACAGGGATACCCACAACCGTCTCATCCTTCATCATCAATTCCACATTGGGTAGAAGTCCATACTTTACAATTAAAGGCTAAAGTTGCATCCAGGTAAGCTTCATTCCTTTTGGATTAGACCTGACATTGTTACTAATGTTTATCCATTTGGTTTCATTCATGTTTATAATAAAGAAACAAAAAAACCTTCACTTTCAATGGTAAGTGGTTGAAGCTCTTTCAAAAATCCATTCTGGAGTCCTTTATGGTGGAACTCCAAGTTCAATAAGTAACCTATGAATTAAACCCACCTGGTTTTATCCTTCCTTACCAAATTCTCTTTTATTATAATGAGGACACTGCATAATCTATGTGTGGGGGTGGGTATATTCCTGGGTTAGTTATGATTTTTCATCACCTTTTTTATTTTTCTCTTTTTCTCTTGTTGGATAGTATTGTTAACCCCCCCCCCCCCCCCACCCTCACTTTTGTGCTAAAATTTTAATTTTTTCCCCACTAAATCATGGAAAATGATTCCTGCTTAATCATGGAAATTATTGAAAATGCATGAGTAATTTCTATATTTCATATTGTTTTAAAAAACACTTATATAATAAGTGATTTGGCATGAATTTAACATTTAGGTTTGAATTTTTCTATTTAATTGGTTGTTTTTTTATGATATAAATAGTTTTATAATTTTGAAACCTTTGAGAAAAAGGGTACCATTTGTGTGAGTAGTTTATGGGAAAATTGTGTCACTTAATATCTCCACACATCTTTGCACCCAACCATGAAGTGTGAACATTTATTACTTAATATAAGGTAAATATAAGTTAGGATATTTTTTCTCTTCTTTCTAAAATTATTTTCCCATATGATTGTTCCTTATCCGATATTTTTCATTATTGTAATGGATTAACCTATGTGTGTGTACCTATTATCCAACTATTGTGTGCCCTAAAAAATAATAAAACAAAACAAAAACAAAAAAATATGGGTTGTGTCTTAGTAAGATCAAAAACCAATCTTCCTCAACCTTTTATCTTGTTATAACTATTACAATTTGTTTTGTGAGGTGATCAAACATGGTTTGAGTGAAGAGTGTGAGATTGGTTCCAAGTGAAATTTAAAAAAAGCAACAACAATAATAATAATAAATGAGGGGATTGATGAAATGTGAAACATATGGGGATGTCTAGGTTGGGAGCTTATGGTTTGATTTCTAGGAATTCTTAAGTTAGTGGGTATTTAAATTTTATTTCAAAGGATATAGGACAGGTTCGGTGGACAGAATCATTTAAGAAAAAAAATTAAAATAACCTATATTTATTGGATGGAAAGTGGAAAGAATAGCATGAAATGGATGTCACACACAGACATGTAGAATTATTGACATGGTTAAATTCAGAATTATTTTCTCATATCGGTATCATGCATCTCTTAGAATTTCGTTCTGATACAATTTATGAGACATTTTTTCCTATAATAAATGAGAATAAATACTTATTGTGATTTTTTCTTTGATCGTATTTCTATCAGGGATTAAATTTTGATTGAATGTTAAATCTTCATGGAGTTTGTAATATCTACATGCATAATTTTTGGAAATTTGACTTTTCTCAGGAGTGAAAAGGTTTAGGTGTGGGGGTGTGATCACACCACGATTCACTATTTCATTTTCACCCTTTTACCACCATGTTAAACTGATTTTGTATCATAAATTTCAAATTTAATAACAAATTTCAATTCATATTTAATTAATTTATTTTTTATTTATCACTTTTAAAAAGGTAAATTTTACTTTTTTTGATAATTACATTGTAGGTTTAGGTAATTTGGAGGGCCCAGGATAAATGGGAAGAAAACCGGGTCAAACTGTGCATGATTCCAAGCACACTAGTGGGATCAAATGCACATTTGTACTAAAACGTGCATCCATTTGGGATGAAATTTTGTGTCATAGTCCAAAATTTAGTGGTATAAAACTCTTATGAAGGAACCCAAGCCCAATTCGTTAACTAAGAGACCCATCTGAACTGATATGTCTAGGGAATCGAATATAAACAAAGTCAAAAGTGGTGTTCTATATTCTATTGATATCTCAAGATGTAGTTGACCAAATGGTGACAAATTTCCAGTGGAAATATTCAATAGGTTGAGATAAAACCTTTTAATTTTCTAAAAAGTGAGATAAGACTATCTGGAGGTCTAAAACCATGGGCTAAGTGGTTTTTTGAAATCTGGGGGCTCAAAACCACCTTCAAATTTTCCTATAAAATGATACTGTGTACAACCCATTTGTAATTTCAACCAAGGGGTGAAGTGATGAAATTTTGGAGTTCCATAGGAGTTTTATCCTCATCTTATATGTTCTAAAGTCCCCTATCCTCATAGGGTGATCAAGGATGAAGGCGATGTTCCACCTGAACCTCCTCCTCCTCTTGATGGAGAGCTAAAGAGTGGATGGTCATTTCAAGAGAGCTATACACACTTGGGAGGAAATTATAACACTTTTTATTCTATAGGTTTTGTGTAATTTGTGTTTTAAATATTTCACTTATGTTTTATTTTACATTCTTCTCCTATGAATTCATTTCTTTTGATATAATTAAGTGAAACACTTCCATTTTAACACCAATTGGGTTGAGATTTCAAGTGGGAATCGTGGGTTAGTCTGATTGGGAAACACAAGTATCCTATTTATCTCACACATACATAAGATATCAGTATTCTCTAGTAGCCTTCACTCTATGATTGAGGTACAAACCTTGACAACATGATTTTTGTGTCAATGTTTAGTACTTTGTGAAATATTTTAAGAGGAAATAGGGGAATTGAGATCTTGAAAACCCTCAACTAAAGAATTCCATTAAACCATGTGCTCTTTTCAAAACAATGAACTATCCAAGATGTGTAGTAAACTTCAAATGAACTCCTTATTTCATAATTATAAAAACACTACCTTCCTTTTCAACTATTAAACTCTTTAAATTAATTTATTTTCTTAAAATTGTTTTCAAATCCACCCCCCCCCCCTATTTTGTTCCTTTTTATTAAAAATACACACTATAAACCTCAAATGTTCCTTGAGAAATAACCTAGGGTATACCATAGACTATTAAATCATCTTTAAATAATTATCGACTTGACATTTCATGACAAAGTGTTCACCCCTATAATAGCTTTCCTTACCGCTAATGGAACTACAAAATGATTCTGATAGCATAGAATGCCCTCTTTGGAGAATGACCACTCAGCAACAATTTTCCCACTATTAAGAGGGTATCTAAACTAAGGAAATCATCGTCAATATATTTTTCCTAAATAATCATATGAAGAAGAGTAGAGGAAAACTGAACATTGGTCAAAGCAACCTCATCCCTTGATACCTAGACTCCAATATGAAACTGTGCAAAAAGAGCCATCAAGTTCCACTCTTCTGAAGATTATTTCACAACCTAAGTCAGAAGTTTTATGCTCAAATAATTTGTGACGACATTCTATTTCCTTGGGGTATAGTCAATTTCAAATTCAAAATATTTTAGGTTCTCCACCCAACGCCTTTGGTAGAGATTCAAATATTTTTGAGAGAAGATATAACTCAAGCTCTTGTGGTCTAAAAACATGGTAAACCTTTCCCTATAAAGGTAATGTCGCCAACTCTTAAGTTTGTTCATCAAAACTACAAGTTTAAGGTTGTGGGTTGGATAATTCTTCTTGTGTGGACTAAGATGACGAGAGCCATAAGTAATGACATGATAACCTTGCATAAGAACATATCCTAAACTTGAACCCAATTCATCACAAAAGACCACATAGCCATGCTCTACCTCTAGAAGATTTAGCACCAAAGTAGTATTCAAAATACATTTCATATCAAAAAAATAATTATGAAATTTCTCATCCCAAGAAAAAATTTCTCCCTTCTGAGTCAGAGTAGTCATTAGAGAAGCTAAATTTGAGAAGTCCTTAATTAACCAACAATAATAACCACCCAAAACCAGGAAGCTCTTAATATCAAAAACATTTTGTGGTTGTTCCCATGTCATAATATCCTTTACCTTCTCATGATCAAATGATATACCATGTTCCAACACCACATGTCCCAAGAACTTCAATTCTCAATTCCATAAATCACATTTAGAAAGCTTGGCATAAAGTCAGTGATTTATCAACAATTCCAAAACTACTCTCAGATGACGCACATGATCTTCCTCAGACTTAGAGTAAACGAGGATGTCATCCACAAATACTACCATAAAGGTATCAAGATACTCATATAAAATCCAAGTCATTAAAGCTATAAAAACTATAAGAGAATTGGTTAAACCAAAAGGCATGATAAGGTACTCATAATGGTTATACTTTCTCCAAAAGGCGGTTTTATAAATTTCAGATTATTTTATTCTTAACTGGTGGTAACCAGATCAAAGATCAATCTTTCACAACCACTTCTCCCCTTTCAATTGATCAAACAAATCATCAATCGGTGGCAACGGATACTTTTCCATTACCATGACCATGTTGAGTTTTCAGTAATCAACACAATGGCGAAGGGAACCATCATCCTTATTGGCAAATAGAACCGGCACCACCCAAGGTGACACACATGGGTGTATAAATTCTTTCTCTAAAAGATCATCCAATTAAATCTTCAACTACTTTATTTCATCTGGTTCCATATGGAAAGAAAGAATAGACACTGTTTGAGCACCAAACACTAAATCGATAAAAAAACTCCACCTCCCTTACCGGTGGAATACCATAGAATTTGGAAGGAAAAACATTAGGAAACTCGACAAAAATTAGAGGTAGATCGCCGCTCAAAGATTCCTGCTCCAGATAAAAAAGAAAACACATATATTACTTTCCAAAACTCTAGATAAGAAAGTATGGATCTTCTCAGCCTTGGGTCCCATTATACTTGAAAGCTACGACATATACCATCAAGTGTAGTAAAGGAGACCCATCTAAGATAACAATCAATACATGATTTATTATAAATGAGCCAATCCATCCCAAATATGACATCAAGAGGTTTCATGTTGAGAACCAGAAAACTCCAAGAAAGATCAACATCAAACAATGAGAAAACAAAATCAGAACTATAAAGAACCTGATCTATCTTTTTTTCAAGGGGTGTAGTAATATCCATCATATAAGATAAAATATCTATAGGAAGATTTAAAATATTAACAGTATGGATCGAAATAAATGAGTGAGATGCACCAATATCAAATAAAGCAGTCACTAGTGATGAAGCTATAGCGATGGAACCTCTCACAGTCATTGGACATGTATCTGCTTCCTCTATAAACTCTAACATTGCATGAAGAAGTTTCATTTTGAATTCCTATGGATGGAACCCCTTTTTCCTTGAATCATTTGATTTCCCCATAGTTTTAGAAGGTGTTTATGATCTCATTCCACTACTCAGAGTGGAATAAACATGGAAAAACTTCTGTAGGTGACCTGATCATCCACAAGAAATACATACCTTGGGTGTCTCAGTGAAACCCCACTTAGAATGCCCTATCTTTACACACTGATAAAAAATCAAAGGGCCTCTTCCAAGAACAATAGGAGGTCTAGAAAAACCCTGCTATCGAGATCCAGAGAATCATCACGCTTCCACTTTACCTTAGAGGAATTTTCACCACCAATGGAAGAGAAAGAAACTCTTGATAAACCTAACTTTCCATCCAATTCCATTTCAACCATCAATGCTCTATCCAGCACATCATCATAAGAGGGAGTATTCATCAAGAAAACTTGAGAATGAATATCAGATCGAATTCCCAACTCGAACCATCAAGTCTTCATCCTCTCTTTTGATACTATCTCAGGTGAAAACTGCACTAGTTTAGAAAAACGGTTTACATACTCTTTCAAAATCTTATTAGCATGATCAAGATTGAAAAAAAACTCTATAGATTTGGTAAAAACCATAGACTCTAGATATAATTATTCGGTGAATAGATCCTTGAATTATTTCCACTCTAATACCTCATGTTTCTTCATCATTACCATTGTGTCCCATCATCTTCGGCTCGATACTTATAACATGAAGGTGGAAAACTTCACCTTGATTACTTCAGGTGTTTTTAAGAGCCCAAACAAACACTCAATCCTTCTCAACCATTCCCCATCCTCTTGAGGGTCATTAGAGCCTTTGAACATTAGTGGATTCTAGTGAAGTAACTCTTGAGAATGATTCAGAGGTTCCACAGCTAGATCTTGAATGGGGGGTGGTGGTGGTGCCTTTCCCAAATATTGGACTATATGCACAATCACTTCTACTATATTTGGATCCATAAGAGGATTTGCTTGATGTGGTTCATCAACAGCTTCCTCCTAGATCTGATTTTCATGTCTTCTTGGTTGCATGATGGTACACAACATTAGCAAACAACATTGAAGACATCAAATTTAACACTCAAACAGAGTAACAAGGAAATTAATCCAAGAAGATAGAAAAAAATAAGATTTGGATTTTAATCTATACAAATCAAAAGTAGGGAAAAGACTAGAACTAATCCTCAAGATGGCATTCCCAAACCACCCCTAGTGACGCAAGGTTCATTGTGGTGAGATATGGTCAGGAACTCAATCACAACTACCTAATAAGTACCAACAAGAAAACACAACTGCATACTGACATCAAGGAAAGATGAAAAACTTTCACCTTTGATACGGATTTGTCACGAACCGGCTCAAATACCCTGGAAACCCGATAACCAAGCCGTTACTGATATAGCCTAAAGGGTGTTCCCAATCCCCACGAGTTGATGACTAGAACCTGGAATCATAAAAAATGAAAGTGGGAACGAATTTTCCACAAACATTTTGAAAGAAATATAAACAAGACAGTATGCATACAAGAAAAACTCCATAGGAAGAAGTATACCATAAGTCAAATAGGTATAAACAACCCAAAGTAATAAAGTAAGGTTCCATAAAACTGAAAGAACAACCCAATTCCCAGAGAAATCAAATCTCTAAGCCCAAGATCAATAGCTAGAACTACCTCCAAGTGGTGTTTTTCCTCTGCTCAAACCTAGGAGGAAATATACAGACACCCGAAGGCACGGGTAGGGTGTGAGCTAAAATCCCAGTAGGGCCTCACCAAGGATTCCATAAAAGATTCCAACATTTAATTAACCAAACAAATAGATTTAAAATTTAAATAAATAGATTTTTCATTTCAAAATAATATTTAAACAAATCGTGCTTTACATTTCAAATTATGGAAATAATTTAAAAATGGATTAATAAACATTTTATATAAAACAGATTCTATAAATTCATAGGCATATAAAAAAATTACAATAATGGAATATATTCATTTCAAATACAAACAAGCAAGTAACATGGTTATGTGCCTAAAGGTATGATAGTTATAGGATAAGGGACTCCACCCACTCAAAGTGACATGGAAATATGTTCATACACACATCCCTTTCGTACGGCCAAAGGAAAATTCATCACCATTCTATAGGGGATGTGATGTGATGAATTTATGTTTTGGAACATTGTAAGTCGTTGAGTGTTGTCCAAATAAGTCACTAACTACCTAAGGATTGCATGTGATCTAATAACAAATAAATGATGTGAAATTTACTTTAAGACTACTTAAAATACAATTTATCCCATTCTCCATTTCAAATATTCCATTTTTTCCATTTAGAAACCAAAATGGTTTTTTAATCAAAACATGCATTTTTTCAAGATAAAACCCAAAGGTTTCTATCAAAACCATTTTAATCCATTTTTCTCATAAAAGAATTTTAAATTAATTCACAATTCAATTTCACATTCACAATTTAAATTCAACAATTTAAATTTCACAAAATTCCATCAATTTCTTAATAAATCCTCAATTTAGTGGAATTGGGGGTTTCTCCCAATTTTATGCCTAAATCTAATTTCAAATCCAAATCCCCCGATTCAATGGAATTGGGTTTTTAACATTTTTTATTTCACAAAAATAAAATCCCACACATTCAATTGAAATAAATTTAATCAAATTGATCAATTTAGGTTAATTAAATTGGTTAATCAAAATGAAACCACCTACCTCAAGATCACGGGATCTCAAAACTCCAAACCCTAAATGGGATTCACCAATTAATAATGATGGTAATGGAATCTAAGAATCACACCTAGATCTAATATCTAAAATAAAGGTTATTAGATCTTCCAACAACATAGAGATCCATAAAACCCTAGGGGGAGAGAGAGAGAGATAGAGATAGAGGGGGGAGAAAGAGAACGGAAAGAGGAACCCTACCAGGAGGAGATCGAACATAATTCGCTAAGAGTTGGAATAAATTCAATGTGATGCATATGAGAACTATCATATCTATAAAGAGGATACAAAGGCTATCCCTGAAGAGATGATTCATCAGCAGAAGTTTCATATTGGTGAGAAGGTCCTCATGTACAATTCCATGCTAAAGCTCCACCCAGGTAAGCTTTGTTCCCGATGGCTCAGTCCTTATGTTGTTAATAATTTTTACATGTTTGGTAAAATATAGGTTTTGAATGATGAGATTGGAAAAAGGTTTACCGTTAATGGGTAGAGGCTCAAACCCTTCTATGAAAATTTTTCCAAGAATCCAGTGGAGGAAATCAAGATGATGGATCTCATATATGACACCACTTAGCAGGTTATCCCTTCTCCCTACCTTTATTTATTTTTCTATTTATTTAAACTAATTATATTGAGGACAATTTAATTTGTATGTGTGGGAGAGGGTTACATAGGATATAATTTAAATTAAAAAAACAAAAAAAATCATTTCCATTTTTTTTCTTTCTTTTTTTCATTTTTAAATAAACTTTGATCTTAAAGAGAATATCCAAAATCATTTTTCATGCTTGAGTCAATTGTGTGGAAAATTCCTTTTTAATTGGAAAAATTATTTTCAAATGAATGTTTATATGGAATCATTTTCTAGAATTTTTATTTTCAAATCATTCTTAGGAGTTTAATGGATTTTTGAAACTCATGCCTCATTAGAAAATATTAATATTTTTCATCCCATACCCAAGAGATATTTTAAGCCCTATATTATATATTCTTCATTCTAATCACTTTCTTGAGAGTCTCAGGTCATGTAGGGAAACTATAACTTTCCTTGGTTCTATTTGAATCCATTATATTTAAGTGTGTTACATTCATGATAGAGGCAATCGTTCGTTAAAAATTCCTATGTACAATTAACCTCTATTTTTTTACACCTTGACATTTTACCCTTCTTAAGCCTTAGATACCATAAAATGCATTTTAGGTATCCACATTACAAGCTAATTTATCCCTACATACCTATCTCTTGTTTACACTCTTGTTTTATTTTCAACAAGTGTAGGGGAGAGGGTGTTTACATGGGAATTATCGGGAAATAACCATTATTATGGGTTGATAGAAAGGGTGCCTACATTTTATTTAGATAGTGGGTTCAAAAACCATGTTGTATCATTATTTTACACATGTTTCCCTCTTTATCTCCAATGAAAATTGAAAAAAAATATATAGTTATTTACATTGAAAAAAAAATAAAATAAAATAATGGAGAAAAGATGAATTTTACTCATTATTATTCATTGATCGTCTATGATCCACACAAAATAGACAATGGGGATTGTGAGTTGGAAGTGATATGATTTTTTAGGGGTTTACTGAGTGAATTCATTGTGAAAACTTGCTTAATTTTGACATATTTTGTACTTAAGAGGTTAAACACACCTCTTCTACCTTAGATTTTTTTAAACATTAAATCCTACCAACCCTTGAACCTCAGAACAACCTATTGGAAGTCCTCTTGAGTAGAACACTATTTTCTTTTGTTAGAGAGCTTATAATCTCAAAAAACATATGGTAAGATCACATGAACTTTGGGAAAAGTGTATAACTCCACTTTCATATGACCCTTGAGTGAAGAGGGAAAATTTCTAGGTGTGGTGGGTTGAGACATGTTGCATGGGTGAAAAAATGAAGTTGAAAATTTTTGAATGTGAGATAAGAAAAATGATAAAAAATTATTCCATAAATGATACATAATGAATTTCATTTCAAAAGAATCTTCAAAGTTTTCTCACCTTTGATTTAGGAATGAGACTTGATTAGGATATAAGAATTTTCCCAAGAGTACAAAGGTTTAGGTGTGGGGGTGTGACCACACAGTGGTATAACATATATTATCACCCTTATAATTGTTTATTACATTTTTTATGGGTTTTATCATCCCATTATTAAAAAAAATCACTCATTCTCTATTTTGAATTCATTTGTTAAAACATGCTTATAAGATACAATTTCACAATGGTCCAATTTGATAATTGTTCACTTTTTCTATCATATCATTCACTAAAATAATCCAAATGTTAAAATTATTTTTTTGTTGTATTTTTTTTCCATTGGTATTCAATTCATCTGACTGGGATAAAGTATGAATGTGAGAAAAAGGGGCCCAAAAGTGGATCACAAGTGAAGACATTCTGGGCGGTCTAGATTGGACCACCCTTTTGTATTTGGGCCATAACTCGGGCTTGAGACATCCAATTAGGCTGATTCTACATCCATTGGATAGATAACTTGAAGGCCCACCTCTCCACCGAATTTGGATACATTTTAACACATTTTAATTAAAGCATCATAATAAAGGAGGAAAATTCTTCCAAGAATAGTCACCTAGTCCCTTAGGCACTTGATTTTTTTTAATTTTGATGCATTTTCCCATAAAAGCACCCCTCACCCTCATTATCTAATGTTTCTTGACCAAAGGGTAGGATTGGAGCTCTTGGGATGATATTATTCACATATATGGCTTCCTCCCCTTCCATGGAGTTCTAAACTCCTTGTGATCACCCAGGGAGGAACATGATACAAATCTCAAGCTTTATGTTTGTATTATTTCAAATGATCTTTTTAATTATAGTTTTTTGTGTTGGTTTTCTTAATAATATCTTATTATTTAATTTACTTATATATTGGTATTTCATAGTGAACTCATATGATCATGTTTGGGTGTACTCATTCAGGTTATTTTTCACACATTGTTCACCACTTCTTCTTCCCACTTTCAATTACAGTGTTTGTGTAGTTCATATTGTTCAATTGAACTCTCATAAACACTTTCATGGACATGTACTTTCATTTCATCGTAACACATAAACCTAGAAAACACATCTAGTTCTTCATGTGTTTCCTTGGATGGGATAACATTATATAGAGATATTCATCGATTTTGTAAGTCATGTACTCGATGTCAATTCATAGGGAATATCTCCAAGATGAATGAAATGCCCCAAACACCCATGTTATTTTGTGAGATCTTTGATGCATAGGGAATTGAATTCACGGGGCCTTTTCCAAAATCATTTGACTTTGTGTACATCTTAGTGGTTATTTACTACATCTATAAATGGGTGGAAGAAAAGGCTACCAGGACCGATGACTCTTGAGTGGTTATTGATTTTATGAGGTTCCATAGTTTCTGTGGGTTTGGTTTTCCAAGATTCATCATTAGTGGTCAGGGTTCATATTTTCCCAATCTCAACATAAAAAAACATACTCCATAAGTATGGGATTGTTCATAAAGTCTCTACTACATATCACCCCTAAACTAACGGGTAGGATGAAATCTCAAATCGAGAAGTTAAGTGAATCTTGGAAAAATAGGTACAACCTAATAGAAAAGATTGGAGTTTGCACTTTAATGATGCACTTTGGGCATACCGTGTAGCTTTTAAAACCCTGATTGTAATTTCACCATATAAGATTGTGTTTGTAAAGGCTTTTCACCTCCTAGTGGAGTTGTAACACTGTGTATATTGGGCTGTTAAACAATGTAATATGAATATTTCATATACAGTTAAGCATAGAAAGCTGCAGATCCAAGAGTTGGTAGAAAATAGATTGATTCATATGAGAACTCCTAGATCTATAAAGAGAATACAAAAGCTATCCATGATGAGATGATTCATTAGTGGAAGTTTCATATTGGTGAGAAGGTCCTCGTGTACAATTCCGGGCTAAATCTCTACCCAGGTAAGCTTCGTTCTCGATGGTTTGGTCCTTATAAAGTTACTAATATTTACCCTTTTGGTGTTATATGGGTTTTTTATAAGAATATTGGACAGAGCTTTACTGTTAATAGGAAGAGGCTCAAATACTTCTATGAATATTTTCCAAAGCATCTAATAGAGGAAATCAAGCTGATGGATTTTGTATATGACACCACTTAGTAGGTCATCCCTTCTCCCTACCTTTATTTATTTTCCTATTTATTTAAACTGCTTACATTGAGGAAAATGTAATTTTTAGGTGTGGGGGAGGGTGAAATAGGATAGTTAGGATTTAAATTTAAAAAAAAAACAACAAAATAAAAAAACAAACAAAAAATCTTTATGCTTCTATTTTTCCTTTTTTTAACAAACTTTGATCTTAAAGAGAATATCCAAAATAATTTTTCATTCTTGAGTCAATTATGTGGAAATTTTCTTTATTTTTTGGAAAATTTATTTTCAAATGAATGTTGATATGGAATATTTTTCTAGAATTTTTATTTTTAAAACATTCTTAGAAGTTTAATGGATTTTTCAAACTCATGCCTCATTAGAACTGACTAATATTTTTAATCCCAAACCCAAGAGACATTATAATCCCTCTATTGCATATTCTTATTTTTAATCACTTTCTTGAGAGTCTCAGTTCATGTAGAGAAACTATAACTTGCCTTGATTCTATTTGAATCCATTAGATTCGAGTGTGCTACATTCATGAAAGAGGTCATCATTCATTGAAAATTCCTTTATACAATTAACCTCTACTTTTGGCCACCTTGAAATTTTACCCTTCTTATGCCTTATAGATAATGAAATTCCTGTTATATAGACACATTATAAGGTAATTTATCCCTACATACCCATATATTGTGTACATTCTTATTTTATTTTCAGCAAGTATGGGGGAGAGGGTGTTTCCATGCGAATTATCAGGAAGGAAACATTTTTATGGGTTGATAGAAAGGGTACCTACATTTGTTTAGGGAAGTGGGTTCACAAGACATATTGTATAATTATTTTACACATGTTTCCCTCTTTATATCCAATGAAATTTTTAAAAAATATATAGTTATGTACATTAAAAAAACAGAATAAAAGAAAAAAGAAGTGGATAAAAGAGTAAATTTACTCATTATTATTCACTAATCAGCTATGATCCACACAAAATGGGAAATGGGGATAGTGAGTTAGAAGTGATACAATTTGTGATGGGTTGATTGTGTACATTCATTGTGAACACTGATGAATTTTGACATGTTTTGTACTTAAGAGATTAAAAACTCATCTTCTACCTCATATTTTTTAAACATTAAATCCTACAAACCTTTGAACCTCAGAATAACCTACTGGAATTCCTCTTGAGTATCACACTAGTTTCTTCCAGTAGAGAACTTAGAATCTCAGCAAGCATATGGTAAGATCACATGAACTCTGGGAAAAGAGAAAACTCCACTTTCATATGTCCCTTGAGTGAAGAGGGAAAAATTCTAGGTGAGGTAGGTTGCAACATATTGCATGGGTGAACAACTGAAGTTGAAAATATTTGAATGTGAGAGAATAAAAATGATAGGAAATTTTATTTCATAAACAACACATGATGAATTTCATTTCAAAAGAATATTGGAATTTTTCTCACCTTTGATTTAGGAATGGGACATGATTAGGATATAAGAATTTTCCCATTAGTATAAAGGTTTAGGTGTGGGGGTATACACACTTCACCCCTCATAAAGAGTATCACTTCTAACTCACTATACCCATTGTCCATTTTGAGTGGATCACAACTGATCAATGAATAATAATTAGTAAACTTCCTATTTTATTCATTTGTTTTTCTTTTGTTATTTTTTATTAAATGTATAGAACTTTTACAATTTTCATTGGAGATAGAGGGAAACATGTGTAAAACAATGATACAATATGGATTTTGAACCAAATTCCCAAAAAAATGTAGGCACCCTTTCTATCAACCCATAACAATGATTCTTTCTCGAGATTTCCCATGGAAACACCCTCTCCCCCACACTTAGTGAAAATAAAACAAGAATTTATACAATAGATGGGTAGATAGGGATAAATTAGCTTGTAATGTGGCTACCTAATAGGAATTTCATGGTATCTAAGGCTTAAAAGGGTAAAATGTCAATGTGACCAAAAATAGCAGTTAATTGAGAAAAGGGCTTTTCAATGAATGATTGTCTATATCATGAATGTAGAACACTCGAAACTAATGGCTTCAAATAGAATCAAGGAGAGTTCTAATTTATCTACATGAACCGAGACTCTCAAAAAAGTGATTAAAAGAAAAAATATGAAATATAGGGATCAGAATGTCTCTCAGGTATGGGATTAAAAATATTAGTCAGTGTTAATGAGACATGGGTTTCAAAAATCCATTAAAATCCTAAGAATGATTTGAAAATTCAAATTCTAGAAAATGATTCCACATCAGCATTAATTTGAAAATATTTTTTCAAAAAACAAATGAATTTTCCACACAATCAACTCAATCTTGAAAAATTATTTTGGATGTTCTCTTTGAGATCAAAGTTTGTTTAAGAATGAAAAAAAAAATAAAAAAGATGGAAATAAGTTTTTTTGTTTGTTTTTTTATTCTTTTTAATTTAAATATTAACTATACTATGTCACCCTCCCCTGCACCTAAAAATTACATTTTCCTCAATGAAAGTGGTTTAAATAAATAGAAAAATAAATAAAGGTAGGGATAAGGGATATCCTTCTAAGTGGTGTCATATACAGCATCCATCAACTTGATTTCCTCCATCGAATGATTTGGAAAATATTTATAGAAGTGTTTGAGCCTCTTCCCATTGATGGTAAACCAATTTCCACTCTTCTCATGAAAAACTTGTATAGCACCAAAAGGGTAAACATTAGTAATAGTATAAGGACTGAGCCATCAAGAATGAATCTTGTCTGGGTGGATATTTAGACTAGAATTGTATATGAGGACCTTCTCACAAATATAAAACTTTTGCTGATGAATAATATTGTCATGGATAACCTTCATCTTCTCTTTATAGATCTAGGAGTTATCATATATATCAAAATGAATTTCTTCCAACTCTTGAATTGGCGGCTTCTTGTGCTCTCCTATATCTGAAAGATTCATATTACATTGTTTAACAACCCAATATGCATGGTTCTCTACCCCCATTAGGAGGTGAAAAGCCTTTCCAAACACAATCCTATATGGTGACATTATGATCGGGGTTTTAAAATCTATATGGTATTCCCAAAGTGCATCCAAGTGTAAACTCCAATCTTTCCTATTGGGTTGTACCATTTTTTTCAAGATTCTCTTTACTTCCCGATTTGAGATTATAGCTTTTCTATCAGTTTGGGGGTGATATGTAGTGGAGACTTTATGAACAACCTCATACTTATGTATCAATTTTTTCATATTGTGATTGAAAAAATGTGAACCCTATTCACTAATGATGAATCTTGTAAAATAAAACATATTTAAAATCTATAACCTCACAAAATCAATAACCACTCGAGAGTCAATAGTCCTGGTAGCATTTTCTTCCACCTATTTAGATGTGTAATCAATAGCCAATAAGATGTAAACAAATCCAAATGAATTTGGAAGATTCCCTATGAATTTAATTCACTATGCATTGAAGATTTCACACAATAACATGGGTTGTTGGGGCATTTCATTCCTCTTGGAGATATCCCCTATGAATTGAAATCATGTGCACGGATTAAAAAATGGATGGACATCTCTATACTATGTTGTCCAATAAAGTTCTAGTTCAATGACATTTCAAGCTATACATTGAGATCCAAAGTGGCCCCCATAATCCAAAGTGTGGAAGAATCTCAAAAATAGAGGTTAACTCATGGTCAGTGATACACCAATTAACAACTTGGTCACTACAAATTCTCCACAAATATAGGTCATCCCAAATGTACCATCATGAATCATGATTAAGTCTCTGGGATTGTGAAGTTCTAAAATTAGTGGGGACCTGAGATGCTGCTAGAAAATTCACAATGTTCACATACTAAGGGGTAAGGTCCACAACATCACAAAGGTTCTCATGAGGAAATAATTCTCCAATAGGGATGGATGAGTCAGCATGGTGGTCCAGTGGTGGTAAAATCATATTAATGTGGTCAGCTACCACATTTTCCACTCCTCGCTTATCTTGAATCTCAAGGTCAAACCCCTGTAGGAGGAGCATCCACTGAATGATATGGGGCTTAGCTTCAGGTTTCATTAGGAGAAAACAAAGGTCAGCATGATCATAAAACACAATGATTTTGAACCAATAAGATATGAACAGAATTTTTCCAAGGCATACACAATAGAAAGAAGCACTTTTTCAGTGGTCATGTAGTTTGTCTGGGTAGGTTCAAGGGTACGTGAGGCATATGAAATGACATGAGGATCCTTATCAACCCATTTTGATAAAATTTCTCCAACTACAAAGTTAGAGGCATTACACATAAGTTTGAAGGGGAGATCCCACCTTGGTGGTTGGATGATGGGCGGTGATGTGAGACTCCTTTTTAGTGAATTGAATGCATCCTCGCAATTTTTATCAAACAAAAACTCAAAATTATTTTATAATAATCGAGATAAGGAAAGTGTGGTCTTACTAAATCATTGATGAATCGGTCATAAAAAACATCATGACCCAAGAAATATCACACCTTAAGAACACATTTTGTATATGTAAAGGTTGAAATTAATTCAATTTTTGATTTATCCACTTGAATTACCTCATTTGAAATGATATACCCAAGAACTATCCTCCACTCAACCATGAAATGGCATTTCTTATAATTTAATATGATATCTTTTTCATTGCAATGGTGGAAGAAAAAACCTATGTGTGCCAAAAAAATCATCAAAGGAAGATCCATAAACTGTGAAATCATCCATAAAAACTTTCATAAAATTCTCAAGGTACTCGGAAAATATACTCAATATGCATCACTGAAAAGTACCATGATCATTACATAAACCAAAAGGCATCCTCTTGTATGTAAATGTGTTGAATGGAAGGTTAAATGTTGTCTTTTATTAATCCTCAGGGGCTATATGGATTTGAAAATAACCTGAATAAACATCAAGGAAATAATAATAGAACATACCAGCCAGTCTTTCTAAAATTTGGTCAATGAAAGGTAGAGGAAAACAGTCCTTTCACGTGGCTTGATTCAATCGACAATAGTCAAGATAGACTTTCCAATTGTTTTGCACACGTGTTGGAACCAATTCATTCTGTTCATTTAACACGATTGTTATTCCATTTTTTTAGGAATAATTTTCACTAGGAAACCCCATTTACTATCAGATATATAATAGATGATCCCAGGATAAAATAATTTTCTGACTTCCAATTTTACCACTTTAAGGAGAGTGGGATTTAACCAGTATTGAGCTTTCCTTACGGCTTTACCCTCATCATCAAAATGTATATGGTGCATACAAAAAGATGGGTTAATCTCAGGAATATCATCCAATGTCCATCCTATTTCCTTTTTACACTCTCTCAAAAAGGTCTAATAGTTTTGATTCCTACTGTGGAGATAGGTTTTTTGAAATAATGATGGTAAATTGGTCAATACCCTCAAGATAAGCATATTTTAAATTAGATAGAAGTGGTTTTAATTCCAAAACTGGTGGTTTTTGGATTGAGAGAGGGGATTTAGGGGGAGTGAGGTCTATGAAATTGTATATCTGCTCATGTTTATTCTCTAAGGAAATAGAATCAATGGAAATGATATTTTCAAAATAATTGATGGTTATGGTAACCTCATAATGAACACACTCATCAATTAAAGCATAAAATTTACACTTTTATGAACCCACACAACACTCAAAACATGAATCAAAACTCAAATCATCCAAGGGTGAAGAAGAGGAAAATGAATTAAAGTATGGGTCGAAGAGAGAATTTTTTTGTGTGTATCATTAGAGAGAACTTCCATCAAATAGACAGGAAGAGTAGAGTTCTCTTCAATAGGGTGTTTCATAGCATCAAAGATATTGAAACATACCTTTTCTCCACTAAACTCCATGGATAACGTACCATTATGAACGTTGATGATAGTATTTTATGTTTTGAGGAATGAAATTCCAAGTATGAGAGGATAATGCACTTGAGTTTGAGTATCTTCCATCTCAAGAATGAAGAATTCTATAGGGAAGATTAGATTCTTCACTCTTACGAGAACATCCTCAATAACTCCTAATGGGTGTGTTGTGCTCCGGTTGGAAAGTTGTGTGATGATGCACATTGGTTGAAGAACTCTAACCTGTAGAGAAGTATAAAATGAGTGAGGCATTACATTAATGGAAGCACCTAAATCAAGCATTACACCTAAAAAGAAAATATCCAATGTGGTGAAAGGTATCATGAAAGTGCTCGGATCCTTACATTTGGTTGGCATCATTGACTATATCAAGGTCGAAACATTCCTTCTAAGGTTGACTCACTCATTCCCCTTCATCCATCATCTATGGGTGCAAAGTTCTTTAAGAAATTTAGAATAATGAGAAATTTGTTTAACTGCATCCAATAAAGGAATGTTAACTTGTACCTTTTAAAATGTATCTATTATTTCTTTATCAATATCATTATCAAAAAAATTATTATATTTAGAGATTCATTGAGGGAAAGGAAGAGGAATAGATTATTCAGGGGAATACTCAATGATAATTTGTTTACCCTTTTTGTTTTGTTTTTCTTCATTAGAAACATTTTTTGGTATAGAAATAGAGTTTTCAAGTGGTGGACTTACCTGTTGTGTAGAATTATTGGAATAAGAAACTTCTTTACCACTATGAAGTGTGATTGCACATATATTACCTTTTTTTACTTTGTATTATCATCATGTTGGGATGGTAATTGTCTAGAACCATGCATATTTATCTCATTGATGGTGTTTTCCAATTATCCCACTTGAGTTTGTAAGTTTTGAATAGATGAATGTGTGGTATGTTGGGAATGGAGGTTCTAGGATTCCATTTTCTTCACCATATCCTCAAGTCTTGGTTCAGACTTGGGATGAGGAGTATTGTTTTGAGAAGGTGAAGGATAATAAGGTTTCATACCTTGTACTTTCATACCTATGGTTTTGCCCTAGGGTCTGACATTTGTTCATGTTGCATTTATATATCTTGGAGCTCCTGTGTAGATCTAACAGATGCGGTGGTTATCATGTGGCTGGGTGAGCCATGTACTATAAATCCTCTGGTGGGGACCAGAGCGGGGGTAGATTTACCTCAGATGTCAGGCTAGAACCCATGGTTGGATGTTTTCTTTATGTTTGTTTCCCACTTTTATGTAGTTTTTTCATTTATGATAGCTGCTATTGGTTTTATACTAGGTTGGGAATATCATGTGTGAATGCACTTGCTATAACAGTAGATTATAGGTTCACCATTGGTAGTGGCTACTAAGATTTATTTCTCACCCCCTGTATGTGCATCTCGATGTGTGTGAATACCTGATTTCTGATTTCAAGTTGAAGCACAGGTTACACAATGGATGGGTTTGAGGCCCAATGTTACTTGGTCAAGTAGATCCAATGGCGTGGAGTCTCAGGATCAAGAAGGTGTGTCTCAAGCATCGTGGAGACCAAGTATGTAGTTGGGCTCAGTATTAGCAGTAGAGCCTGTTGTATTTTTTACTTTCAATTTATTTTGTATATGTGGTCAGCCCAGTGGACAATTGATTGTTGTGTGTTTCACATGCTTTGGATTCTATATGACTGTATCCTACAATTTTTTTATTATTAAATGTTCTGTTTAATTTATTTATTATGCATATTATGATTTTTATCCTTCTGTATGAGTTTGGTTATTCTCTAATGTTATTGTACTCTGGGCAGAGGTTATATTCCCCCCATAGTATCTTTTAGACTCATGTCATTGTTCGGTAGCCTCAGGTGTTTGGGGAGGCATGCTTGAGGTCTTGTGATGATCCAAATTGGGTGACATGTTAGGTCGAACTAGGCTGGTTCATTACAAAAATGGTATTAGAGGTTATTGGTTTTATGATTTGGGGAGTTAGTAGATAGGATGTCTAGGAATGTGTTGGAACTTGTGATGAATATCATACTGGTGTTTCTTGAACACATTTTATGATAGGAATCCTAGGTTATCAATGAATGGGGTTACTATTCTTAGTTTCCATTTTTTACATTTGTGTGATTTCACCTAGTGTGATGCACTTGGGTTTGTGTATTTATGGTTTATTCTAGTATTTGGCTCTTGGCCCATGGGTAAGAGGTCAGTGTTCATGAATCATTCTAGGCACATAGGATTCACATGAAATATGCATTTTTGTGGTGTTTTACTGATGATGGAGGTTTATTTATTTAAAGTGTTAGCAACTACTCATATGGTGTTTTCTCATATAAGTACTTGGTGACATTCTACTCAACTGAACCACATGTGTATATTTTCTTCTGATGATAGTTCAAGTGGATCTTGTAGAGATATGCTCAATGGTGATGAAGATGTATTCCCTTCATCGAGTGATGCATGGAGATCCTTTTGGTTCAGTAATGGGCTCTAAGTGCCCTATTGGTGGTTCGATGAGGGAAAGGATGCCTAAGGATCTTTAGATCAGGCTCAAGTTTCCCTAAGGTGGTGGTTCCCCTTAAGTACCAGGTTTCTGTTCCTTAAGAGGGAGTAGTTCATGCCACGTGTTGTCTGTCAGGTCTTACGATAGGTCTCATGTGACTGTTATCACCGATGGATTGAGTGGTCTTGGTTGTTCTTCCTTGGTGGGGTCGTTGAGGTTTTCTATCACTAGGATGTGGTTAGGCATGAGGATCCCTGGTGTTTCAGAAGTGGATCACTGGGAGTGATTGATTATCCAATAAAAACATATATTTTAATTACATTTTAATGGTATTAAATGTTCATTTTTGATCTTATGGGCCTGAGTTAGTGCATTTTCATTATGAACATTCATTCTCATCATTTGTGCACTTCATGCCTAATATACACCAATTTAGGCCCAATGAGTCATCTGATTATAAGGAATTTAATTATCAATTTTTTAATTTGATATTTTGGGAACTTTATCTACACTTAAATGTGAACATTTTTAATTCAGGGATCAATGGATAATTCATGGAAGAAGATGGAGATATTTTGTGATGAAAGGAAGCAATTCTAGAGAAGACAGATTGGACACCAGTCCACTGATGAAACTATGGGGCCCAACATACAGGCCCAATTAATCCCAAATTTTTTTGGATGCTAGAATACATGTATAGTAACAAATCCCTCTTCATTATACAATGCTAATTCGGCCTCTATGGTGGTAATTGAGGCGGCCCAAGTTAGAGATACAATTATGGGCCAGATTCTGCGGCCCAGAAAAACAGCCCACTAATTTCATCATATCTCGGAATCCACAACTCCAAATGGGCCCAAATTTTACAGGAGGTTATAAGACATCCCAAGATCCATTTTCTTCTTCTATGTCCCACTCTGATTCGGTTTTCTAGAAGGTCTTCCAGACGCGTCTGTTCGGTGAAGGAAAGCTGGCTGCCACCTCGGGTCAAATGTGGAAAAGTTCAAATTCCACAAGCTTTCCACCACCTATGGCCTACCAAAATTAATTTAAATGATTTGTACTGTTGGAGGCTCGACCCAAGGCTCCCAAAATGCCTATTTAAGGCAGTGGTGGTGAAGGAGTTGAAAATCTTGGATGCTTTGTTCAATTGTAATGTTAGGCTGCATTTTTGTTGCCTCAAATTTGTCTTTCACATGTAAGTTGTTCAATTCACTTTGGTTTCTTAATAAAAGTTCTTATTCTACTCTTATTATGTTGTTCTTCATATCACTTTGATACCATTGGATCAAGGTGTGAATTTATTCACACCAACTCTTTTGAAATTATTCACACAACGGTGGAGTGATCATTTTATTTTTGTTGTTTTCTTTACTTCTCCATTTCCACCCTCATGAGTCTACTTTCCGCTTCCATTGAAACCATGGGATAAATGGAGGGCTAACCCACTTATGGGTTGATCCAAGGGAGTAGAAAGGGTCTGGATTGGATGTTATTTATCACCTAATTAATGTATAATCACTTCTTTAATTGGGATTTTTATTTGATGATTTTTAAACTCGATCGTCCTTGTTGAATTTAAGGCCACACACTTCAAGTACTAATACGAACCTTTACCTTGAAGTGATCAAAACTTTGATCCTTAAAGTGTATAGGTGATTAGTATTAAAGGGTGTAGGAATTAAACCAGTAAGTGATGATATTGTTTTATCTCCTTAAATGAACCCATCTCAAATTTAAGAAATTGAAATCATTAAAAAGAAAATACGTCCAATCTACCCCAAGCAATAACCTAGGATCAACTCATTATTTTAAATTGAATTCACTTAAATATGTTAGATATATTTAAAACCCATCCAAAATCAATCCAAGTTGGCCACTTCATAGCCGAAAATAGTCCATAGAATGTACGTGTCTATAGGTTTCTTCTTAGGTCACTGTGGATTCGATAACCCAAGCTAAACTACAAGGACCGTCTTGCCTTCTTCTCTTGGGTAAATTTGAGCGAGAATCAAATTTTGGCGCCGTTTCCAGGGACCCGAGTAATTCATCTAAACACCCATTCTATTCTCCCCCATTTCTTCTTTTCTCATCCAAATTCTCTTATCTTGTCCCTTTCTCGTTTTTTTTTCTTTGGCGCATGTTCGCCTACACTCGCGATCAATCAAACCGTCTAGTTAGGGTGGATAGTCCTGGGGTTGGGGAGTCAAGTACACCAAGGGAACTCTTTCCATTAGATCCTAATCTTTCTATCACCCCCGAGTCAAAAATTGAGCCAATTTCAATGGAAGGTCTTCAAAGAAACCAACTCATAAACCCGGGTGGGAACCAAAATGGAAACCCAAATGAGGCAGCCCCAAACTAGGGGAATGAAATTGATCAAACCATGAATGACTACCTCACACCTTCCTGGACCAATGCCCCCTCATGCATTAGACACAATTCCCTAGGAGATGCCAACTACATCTTTAAACCCCATGTCCTAACCACCTTCCCACATTCCATGGAATGGAGTCCGAGATGCCATACATGCACATTAAGGAGTTCAATGACATTGTAGAAACCATGTGTCCCCCACATCAACTAGAATCTGCTAAGATGAGGCTATTTCCTTTTTCTTTAAAGGATCGAGCTAAAATTGTCTAAACAATTTGAGACCATCATACATCAACTCTTGGGACCAACTACAAAGAGAATTCTACAAAAAATACTTTCCCCACCACAAAACAATTGCACTTAAAAAGAGTATCCAAAACTTTTTTGAAAAAGAGGGAGAGTCATTCTATGAAACATGGGAGAGGTTCAAAGACACTCTAAATATGGTTCCACACCATGGTTTTTCTATTCCTGAACAAGTGATAATTTTCTATGAAGGGTTGGGTCCGGGGAACAAACAATTCATTGACATGATGTGTAATGGAACCGTTAAAAACAAAGCCCCAAATGATGCTTACGAGTATCTAGAAATCCTTTCTGAACAAAATCAAACATGGGGAACTTCACCTTATTCTGAAAAGCCACAAAGAACTACTGTAATTCATACCCTTAGAGAAGAGGAAAGCCTTAGGGCTAAACTCGCAGCACTCTCTAGGAAGGTTGAAGAGATAAACCTTAGGAAAGTCCATGAAATCCAAACTGTTGACCCTGTTTGCACAATTTGTGACAAATATGACCATAAGACAGACAACTTCCCAACCATTCCATCCGTCAAGGATGTTCTCTTAGAAGGACCCCCAGCAGAAGTAAATGCTTTGAACTTTCAAAAGCCTCAATACCCAAACACCTTCAACCCAAGGTATAACGACCACCCAGGCTTCTGCTGGAAAGATAACCAACAACCTAGCCAACCACAGGGACAAAATCCTTACCCCCATCAGAACTACCAAACCCATAACCAGTTACAAACCCGACCTATCCAATACCAACAGCCACCGGTCCATTTTCAACAAACCGTCCCACCTCTAAAATATCCCCCTGGGATAAACCAACCTACTCAAGCACCCACCCAAACTGTTCCACAAAGCCTACTAGAACAACTGTGAAAACAAATGGAGAGGATGAACTCGGAGGTATCTTCCCTAAAACAAGAACTTCAAACCATCAAAACTGGAAAGGCACCCATGCCTACTCAGGCGGTTCCATCCTCAACTTCAATGGGAGAGTCAAGTTGTGCTCAAAAAACTCATGAACAACTAAAGGTTGTGACTGTTTTAAGAAGTGGGAAATCAATTGAGAAACCTGAACAACTAATTCAGAACCCACCCGAAGATTCAAACTTGGATGAAAATTCAAATGAACCCCAAGATAAAACTGAGGAAACTGATAACAATGTGAAGGAAACAACTCTTCAACAAACAACCCCACAACCTGCACCATTTCCTCAACGCATGAGGGGGAAACCCAAGCCTGAACTGATTGAAACATTGAGGGAAATATTTTCACAAGTCAAGTTGAACATACCCCTTCTCAATGAAATCCAAACCATACCTGCCTACTCAAAGTACCGTAAGGACTTTTGCACTTTTAAAAGAAACTTTTCACATAAAAACCAAGTCCTTTTGGATGCTAATGTGAGTACCACCATTCAAGGGACCATTCCTCCTAATTTGAAAGACCCAGGTTTCCCTTACATCAATGTTGAACTAGGAGAAAGTAAAGTTGTCAAGGCCTTGTGTGACCTAGGTGCTAGTGTCAATCTCATCCCATATGTTGTGTACTGCCAGTTAGGCCTAGAAGAACTCCAACCCACATCTGTCACACTTCAGCTTGCTGATCGTAGCATTAGGGTTCCAAAGGGGATTTTAAAGGACGTTCTGGTAAAGGTTGAAAACTTCATCTACCCTGCTGATTTCATTGTCCTTGACAACCATCCAAATTTAGGAAATAAGGAACAAACCCCAATCATCCTTGGTCGTCCTTTCCTTGAAACAATCAACTCTGTTATCCGAGTCCGAAATGGGAACATGACCATCACCTTTGTGAACATGAGTCTAGACTTGAACATCTATAATGCAAGCTCACAAATAGGGGATGACGAGGACATTCATGAAGTAAACATGATAGGAAGCATTGATAATGAATCCATGGAACATCAAGGATTATTTGATGAATGTTTAAGTCAGAATGAGATTGATTTCCTTTGTTCATATGAAGGAAGTTTATCTCCTTGGCTTGAATCATTTTCAAATTGCTCTTATGATGAAGTCTTAGGTCCAACAATCAGTGAAACCTTTCAAGAAACCAATTTCATAGAGACCCCTCTAAATTCCTTCCCTAAATATGATCAAGCCAATCTAGTAGCTGAAACTTCTACATGTGAGGAATCAATCCTATCTGAACCTCTAAAAAAATAAATTGATCTTGATCCAATGTCCCAATCTTCTGCGGAAATTCTGAACCAACCTGATCTTGAATTGAAGGAACTTCCTGCTGCACTAAAGTATTCCTTCCTAGGGGAAAATCAAACACATCCTATTGTCATTTCTTCTTCTCTTAAATCCAATCATGAGAGGATGCTTCTAGATGTCCTTAGGAAGCATAAGAAAGCCATTGGTTGGACCCTTCCTGATATTCCTGGGATTAGCCCACTTATCAGGACTCATAGGATTGTTCTGGAATCTGATTCAAAGCCATGTCATCAACCTCAATGGCGAATCAATCCTAATATCATGGAGGTAGTAAGGAAAGAACTTCTGAAATTGTTGAAAGTTGGTATCATATATCCCATAGCTGAGAGTGAATGGGTGAGCCCAATCCAAGTGGTTCCAAAAAAGGCTGGACTCACAGTGATAACCAATGAGGATGGATAGATTCTTCCAACAAGGGTGAGTAGTGGATGGAGGGTCTGCATTGACTATAGGAAACTAAACTCATTCACTAAGAAGGACCATTTCCCCTTACCATTCATTGACCAAGTCCTTGAGAGAGTGGCAGGTTATGCCTTCTACTGTTTCTTAGATGGGTACTCAGGGTACAATCAAATTGAGGTCTCCCTAGAGGATTAAGGGAAGACTACATTCACATGTCCTTTCGGAAACTTTGCTTTCAAACGCATTCCCTTCGTGTTATGCAATGCCCCTGGAACCTTCCAATGATACATGATGGGAATCTTCTCAAACATGGTAGGGGATTTTCTAGAGGTCTTCATGGATGACTTCTCTGTGTTTGGGGATACATTTGAGGGATGTCTGCAGAATGTGGAGAGAGTCTTGTCAAGATGTGAAGAAAATAATCTGGTCCTAAACTGGGAAAAATGTCATTTCATGGTTAAAGAGGGACTTGTTCTAGGCCATCTGGTCTCGAGTAGGGGGATTGAAGTTGATAAAGAAAAGGTTGACATCATTCATCACCTTCCATCACCCAAAACTGTCAAGGAAGTGAGGTCTTTCTTAGGACATGCTGGTTTCTATAGAAGATTCATCAAGGACTTTAGTTCAATAACCCGTCCCCTTTGTGCTCTCTTAGTAAAGGATGCTCCATTTGTTTGGACAGAAAGCTGTGAGGGTTCATTCTCAACCCTCAAATCCTCTCTCACCTCTCCTCCCATTATGAAATCTCCAAATTGGAACCTCCCTTTCGAACTTATGTGTGATGCCAGTGACTTTGTTGTAGGAGCTATGTTAGGACAACGTTGTGATAAAACTCCTTATGTCATTGCTTATGCAAGAAAATCCTTAAATGATGCCCAAATCAACTAAACCACCACTGAAAAGGAGTTACTTGCTATTGTGTTTGCCTTAGAGAAGTTTAGGTCCTACCTCTTAGGATCCCCCATCACTGTGTTCACTGACCATTCTGCACTAAAATACCTCTTCCAAAAACAATATGCTAAGGCTAGACTGATTAGGTGGGTCCTTCTCTTACAAGAATTTGACCTCACAATCAAGGATAAAAAGGAGTTGAAAATGTTGTAGTTGGTCACCTCTCTAGGATGGAATTCAAAGACAACTCAAATCACCTTTCTGTGTCTGATTCGTTTCCTGATGAACACCTATACTCTGTGAGTGACTGCCCTTGGTATGATGACATAGAAAATTTCTTAGTGACAGGAGTCATTCTAAAATTCTTAGGGACTCAAGCTCGAAGGAAATTTCTTTCTGATGTTAGATACTATGTGTTTGATGATCCATACCTCTATAAGTTCTACCCTGACCAAGTCATTAGGAGGTGTGTTCCAGAATCTGAACAAGAGTCCATCCTTAAATTCTGTCATAGTGAGGCATGTGGAGGTCACTTTTCCTCTAAGAAAACATCTGCTAAGATTCTTCAATGTGGTCTTTTCTGGCCCACCCTCTCAAGGGACTCCTACACATTTTGTCAAAGTTGTCCTAGGTGTCAACAAGTAGGGTCCATCACAAAAAGGAATCAAATGCCACTCACTCCCATCTTAGTGGTTGAAATATTTGACTGTTGGGGAATTGACTTCATGGGTCCCTTCCCAAACTCTCGGGGATACCTCTACATACTCTTAGCTGTTGATTATGTCTCAAAATGGGTTGAGGCCATTCCCACTAAGTCCAATTATCATCAAGTTGTGATTCGATTTCTAAAAGAGAACATATTTTCAAGATTTGGATTTCCTAGGGCTATAATCAGTGATCGAGGAACCCATTTCTGCAACTGCCCATTCTCTTCACTCATGTCTAAGTATGGTATTTCTCATAAAGTGTCCATTGTATACCATCCTCAAACCAATGGTCAAGCTGAGTTAGCGAATAGGGAGATTAAGCAAATTCTTGAAAAAACTGTCAACCCCTCTAGGAAAGATTGGTCTGAGAAACTCTTAGATGCTCTTTGGGCCTATAGAACCGCATATAAAACCATTTTAGAAATGTTCCCATATAGGTTGGTTTATGGTAAATCATGCCATTTGCCAGTGGAGATTGAACATAAGGCCTTTTGGGCAATTAAGAAAATGGATTATGATCTCTCATTGGCCGGAACAAAAAGGAAATTAGATCTCAATGAACTGGAGGAACTAAGGATGGAGGCTTATGAAAATTCAAGGATCAATAAATCTAGAGTTCAAGCCTACCAATCTAGGAATATCAAGTTCAAACATTTTGAACCAAGAAAACTTGTACTCTTTTATAGTTCAAAACTTCATTTACACCCGGGAAAGTTAAGGTCTAGATGGTCAGGTCCTTTCATAGTGCATCATGTATACCCCCATGGGGCAGTAGAGATTCAAGATCCCACTAGTGGTCACATTTTCAAGGTAAATGGTCAAAGGTTAAAACCATTCACTAAATCATTCAATAAACAGGAAATAGAGGTTGAGTTAACTTAGCCAACCTATGAACCAGAAAAGAATTAATAGATTTAGGGTCCATGTCAGGCTAACGACGTTAAACAAAGCGTTGCACGGGAGGCAACCCGTGGTTCTTATGTTTCTAATCTTTCTGAATCATCTTTATTTTTCAAATAAGATTAATTAATCATTTTTTATATTTAAAAATAAAAAAATAGACTTTTGACATGTTCTTCTATTATGAGTATGGATGGGTATGAAAGGGGAGCAACATATTCATCCGTGTCACGTGGTGTGATCCTTGAGTAATACCTTACCCAGAAATTTAAAAAGAATACAATGTATCATCAATTTGTTTTTTTAATGTGTTTGTAGGTTAAAAAATTAAAAAACAAAAATAAATAAATAAAAATATAATAATAATAAAAAATTCCACGCCATAGGCCATGGGGCAAACCCCGTCACAACCGGAGAAGCCGCGGGGACTCGAACCCGGGACCGAAGGGAGACAGGGGCGCGCGCTTACCACTGACCTGCGGCTTCTTGTGCTTCCTTATTCTATAATTTTTATATATATTCTTATATTTTACTTCCTTTATTATACAAATATATATATATATATATTGTTTGTTTTTGTTTGTTTTGTTTGTTTTGTTTTTCCTTTTTCCACTAGGGAACTTTGCAAGCGACATGGATATCAAAAGAATAAATTCGAGCGGCAAGAACTTCAAACTTCAACCACCAGGTGACATCATTCCATGATCCTCATATTTCAATTTCCTTATTGAACTCCCCTTTTTATTCCTCTACCCCATTCTAAATTTTATTTTTACGAAACTAGGGACAGTTTCATTCTAAGTTGGGGGGTGTGGAAACAAAATGTTTGTTTAAAAAAAAACAAAAACAACAATGATAACAAAAAAAAGTAAAATTCCTTTATCATTCATATAATAACATCTTTGATCACATAAAAACTACATATCAAATAATTATTATTTCCTGACTCTTAATTTAATTCATGATTAAGTTTAAAAGCATTGATTTTGGAAGTTTGGTTGTCCAATGAAAATTTTCATCATTTTTTTCATCCATTAAATCAAAATGACACAATGCACGTCCTTTAGACTGTGGGGTAATAATTTGAATTTTTGGGGTCTGACAATAAATAGCATAGGCTGGTTTGATTTTTATGAATAATATGAGTATTCAAAAAAAATTAAACAAAACAACAACAAAAATTGCGTGTAGAGCAATGGCTTGATAAAATGCGAGGCTTTCGGCACTTGGGGATCGTGACTCCAGAGTTGTCTAGCCCTGAGTTTTTCAATATATCTCTATTTATGGTAATATGACTTTGTTTTTTATTTAGTTAACTCGAGACGATGCCCGAGTATGTGGGCTTCACTTGGTGCCCTAAGGCCTTTGAGTCTGGGAGTCATCGGCAAAGTCTTGCTACATGGGTTAATTTGATTAACTGTAATCTCAATTACTATGGAAATATTGCAAAAAAAAATCAAAAAAAAAGAATGAAGAATACTCATATTAGGATTAAATGTGATTCCACCTAGCGCTTCCATGATTTCCCCCTTGAATGAAAATGAAACCCCATATCTATTGTGATACGCAACACATCATTACACCTAATTGAGTTGGATGAAGTATGATGATGGATTTGATCAAAGGAATGGGCTTGGGATTGGGATCTGCTTTTAAATTCATATTGTTTTAAATTATCTTGATAGGTTATAAAAATATATTTGTGTGCATTTTACATTGTGAGCACTGTTTGTTATAATGTGTTTGAAGAAATGAATTCAAATAAAATCATTGAATTATTTGCTCGGGACTAGCAAATCTCAAGTTGGGGGGTGTGATTATCCCATAAAAACATATATTTTAATTACATTTTAATGGTATTAAAGGTTCATTTTTGATCTTATGGTCCTGAGTTAGTGCATTTTCATTATGAACATTCATTCTCATCATTTGTGCACTTCATGCCTAATATACACCAATTTAGGCCCAATGAGTCATCTGATTATAAGGAATGTAATTATCAATTTTTTAATTTGATATTTTGGGAACTTTATCTACACTTAAATTTGAACATTTTTCATTCAGGGATCAATGGAGAATTCATGGAAGAAGATGGAGATATTTTGTGATGAAAGGAAGCAATTCTAGAGAAGACAGATTGGACATCATCCCACTGATGAGACTGTGGGGCCCAACATACAGGCCCAATTAATCCCAAATTTCGTGGAATTCTAGAAGACATGTATAGGAACAAATCACTCTTCATGATACAATGCTAATTCTGCCTCTATGGTGGTTATTGAGGCGGACCAAGTTAGAGATACAATTCTGGGCCAGATTCTGCGGCCCAGAAAAACAGCTCACTAATTTGATCATATCTTGGAATCCACAACTCCAAATGGGCCCAAATTTTACATTAGGTTAGAAGGAATTCGGATCTCCATTTTATTCTTCTATGGCCCACTCTGATTCGGCCGTCTAGAAGGTCTTCCAGACGCGTCTGTTCGGTGAAGGAAAGATGGCTGCCACCTCGGGTCAAATGTGGAAAAGTTCAAATTCCACAAGCTTTCCACCACCTATGGCCTACCAAAATTAATTGAGATGCTTTGTACTGTTGGAGGCTAGACCCAAGGCTCCCAAAATTCCTATTTAAGGTAGTGGTGGTGAAGGAGTTGAAAAACTTGGATGCTTTGTTCAATTGTAATGTTATGCTGCATTTTTGTTGCCTCAAATTTGTCTTTCACATGTAAGTTGTTCAATTCACTTTAGTTTCTTAATAAAAGTTCTTCTTATACTCTTATTCTGTTGTTCTTCATATCACTTTGATACCGTTGGATCAAGGTGTGAATTTATTCACACCAACTCTTGTTAAATTATTCACACAACGGTGGAGTGATCATTTTATTTTTGTTGTTTTCTTTACTTCTCCATTTCCTCCCTCATGAGTCTACTTTCCGCTTCCATTGAAACCATGGGATCAATGGAGGGCTAACCCACTTATGGGTTGATCTAAGGGAGTAGAAAGGGGCTGTATTGGATGTTATTTATCACCTAATTAATGTATAATCACTTCTTTAATTGGGATTTTTATTTGATGATTTTTAAACTCGATCGTCCTTGTTGAATTTAAGGCCACACACTTCAAGTACTAATACGAACCTTTACCTTGAAGTGCTCAAAACTTTGATCCTTCAAGTGTATAGGTGATTAGTATTAAAGGGTGTAGGCATTAAACCAGTAAGTGATGATATTGTTTTATCTCCTTAAATGAACCCATCTCAAATTTAAGAAATTGAAATCATTAAAAAGAAAATACGTCCAATCCACCCCGAGCAATAACCTAGGATCAACTCATTATTTTAAATTGAATTCACTTAAATCTGTTATATATATTTAAAACTCATCCAAAATCAATCCAAGTTGGCCACTTCATAGCCGAAAACAGTCCATATAATGTACGTGTCTATAGGTTTCTTCTTAGGTCTCTGTGGATTCGATAACCCAAGCTAAACTACAAGGACCGTCTTACCTTCTTCTCTTGGGTAAATTTGAGCGAGAATCAAATTTTGGCGCCGTTTCCGGGGACCTGAGTAAGTCATCTAAACACCCATTCTATTCTCCCGCATTTCTTATTTTCTCATCCAAATTATCTTATCTTGTCCCTTTCTCGTTTTTTTTTTCTTTGGTGCATGTCCGCCTACACCCACGATCAATCAAACCGTCTAGTTAGGGTGGATAGTCCTAGGGTTGGGGAGTCAATTACACCAAGGGAACTCTTTCCATTAGATCCTAATCTTTCTATCACCCCTGAGTCAAAAATTGAGCCAATTTCAATGGAAGGTCTTCAAAGAAACCAACTCATAAACCCGGGTGGGAACCAAAATGGAAACCCAAATGAGGCAGCCCCAAACTTGGGGAATGCAATTGATCAAACCATGAATGACTACCTCACACCTTCCTGGACCAATGCCCCCTCATGCATTAGACACAATTCCCTAGGAGATGCCAACTACATCTTTAAACCCCATGTACTAAACCACCTTCCCACATTCCATGGAATGGAGTCCGAGATGCCATACCTGCACATTAAGGAGTTCAATGACATTGTAGAAACCATGTGTCCCCCACATCAACTAGAATCTGCTAAGATGGGGCTATTTCCTTTTTCTTTAAAGGATCGAGCTAAAAATTGGCTAAACAATTTGATAACATCATCCATCAACTCTTGGGACCAACAACAAAGATAATTCTACAAAAAATACTTTCCCCACCACAAAATAATTGCACTTAAAAAGAGTATCCAAAACTTTTTTGAAAAAGAGGGAGAGTCATTCTATGAAACATGGGAGAGGTTCAAAGACACTCTAAATATGGTTCCACACCATGGTTTTTCTATTCCTGAACAAGTGAGAATTTTCTATGAAGGGTTGGGTCCGGGGAACAAACAATTCATTGACATGATGTGTAATGGAACCTTTAAAAACAAATCCCCAAATGATGCTTACGAGTATCTAGAAAGCCTTTCTGAACAAAACCAAACATGGGGAACTTCACCTTATTCTGAAAAGCCACAAAGAACTACTGGAATTCATACACTTAGAGAAGAGGAAATCCTTAGGGCTAAACTCGCAGCGCTCTCTAGGAAGGTTGAAGAGATAGACCTTAGGAAAGTCCATGAAATCCAAACTGTTGACCCTATCTGCACAATTTGTGACAAACAAGACCATAAGACAGACAACTTCCCAACCATTCCATCCATCAAGGATGTTATCTTAGGAGGACCCCCAGCAGAAGTAAATGCTTTGAACTTTCAAAAGCCTCAATACCAAAACACCTTCAACCCAAGGTATAACGACCACCCAGGCTTCCGCTGGAAAGATAACCAACAACCTAGCCAACCACAGGGACAAAATCCTTACCCCCATCAGAACTACCAACCCCATAACCAGTTCCAAACCCAACCTATCCAATACCAACAGCCACCGGTCCATTTTCAACAAACCGTCCCACCTCTAAAATATCCCCCTGGGATAAACCAACCTACTCAAGCACCCACCCAAACTGTTCCACAAAGCCTACTAGAACAACTGTGCAAACAAATGGAGATGATGAACTCGGAGGTATCTTCCCTAAAACAAGAACTTCAAACCATCAAAACTGGAAAGGCACCCATGCCTACTCAGGCGGTGCCATCCTCAACTTCAAGGGGAGAGTCAAGTCGTGCTCAAAAAACTCATGAACAACTAAAGGTTGCGACTGTTTTAAGAAGTGGGAAATCAATTGAGAAACCTGAACAACTAATTCAGAACCCACCCGAAGATTCAAACTTGGATGAAAATTCAAATGAACCCTAAGATAAAACTGAGGAAACTGATAACAATGTGAAGGAAACTACTCTTCAACAAACAACCCCACAACCTGCACCATTTACTCAACGCATGAGGGGGAAACCCAAGCCTGAACTGAATGAAACATTGAGAGAAATATTTTCACAAGTCAAGTTGAACATACCCCTTCTCGATGCAATCCAAACCATACCTGCCTACTCAAAGTACCTTAAGGACTTGTGAACTTTTAAAAGAAAATTTTCACATAAAAACCAAGTCCTTTTGGATGCTAATGTGAGTACCACCATTCAAGGGACCATTCCTCCTAAGTTGAAAGACCCAGGTTGCCCTTACATCAATGTTGAACTAGGAGAAAGTAAAGTTGTCAAGGCCTTGTGTGACCTAGGTGCTAGTGTCAATCTCATCCCATATGCTGTGTACTACCAATTAGTCCTAGAAGAAATCCAACCCACATCTGTCACACTTCAGCTTGCTGATCGTAGCATTAGGGTTCCAAAGGGTATTTTAAAGGACGTTCTGGTAAAGGTTGAAAACTTCATCTACCCTGCTGATTTCATTGTCCTTGAAAACCATCCAAATTTAGGAAATAAGGAACAAACCCCAATCATCCTTGGTCGTCCATTCCTTGCAACAATCAACTCTGTTATCTGAGTCCGAAATGGGAACATGACCATCACCTTTGGGAACATGAGTCTAGACTTGAACATCTATAATGCAAGCTCACAAATAGGGGATGACGAGGACATTCATGAAGTAAACATGATAGGAAGCATTGATAATGAATCCATGGAACATCAAGGAATATTTGATGAATGTTTAAGTCAGAATGAGATTGATTTCCTTTGTTCATATGAAGGAAGTTTATCTCCTTGGCTTGAATCATTTTCAAATTGCTCTTATGATGAAGTCTTAGGTCCAACAATCAGTGAAACCTTTCAAGAAACCAATTTCATAGAGACCCCTCTAAATTCCTTCCCTAAATCTGATCAAGCCAATCTAGTAGCTGAAACTTCTACATGTGAGGAATCAATCCTATCTGAACCTCTAAAAAAAGAAATTGATCTTGATCCAATGTCCCAATCTTCTGCGGAAATTCTGAACCAACCTGATCTTGAATTGAAGGAACTTCCTGCTGCACTAAAGTATGCCTTCCTAGGGGAAAATCAAACACATCCTATTGTCATTTCTTCTTCTCTTGAAGCCAATCATGAGAGGATGCTTCTAGATGTCCTTAGGAAGCATAAGAAAGCCATTGGTTGGACCCTTTCTGATATTCCTGGGATTATCCCACTTATCGGGACTCATAGGATTGTTCTGGAATCTGATTCAAAGCCATGTCATCAACCTCAGCGGCGACTCAATCCTAATCTCATGGAGGTAGTAAGGAAAGAACTTCTGAAATTGTTGAAAGCTGGTATCATATATCCCATAGCAGAGAGTGAATGGGTGAGCCCAATCCAAGTGGTTCCAAAAAAGGCTGGACTCACAGTGATAATCAATGAGGATGGAGAGATTCTTCCAACAAGGGTGAGTAGTGGATGGAGGGTCTGCATTGACTATAGGAAACTAAACTCATTCACCAAGAAGGACCATTTACCCTTACCATTCATTTACCAAGTCCTTGAGAGAGTGGCAGGTCATGCCTTCTACTGTTTCTTAGATGGGTACTCAGGGTACAATCAAATTGAGGTCTCCCTAGAGGATCAAGGGAAGACTACATTCACATATCCTTTCGGAACCTTTTCTTTCAAACGCATGCCCTTTGGGTTATACAATGCCCCTGGAACCTTCCAACGGTGCATGATGGGAATCTTCTCAGACATGGTAGGGGATTTTCTAGAGGTCTTCATGGATGACTTATCTGTGTTTGGGGATACATTTGAGGGATGTCTGCAGAATGATGAGAGAGTCTTGTCAAGATGTGAAGAAAAGAATCTGGTCCTAAACTGGGAAAAATGACATTTCATGGTCAAAGAGGGACTTGTTCTAGGCCATCTGGTCTCGAGTAGGGGGATTGAAATTGATAAAGCAAAGGTTGACATCATTCATCACCTTCCATCACCCAAAACTGTCAAGGAAGTGAGGTCTTTCTTAGGACATGCTGGCTTCTATAGAAGATTCATCAAGGACTTTAGTTCAATATCTCGTCCCCTTTGTGCTCTCTTAGTAAAGGATGCTCCATTTGTTTGGACAGAAAGCTGTGAGGGTTCATTCTCAACCCTCAAATCCTCTCTCACCTCTCCTCCCATTATGAAATCTCCAAATTGGAACCTTCCTTTCAAACTTATGTGTGATGCCAGTGACTTTGCTGTAGGAGCTGTGTTAGGACAACGTTGTGATAAAACTCCTTATGTCATTGATTATGCAAGAAAATCCTTAAATGATGCCCAAATCAACTACACCACCACTGAAAAGGAGTTACTTGTTATTGTGTTTTCCTTAGAGAAGTTTAGGTCCTACCTCTTAGGATCCCCCATCACTGTGTTCACTGACCATTCTGCACTAAAATACCTCTTCCAAAAACAATATACTAAGGCTAGACTGATTAGGTGGGTCCTTCTCTTACAAGAATTTGACCTCACAATTAAGGATAAAAAGGAGTTGAAAATGTTGTAGCTGGTCACCTCTCTAGGATGGAATTCAAAGACAACCCAAATCACCTTTCTGTGTCTGATTCGTTTCCTGATGAACACCTATACTCTGTGAGTGACTGCCCTTGGTATGCTGACATAGCAAATTTCTTAGTGACAGGAGTCATTCTAAAATTCTTAGGGACTCAAGCTCTAAGGAAATTTCTTTCTGATGTTAGATACTATGTGTTTGATGATCCATACCTCTATAAGTTCTACCCTGACCAAGTCATTAGGAGGTGTGTTCCAGAATCTGAACAAGAGTCCATCCTTAAATTCTGTCATAGTGAGGCATGTAGAGGTCACTTTTCCTCTAAGAAAACATCTGCTAAGATTCTTCAATGTGGTCTTTTCTGGCCCACCCTCTCAAGGGACTCCTACACATTTTGTCAAAGCTGTCCTAGGTGTCAACAAGTAGGGTCCATCACAAAAAGGAATCAAATGCCACTCACTCCCATCTTAGTGGTTGAAATATTTGACTGTTGGGGAATTGACTTCATGGGTCTCTTCCCAAACTCTCGGGGATACCTCTACATACTCTTAGCTGTTTATTATGTCTCAAAATGGGTTGAGGTCATTCCCACTAAGTCCAATGATCATCAAGTTGTGATTCAATTTCTAAAAGAGAACATATTTTCAAGATTTGGAATTCCTAGGGCTATAATCAGTGATCGAGGAACCCATTTCTGCAACCGCCCATTCTCTTCACTCATGTCTAAGTATGGTATTTCTCATAAAGTGTCCACTGCATACCATCCTCAAACCAATGGTCAAGCTGAGTTAGCGAATAGGGAGATTAAGCAAATTCTTGAAAAAACTGTCAACCCCTCTAGGAAAGATTGGTCTGAGAAACTCTTAGATGATCTTTGGGCCTATAGAACCGCATATAAAACCATTTTAGAAATGTCCCCATATAGGTTGGTTTATGGTAAAGCATGTCATTTGCCAGTGGAGATTGAACATAAGGCCTTTTGGGCAATTAAGAAAATGGATTATGATCTCTCATTGGCCAGAACAAAAAGGAAATTAGATCTCAATGAACTGGAGGAACTAAGGATGGAGGCTTATGAAAATTCAAGGATCAATAAAGCTAGAGTTCAAGCCTACCAATCTAGGAATATCAAGTTCAAACATTTTAAACCAAGAAAACTTGTACTCTTGTATAGTTCAAAACTTCATTTACACCCAGAAAGTTAAGGTCTAGATGGTCAGGTCCTTTCATAGTGCATCATGTATACCCCCATGGGGCAGTAGAGATTCAAGATCCCACTAGTGGTCACATTTTCAAGGTAAATGGTCAAAGGTTAAAACCATTCATTGAATCATTCAATAAACAGGAAATAGAGGTTGAGTTAACTGAGCCAACCTATGAACCAGAAAAGAATTAATAGATTTAGGGTCCGTGTCGGGCTAACGACGTTAAACAAAGTGCTGCACGGGAGGCAACCCGTGGTTCTTATGTTTCTAATCTTTCTGAATCATCTTTATTTTTCAAATAAGATTAATTAATCATTTTTATATTTAAAAATAAAAAATAGACTTTTAACCTATTCTTCTATTATGAGTATGGATGGGTATGAAAGGGGAGCACCATATTCATCCATGTCACGTGGTGTGATCCTTGAGTAATACCTTACCCAGAAATTTAAAAAGAAGACAATGTATCATCAGTTTGTTTTTTTAATGTGTTTGTAGGTTAAAAAATTAAAAAACAAAAATAAATAAATAAAAATATAATAATAATAAAAATTCCACGCCATAGGCCGTGGGGAAAACCCCGTCACAACCGGCGAAGCCGCGGGGACTCGAACCCGGGACCGAAGGGAGACAGGGGCGCGCACTTACCACTGACCTGCGGCTTCTTGTGCTTCCTTATTCTATAATTTTTATATATATTCTTATATTTAACTTCCTTTATTATATATATATATATATATTGTTTGTTTTTGTTTGTTTTGTTTGTTTTGTTTTTCCTTTTTCCACTAGGGAACTTTTCAAGCGACATGGATATCAAAGGAATAAATTCGAGCGGCAAGAACTTCAAACTTCAACCACCAGGTGACTTCATTCCATGATCCTCATATTTCAATTTCCTTATTGAACTCCCCTTTTTATTCCTCTACCCCATTCTAAATTTTATTTTTACGAAACTAGGGACAGTTTCATTCTAAGTTGGGGGGTGTGGAAACAAAATGTTTGTTTAAAAAAAACAAAAACAATAATGATAACAAAAAGAAGTAAAATTCCTTTATCATTCATATAATAACATTTTTTCTCACATAAAAACTACATATCAAATAATTATTATTTCCTTGACTCTTAATTTAATTCATGATTAAGTTTAAAAGCATTGATTTTGGAAGTTTGGTTGTCCAATGAAAATTTTCATCATTTTTTTCATCCATTAAATCAAAATGCCACAATGCACGTCCTTTAGACTGTGGGGTAATAATTTGAATTTTTGGGGTCCCATAATAAATAGCATAGGCTGGTTTGATTTTTATGAATAATATGAGTATTCAAAAAAAATTAAAAAAAACAACAACAAAAATTGTGTGGCAATGGCTTGATAAAATGTGAGGCTTTCGGCACTTGGGGATCGTGACTCCAGAGTTCTCTAGCCCTGAGTTTTTCAATATATCTCTATTTATGGTAATATGACTTTGTTTTTGATTAAGTTAACTCGAGACGATGCCCGAGTATGTGGGCTTCACTTGGTGCCCTAAGGCCTTTGAGTCTGGGAGTCATCGGCAAAGTCTTGCTACATGGGTTAATTTGATTAACTGCAATCTCAATTACTATGGCAATATTGCAAAAAGAAAATAAAAAAAAAGAATGAATAATACTCATATTAGGATTAAATGTGATTCCACCTAGCGCTTCCATGATTTCCCCCTTGAATGAAAATGAACCCCCATATCTATTGTGATACACAACACATCATTACACCTAATTGAGTTGGATGAAGTATGATGATGGATTTGATCAAAGGAATGGGCTTGGTATTGGGATATTCTTTTAAATTAATCTTGTTTTAAATTATCTTGATAGGTTATAAAAATATATTTGTGTGCAGTTTACATTGTGAGCATTGTTTGTTATAATGTGTTTGAAGAAAGGAATTCAAATAAAATCATTGAATTATTTGCTCGGGACTAGTAAATCTCAAGTTGGGGGTGTGATTATCCAATAAAAACATATATTTTAATTACATTTTAATGGTATTAAATTTTAATTTTTGATCTTATGGGCCTGAGTTAGTGCATTTTCATTATGAACATTCATTCTCATCATTTGTGCACTTCATGCCTAATATACACCAATTTAGGCCCAATGAGTCATCTGATTATAAGGAATGTAATTATCAATTTTTTAATTTGATATTTTGGGAACTTTATCTACACTTAAATGTGAACATTTTTCATTCAGGGATCAATGTAGAATTCATGGAAGAAGATGGAGATATTTTGTGATGAAAGGAAGCAATTCTAGACAAGACAGATTGGATACCAGCCCACTGATGAGATTGTGGGGCCCAACATACAGGCCCAATTAATACCAAATTTCGTGGGATGCTAGAAGACATGTATAGAAACAAATCACTATTCATGATAGAATGCTAATTCGGCCTCTATGGTGGTCATTGAGGCGGACCAAGTTAGAGATACAATTCTGGGCCAGATTCTGCGGCCCAGAAAAACATCCCACTAATTTGATCATATCTCGAAATCCACAACTCCAAATGGGCCCAAATTTTATAGGCGGTTAGAAGACATCTGGATATCCATTTTCTTCTTCTATGGACGACTCTGATTCGGCCGTATAGAAGGTCTTACAGACGCGTCTGTTCGGTGAAGGAAAGTTGGCTTCCACCTCGGTTCAAATGTGGAAAAGTTCAAATTCCACAAGCTTTCCACCAGCTATGGCCTACCAAAAATTAATTGAGATGCTTTGTACTGTTGGAGGCTCGACCCAAGGCTCCAAAAATTCCTATTTAAGGTAGTGGTGGTGAAGGAGTTGAAAATCTTAGATTCTTTGTTCAATTGTAATGTTATGCTGCATTTTTGTTGCCTCAAATTTGTCTTTCACATGTAAGTTGTTCAATTCACTTTAGTTTCTTAATAAAAGTTCTTCTTATACTCTTATTCTATTGTTCTTAATATCACTTTGATACTGTTGGATCAAGGTGTGAATTTATTCACACCAACTCTTGTGAAATTATTCACACAACGGTGGAGTGATCATTTTATTTTTGTTGTTTTCTTTACTTCTCCATTTCCTCCCTCATGACTCTACTTTCCGCTTCCATTGAAACCATGGGATCAATGGAGGGATAACCCACTTATGGGTTGATCCAAGGGAGTAGAAAGTGGCTGTATTGGATGTTATTTATCACCTAATTAATGTATAATCACTTCTTTAATTGGGATTTTTATTTGATGATTTTTAAACTTGATCGTCCTTGTTGAATTTAAGGCCACACACGTCAAGTACTAATACGAACCTTTATCTTGAAGTGCTCAAAACTTTGATCCTTAAAGTGTATAGGTGATTAGTATTAAAGGGTGTAGGAATTAAACCAGTAAGTGATGATATTGTTTTATCTCCTTAAATGAACCCATCTCAAATTTAAGAAATTGAAATCATTAAAAAGAAAATACGTCCAATCCACCCCGAGAAATAACCTAGGATCAACTCATTATTTTAAATTGAATTCACTTAAATCTGTTAGATATATTTAAAACCCATCCAAAATCAATCCAACTTGGCCACTTCATAGCCAAAAACAGTCCATATAATGTACGTGTCTATAGGTTTCTTCTTAGGTCTCTGTGGATTCGATAACCCAAGCTAAACTACAAGGACCATCTTACCTTCTTCTCTTGGGTAAATTTGAGCGAGAATCAGTGATCCCTATCTCATGGCTAACTTGAGAGGGCAGGTTTGGTTGGATCTCTGGCCCTACTCATTTTAGTTGTGTCTTGGGTAGCACAATGGAAGCATGGTTGGTTGCTTGTGGCTTTGGATCGACACTAGAGTGGAGGGTGGTAGTATTCTTGATCTTGGCATGAGGTAGATACCTTGTTTCTAAGGAGAGGATTGTTGAGGGTGCTCTGGTTTATTGGAACTGGATTTTTTGAGGAGCATGGTTAGTGGATTTAAGAACGCTAGCCTAGTTTTGTTAGGGCTTGTCCTGTGTGAGCGCGAGTTTGGTTGCTCATTGAGGAGCAAAGTAAGGAAATTCTTGTGGTGGGGAGTCTGTTGTAGGTTGTTGGAGGTTGTGAGCCTTGTTAAAGTGGTTTCGTAAGCACAGTTATTACAGGTTTTGTACGGGTGCTTAGGTGTGAGCTATATGGCCATGTTTATCCATTGTGTTCAGTGATGGATATATCATGGTCGTGTGGTTTTCCATTTCGGTAGCGGGGTGACGATAAGGATACTCTTGTGGTGGGGATCATCATATTGGTCATTGTTAAATGTCTTGTTCTGGAAGAAAGTTATGGACATTGTAAGATCGGTTGTTGGGTGGTCAAGATAGTGTTGTTAATGTCGGTGATTGGGGTAGACCATAGATGTTGGTTTTCCACCGAGGCTTCTTGGGGGGGAAGTGTTTTTGGTGGGGAGTTTTTGATGACCTGTGTTGTCATGGGTTGTGAAAATCAGGGGAAATTTGAACCTTTTATTCCTAGGAGTGTTCAAGGTAAAATGGTAATTTCTCTAGTAAGATGGTCTCAGATAATTTTTTTGACCACTCTATTGGTCCCGGAATAGGGTTTTTACCCTAGGATAGGAATTTGGTGAAAATCTAACCCGTTCAAATTTTTGAAGAATATTTAATATTTAATTTATTTATTTATGTGTGTCCGTTTGGTGATATCTTTTAAACAAAATGTTGGATTGAGATTCTATCTCTGTGGTTGAGTCTAGAATAAGGGGTTTTTCCTAAGTGAGGCATAACCTTATGTCAGGCACTGGGGCTAGGCCTAGGCCCCTTTTATTTTCTTTTTCCTTTTTATTTTTCTTCTTTCTTCCCTTTTTTCCCTTTTTTCTGCTTTCTTTTCTCCATTGGCTTGTCACACATTCTCATGGGTGCTCCCCCATTTGGGGTCTTCAGTCGAGAGAGGGAGAGGGAGAGAATGTATGGAGAGGGAGAGGAGGTGTCATTGCGGAGCTCGAGTCATATCAAATCATTGTATAGCAGCAGCGGATCATGGATCGATGCAAAGCTTCGGTGATTTCCACCCTGAGGTAGGCCCTTTTATGTTTTATGTTGTAAATCCCAATAGATTTAAATTTTTTAAGTTTTTAATCCTTTTTTGGGTTTTGGGGGACACCTTAAGGGTCGATCTAAACTTAATCAGGGATAAATGGGAGTTTCGGTCCATTTTAGGGGTTTTCTATTTGGGGGAACTCGTGTACACGGCATGTGGTTCAGAGAACACATGCCACGTGTTCTTCCTATTCAAGTAAGATGAAGTTTTTGAGAATATACGCCATGTACTTGGGATTACACATCATAAAGTGGTGACCCGGTGTGTGCCGAGGGTACATGGTCATGTAGGGTACACAGCCAAATCCTATGTGAAGTACATAGCCAGTGATCATGTATTATGCTTAGACAGACCCCATATGGGAATATATGGCTAGGTACATGGATATGGACCCCGTGTGGGGGATATGTTGAGTGCGGGGTGGTACACACCGTGTAGTACAACGGTGTACACCCCGAGTGGGGGTTGAGGTACATGGGCAGGTACCCATGTGGGGGCACACATCGTGTACATGGCCAACACGTCGTGTACTTTATAAAAGCACATGTCAAGTGGCCTATAGAACATGACCAGAGAGGACCTTTGGGGTTACACATCGTGTACCCCAAGTACATACCATGTACTTTTTCTGTCTTGCTCTATCTTTCCTCTTTCTCAATATGGTGTTAGAATTGGACTTGTGAATAGTCCATTCTAAGTGTTTCTATGAAATGGTGGGATCCTTTCAGCATGTAGAGGTCATATAGATGGTGTTTAGGACTAGGCTAGCATTTTCATGAGGATTTCTTTGAGGTTTGATTTTTGAATCCTCCTGGGGGTTAGGTTGTTAGCTGTTAGGCTTCGGTGAGGGTTATAAGATCGATGATCATCCTAGCTCGAGTGTTCCATGGAAATTTGTTTGATATTATTTGAATGGATTCTAGAAGGTGGGATCAAAGTGTTTCTCTAAGGAGATATTGGGTGTCTATGCATGATGGTGTTGATTGCTCGAGGTTAGAGCGATTCAGGTTTAGCTCCTGGGTTTGAGGACCAGAGTTGATCGAGCCTTTGGGCTAGGTTGGTGTCATGGGGTAGCAGTTATGATCGGGTGTCGTTGAGTTGTTGAAATGAGTCTAAGCGGCTCTTTTGGATTCACTTTTTGGGTGGTTATTGATCGAGTGATCAGTGGTTTTTGCAGTCGACTGTTGAGAATGCCCATGTGGCATAGAGTTGTTTTGATGCCCTTGTGGGTGAGTTGGTACCCAAGGATGGGTTGTTTGTTGAGAAGGTTGACTGAGGTATTCTAAATAATGCCTTTGACCTAAGGTTTGGCTTGTACTGAGGAGCACTTGTAGAGGTTCATGATTTTGAGGTGGTCATGAGGACCATTGTGAATACCCCCTATTAGTGGGCTTGTGCTTTGTATGCCCCTTTTGGTGCATTATTGATCGAGGATCAATTGTAGTCCATTGAGGGTCGTTTGGGTTGTTCTGTACCAAGCATGTCCCATGATTTTGTATGAGCTAGAGGAATCCCTCGTAGGGTGTCCTGCTCTTGTTATATCCTTTTTCTGTTTGAGGATGTTTCTGTGGGTGTGGCCCGAGATCTTGGGTGCAGTAGGGGATTCCCATGGAGGATGTCGCTTTATGTTGTGTCCACGAGGACTGTGGGAGCTCCAATTTTGGTTTGGACCTGAGGTGGGTTGTTGAGAGCCCATAGTGTCTATTTCTTGGATGTTGAGATCCAAGATGCTAAGAGAGGCCTCGTGCTTTATTAGTCGAGAGTTGATTGACACTGCTAGTTCTGCTATTTGTATGGTGGGTTCGAGGTTGGATCACCCCACATTCAGCTGGTCATTGTCCGTGTTGTTTATGGTAGTTCCGCTCAGGACTTTGGCTAGAGGAGGAAACCCATAGGATATCATGGATCATACGTTGGCCCTGAGTTTTGATTTTCAGGTACCAGGACGGGTAGCGGAAGCTGATGGGCTGGGAATTTAAAATTTTTTGCATCACTGGAGAAATGTTACAATGTCGACTCTGGTGAACTATCCTTGTATGGTCCAATGACCATGTGTGGATTTGACAGAGCACAAAATAGAATGAACATGTACCCTGTTCAAATTTAATGTGTGAAAGTTCGCCGTAGGATGTCGGCGACCATTGCTTGAAGACTCTAATGTCGAAGTCTTCTAGATCATCCACACACACCTCTTGAATCTACTCACGTGTCGTTCATTGGAATCCAGGTGCTAGCACGGTACACCAACGAGCTCTTCGACGCAATGATGATCACTACAAGGCAAGAGACTTTGATCCAGGAAGGATGATCTTGAAGTTATTCCTTTCTTGAGAGAATCTCTCTATAGAATCCAGGAGGAGAGAGTGGCTCTCAAGTTTGACACATGAATAGTTACATGGGAAGAGCCTCTCTCTTACTTATATAGAGAATATCTAGAATACCCAGTATGGGTTCCCAACCCCCATGTAATAGATATTCGCACTACAAGTTTTATAAATATTTATTTATGTCAAATTAAATTATGCCATAAATAATATTTATAATTTTATCACTAATTGAAATATATATTAAATATATATTGCCTGATAAAATTGAGTCTATAACTTGACTCACTTCTGAAAATATTAAACGAACCCTAGATATTTAAATTCGTTTGAATAATATTTTATCTTTGTATTTACTAATCACTTGTAAATACATGTTATAAATAAATTCAACAAATTATTCTAAACTTGAATAATTAAAGAATTTATTTATTACTTAGTGATCCATAGAACTTGGATAATACTCAGACCCCTTGGCGGGGCCCACCAAGTTCTATATTCCTATTCCCAGAATAGGGCAGATTCTCAAAGTGCTATTGTGTATGACCATCTAGGCCCTTATCTCAATAGTAGTGAATAATATTCATTGACCAAGAGAGGGGTCTAGCAACCCATCGAGGCCACAATAGAGATAAGGTAAAGTCAAATCAACGACTACCTTCCTACGAACATGGTATGTGTAATATAATATCTTTGTCATCGATATCTCAATAAATCAGAATGCACACTAGTGTCATCATCCTTAATCTTGCTTTATTTTATTTGTTGATATGTCCAGATAGTCTTACCTTCCACTACCATGTCCATGGATTTAATGAAGATTCAACCATCCTAATCAACCAGGCCTGAGATATGTCTTCCTCAACTCGAAAGTGAAAAATCCTATCTTGATCATTCAATCAATGCCATGTCACAAATGACGTACCCAACACAAACTACCTCGCCACAAATTTATCTCCATAGTTTTCACCTTGCATCAAAGTATGCAATTAAATGATATACATTGATAATGATCTCAATTCTAGAGACCATTACACTTGTATGTAGATAGGAACGGCCAATGACACCTAAAACATGTGGTGTTCCTATTATGCAGGTCTGCCCTCATGATCTCAACAACTAGAGATCATCAAGTGCGAACTTCATGAGAAGAAGTCTCAATACTTATGAGCCCCAAGCACCTAATGGTCACACATCACCTGTGTCCTTTCAGAATGATGTAACTGGACCATAGGACATTACTTTAAGATTACTGTCATGGAATATCAGGGTTCTTATTATAGCCTAGGATCTACTAAAACCCTTTGATACGACATGTAATCTAAGGACATTTCCATAAACAAAGTGGATGCGGAAGTATCTACACTATTATGGCAAGATAAACACACTTATATATATAACAAACTGCATACATGTAGTGGTAATCAAAGTACAATACAAGTTGAGTCTAGGGAAGACACTTTCAACTCTCCCATTTTCACTAGAGCCAACTGCTAATAGGTTTCAATCCACTAGATCTCACATGAGAATCACGCTTCTGCTGAGAAATGGATTTAGTCAGGGGGTCTGCCACGTTATCCTCTATGGATACTCTGTTAACTGCAACTTCACCTCTTTGAGAAAAATCCCTCAAGTGATGAAACTTCCAAAGAATATGTTTTGTCCTCTGGTGAGACCTGGGATCCTTGGAAAGCACCACTACAGCAGTATTATCGCAATATACTGGAATAGGGTCTGCACTACTAGGCATAACACCAATGTATGAGATAAAGCTATGTATCTAGACTGCTTCCTTTACTGCATCGGAAACTGCAATATATTCAGACTCTGTTGTAGAATCGATAATCGCAGCTTGCTTTGAGCTTCTCCAGCTCACTGCACCACCATTCAGGAAAAAAATGTAGCCTGACTACGATTTCAGATCATCATGATCTATCTGGAAACTAGCATCAGTGTATCCTCTCACTACTAGTTCCTTATCTCCTCCATACACTAGGAATATATCCTTAGTATGACTCAAGTACTTTAGGATAGTTTCAACAGCTTCCCAAAGCAACTCTCCTAGATTGGCTTGATATCTACCCACCATGATAAAGAAAATGTGACATCAAACCTAGTACATAGCATGGAATACATGATAGAACCCACTGCTAAGGCATAAGGGATTCTACTCATTCCTTCAATCTCCTCTTGTGTTTATGGACACATTTTCTTGGAGAAATTTATACCATGTGACATAGGAAGCAATTCTCTCTTGGATTGTTCCATATTGTACCTTTTGAGTACCTTGTCAATATTTGTACTTTGACTTATCCCAAGCAGCCTTTGAGATCTATCTCGATAGATATTGATCCTTAGAATGCAAGTTGCTTCACCTAAGTCTTTTATGGAGAAGCATTCATTTAACCAAGTCTTAACTTACTGTAAGACTTGCACCTCATTTCCCATAATTAATATGTCATCAAAATATAACACTAGGAAAACGATGGCATTCCCTTCAACCTTTTTATAGACACAAGGATCGCTTTTATTTTTGACAAAACCAAATTCTCTTATGGCCTCATCAAAATGAACATTCCATGACCATGATGTCTACTTTAACCCATAAATGGATCTCTGCATCTTGAATACTTTATTGGCATTCTTTGACTTGACAAACCCTTCGGGTTGAGTCATATAGAAATCTTCAACCAACTTCCCATTTAGAAAATCAGTTTTGACATCCATTTTCCAAATTTCATAATCATGAAAGGTTGTTATTGCAAGCAATATTCTGATGGATTTAATCATTGCTACTGGTGAGAAGGTTTCATCATAATCAATGCCTTGACTTTGCCTGAAACCCTTTGCATCCAGTATTTCTTTAAATGTATTAACCTCACCATCCATGTCCAACTTCTTCTTGAATACCCATTTGCAACCAATGGGCTTTACATCAGGTGGAGGGTCTACCAAAATCCAAACTTAATTTTGGTACATTGAATCCATCTCAAAATTCATGGATTCTTTCCATTTATCAGCTTCTTTTCCTTCTACTGCTTCCTTGTAGGTTAAAGGTTTATCATCATAAAGGACTACTGTGTCACCTGACTCAGTGACAAGAAAACCATAATGATCTGGTTCTCTAACCTCTCGCATAGACCTATGAAATATTTGTGTCTCAAGAACAACTTCTTATTCCACTTACTCTTGTGGAGATTGTTCCTCTACCAACTCTTGTGCATCTGGAGCATTAACTTCATCGAAGTCAATATTTCTCCCACTATTTCCAATAGAAATCTGTTCCCTTTCTAGAAATATAGCATATCTTACCACAATAACTTTTGTATCTAAAGGTTTATATAGGTAATATCCTATAGTTTCCAAAGGATAACATATAAAGATGCACTTCATGCTTCTAGATGCTAATTTGTCACTTGGTAAAGTCTTGAAAAATGTCTCGCACCCCCATACATGTATGTGTGTCAGACTGGGTTTCTTTCCATACCATAACTCATATGGAATCCCATCTGGAGCTTTAGTTGGTACTCGATTAAGGGTATATGTTGTTGTCTGCAAATCGTATCCCCAAAAGGATAATAGAAGAGTTGCATAACTCATCATCGATCTGATCATGTCAAGAAAGTTCCTATTCATCCTCTCACTAACACCATTCCATTGTGGTGTATAAATAGGAGTGAGTTGGGATATTATCCCACACTCTTTCAAGTGATCAATGAAATCTTGGTTAAGATATTATCCTCCTCAGTCTAAGCGGAGTGCTTTTATCTTTTTACCAAGTTGGTTTTCTACTTCATTTTGGTATTCCATAAAAATCCGAAAGGAATTAGACTTATACCGCATTAAGTAGATATAGCCATACTTACTATAGTCATCGGTAAAAGTAATGAAGTATGAAAAACCACCCCTTACCACTACTATAAATGGACAACATAAATTAGTATGTATTAATTTCAGTACTACATTGGATCTTTCTCCCTTTCCTGAGAAAGGTACTTTGGTCATCTTTCCTTGTAAACAAGCTTGACGTACATCCAAGGGTTCTAACTATACTGAGTCTAAATACCATTCTTGATGTAACCTTCATAATCACTTCTCATTTACATGATCAAGCCTAAAGTTCCATAGGCGGGTGATATATGAGTCATGTTTCATGTTTTTGTCATTGATTGTCTTTACAGGGTTCTCAAGTTCCAGCATGTATAAACCATTGTTAAGATGTGTCATACCATAACATATGTTATCCCTATAAAAGAGACAATATTTATTTCCAAACTTGAAATAAAATCTCATAGTGTCTAAACTCGACATAGAGATAATGTTCTTGGTTATATAAGGTACATAATATAAATTTTTTAAAACTAGAATCAAACCACTTGGCAAGGTTAAGTGATATCCTCTCACTACCAAGGTTTCCATACTTGCACTATTTACAGCTCAGATATTCACTTCACCTTTTTCAATCTTCTTGAACCTACTTGGTTCATGTATATGAATAAAAATTTTTGAGCCACATGTCATATCCAATACCCAAATCATAGATAAAGATAGATTGCATTCAATGACAAAAATACCGGAAGTAGAAGCATCAATTTTCTTCTTCCCAACTCTGCAATTCTTCTTCCAGTGGCCTTTTTTGTCACATCCAAAGCAAATAGCTTCTTACTCATTACTTTTCCTATGAATCTTTGGCTTCTTTGTAGGATGATGCATTGGTTTCTTTGGCCTTGACTTAGACTTAGACCTCTTTTCCTTTCCCTTGTTTTTCTTGTTCACCATAAGGACAGATGAATTGGCATTTTTCATATCCTTGTCAGCTTGGAGAACTAAAGCCAAAAGGTCCGGGAGTGACTTTGTCATATCATTCATGTTATAATTGAAAATAAAAGTCAAGAATCTTGATGGTAAAGAGGCAATAATGAGATACACTAGTAGTACTTTGTTTAATTTGAACCCCAAGGGCTTCAAGCCTCTCAATGTACCCAATCATCTTGAGTATGTGAGGACCAGCTTGGTGCCCTTCTTCTAGCCTGCACTTATAAAGGGAACTTGAGATCTCACACCTTTCCTACCTAGCCCCCTCCTAATATAATTCTTGGAGATGTGAAAGCATCTTGTAGGCATCCTCATCCTCATGCATTTTTTTCAATTGGCTGGACATGGATGACAACATGATGCATTGAACATCAAGGGAATCATCTACATTCTTTCTCCATTTATATTTTTTTGCCTTACTTTCTCCATAAGGAGGCTCAGCAGGAACTGGGGATTCCAACACATATAACTTCCTTTCTGAGCATAGTACTATGCACAAGTGCCCGTACCACTCCTGGAAGTTATTACCTGTCAAGATATTTTCTTTATCCAGAATCGATCACAGTGATAAAGTACTTGTGGTGTTGGTGATTTCCATTTTAAATATACATCAGATAAACATTTATCAGTTAGTACTTTGTCTTGATTACCTTTTGACATTTATGATAAATAAATTATTATATCATTTTAATGTGTCCCACTATTTTTATAAACCTTAATAGACCTCACTATTATATTCAGAATACTCTATCGCTTGAGTATTCTAGTGGAAAGGATCCTCGAAACCTCCCTCATAGTCTACAAGTTATGGCTACACCACTACTCAGAGTGTTTTAAGGTAGGTACTAGGCTGGCCAACCACTTGACTTGTGGTTCCTTGTGTTGTTGAGTAAAGTCCCAACTTTTAGAATCCAAACTTGATTCCCTCAACATCTTTCCTCTAAAGTGATAACAAGTTAGCTATACCTAATCCTTGACTACTCACTTTAGTTAAGTTGGCCCAGTTCTCTCATGGAAATGCCCCGGTAGTAAGAGGCACTCTCAACTATGGCTGAAGATCACCCCAAACACACGGTTTTGTTTAGATGTGAGAAATGGAAGGCTTTTGGACTTAATATATCTTTGAGGGATTTTAATATTTATTGAAGAATATAATCCTTTTTCTATATATATGTCCAAACTATATTGTCGCACTCACAACTGAACATGCAATAGAAATACATTCGTCACTTTATACATTTTTTATCCTGTTTACTATTCTATGTGATCAAGCAATAATCATACATTCACATAAAACAATAAATAATTCATAAAGGTAAATCATGCAATCTGACTGGTCTTGAGAATTCTATTATGATCGATCCATAAATGGATCAATCTTGACCTAGGGGCATCCATACCTGAGTTGACACTTGACTCACGTTACAGCTAGCCCCAGTGCAATGCGTTTAGCTCCCGTCTGGATTACCACCTCAACTTGGTGGGGTCTGCATCTCGGATCATCACCGTTTAATTACAAATATACTCGTACGCAGGTGAGGGGGTCTAGGAGTACATAATACAACTTGTGCAATGGACACACACGCCCTTATACATATTTGAATTAAAAGACGATTTGCAGACCGTCATTTATCTAATTAATTATTACAATCATCACACAAATTGAATAAATACTTAAATAAACTAATAAAATAGACATGTACGGTTTGGTCGCTTGCTCAAGACCAGTCAGTATAAATAAAGAGAAATTAAAAATTAAACTGAAATAAAATTTAAATAGCACAAGGGCATTCTAATAAATTAAATGAATTTAAATAGATTCAATTAATTTATTTTTATCAGTTCCAACTGTTTAATTAATTTTAATTCCAAAAATTAAATTAAACCATTAATTTAATTTTAACTATAAAATCAAATTAAACTATTAATTTAATTTTAATTCTAAAATGAAATTAAACTATTATTTTCATTTTAATTCTAATTAAATTAATGTTTCAGATTAAATTAAACTTAAACCCCAATATAATTCTAATTAATTTAATTTAAAAAACTAAATTAATTAAAACTAATTAGTGGGGTTACATCTAGCCAGGAAGGAGTCTGATTGGACTGCAAACCGCTGTGAGGGATTCTAACTGAAGCAGGGCCAAATCACGGTGTAACTGTGGCGCGACCACGGAGTATCGGCCCAGTCCAGTAGCACCCCACGATGGCAGCGTCTTCCGGCCGGCAGCGGACTCCTCTGGCTAGGTGCGAGAGCAGCGGGTTGTTTCTTCGGCCAGCCGCGAGAGCAGCGGTGCACTGCTCCGGCCAGGCGCAAGGGCGGCGGCCCTCTGCTCTGACCAGCCACATAGGCGGTGGCTGCCTGTTCTGGAACGAAACCGAGCAGGGAGGTGGGGAGAGCCGGTGAGGCCCGATGAGGCATGGGTGAATGGCATGGTTCGGCAGCAGCGTGGTCCAGCAGCAGCAGGCAATTCGGGGAGCTCGGAGGAGGAGGCGCTGCGACCCAGGGCGGCGACAGTGAAGAGGTCCGGGCTCAACATGGTCCAGCCAAGCGCGAGGGGTTCGGCGGCACAGGACGGGGTGGCGCGTGAGGCCTCCAGTGATGGGGAGGGGAGGCAACCTGGGGTGGTGGGGGGTGTGGTCCGACCGCAAGGGAGGCGCAGCTAGGGTTTTCTCCAGGGGCGTCGTGTTGGTTATTACGCGTAGAAGAAGACTTAGGTCTTCTTCCCTTTGTTTTTTTTAAATTTTTCTTTGGAAAAATAGCACCCCTTTCCCTTTTCTTAAATTAAAAAGGGGAGAAGACCCAATTTGGGGTCTTGGTCTCCAATCAATTTTTTTCATTTAAATTTTTAACTTTAAATTCTAAAGACTTTAAATAAATAAATAAAAACAAGACTTGACCCCAAGTCTTCAAATACCCCTTGTAATTTTATTTTTTATTTGAGTAAAATAAAATAACATTATGTTATAATATATTTTATTTATCTCCTAAAATAAAACCTACTGAATTAATTCTGGCGATCGGATTTCGTCCAAAGCATGGCTGAATTATGATACTTTGAAGAACACATAAATAAAATTAAAATGTGTTATTAATAAAATAATAATCCGGATAATTTTAAACCAATGAGTCGATCCATTTAAATTTTTCAAATAGTCATAACTTGGCCAATTGGAAATGGATCAACATACGATCGGATCCGTTGGAACTGATTTTATGCCCTGTGCTTAAATTTAATGCTATTTAATTTTTTTTTTGACTCTGAGAAATTACGCGTCCCTCTGATACCACTGTCAAGTACCAGGACGGGCAGTAGAAGCTGATGGGATGGGAATTTAAAATTTTTTACATCACCGGAGCAATGTTACAATGTCGACTATGGTGAACTATCTCAGTACGGTCTGAGGACCACGTGCGGATTTGACAGAGTACAAAATAGAATGAACATGTACCTTGTTTGGATTTAACGTATGCAAGTTCATCGCAGGATGTCGGTGACCGTTGCTTGAAGACTCTAACATCGAAGTCCTCTAGATCATCCACACATGCCTCTTGAATCTGCTCGCGTGTCATTAATTGGAATCTGAGTGCTAGTGTGGTACACCAACGAGCTCTTCGACGCAATGATGATCACCACAAGGCAAGAGACTTCGATCCAAGAAGGATGATCTTGAAGTTCTTCCTTTCTTGAGAGAATCTCTCCCTAGAATCCAAGAGGAGAGAGAGGCTCTCAAGTTTGACACATGAATAGTTACATGGGGAGAGCCTCTCTCTTACTTATATAGAGAATATCTAGAATACCTGGTATGGGTTCCTGGCCCTCGTGTAATAGATATTCATAGTACATGTTTTATAAATATTTATTTATGTCAAATTAAATTATTCCATAAATAATATTTATAATTTTATCACTAATTGCAATATATATTAAATATATATATTGTGATAAAATTGAGTCTATAACTTGACTCACTTCTCCTGAAAATGTTAAACGAACTATGGATTTTTAAATCCATTTGAATAATATTTTATCTTTGTATTTGGTAATCACTTGTAAATACATGTTATAAATAAATTCAACAAATTATTCCAAACTTGAATAATTAAAAAATTTATTTATTACTTGGTAATCCATAGAACTTGGATAATACTCAGACCCCTTGGCAGGGCCCACCAAGTTCTATATTCCTATTCCCAAAATAGGGAATATTTTCAAAGTGCTATTATGTGTGACCCTCTAGGCCCTTATCTCAATAGTAGTGAATAATATTCATCGACTAAGAGCGGGGTCTAGCAACCCATCGAGGGCCCTATAGAGATAAGGTAAAGTCAAAGCAACGACTACCTTCCTACAAACACGGTCTGTGTAATATAATCTTTTCATCATCGATATCTCAATAAAGCAAAATGCACACTAGTGTCATCATCCTTAATATTGATTTATTTTAGTTGTTGATATGTCCGGACGGTCTTACCTTCCACTACCATGGCCATGGATTTAATGAAGGTGCAACCATCCTAATCTACTAGGCCTGAGATATCTCTTCATCAACTCAGAAGCGACAAATCATATCTTGATCATTCAATCAATGTCAGTCACAAATGACATATCCAACACAAACTACCTCGCCACGACTTTATCTCCATGGTTTTTGCCTTGCATCAAAGTACGCAATTAAATTCCATACATTGATAATGATCTCAATTCTGGAGACCATTACATGTGTTTGTAGATAGGAATGACTAATGACACCTAAAACATGTGGTGTTCCTATTATGTGGGTTTGTCCTCATGATCTCAACTACTAGATATCATCAAATGTGAACTTCATGAGAAGAAGTTTCAATGCTTATGAGCCCCCAGCACCTGATGGTCACACATCATCTATGTCCTTTCAGAATGATGTAACTAGACCATAAGAAATTACTTTAAGATTACTGTCATGGCATCTTGGGGTTCTTATTATAGTATGGGATCTGTTATAACTCTTTGATACGACATGTAATCTAAGGACATTTCTATAAACAAAATGGATGCAGATGTATCTACACTATTATGGCAAGATAAACACATGTATATATATATATATATAAAACTGCATACATGTAGTGGTAATCAAAGTACAATACAAGTTGGGTCTAGGGAACCCACTTTCAACATTGATCTGGTTCTCTCTTCTGTTGGTTGGTTGTGATTAGATGGGATTAAGGAGATAATAGACAATCTGGATGAGTTCAACCCCCATCTAGTTTAGTGTGACACCCTGGCTAGTGTGGCTTTGGGCTCGTGAGGTGTTAAAGCACTCACGGAATAGGTTTTATGTGTCATAGATGTCGTTGTACTCCCAGGTCCCATGGATTTTGTGTGCTTTCAGGGTTATTTATGGATCCCTCCTTATTGGGTTCATAGTTGGTGCCTTATTCGTTCTGCGAGACTTTCAGGACTGACGGGTTCTCTAGTTGTGTTGACCTAGATGTTCCTGTCACCAGTTCAAATCGTGTTATTAGAGTCCTAGATCCCAGTAGATGTGCTTTGCGGTCATGGATGACTATGGTTTCACCCTGGGGTCCAACGTTTGTTCTTGTTGTGTTTAAACGTATTGGAGATCTAATGTAGATCTAGCGAACACATCAACCGTCATGTGGTTGAGTGAGCCATGTGTTGTAAATCCTATGGAAATGGTTGAAGTAGAGGTAGATTTGGTGTTAGGATAGAACCCATGGTTGGCTATTTTCCTTGTGTTTGTTGCCCCCTTTTTATGTAGTTGTTTTTTTATGCCAACTTTTATTAGTTTTTGTCTAGGATGGGCATATCATGTGTGCATGCACTTGTTATGATAGGGATTATAGGTTCACCATTGGGGGTGGCCAATTGAGATTTATTTAAAACCTCTTGTACATGAACCTCGATGTATGTGCATGTATGATGTCTGATTTCAGGTTGATAGGTTGTGCGATGGATAGGGTCGAGGCCCGGTGTTTCTTAATCGAGTGAAGCTACTCGTGTGGAGTCTAAGGATCGGGCTGGTGTGTCTTGAGCATCATGGAGATCGGGTATGTGGTTGGGCTCAGTGTTGGCATTAGAGCATGTTGTATTTTTTACTTTCAATTTATTTTATATATGTGGTCAGACCAGTGGGTAATCAGTTATTGTATATTTTAAATGTTTTGGAGTCTGTATAACTGTATGCGGCATTTCATTTATTATGGAACATTTTGTTTCAGTTATTTATTATGCATACTCTAATGTTTATTCATGTGTATGAGTTTGGTTATTTTCTGTTGTTATTGCACATTGACTAGAGGGTATATTCCCCTCACGGTATCTTTTAGACTCTCACCGCTGGTCAACAGCCTCTGGTATTTGGGGAGGCATGCTTGAGGCCTTGTAGCGAGCTAGATCAGGTGACGTGTTAGGTCGACCTGAGTTGGTTCGTTATAGCCCTACTCCTCAAGACACCCTGAGGTCCACTCTCTCAAGGATCAACTCCCAAAGAAAGCATCTGCTCAATAACTTCATCCTTTTTCTATACCTCAAGATACGTCGGGAGCATAAACAGTGTGACCGTCTACCAGATCACTAGGTGCAAAACCTCCTCCAGATGTCGCACTCTAGACTCCTCATCTGGGAAAAAATATGGAGCAAAGTGCAAGAGGTCCTTGAACCTGATCTCAATCTCATGCATGCTCAAACTCTACTACTGAAGGGAGATCAACTCCTGCCTCTTGGTTTCCCTCATCGTGAACGACAGGAACTCTGCTCGTAACTCCCTTGTAAAGTCGAGCCACAACACATCTTCCTCCTTACGGTCATCGAGAAATAGCGTTCACCACTGACGCATAGCTCCCCGCATCTGACTCATAGCCAATGACACCCATAACTCATCTCGTGCCCAGATCAGACTAAAAGTGATCTTGAGCTCCTCCATCCAACACTCTATCTCCAGATCTGAGATGCTCCCCTCATACTTCCCCAAAAGGCGCACAAGGCCCTCTTACAATCAGGTCAACCCTCCGACGATCAACCAGATCAACCTGCTACACCACAACTGCCTGAACCACTCCCGGATGAAGAACAGGATCCATTCATGAAAAGGAAAACATTTTAAGCCCTGTAGCATAGAATTTTATCCCAAGTTTATTAATTTAATTCATTTTATTTTCCCACAACAACCCAATTAAAACACGATCACAATCATTCATGAGGTATGTACCTCTCCTAGGTCTCTACCCTATAAATAGGTCCACCTCACATGGTCATTCAATAAGCTCAGAGACCATGCACTAGATCATGGAGGACCATAAAAGCTCATGTCCTAGCCAGTCTCCTTGGTCTATGCCATGCACCAAGATTAACTAGCACTGTTTCCCTACCAACCCATGAAAACCTCACAATGCCTAACTCCAAACTCCATCTGATCTCTCAACCAACCCTTTGATATCACTCTTTCATTACCCCCTCCCACCAAAGATGTCACAATGAAGGGAGAGAGATAATGACCCTCAAATCTCATCTCCAGTAGGCCTCGGGTTGGAAACTAACACCAAGGGTATAAAAATATCACAAATGGGAGGCATTATCATCTTTAATATAAAACGGGATCGGGATATAGGATAAAAACCCACCAAGAAACTCTAGCAGATAAAATAAAGTAAACCAAAAATCATCCCACAATGCATGAATAAAGTAAACTAATGCATATAAAAGTCTCCAAATATACCAAAAGAAAATTCTACGGCAAAGATTCAATAGCAGCTTCAGACTCAAGCAATTGTTTCTAGCTTGGTCCCCAAAATCCTCCTAAAAACCTAAAAATGGTTTATATACATAGGGTGAGTACACATGTATACTCAATAGGGACGTAACCAAGGTCTCATGTGAACATGTAAAAAGGGCATGCTAATGTGTCAATGAACAAATAGCAGAACCAACAAGCACCTATACAGATCAACTAACCAAAACCCGGCATCACCATGGCTCACTCACCAAATCACGCATTCAATATAAAAATAGAGCATCGAGATCGTAACAAAGAAAGGTACATCACCGCCACTTCCCCAATGATTTATTTCTCTCACACCCCAATGCCAAATGTCATGTGCTCTCATAAATTACATACATATCACATCACACACCAACCATCTCTGATGTGGGTCAGGATGCATCCCTACCCACCCCACCCCCGTAAGGTCTAGCATCATGTGCTAGCATTAGGTATCACCACACCACGTCTTGCTTGAAGACACTTGGGCCATCCCACTTCATCTCATCATATAACAGGGACGGTAGGGTATCATGAATGTGAAGGACATCAACCCCATTCCCTCCTCCTACCATGCATGACCCCAACCATATATCACATCTCATCACAGCCATATCACATCACCTCACCCGAAAACTCATGGGTCATCACTGCACAAATCACCCAAAGATACCTGGGTCATCACTGCTGAAGGAAGAGTGGAAAAGAGGGGGTATCCATCCATCTGTATCATCACTATCTTGGATGTTGGGGAAACACTTAGAACCTGGAACCTTTGAGCATTGGTAAGGTTATCCAACTCAGGTGGGGTGCGTATAGAAAGAACATGAAATACAATATATATATATATATATAGATAACACGCAATACTCAACCTATGGGTTAACACCAACAGCACTAGCGCACATCACATCACCACCACCATATCATGCATCAACTGCCATAACTTTCACGGCCACTATATGAAACACATCACACAAGCCACACATTTTCTTCTATTTACTAAGCCACTTCACTCACATTTACATTTCCCATTCGTTTAATGTTCAATTAATTAATCCATTACCACACAATCATTTCCATCCCATCTCATTTATTTAACAGCCAATTTTGTTTCATTTTATCATTTCAATTTATTTCATGGTTAACCGAGAAACAGACGCAACCACTACACAACAACTGGTCCATCTCACAAGAACCATTGCCACAACACCACAACTACCATTGTCATTATGCTACATCAACCAAGTCATCTCACCACAACAACCACACATCACAACCGCTACACAACCATAGCCACCGCACAACACTACCACAGCGCACCACATTGCATACCACAGCCACACATTTTCCCAAATCTCATCCATGTCAACCAACCACTACATCACAATCCCACTCCTCGCAAATCCCATATGATCATCACCTCCACCACACAATAGCCCAAACCACGTGGGGTAACACAACAAGCACAAGCACACATCACAGCAACACATTCCAGCTTCCACAAATTATTCAAGGGCTTTCATCACATTACTAATTTAATTTATAATGGGTGTTATCATACAAATCAGGTTCCATGGGAAACTAGTTGTTTAGCCATATATATGTTTTTATCCTTTTATTCGGGGTGTGATCACACAACAACACAGTAAGGGTCCCAAGGCATATCATCTATAGTGCAAACAAGGCTTCCAATAGTCATTATTTTAAGCAAGGCATCAACATGACATAATATCACCACCAATAATATCAAAGCAGTCAAAACACGTGATATCTCTCTATACCCATTGATTTCAATTATGCCAATTTATTATCTCATTATTCCAACACTTACTATCCACCCAAAGGAAATTAAAACCATGCATATCTCACACATAGCATGTAAAAGAGTGAGAACGGGGATCCTCTTCCTCAAGAAAGCTTTCTGATCTTATTGTGCACCGTGGGGTGAAGAAGAAATATCCCGCAAACCACAACCGCATAAGAAACTCATGGATCAACCTACACCACACCCAAGGGTCATCAAAACATCACCCAAAACACATCCCAAATGAAACAACGCCACTGCAGAAGATCTCTAAGGGAAGAATGCAAAGAAATAATGGATATAAAAGGAAGAACTCATCATGGATCACCAAAACTCAACCACCAGAAACTGAGGACCAAGGAAGGGGAAGACAAGTTGAAAGATCTCCCGAAGACACATAGGGTTCCTCCAAAAACGAGGAGCAATGGCCAAATGAGAGGGAAAATGATCAATCAAAGGATATAAATAGGTTATAAGTTTCATTATTCATGGCGTGAATTCCATATTCACGTTGTGAATTATACGGGGTCCATGGATTACAAGTTGTGAAACCATTAAAAGGTGTAAATTTCCCATATCTCACACATTCACTGAAATTCATGGCACCTCAGCCTGAATTAATCTCACTTCATGAATTCCCCTTTCACGATGTGAATCCATTTCACGAACTCCTCCACCACTACATACAAGTCGTAAAATCTCCAGCTACACAAGTTGTAAAACACATATTCATGACGTGAATCCCACTTTCACATCATGAATTCCCCATTATTGCACAGCTTTATTTCCAACTCCATAGAACTCTCCTCGAGCCTCCTCTAAAACACCTCCAACACCAAAACTTCCAAAGTAACAGGTCGGGAAGGCACTGATCGTTACAACATCTACAAATTCCTAAAGGTAAAAAGTAGGGTGTGAGTAAAAATCCCAGTAGGATTTTATCAAAGAATCTATACAAAGTTTAATATCATGAAAACATTAGCTCTAGTTTTAAAACAAATCCAATTTATAAAAAAAAATCATAAGATAAAACATTTTTGTAAAACATCATTTGGTTTTTCATAAAAGCCTTTCATATTCACACAAGGAATATGACAAGTACATGTGATAAAGGATGAGAGCATAAGCAAAATCTTCCATGGATACACCATAGGATAAGCGAGTGAGAAATCACACATGGAATATACCATCATGTGTAAAACCAAGCATAAATGAAAAGGCACAATATTGGGCTCTAGCCTATTGAAATACGTACTCAGACATAAAAGAAAACACTAATTAAAACATCACATGAATCCAACTGATATCAAGTCTCATCACAGTATGTCGATATCAAAACCTCTAGTGGTGTTATGCACACTAAAGTGACATGTCCATTTCCCAATGCACCCAAGGTTATAAATTTGTTATGTTTATAAAAACCATTATAAAACCATGATCACATTTTATAAAAACATTTTCACAGTGAATACTTACCGCTTATGTTATTGAAAATCAATTTTAGAACCAAAACCACCTTTAAGGCATTTCATAGAATCACATAGTGTGCGCAAAATGTTTTTTAAAGAAAAATCCCTTTAAAACCATTTATCATTTTACACAAGACACTTTGATATCAAAACCATCTATTTCATAAAAAAACTAAAGGAATTTACAATAACTTCAAGTAATTCATGAGTTAGAACCTTTGTATAGAGACGTATACCTCAAGAATGAAGAGAGGCCGCCAAGAATTGATCTCCCAAAGCTCAGGATTGAACCCGATCAAAAAGGGGCTTCAAGGCCTTCAAAAACCTCTCTTGGGTGCCTATGGTTTGAGAGAGAAGGTTGGAATAAGAAGTTATTTGGATGGAGTTATGGGTATTTATAGGCAGTCTGCAAAATAGAAGACCATGTTGTATCCACCCAGACGACACCGCAAAACTGGCTGACACTGGGACTACGGCGCAGCGTAAAGGACCAGGCCATAGCCTGCCTGGTAAAAACCTATCTGAGGAACATGACAGCTTCCATGGCATAGATCATATATACCCGAGGAGGGACTATGGTGCAGCGCAAAGGAACACACCACAGAACCCAAAAACCACGAATGGAGACTACATCATAGCTGAGCACCACGCCAAAACGGTGATGAATTTGGAAAAACTGACCAAATTCCTCCCTAAGGACATTATGTCGCAACCACTCTCTACACACCGTAGTGCTCAACTGGCCTACGTCACAGTATCTCCCTTCCACAGTGCATCCCCCTGTAGAATTACAGGTCAGTTCCACAAATTACATGAACCAAGACTAAACCCAGGGATGATCAAAACAAGGGGTTATAAATGCCAACGATCTAGTGAGGGGATGTCACATTCCATGACCTGGATGTTTTTTTTAATCCATAAATGGATCTTTACCACTTTTATACCTTTTTGGCATCATTGGAAGTCACAAACCCTTCTAGTTGTGTCATATACACATCTTCTTGAAGGTTCTTGTTAAGAAAATCAGTTTTGACACCCATCTGTCAAATCTCATTGTCATGGAAAGCTGTTATATCAAGTAGAATTTTTATGGATTTAAATATGGAAACTAGAGAAAAGGATTCATCGTAGTTAATGCTCTGACATTTTCTAAACCTTTTAGCGACTAGTCATGCTTTATAGGTACTAAACTGGCCTTTCATGCCCAGCTTTCTCTTGAATACCCATTTGCACCCAACGGGCTTTACATCTACCGAAAGGTCGACCAAAACCCACACACATTTTTGGTACATGTAATCCATCTATAAATTCATGGTTTCTTTCCATTTTGTAGCTTATGATCTCTCTACTGCCTCCTTGTATGATAGAGGTTTATTATTTTCAACCAATAATGAGCCACCATCTTCTGTGATTAGAAAACCATATCTCTCCAATTCTCTAAGCTCTAGTGTTTTTATGCGATACTTGTGTTTTAGGAACAACTTCTTCCATGGGGCCCTGTGGAATCTATTCTTGTACCAACTCTTGTGTATCTTGTGCATCAACTTCACCGAATTCAATCTTGCTCCCACTATCCTCCTTGAGGATGTATTCCCTCTCAAGAAATATAGCTTTCCTAGCAACTATAACCTTTTTATATGAGGGTTTATATAAGTAGTATCCCCTCGTTTCCTTGGGGTAACCTATAAAGATACACTTCATGCCTTGGGGTGAAAGCTTGTTTCTTGAGCTAGCCTTAACAAATACTTCGCACCCCGATGCACAAGTATGTGACAAAATGGATTTCTTTCCACTACATAACTCAAATGAAATATCATTTACCGCTTTAGTTGGTACTCAGTTTAGTATGTATGTTGTCGTGTGTAATGAATATCCCCAAAAGGATAATGGAAGGCTTGTATGACTCATTATCGACCTTACCATGTCCGTTAAAGTACGGTTCCTCCCTTCACTAATAATATTCCATTGTAGTGTATAAGGTGGAGTCAGTTGAGATAAAATCTTATACTCCCATAGAAATTCAATAAAATTTTGGTTAAGATATTCACCACCTTGATCTGGTCAAAGTTTCTTTATATTCTTACCAAGCTAATTTTCAATTTCATTATTAAACTCTTTCAACTTCTCAAAGATTTAGACTTATACATCATTAAGTAAATATAGTCATACCTGCTCAAGTCATTAGTAAAAGTCATAAAATATGAGAATCCACCTCTAGCTTCTACTTAAAAAGGTCTGCACACATTAGTGTGTACCAATTCTAGAAACTCTATGGTATTTTCACCTTGGCCACAAAATGGTGGTTTGGTCATCTTGTCTTATAAACAATCATAACATCTTTCAAGTGGTTTAATCTCAAAAGAGTATAAGTAACCATCTTAATAGAGATTTGTCAAATGCTTCTCATTTACATGACTAAGGAGGCGATGTCACAGTTGGGTGTGAAATGAGTCACGTGAATTTGATTCGTTTTCAATTATCAATATTTGGTTTTCATAATTTAATACATAAAGAACAATATTCAGTTGTGACATACCATAACATATGTTATCTTTATAAAAATAAAGACTCTTATTTCTAAAGCTAAAATTAAATCCATCCATGTCTAAACAAGAAACTAAAATGATGTTTTTGGTAACACTAGGCACTTAATAACAGTTCTTCAAAACCAAAACCATTTATATTGGTAATGTGAGGTGGTAGCATCCAATGGCTAGAGCAACCAACCTCACTCCATTAGTAGCCCGTAGATCCACCTCAGCTTTGGAAACCCTCCAAAATCTACTTGGTTCATGTATTTGGATACAAATGTGAGCACCACATGCAGTATCTAATACCCAACTTATGGATATGAAAATATTATACTCGATAACAAACACACCTAAATCTTATCCTTGCTTCTTTGGTTGGGTGTAGTTCCTCTTCCAATGGCTTTTCTTGCCACATGAAAAACACACTGCATTCTGCTCCTTCGCTTATCATTGGATCTTCTTCTTCTTGAAAGGATGATGCTCCGGAGCCTTAGACTTATAATGAGTCTTCAGACCCTTTTTTATGTTCTTCCTTTTCTTATTCACCATAAGGATCATGGGTTTTCCATACCTACATGGTGAATTAGAGTAAGAAGTTCTGAAAGAGTCTTCTCTCAATTGATCATATTATAATTCATAGTGAAACTAGAGAAGGTTTTAAGTAGTGGGGATAGAATGAGATCTATGTGCAAATCATCAGGGATCTTAAACCCCAAGATGTATAAGTGTTCCATGTAGCCACTTATCTTGACTGCATGAGGCCCAACTGACGTTGAATCTTCAATCTTGAATATAAACAGTGCATTGGAGATCCCATATCTCTTGTGTCTTGCCTTCTCCTGATAAAGATCACGAAAGTGAGATATGATGTTATATGCATCCATATCCTCATATTTCTTTAGAAGATCACTGGACATGGAGGATATCATGAAACATTGGACATTTATTGTGACATCTACATGTTTCAGGTAGAGAGATTATTCCTCCTTACTAGCCTCTTTCGCAAGCGACTCGGGAAGTGGGGTTTTTAGCATGTATAATTTTTATTCATGGCATAGTATACTGTGTAAGCGCCTATACCATTCCTAGAAATTTTCACTGATGAGAAAGTTATCCTTCTCTAGTATGGATTGTAATGATATTTTCAAATTCATATGGTTTTTCATTTCTACAAAAAAAAATAAGAGAAGATTATTAGCACTTCCTTGATTACTAAATGAGATTAATAAATTTAAATTTTATTAATATCTCATTATTTTGATGAAGCCTAATAACCCCCTCCATTAGTTTTCGAATATCTTGTTGCATAGATATTCTAGTAGCGAGGATTCATATTCCCCTTCTCATAACCCATACATAGAGCTAACAAGTTAATTGAAAGGTTTTAGGTATGTGTAACTCACCAACTGCATTAAATCATAGTTCCTTAATCTGTTGAGTAGACTCATCGGTCCTAAAATCATGGATAAAGATTTTCTCAACTCTTGTCTCTTAGTTACACCAAGTCCTACTTAGGAATTCATCCCTTGATGTGAACCAAGTTAAGTCAACCCAAAATTTCAAACCAAAAGTTCCCCAATAATCAAAAGCACCTCAACTTGGGTTGGCCAAGCACTTTAAACTGTGATTTTGACTCTAAGTCGTGTAAAGGAAGGTTATACCAACTTAATATTTTAGTTGAGGGGTTTTTATCCTTATGTGTAAAAACCCAGTTTTATCTTATCACGTGCCTTGTTAATGTTAAGTGAATTTTACTTAAGTGATTAACCATGTCTTAAAAAATTTACGCATAATCCAATTTTATTTTATTCCATCTTGAATTCTTGTTAATTAATTTATTAAGTGATCATTTATCATCCACAAACATAAATAATCAGCCATGCAACTGTTAGAAATAAAATATAAGTGCCATGGTCATCAGATTCATTAATAGTTAGTTTATCTAGAGGATGATAAACTAACCCTCATACCTAGGGGAAAACACCTTGAACCGTAGCTTGGTTCATGTTGCAACATTCCACCTCGACTCTTGTGTATCGCCTTGATTGGTTTTTCTTCGGCTTCAGCACTCAGAATGCCTCCTCTCACCTAGGAGCTCCATTCTTACATAAGCTTTTTTCTCACACGCAAGTGAGGTAATCTAATGGATTGGATAAAGAGTGTTTACATAAAAGAAACTGCAGGCATGTGGGTCTTTACATAATTAGAAGGGAATGACATGCAGACCATCATTTTAATTTAAAGATAACAATAAATTAAAAGAAAACCAATCACATATACGGGTCTGGTCTAATATCATGATCATCTTTACAACATGCAATGAACATACATTTGAAATCTAGTTATCAATTACTTTGATTCGTTCTTTAATTAAGATAAAAAGGCACAAATTAATCCAATTAATTCAATTTATCTTAAATTCATCCAATCATCCTTGAATTACCATCATCCATAATTTTAAACAAATTAAATAAATTAATTTTATTTAAATTTTGTAAGTACACAAGTATACTTGGAGGCAATGACATGTACTCATCCAAACTACCTGACATGAACCTTATGCTTGTACATTCCCTTAGCATCCAACATACATGCATGGTTGGTAATTACATGGCATGTAATATCAAACAAATGACACAAAGAACATAGGTGAATTACACTGCATGTGATCCTCTTGATGTGCGCGGAGTACACAGTAAGCAAAGACCATTCACAACTTGCAGATTTGGAATGTAATGCAGAAATTAATTAAATATATAATTAACAATCTTGTAACATGGCATGTACTATCAAATAAATAACACGCAAAACACATATGAATAGGTTTGATTATATATTTAACTCTTCTATCCATGTTAAATTAAGCACACTATTTACGGTAGACTACACGGCATGTATTGAGTTACACAGCGTGTAATCTATTCTGTCAGGGCCTACGGCACATGCCTAGGGACCGGGTGTGCAGCCTGTCACAGACATGTATGAGGTACACGATGTGTATCCATCGTACATGACGTGTGGCCTCGAAGTTGCACAGCTTTTCAATCCTCGTGTCTTGTAGAAAATAAAAAACACACTTGGACACCCTGTGTTGTCCATTATAAAGACACAAGGACTACACATCGTATACACGTGTTACACATCATGTGGTTCTTAAAAATGTATGCCAGCCTGTCCAGGTCTATGCGTAGATCTGCTTTTATTGGATCGCCGATCTTTATCGGACTGATCTAATATCGATGTGGGATACAGTGAGATACACGGTTACACGATGTGTAGATTAGGGTACACGTCATGTAATCTGGTGTTATCCAGACAAAACCTTTAGCATCTCCAGATAGCATTTTTGAATGTCTCTTCATTTTAACTTAACTCGTTTATTGGTTATGTGAGTGAGAATAAAGAAAGGGAAGAGAAAATGGTGTTTGGATTTCAAGAATGAATAGATCTGAAGTGAAAAAAAGTTGAAAATGAATGTCCTTTGATTAACCGTTAATAAATAATTATAAATTAACCATGTGAGCTCTCTGATACCACTTATAGGTTTTGGACGCAGTGGAAGTGCATATTTGGCATGGACAAATCTGTTTTTTAGTCCTAATTTATGAATAATATGAGTTGTACATAACAAATGACGCCATGATCAATGGAATTCGTAGATTACTTACTTGATTAAACATTAGAACCAGAAGAGAAGGATCTTCACATGTAATTTATAATTAACTTATAAACAAATCTAAAATTACTTGAACTTGTAATTCTTTCTTTGTTGATGATCTGGTTGACTCGGTCTCTTTGTTTTGTTGTTGTGTTGTAGGATCCAAGTGTAGAATCCCTCTGACGGTAATCTACACATGCACCACGAGCTTTGAACATTGTTGTAGAATCAACAGGTTCTAACACGGATGATCCTGATCACTTGTGTCGTTCGTGGTTGATTGTAGAAGAATTCTCTTAGAAAATTCTTGATGTTCTCTTGATGGATTGAAAGAATAGGAGAGAGCACATGTTAGATCTTTAGAACTCTCTCTATGTCTTGAGAGAGCTTCTCTCTATCCATTGTACACAATGAGTGTGTCTATGGAAAGTGATATAATTAGATATTTATTATGGAAGATTTAGGGTTAGCAATCAATACATAGGACCCTTTCCAATTTTATTATTCTTTGTTGAACTCACGTCTAATAATAATACAAATATTATTATTATTCACTTGACATGTGCATCACTTAATAATATATAAATAAATATCATTTACATCATTTCCAACCAGATCATTAATCTCGGTTCGCTTTATCCTCCTTGGCATTCACTGGACCTTGAATGATGACTATTTATTTAACAAATAAATATCATTTCATTATTCACCTATATAATAACTATTAAATTCATCAAACCTTGCAAATAAATACTTATTATTGTTATTTAACTCACTTATTCTTTCGAATAACTTGTAATTAAATCTTAGTGGTCAACCAAACCCGAATAAATATTAAACCACAAAACAAAAATAATATTTATTCTAACTTGTTAAATTCAACATTGAATTTAACTAAGATTCTGGATACACTTAGTGTGTGACCCTCTAGGCCTCTTTCTCGGTGAAAATAGGTAGAGACACCTAAAGTTCAAGGTTAGCATCTAGCAACACGTCAAGAAACCCATAAATAAAGAAGTTAATGTCGCAACGATATGAAACCACCTAGGATCGCTTACTGTGTAATATAATCCTTTTATCATGATATATCCAATCAAGAAGGTTGCATACTGGTGTCATCAACTCGTGTGTTTAATGCCTCTTTCTTTGACTTTATATAAATGAACTTACCCACAGAACACCGTGGTCAGGGATTTATCTTGGTAGTTTCTTTCCCATTAAAGGGCCTAAGATATCAACTTTTGTCAAGGGACAGAAGGGATAAATCTTTTCTCACATTATCCATTAATGCAATATCACTCGTAATGTACTCAATGTATCATATTTTGTTGCGAACATATTTTGTAATGGTTTTCATGAATACAACAAAGTATGTGACTTATGGTATTCATTAATGACAATCTTAAAGTCTAAGGATCAATACAGATGTTCACTAATAGGAACATCAAATGAAACATAAAAATTGAATTTCTTACTGGTGGGTTTGTTCTCATAACCTCCCTTCTTAGAGATTACCAAGGGTGAACGTCGTGAGAAGGTGTCTCAATGTCTTATGAGCCTCCTACCCCTGATAGCTTGTATCGTGTGTGTCTCATCAAACAATATCATCTGACCATAGAACATGGGTTTAAGGAATACTATCATAGCATTTAAAGTATCTCATCATAGCAAGGAACTGTTATATACTTTCGACATGGCATGTATCCTTAGGACATTATCACATACTATGTCATATAGAGGAACAATCATGATGTGATAAGAAAATTCATTAATATTCATCAATGAATACATGTAATCATCAAGTACTTAGAAGTTGGTTCTATGGAACCAACTCCAACATCATCATAACACCGCCAGGGGGTTACTGACTATGTTCCCACTCTATCCCACTCTAGTCGCTTTACCTGTACCCTATCAATGTCTCCATAAAGCTAAAAAAACTCAAACTACCCAAAATTCCTCAAAACATCTTCATATGTTGAAGAGATATTCACCAACATGTACTATAAGAAAAAATGCATAGAATGAACTACTTGCATGTCTGATTCTGACACCCAGGTGAGAATATATGGAAAACACCAGACTACCTAGTACACTGCATGTACTCCTCTGTACTTGTGAGCCCCGAGTAGTATTAGAGTATATATTTCCACTATAAAGTCATGTATGATCGACCAAAATAGCATGTCTTGGTAAGGTACATGACATGTGGAACCTTTAGATTAAGTCGTGTAGGTTTGACCTACACAGCATGTCTTGGTAAAGTACATGGGATGTGAAACCTTTGGATAAATTCAAGTGACTCCATTGGCCTGGGTCTTGTGACATCCACATATACGGTGTGTTCTCCTCCTATACATGGCATGAAAAATCTGAGAGGTAGTCAGTGTGTATTCTATCATTATGTGAGTCATGTAGCCCAAACAGATATGGTGTGTGATCCTTTATTACATGCCATGTACACCCGATCGAAAGCCTGAGTGCATACTCATGTGGTCAAGTCGCATCCTCCTAATGGAAACGACCCCCCCCCCCATCCCATATGGTGTGTTAGGTCAGAGTGATAGTTCAGTGTGTGCCCTAGTACATGCTAGCTCATATGGCTTGGAAAACATGGTAAGTGACATTGAATCACGCACCCTGTGATATTTAGTTACACACGCAAACTCAAGACACTGTTAGGTGTTATACACATTATGTGTTATAGACTCACATGCTACATGATATTTATCATTCTGTGGGAGCCCTAACACCGCACAAAAAAGAGAGAGACAATGTGCGACCTAGAGGGATACACACTGTGTAGTCAGGAAATCTACACCAGATCTGTTTTCTCTACTATTTTCTCCACTATTACTTCCATTGTTCATCCTAACCACTTTCTTCACCCCTCTGATGGTCGTCCACATCATCTTTGATTGTCGCATTCATCCTCAAATTGAAATATCACACCAGTCATTGCCTCTTATCTAATTCTCTTCTAAAACACCGGTTAAGGACCCTTCATCGTGCTCCGACCATCATCGCCTCACCAGAGCTCCACCGTCACTGTTCAGAACATCCAATAGTTGTTCCCTCCATTAACCTTGCGCTCAAGTCTCTCTGATGTCGTTCTAGCTACAACGTCATCCTAAAGATACTCATGTTGGACTTTCGTCCAATGCAATGTCAAGTAGTGATAGTTTGCTGTGAAAATAGAGAGATGATGAGGAATCTCATAGAAGAGGGAACGGTGATTAGTGTGATCCTAAACAACCAAGGTTCTGGTCAAAGAACATTTTTCAATGAACGCATAAGATCCATACGCGACATTTTTCGCAAGAAAAAACAGGTGGAATTCACAAAAGTAAGAACAATCCATAAAGAAGAGTTAGCAACAATCCATCAAAAAAGTTCACATGGGCGAATAGTCACAAAACTGATATTCGATAATTCATGGATTATCAAATATTCCTAATAAGATAATTCCACAACAAAACATATGAAGAACATGAAGATTCAAATTTTTCAAAATGAGAGAAATTCTATGAAGAGAACAAATATCATCATACTTTAGAAAAAAAAATCAAGCACAAAGGATAATCAAGGAGCATACCCGAAAGCTCAGAGTCAATGAATATTTTTCATAATGAAAATTCAAAATAAATCACACAAAGAATGAATCAATCAAAGTTAATAAACATCATACCTCAATGATGAAATCATCAAAGCTTCGATTTGCTCGACAACGCCACGAGATATAATCATTATCACCACACGCATCCACCTCCACTCAGCTATCCACTGTAGCTCCCACTCGAAGAATGATCTCCCCTCTCAAATTAATAATGTTCTATCATTGGTGAATGTAGAAAACCTTAGAGGAAGGGTTGAAGATGATTTTATAGAGTGAAGCTATGATTAACCAAGTGTTTAATTAAAACCCAAAACTGACTCGGCCCTAGGCCGAAACCCAGGTACTTAAATATTATACATCTCCTAATTATAAAATATCATTTTATACACAATTGAAGTATTAGAATTTCCCTCCATGACTCAATCTATAACATATTGATCCTCCCATGCACAGGATAAATATTTATTTATTAAATAAATATTAAATATCCCCTAAAAACAACAATCTTGGAACTTCACTGGAATTCACCCTGAGTGTAATCATCATGACTCAAGATCGATGAAGCCATCAGATTTTTTTTTTTAGATCATATACTATAATGAATTTTCCATTTTACCCTTTATAAGATTTGAGACTCCAAAGCTCAAGAAGACATGACATACAAGGAAGGTCTTGACCTGTAATAACCTGCAACATACATGCACCTCCAACACATGATATATCCATCAATCACTATAAATATATAAATAACCAACTATAGAACAAATGTACCCATGAGGCTATAACCACCCAGAATAATTCCACACGGGAAACCTCCAAGGAAAACAAATACAAAGTCATCGCCATCAAGTATAACAGACACATATAATAAGGGAAAGCACCTCCTTGTTGCAGGGACGCCAGTATCGAACTTCGTTTACAATTGTCTCTATAACGAAGTGATGTACGCCACTATGCATCGGCTCAACCAGCTCTACGCCCACCAAGATCACCACCAAATTGTGCATCATCTACACAATCATTAAAATTATCTCTTATCAATTGGTAGGTTTAATTCGTGAGTACTTTGAGGTAGGTAATCGAACTAAGCTTCTGGTGGTAGTGGCTAAGTATCCTAATATATTTCTTAATGATTTATAAGGATTGCTTTCAAAGAGGGATGTGGAATTCTCCATTAATCTTTTGTCTATGATCAATTTTTTACTGCATGACACTTGCAGAGTTACAGGAACTGAAGATGCAATTGGGAGAATTAGAGAAGAAATGATTTATTCGGTTTGGTGTTTCAACTTGGGTGGCACCGATGTTATTTGCTAGGAAGATTGGTTGTAGCATGTGGTTGTGTGTTGACTATCAGAAACTGAATCAGGTGACAATAAAGAATAAATATCATTTTTCACACATTAATGATTTGTTTGATTAGTTGAAGCAAGCTCGATAGTTTTCCAAAATCGATCTTCGATAAGGGTATCATCAACTAAGATTAAAGGAGCAATGCATTCCAAAGATGGCTCTCCAAAGTCGATGTAGTCATTAAAGTTTCTGGGTTATGACTTTCGGTTTCACTAACATAACTCCAGTGTTCATGACTTTGATGAACTCAATCTTCCGCACATATTTGGACACATTTGTGGTAGTATTTGTGGATGATATCTTTATTACTCATGGTCAAAGGAAAACCAGAAGAGATTTCTGAAAATGGATTTATGAATTTTTTGAGAACATAAGATGTATGCAAAGTTCTTTAAATGCCACTTTTAGATCCAGGAAGTGAGATTTCTGAAACATGTTGCTTCTGGTAAACGAATTTTTATGGATCCTGACACAATGAAAGTTGGGGTGTCTTGGAAGAGGCCCAACAATGTTTTTGAAATCCAAAGTTTCCTTGGGTTGGCTAGATATTAGGGGAGGTTTATTCGAGATTTCTCTAAGTTGGATTCTCCTACAAAAGCCTTGAATCGGGAGGGAGTGAAGTTTGAATGTAACAAGAAATGTCAAGAAGTCTTTGAAGATCTGAAGAAAATACTTGTACGTCATTTTTTTATTCTACCTAACCCATAAAATTGTTACATGGTGTACGATGATACTTTTAAAGTAGATTTGGGGTGTGTTCTTATGCAAGGAGATCAAATCATAAAGTATACATTGAGAAAATTGAAACCATATGAGAAGAAATATCATATGCATGATTTGGAGTTAGCTACAGTGGTATATGCCATAAAGAGTTGGATGCATTACTTTTTTAGTGAGAAGTTGACGACCTACAAGGATGATGAGAGTTTGAAGTACATCTTCTTGAAATGGGATCTCAATTTGAGGTAGCAAAGATGGTTAAAGTATCTTTAAAATTTTGATGTTGAACTCACTTAAAGGTCTAGGAAAGGGAATGATGTAGTTGATGCTTTGAGCTAGAAGATTTCAACTCAAGCAATGAAAGAAGTTAAAGAGTTGTGGCAATTGATGGGAATGTTGGTTATTTTCCATTTGGAAATTGACTAGAATGAGAACATCCTAGTTCTATCCAGTTTGAATGTGATATATATGTTGTTGGAGCAAGTAAAGGAGTCACATTTACTTGATTATCAGTGTAAGGGAATGTGAGATACCTTAAATGGTGGAGTTATCATTGATGGGTGGAGCATAGCGTCACACTAAACCCTTAATTTCAAGGGACGAGTGGTTGTTTTTGTGCATTTGAGGAAGCAATGGAGAGCTTTTATCATTTGAGTTGGGTGGTACACCATGGTATCACAAAGATGTATCATGATAGTTGAGTATGTTTCTCATTTTTTGGTGAGTCAACAGATGAAGTAGAAGCATCAACGATCAACCAAGTTATTACAACCTCTACCCATACTGACATGTAAGTGGAAAGAGATTTCCATAAACTTATGATGAGACTGCCTAGATCACCACAAAATCATGATTTTATTTGGGTGGTGGTGGATCGACACATAAAACCGACGCATTTCTTTCCTATTTGGGAAACACATTCAGTTGTAGATCTTGGTAAATTATATGCTAAGGAAGTTGTGAGACTTCTTGGAGTTTTGAAGTCCATCATCACAGATAGAGATCCTCATTTTATATTTAGATTTTGTAAGGGGCTTCAGAATGTTATGGGTACTCAGTTGAGGGTGAGTCATTCAAATGGGCGGGTGAAAAGAATTATACAGATCTTGAGGGATATGTTTCGAGCGTACTTGCTTGAATTTGGAAGATATTGGGAAGATCATCTATCGTTGGGGGAATTTGCCTATAATAATAGTTATCAGTCTTTGGTTCATATAGCATTGTTTGAGGCTTTGTAAAATAAACATTAAAAGTTGCCACTATGTTAGGTTGAAACAAGTAAGAAGTCGCTTTTTGGACTAAACTTGGTATAGGAGAAAACATATAAGATTAAAGTGATTTGAAAGTGTATAGCAACAACACAAATTCGATAGAACTCTTATGCAAATAAGCGACGAAGACCCGTGAGGTTTGACATTAGAGATCACATCATTTTGTGAGTGTCTCCTTATTTGGGACAATATCATCTTGGGAAGCAACGAAAGTATGTACCGCATATGTAGGTCCATTTAAGGTTGTGGAATGGAATGAAGCAATGTATCATTTTTTCAATACCACAAAGTTATGTAGTTATTCACAATGTCTTTCATGTTTTTTAATTGAAAATTTACCAACTGAATTCATGTCACGACATAGATTGAAGTGTGGGGGTGCTACTTATACAGAGAGACCACTTTGGATGAAGAGATATCCACCATCGCGTACTATATGAAAAAATCCATAGAACGGACTATTTGCATGTCCGATTCTAACACTCGGGTGAGAAGATATGGAAAACACTAGACTACCCAGTACACTGCATTTACTCCTCTGTACTTGTGAGCCCCAAGTAGTAGTTGAGCATATATTTCCACTATACAATCATGTAGGCTCGACCAAAACAGCATGTCTCGATAAGGTACATGGCATGTGGAACCTTTAGATTAAGTCATGTAGGTATGGCCTACACAGCATGTCTTAGTAAGGTATACGGCATGTGGAACCTTTAGATAAAGTCAAGTGTGTAGTCCTTTGACCTGAGTCTTGTGACATCCACATCTACGTTGTGTTCTCCAGTCTGAGTGTAATCACCATGACTCAAGATCGATGAAGCTATCAAAAAAAATTGAGATCATATACAATAATGAATTTACCATTTTACCCTTTGTAAGATTTGAGCCTCCGAAGCTTAAGAAGACATGACATACAAGGGAGGTCTTGGCTTGTAACAACCTGCAACATACATGCATCTCCAACACATGATATATCCATCAATCACTATCAATATATAAAAAAATTGTAGAACAAATGTACCCATGAGGCTACAACCACCCAGAATAATGTCACACGGGCAACTTCTAAGGAAAACAAATACAAAGACATCACATCAAGTATAACAGACGCATGTAATAAGGGAAAGCACCTCCTCGTTGTAGGGACACTGGGCTCGAACTCCGTCTACAATTGTCTCTATAACGAAGCATTGCACGCCACTGTGCGTCCGCTCAACCAGCTCTACACCCACCAAGATCACCACCAAATTGTGCATCATCTACACAGACATTAAAATAATCTCTTATCGATTGGCAGGGTTAGTTCTTGAGTACTTAGAGGCAGGTAATTGGGCAAAGCTTCTGGTGGTAGTGGCTAAGTATCATGATATATTTCCTAATGTTTTGTAAGGATTGCTTCCGAAGAGGGATGTGGAATTCTCCATTAATCTTTTGACTATGATAAATTCAATTATTTACCTTCTTATTGCATGACACTTGCAGAGTTATGGGAACTGAAGATGCAATTGGGAGAATTGGAGCAGAAATGATTTATTCGGTTTGGTGTTTCAACTTGGGTGGCACCAATGTTATTTGCTAAGAAGATTGATTTTAGCATGTGGTTGTGTATTGACTATTAGAAATTGAATTAGTTGACAATAAAGAATAAATATCATTTGTCACGCATTAATGATTTGTTTGGTTGGTTAAAGCAAGCTCGATGGTTTTCCAAAATCGATCTTCAATCAGGGTATCATCAACTAAGATTAATGGAGCAATGCATACCGAAGACGGGTTTCCAAAGTCGATGTGGTCATTAAAGGTTCTTGGTTATGTCTTTCGGTTTCACCAACATGCCTCTAATGTTCATGACCTTGATGAACTCAATCTTCCCCACATATTTGGACACCTTTGTGGTATTATTTGTGGATGATGTCTTGATTTACTCATGGTCAAAGGCAGGCCATAAGAGACGTCTGAAAATGGATTTAGGAATTTTTTGTGAACATAAGATGTATGCAAAGTTCATTATATGCCACTTTTGGATACAGGAATTGGGATTTCTGAAACAAGTTGCTTCTGGTAAACGAATTTCTATGGATCCTGACACGGTGAAAGTTGTGGGGTCTTGGAAAGAGGCCCAATAACGTTTTTGAAACACAAAATTTCCTTGAGTTGGCCAGATATTACTGACGGTTTATTTGAGATTTCTCAAGTTGGATTCTCCTATAAAAGCTTTGACTTGGGAGGGAGTGAAGTTTGAATGTAACAAGAAATGTCAAGAAGTTTTTGAAGATCTGAAAAAAATATTTCAACATCGTTTTTTATTTTACCTAAACCAGAAAATTGTTACATGGTGTACGATGATACTTTTTGAGCAGATTTGGGTGTGTTCTTATGCAAGGAGATCAAATCATAGAGTATGGATTGAGAAAATTGAAACTACATGAGAAGAATTATCATATGCATGATTTGGAGTTAGCTACAGTGATGTATGTCATAAAGAGTTGGATGCATTGCTTTTTTAGTGAGAAGGCGACGGTCTACAAGGATGATAAGAGTTTGAAATACATCTTCTCACAATGGGATCTCAACTTGAGGTAGTGAAGATGGGTAAAGTATCTTCAAAATTTTGATTTTGAACTCACTTATAGGTCTGGAAAAGGGAATGACGTAGTTGATGCTTTGAGCAAGAAAATCTCAACTCAAGCAATTAAAGAAGTTAAAGAGTTGTGGCAATTGCTTTGAATGTGATATATATGTTGTTGGAGCAAGTAAAGGAGTCACATTTAGTGGATTCTCGGTGTAAGGGAATGTGAGATGCCTTAAATGGTGGAGATACCATTGGCTGGTGGAGCATGGTGTCACACTAAACCCTTCATTTCAAGGGACGAGTGGTTGTTCTTGTGCATTTGAGTAAGTAATGGAGAGCTTTCATAGCCTCTGAGCGGCGTCTGCTCCCTCTCCCCTCGGCCTAGGGTTTCTTTTTCGACGGCGAGCGGGAGGGGGGATTTTCTCTGGTGCCTACCCCTCCACCCCCCTCCTTTCATCTCGCCTCTTCCTCCCCTTTTCCTCTTTCTCTCGCCGATTTCGATTTCTCTTCGGTGCTCAGGGTTTCTGAATTTCACTGTTGACAACATTCAAGATGGCGGTCGGTGGTCCTGTCGAAGTGTGTGTTGTCGAAGCCCTCGGCCACTCAATCCAATACTCTGACCCCTCGTTCCTCTGCGACTCTCCAAGGCGGATCAGGAGCGGTGGTCACATGGGGGTTTTGGGTTATGAGGTTTGGTGGTCGACGGTGTCCCAGCACGGCCTGAGTCGGCTCTCTCTTGTGAAGATGGTTTCTCTTTTGATGTTTCTTCCTCATAGCCAGTGGTGGAGGTGGCGATCGTCGGTGTTGGAGTGGTCATGATTACGAGATCTCTTTCGAGGCCTGAGTCCGTTCTTTTCTCTGCTCTGGCGCCAGGATTCCACCAATCATATCTTAGTTAGATATGTGTGGTGGTTTTTACTGTGTTTTGGGATGTGAGTTCGAACGGCCAACGGTGTCCCAGGGAGCATCTCTTGTGATGGTCTCTTATGTATCTTCAGGTCTGTCGGGTTGGTCTTCTACTTGGTTATGGTTCTTCATCATCGGGAGGTACTCGGATGTTCAATGGTGGTCTGCCAATCTCCAGCTATCGCTCCCTCTCTGCTCTGGCTCCTAAGTTCCATCGCTCCCCCCCAAGTGTGGTTTGGTGCGGCGGTTCTCTAAGTGGCTTTGGGATGTGTTGTTCGAGCAGCCGGTGGTGATTCAGGAGGCTCAACCAGTGCAGCCAACGATGGTGATTTCGACGGTTTAGGGTGATTTCAGGTGATGTTGTCTTTGTCGTGGTGTTTTCCGGCATCCAGCGATGTTCGGTTCAGCGGCAACGACTGGCACGGTACGGGGTTTCTATTATGTGAGTCTCGGTGTTCTGAAGTCTTTTGTGTTCTGTGAGGATGGTTTGATGTTGCGGGGATGATGGACGGTGGGTTCTCATTTCAGGGAAGGGGAGGCGACAGTGGTGATTTTGACTGTCAAGGGGCGCGACCCGAGGTGCTTCGGTAGGACGATGGCTGGTGGGTTTCGTCGGCATCTCGAAAATCATTCAGTTCTGGCGGTTTTAGGGTGACGACGGTAACTGGGGTAATCAATTGTCTGTGTTGTGTTTTTTGATGATGGTGATTCGTTTCAGAGAGCATGGATCAAGGATCTCGCGGCCCAAGGCGATTAGATGATGCTGGGATCGATGCAATATTTTCAAATTTTGAATTTGGCGCTTTGGGGTGTATTGTTTTGTGAATTCTGAATCTGGTTTTATGTCTAGTTGCGGTATGGTTTTACAAACAACAAAAAAAATGGAGAGCTTTCATCGTTCGAGTTGGGTGGTACACCCTAGTATCACAAAGATGTATCGTGACAGTTGAGTATGTTTCTCAATTTTTGGTGAGTAACAAATGAAGGAGAAGCGTCAACGATCAACCAAGTTATTGCAACCTCTACCCATACCGACATGAAAGTGGAAAGAAATTCCCATAACTTATGATGAGATTGCCCAAATCACCAAAAAATCATGATTTTATTTCGATGGTGGTGGATCGACCCATAAAACCGATGCATTTCTTTCCTATTTGGGAAACACATTCAGTTGTAGATCTTGGTAAATTATATGCTAAGGGAGTTGTGAGACATCTTGGAGTTTCGAAGTCCATCATCACGGATATAAATCCTCGTTTTATATTTAGATTTTGTAAGGGACTTCAGAATGTTGTGGGTACTCAACTGAGGGTGAGTCATTCAAATGGGCATATGAAAAGGATTATAGGGATATGTTTCGAGCGTACGTGCTTGAATTTGGAAGATATTGGGAAGATCATCTATCATTGGGAGAATTTACCTATAATAATAGTTATCAGTCTTTGATTCGTATGGCATTGTTTGAGGCTTTGTACGATAAACATTAAAAGTCACCACTGTGTTAGGTTGAAACAGGTAAGAAGTCGTTTTTTGGACTAAACTTGGTTTAGGAGAAAATAGATCAGATTACAGTGATTCGAAAGCGTACGACACAGAGTTGATAGAACTCTTATGCAAATAAGCGACGAAGACCCATGAGGTTTGACGTTGGAGATCACATCATTTGGAGTGTCTCCTTAATTGGGACAATATCGTTCTGAGAAGCAAGGAAAGTCTTTACCTCATACGTAGGTCCATTTAAGGTTGTGGAATGGAATGGGGAAGCAGCGTATCGTTTTTCAATGCTGCAAAGTTACAATGTCTTTCATGTTTCTTAATTGAAAAAATACCAATTGAATTCATGTCACGTCATGGATTGAAGTGTGGTTGACCTAGAAGGGGATGATAATTATATAGAGAGACCGTTGTGAACCATGGATCGATAGGAAAAGGTTTTAAGAGTATGAAGCATTTCCTTAATGCAATTTTTTTAGCAATGGTTCAATAGGAGACTTCGAAGAGGGAGACCCATATGTTGCATCAAAGGTCGAAGTTGTTCATGGAAGATGAAGTTCAATGAATTTCTAGGGGAAGAAAGACCAATAGTGGAGATAATTATAACACCCCCAATATGGTATGTAAGTTTTATTTTGAGTTTTTGGTGAATTTTGGACTAAAAAAGTTTTGGAGAATTTTTAGAGAAAGCATGGTTATGGTGCATAGTTATCTAACTGTGATCATGCAGGCCTAGTTTTAAGATAAAACCAAATGCATTGTTAGATTCACAGTTAGTCAAACTATGTTACCCAACCATGCGAGGAGAATTTTGGGACAATGGATATTACATGGCAAGGTTCGCGATTATGTAATCGTGCATGTTAACTAAGCATTCTGGAAAATCTCGGATGGTAAGAAATGCAAGGTTTCCATGGAATGTAAAAGATCTTGATGGAATTGGATTTCGATTATTGAATACGGATCTTTGATGACAAAAATCAAGTGATTTGATCAAGAATGAGACTAGCAATCTTAGATTTATGGAATTTTTGAATTTCATCATCTATGTACGTGGTTTCAATATGCTTTTGTCGTTTGGTCAAATCCATGATTGTGATGTTGATTGATAATAAATTATTGTTTGATTTATGAATTGATTTGCGTTAAATCAGGTGTACTGGATTTTGTAAACAATGATTTTGGAAAAAACGGATTTTTCCAACAAAAAAAAATGAGGATTTCTTATTAAAATATATTATTTTGAAAATTAATGACTTTTTTTAAATGATTGGTGATGAAATCGTTTATGTTATGGATTGAGCTATTCCTCAAGAAAACATGTTTTTCCAGATTTGAAGGATTTTTATACTCACTAATACCTTGATTGAAAAAGTGATTTTTGATTGATAGTTTTCTAAAGGGTGTGTTGGATTGTTTTTAAAACCCTCAAACCTATGTTCAAGTGGATGATTGCAAAGAAAAGGTCAAGGAGGCTTTGTAATGGTGTGAGCAACAATAGATATGATTGGAGCCATTGGCCAATTTTGATTCCATGTCGTTGTGCGTCATTGAGGTAAATGGATCGGAGGGTAAACGTATAGATGAGTGATGACTTTGCCCATACATTAGGTCAGGCAAGTGATCACTCATTTTGATTGGGCTTTGATCACTATCTAGTGGGCTCATTGTTTGATTTTTCATGTATACCTAGACACATGAATTATGGGATGATTAATTTGATAATGTGATATCATGTTTGGGAAAATGTGTGAATTTTTTTTGAAAGTTGTTTATAGAGGGAAACATGGAGTTTTTCTAGGAAAGGGTTTCCAAGATGGAAACCGAGGTTTTTGAAAAAAGGGAAAACGAGAAGTTCACTAAAAAAGAAGTTTCACATATACTCTTAACTTATGTTTGTTCTGATTTTATAGTCTTTTTAAGTGGCTAATGTAAGTGAATCACTAAGCAATTTAACACAAAAGTTTCACTTTACTTTTAAATGTAGCACTGCCATCGAGTTCGATGACATTACTTTCAAAGTAATCTCCTACACTAGATAGAGGCGTAATGCAATAAGAGTAAAAATAAAATAAAATAAAATAACCAAACAACTAAAAAAATTAGTGTTTAATTATATTTATATTGAATTATGAATGCATTGAGAAGCGGTTGATGAAGTAAAATCAAACAAGAGATTTACCTGAACAAAATTGATGAAACAAAATGGCTAGAGGTAGAGCTGAATGAGTTCGTCGCTGACCACCGAAGGGGTCAGCACCCCGAGATCCGTGAAGAGAAGAGTCAGATACTGAGGAGGCGTATAATCACGTGCAGATGTTTCAACTTCAACCTTCGCAGGGATAGGCACCCCAAAATCAATCAAACGCAGAGCAGGGCCCAGGTCATGTTGATCCAATGGATACAAACGCGCAAACTGTGCCACAAAATCTCAAAAATTAAGCCACCAATGGTTTCAAAATTACAAAATAACAACTACATAAGGTAATTTACGCCAATCTGGGACATTGAGCTTTTAAAATGGCATCAAAACACCAGGTCATGAAATTAATTCAAATTAAGGATCTAAGTCTGTTAATGAACATTAATGTCCTTCCCTGTAAAACTTATTTAATTGTAATGGCTAAATGTAAATATGTTGAGTGCAATAACAAATGTGCTAAGGTCGCGTTGGAACATTGGAACAGTGACCTGGAAAGAGGGATGAGTAAGTGAACAGTTAGAAATCATGTTTGTTGCGAGGTAGACAAAGAGATAAAGAGGGTGTTAATTTCATCGTTCAGAAAATAAATTTTACGGACATAATTGTCCCTGGCTTTATGCATAATTCATAAGAACTAGTGTTGTAACATATATTTTTATTATTATATATTTATATTATTTAACATATTTCATTAGGCCTTTTTCATGCTTACCAAATAAACCATTAACTCGCCAAAGAGACTTCCCGCATAGAAAACGTAGCCTAAGAGTTGGTTCTAAATGTGTTGAATGTATTGAAAATCGATGTTACTTTTTATTTACAATTGCATCCAATAAACTTACAATTAACCATTTTCTTATTTGCAACGAGATGAATTTTATGAGAATGCCATTTCTATCAATTAACAAATTTAGATGTTTAATTTGGATTGATTTCAGGACTGGGCCCTTTTATGAGCATGTAAACATTGACATCAGGAGAAAAACAATAAACGAACCTTGTAGCTCTCAGCAGCCACATAGACCGGCTTGTTCATACTGTGGGCCACCAACGCGATTTGGTACGTACCCATCATGTTAATTATGCCTCCACTCTCAACCACACCGTCAGCTCCAACAAACACCATGTCAACCTCGTCCATGGAATAAGCAACTGCGGAGTCTATCAGAAGCTTCACGGGAACATCGAGCTTCGCCATCTCATTGGACAACCGCAGCCCAGTTCCATCTGGCCTCCCCTCTGTGTTTTAAAGCATGCAAGTGCTAAATCAATTTTCATTTTTTAATCATTTGTTAGGTTTCGAATCAATATAGTTCAAGTCCACCTGCTTATAGCCAGCAGCTCAAATTTTCAACCATTATAGTTCAAATACATCAATATAGTTTAATTAAAAAATGCCCAAAATTCAAGGTAGGGAGCAGAAAGGAAACCTGTGCAAAAAACTCGAAAATTCTTCTTGTTTTGTGCTGCGGTGCTCAGAACCTCCAAAACAACTCTTGAGAAACCATGGACCAAAATGGTACAACCATCAAATATGAAATCTTGGCTAAGCAACCCAATGACCCTGCGAGCCTGCATCATGCAGGACCCTCAGTGGTTGTTTAATCTAATATGAGTACATGAAAACATATATTGATTGGGTATAAAATTAAACAGTCCCCTCACCTTACAAGAAATCTCTCCAAACTTTTCAGCACGCTCGATCAACCGAGACCTGGCAGACTTAAAGTCCTCGTATTCTAAAGCAGTTGTCCTTGTCACGAAACACATAAAAAGATCGCAGCCTGCTGCCAGCGAGATGGAGGTTGTGTCCCAAGACTGGGATGCAGGTGTGAGGTTCAGATCAAAACAAAATCAGATAGAAATAAAAGACCTTCAAAAGGGCCTAAGATTAGGTAGTTTATGCATCATCGCAAATTTGTCACATTGGTTATTTCTTGAGAAGATCTTGAGATATTTTAAATCTGCAGGACAGTAAGGGTTGTTTTTTAAAAACTCCAATTCTCTGTTGCTGAAGTCTGCTTTGATGCTAAATGGGCGGGTAGTTCAGATAACAGATGGCCTGCTGATGGTTTATGCTTCATTATGGTTAAGCATTTGATTTCTTGAAGGTCTGATCTGAATAGACGGCCTTGTTTCCACCACTACTAAACTAAATTAGCTTGGAGCTGTGCTCCATGAAATAGACATTTTATATCCAAGCCACCATTTCAATGAAATGGAGATATCAATACTACGAATGCTTCTGCCTATCCAGTTTATCCTTCAAAAACAAAACACTTAGATAATCGTTATCACGTTGTTTATGATCGGATCATTACTAAATATTTTAAGTTGACATTTGAAATTCTGCTGAGGGTGGCATTATTTCATACATTTGCTTCATTTAGCTTAATTCTCGGTCGTGATGGGGATTGGATTTTAGAGTGCACGTTAACCTATAAGGAGAGCAGATACCAACAAAACAAAAGAAAAGCAAAGTAATCATAGCAGAAGAGAAACTAACTTTAAGACAATCGGAGGCCTTCTTCAGCTCGATCTCGAGTTCCATCATGGTGGTAGCCTGGCTGGACTTAATGACGAAGGCCAGGGCCCTGATAGCGGCAACGGCCTCTGCTAACTCGGGCTGCTTGCGCCAGTTGTTGAACTCATCGATGACGCTGGCAGTTGTGCGGGAATCCGAGGAGGTGTGGTCGACATGGGTCGGAAGCGGGTCCGGGGGGGCGGCGACGGCGGCCTCAGCCTGGGCAAGCCAATCGCTGGTTACGACACCGTGGTGTGCAGCCCTGGTCTGGTAATATGCCGAAACTTTCGTATTAGGGTCGGAGTTCTGGACCGTTTCAGACATGGAAGGATGATCAGTAGACGTGCGGAAACGTTGCTCGGGCTTTGAGCCGTTCTTCACGCCCTGCCGTCTATCAAGTATGAATGAAGCCGATCTCCCCCACATTACATCCCCGTGCCACCCTCTCCGTTCCTTACCAGTCTCCCACCCTTTACTGTGTTCCCAAATTTCCAGATTCAGTGCCGACGATAGAGCGGTGAAGCGTAGACTGGTGGTGGGCTGGCCCAATTCTATGTAGTTTGAGCCCGGTCGGATAGGATGACTGGGCCAGGCTTGGCTCGCACCCGGTGTACTGTCCAGGCCAAGTTGAGACATGCACTCATATAGTTCCATATCAACATTTATAAAATAACTCGTTAGGAGAATGCGTTATTTATAATCATTTTCTGTTTTGTTGTTTTTAACATTATATGTTATGATAATCATCATCGCGATATTAAAGTACTTAATGTTACAACTCTAGTTGAAAATTTTTACAGACGGGTTATGATGTAAAATAATCATGCAACAGACGGGTTATGATGTAAAATAATCATGCAAAAGACTTGTAAACGGTATTAGTTATATATAATATTTTCCTAGAACCTTGTGTGATACAAGCCAAGCACAAAAAGATTTGGACTTAGCAGTGATTTTTTTTTACTACTGGCGGCGATTTAACCCGCTGCTATATTGTTTTACGATAGTTATTTAAACCGCCGTTATATTGTTTAGTGGCTGTTATTTAAACCGTCGCGTATTTCCCTGTCGGCAATCATTTAGCACCATTCATCAATTTTAGGTACTTAACGAAAATTTTGTATTTTATTGGCAGCGGGTTTTTTTTTTGAAAAAAATGGGGTAAATTAACACAATCGCCGCTAAATTATTTAGCACCGGTTTACTTTCTTGGAGGTAAAAAGTAAATGAAACCACCTTAACCGCCACCTAAAAAAATAGCAACAGTTATGTTCAGTTGTGGTTATTAGAAATCACTGCTAAACATATTAAATAAATTTTTAAAAAAACTACTAAATAAAAAATAATATGCATACATCAAACTTAGTCATACAATAAATTAAAACATAAATACACAATAAATTTGTCGTACATCCACATTCATACATCTACAGTCATAAATACAGAACCATCGGTCAACCATAAATTCATTAATCACACACACACACACACATACATACATATATATATATATATATATATATATATATATAACATGTCCAACATCCACCATCAATCCATGACAAATATGTTCATCCCACCACCTCCACTACATCCAACTACCTCCATAGCTCGAGTCATCATACGCGAAAACGACTGCATCATGTCATCAACTGGAACAAACAAAGATAGAAATCAGAACTTAATATATTAAATAAGAATTATAGTATGATCATTAATAATATTTAACCATACCACAAAAACTACAAGTCATCATGGCTGCCTTATGAAGAGTGTCGAAGATTAGTACAATCAACCTCCTGCCTACTGCCATCATCTATCACCTACAATACAAACCAAAACATTTAAGAAAAGAAATACAAAACATAATATGCACAGAATGTATTTATAATTTTGCACATAACATTTGTTATTTTGTTAATCAAACAGATGATGATTTAACATAAAATAAATAACATATCATGCATAACACTTTGAAGCATAAACTTACATATTTAAGATATGATTCAACACTTGGAACTCAAAAGAGATAAATATATAATAATCTAATCGGTTTTTAAACCGACATGCGATGTGTTTTAAATTACTCAATAAACAAAGTTTAGATATTGATATGACAATATTTTCTATATTTCAAAAATATTTAAACGATGGTTGTCTCATGATTTCACGTCAATTTGATGTCGTTTGCTATGACTTTGACCACTACGTGCACATTTTAGTGTTTCAAAACACTAAAAACACGTTTACAGGTATCCCAGACAAACTGTAACTTGGATTTATGTGGTGTCGGTTCCTACATTTCACAAATCAATCTATGATCATTGTCCTATGATTTCATGATCATCCAACGTTGTTTGTTTGGTTTTGATCCCCGACGTACATTTTTAAAGACATTAATATCTTTTAAAACTGTTTATTGAATCATTCTGAGCACACCGCGCATCAAATGAACGCGTTGTCTGCTCATACACATCACAAATAATTCAACCACAACCATCTCATTATTTCACATCAATCTGAGTTTGTTTCCTGTAATTTTGACCGCTACACGCATGTTTTAATGTTTTAAAATACTAAAAACGCGTTTACAGGCATCCCAGACAAACCATAACTCAAATTGACATGAGGCCGATTCCTATATTTCAAAAATCAATATATGGTGGTTGTCCTATAATTTCATGGCCATATGATTCCATCTTCTTTGTTTTGACTCCCTGACGCATGTTTTAAAGGCTTTGATATCTTTTAAAACTGCTTATTGAGTCATTAAAAGCACGCTGCACTTGAATGTCTGTGTTGTTTACTCGTACATGTCAAAAATAATTTAACGGTAGTTGTCCCATAATTTTACATCAATGTGAGATTGTTTGCTACGAGTTTTGACCGTTATATGCACGTTTTAGTGTTTTAAAACTCTAAAAATGCATTTACAGGCATCCCAAACAAACTGTAACTTGGATTGATGCTGAATCGGTTCCTACATTTCATAAATAAATCTACAGTTATTTTCCTACAATTTCATGGTCATTCAACATTGTTTACTTGTTTTTGACCCTCTGACGCACGTTTTTTAAGACTTTGATATCTTTTAAAACTGCTTATTGAGTCATTCTAAGCATGTTGCATGTCAGATGAATGTGTCTTCTATTCATACATGTCACAAGTAATTCAACCACAGTTCTCCCATGATTTCATATCAATATAAGTTTGTTTCCTATGGTTTTGAACGCTATACGAACGTTTTAGTGTTTTAAAATACTAAAAACACATTTACAGACATCCTGGGAAAATCGTAACTCGAATTGATGTGGGGTCGGTTCCTAAATTTCAAAAATCATTATATAGTCATTCTCCTATTATTTCATGGTCATCCGATGTCATTTTCTTGGTTTTGACCCCCTACAATTTACAAGGCTTTGATATCTTTTAAAATTGCTTAATGAGCCATTTCGAGCACACCACACATCAGATGAACGTGTTGTTTGTCCGTACATGTCATAAATAATTCAACAGTGGTTGTCCCATGATTTCACATCAATATGAGATCGTTTTCTATGGTTTTTACTATTACACGCGTGTTTTAGTGTTTTAAAACACTAAAAATGCGTTTACGAGCATTTGGGACAAACCGTCCCTCGGATTGACATGAGGTTGATTCATGCATTTCAAAAATCAATCTACGATCATTATCATATGATTTCATGACCCTTCGATGAAATTTCATTAGTTTTTACCCCATAAAAAAACATTTTTAAAGACTTATATCTTTTAAATCTGTTCACCGAGTCATGGATTGTGTTTAAAATTTACTTCGGTAGGATGACCTATAAGGCTGACAATTTTCTCAGGATCATGCTCACCATCCTCTAAAATATAGAAACTAAGGAATTTTCCATTTCCAACTTTCACTAATCCTGTGTTTTTTATAAGATTCATATTCCTGCACTTTTTCTTTCAGCCTTGAAATTTCTCTTTGTGCTTCTCGATCAACGACACTGCTTGGACCCCCACTAGGTATAACAGTAAATGATGATAATGCCCTACCAAATACAACTAATTGAGTAGGACTATAACCCATACCCCATACACGCTCGAGATGTTCTTTCCCTAAAACGATTGCAATTGCATCATTCTAGGAAACCGATGATGACTGTGTAGAGTTCACATCCCATGTTTCTTGGATTTTAACTTGTTAATACAACAATATTAGAAATGTTTTTTTAAATTATCCGAACTTCATAATATTATCTAATTGAGAATTTTTTTATTATTATTGAATGCTATTTCATTACCATAAAAACATAATAATTTAAATAAATTATAACAACAAACAAGCCTAAAACCCAATTAATTGGGGTCGGATACATGGATCAAACAACTCCAATAGTGCTAATTGGCACCATTTAATCCATGTATCCGACCCCATTTAATTAGGTTTATGGTTTGTTTGTTGTTTCAATTTAGTTTTCATTATTAAGTTTTTATAGTAATTAAATAACATTAAATAGTAATGAAAAGTACTTACTCCAATGTATTTGGTAGGTTAATTCACAAAAAATGTCGTTAGGTTTCCTATGAACTTTAAGACACATCTCTGTCTAACCAACCAAGTGACCTAATTAACGATCCTTTATAAAAAAATATATACAAGTTAGAAAAAAAAACCATTAGTTATAATAAAATAATATAAATAATAATGGATAAAATACAACCAAGATTGTTCTTTTTCTAGAAAAACTCTATGACCCAGCGATATGTGAAATGATTTGTTTTTCAATATTCACTGTATTTTTTTAGATAATTCTTGAAAAAATAGAAAAATTAATAAAAAATATAATTTCATTGTGTTTATGTTATTAAGATATTGTGAAATATGTAATTATCTTATGAGATGCATCTCTGCTAATATTGATAAATATCTTTCATTGTTCACGAGACATGCCTTTATACACTTTCTCATACATTTGTCGAGAGCTCAGATATGTGTCATTAAACTCATGTCATAATATTCATTTAAAGTGTCTCTATTTCTTGCCCAAAATTTTTAGGGTCCATGGGCATGAGACAGAGTCAGGAACATTAAAATGAAAAAAATATCTAGAAATAAAAAACATAACACTTTATAAGTATATTAATAATTTTACTAATGTCTTTTTAATTAGTTATTAATGAATATTAAATTAATATTACCTTTAATTGGTTATTAAACACCTCATTTCTCCAAGCTATGAAAATATTCTTCTAATCTTTATAATTAATGAGAAATCTCACCATCACGAAAGCAGGTTGCCTAAGAATTTATCCACAGATTCCGAAAACATCACTGATAGGCACCCCAAACTCATTAAATGGAATGATATTTTTTATGTCTTTCGGGTCCCATACATCTATTGTGTTCATATTTATCTTTTGTTGTTATCTTTATCTGTTTGATAAATGCATTAAACAATTAATAAAATATATAGTTTTTTGTACAATGATATACATACCAGAAATGGTAACTCGCCAATATCCCCTAGATGGAGGGGTGACCAATTGCTCCATCGCCGACGATGCATCACACAGTGGGCTATAAATAACATATGGGGAAGTTGTTGGCTTACTACAAGTCTCTGGTATAACAGAATCACTCAGATCCATTAAAGTTGACGATAGTGGTGGTGTGCTATGAGATGTTGATCAGATAGGATCTCATTTTTTTGTTCTCAACATTCCTACAATTCAAATGGTTTATAATATATTTAATTTATAAAAAAATAAGTAAAATATTTTTGAAAAAAAGGAAAAAATAGAACAATGTATATATGTACGAAACACTTATAAATGATAAATTGTAATATAGTTTCATTACCAATTTATATATTCAGTTATCATCATATTAATTGTCTTCATTTTTTATCAAACTCCACTGTGATGATCACTTCATTTTCACCCTCTCTTGTAAGTTTTGTTGTTTCAATATTGTTAGGAAAAAATTATTGAATGTTCTGTGGTTGATGAGGTTCACTTCCACAAAGTACCAATTGACCTTCATCACCCACATCATACAAGTATCTCTATTTTAAGTGTACAACAAAAGTCCAACCATCATGTATTTTATCATCCCCCTAATAAAAAATCTTTGCTTGTGAAGCCAAGATAAATTGATCACATTTTTCATGCTCAACGGTATAGATCAAGTGAGAGAAGTTAATAGACATAGAATGTAACAAATCATACATTATACCCCTATCAATGTTGAAACACTTTAATTTTAATAAGACAATTAAAAATTGACCATGATAGTTTAATTTTATTATATAAATCATCTTTCCATAGTATCCCACCTCTATAAGTGTAAATACACTACTATTTAATCTTTTCAAACATTCTTTGTAACGACCCAAACTTTCATTAATGGAAATCCCTCTTAATCTAATTAAATTTATCTTTATGTAAAATGTTTATATAAAATGTCAACTTATTTGGTTTTATGTTAAGAATTGTGACCGTTGCTAATATAGTCATTGAATAGTGATCACATGATTAGTATAAATATAGAGCTTTAACAAATCCAATTTACTCAAACAAAGGAAGTAATGACCTCATCCAGTAGACGTTCCCTATACGAAGCCCATTTTTCAGAGCTCTGAAAAAAGGTGGTGTCATTGGGTTTCCCTCTTGACCAATCCCAAGCCGAGCTTGAATATTTTAAGCACGAGCGGGACTGCCTACGAGAGAAGTGAAAGTTGATAGAGATTACCACCCAAGCAATGTTATCTGAGCCACTACAAGAGTCTGTCACCATCACACACCTTACTCTTCGGTCTTATGCGAGTGTTATAAGGGGTTATATAACAAGACCTTAGCACTATGGTTATGTACATTATTTTTATATATAATAATGAATATACTTTTATTTTATTATTGTTACCTTGTAAATAGTTTTTAAAGCACAAATAATATTTTTAATTAATGTTCAACTAAGAAATATATTTTGATGAATTAATGGATTTTTGAATTAAATAATATTTTAATAGAATATTATTATTGTTATTAAATTAATTTTTATTAAATATAAATGATCGTATAGTTGTATGAATGCAATTGTAATTTTTATTAAGGTTTGAAATCCATTTTTGTCAAAACCCATGAATTTTCGATAAATGTTGGTTTTTATTTTAAAAGTGAAAATTAACATATTTATAAAATTATTTAGATAAAATGAATATTATTTCTGGAATTAGGATGTTGAAATTATCCAATGGTGAATTTTTCATAATTTTCTGAGACAGTCAAATTTTTGGGTGAAAATTAAATATCGTTTAAATATATAATGTGTTTTATGATATCATAATAACCCAATAGTGGTGTAATAAAATACTATAAACTTTATGTTAGGCCAATATATATTTTAACATTAAAATAATGTGATTTTGGGTTTGTTTTATTTATTTTACAAAGCTTTAGTGGACCCTTCAAGTCTTATTAAACATTTTGTCTTTTTAAATTGTTTTCCTTGGGAGTGTGACTCACCTCCACATAAGAAACCCCATTATTTTAAGAATTTAGGACTTTGGACTTATAAAATATTTTTTTCCACACCTATTTGGCAAAAACCATGGGCAACAATCATGGGATGGTTTGTGGTTTTGATTAGTTTAATGTGAGGTGTCCCAAACCTAAATAATAAACAATTCTCTCTCCTTTCCTATATAAACCCACCCAAGCTCCCACTTCCTCCTCACTCAAAGCCTTTGGAGTTTTTCCAACCTCTGACCTCTTCTCTCTATAATCCTTCCAAGGTTCCCCAATCTCCCAATAAGCCTCTCTCAAGCCTCTCTCAAGCCTTTAGAAGCACACTTCCAAGTAAGGGTTTTTTCTTCCTTTCTCATTTTTGTCCAATATTCTTTAAATTGTTATGCCCTTTTAATTTCAATTATAAATATTGGGGTATGGTTTCGAACCTATCCCATAATAACCTATTTATGTTTTAATGATGGGAGACCCCTTTCTCTCTCATTAAATGCCTCCCATGTACACCCGTTACTATGCTGAAATTCCGAAATGAATTTCTCTCTCCTCATTTACATTCAAGCAATTATTTTGTATCATGAATCTAAATTCCATTACATTTGTTGGGACATTTATCTATATGAACCCTTACTTTCCATGTCATGTAAATATGATGAGACACCCCTTTCTCTCTCATCAACCATTTTTATGAGTTTTTATGTCATGCCGTTATGCTGCTGAAATTGCACCGTGTTTTTCCAAGCTAAAGTCATTATGTAGTGAATACCATGCCCATTTCTCTATCAAGGGTATTCAACTTTCTGCACATTTACTTAGTGTTTAAATAGTTTCATGTATGTATTCCAAATTTTTTTATCATGTAATAAATGATTATGTTGAATGATTCAATGTTTTATGATCCATGTGGCACACTTATGCATGAAATGAAATGTTTAATAAGGGTGCGCCCTGATAGCGCTCCAATGCATTGGGTAAAGTATAGTATCATGATACGTCATGTGAAATGAGTGTTTACTAATGCTAATTCAAGTTAAATGAGGGTTTACTCATGCTTCATGTGCAATGAGGGTTTACTCATGCTCCATGTGCAATGAGCCTTGGCTCATGCTAATTCCATGTTAAGTGTTGTTTCCACATTTCCATGTTATGGTTATCATGCTTTATCATGACTTTATGTTTATTATTCTCTTGTGCTCTATTGATATGCCTATTGTCTAACATGTATTGAATTCCTCATTTTATTCCATGATTAATCCCTTACTGGGCTTTATAGCTCATCCTTTTTTATGCATGTCCTCAGGTTATCCCATGCAATGCTAAGTACAAGGGAATGTAGTGGACATGTAAAGGAAGTTTTTCAATAAAGATGTTTTTTTTTCATGTTTTAAGTTGTTATGTAATGATCCTAATCCCTAAAAACACTAGACCTCTCGATCTTCTATGTTGTATCAAATGAAGTTTATGTAATAAATTATGTTTAATTGTGAAATAAAAGACCAGGGTTTCTATAGTTGGTATCAGAGGATACGTTTAGTTATTTTTGGGATTAGGATTATAAAACCCTAGTAAATCCTTAGAGACAAGACTAAGTATAATAAAAAAATCCCTAAGTTTTGGTGAGTATTGAGTAAGTGGTTTATCAAGCAAATACATCTTTGTCTAAATACGAGCAGGTAGAGGCGGCTCTAGCACAGATGTATCCTAGGGGTAAAACCCAAAAACACCACTTTGAGCTAGACTCGAACGGGAACTGGTGCACGACAATGGGCCTTTCTGCACTCTTGGTTATGACACTCTCGGGGGATATGCTTTGGTAAATTCAAAAGCTTAGTATGAACCATTATTAAGGGACAAAAAAAATTCCCTAAGAATATATGTTAGAAATTAGATCATGGATAACATAGACTGAAGCCAATAGATTCATATGTCAAGGAAATAAAATTTATTTATAAGTCATAAGTTTTTTCCTTGGATTACCCTTTATGTGTTACCCTTAACTATCCTTTTATTCCAGCCAATGGCCAGTAATAGGAGGACTCGGGCTAACAACCGATGTGAAGATCAATGTGATGACTGTACTAATGAGATGCCCAATCCAATGGGAGTGGGAATCGCGAACTTTGTCACCCTTCTCTCTCAGCTAACTCAATATTTGAATAGAAACATGGGTCAAGAGGAACATTCAACCCCCCCTAAGAAATAAAAAGTCACTATCGAGACCTTCATGAGACAAAGGCCTCCTACTTTTAATGGATCATCTGATCCCTCAATCACTGAACAATGGATCAACTCCATTGAAAAGATCACATCCATCCTTCAATAATCTGAATAAGAGAAGGTTCTCCTGGCTACTTATCATATGGAGGGTGAAGCTGATCAACGGTGGATGTTGATCAAAAATACGAAGCCTGAGGAGGAGACCGAGGCGTTGGAGTAGAAGGATTTCTGGAAGATGTTTTTCGATAAATATTTTCCGCGCACCCTCTAGATTAATATGGAAAGAGACATCCTTGCCCTCAAGAAAAAAGATGACGAATCTGTTGGATTGTATGAGGAAAACTTTACAATGCTTTCATGATATACTTTCGGCTTTGTCGTTACCCCCGAATGCAAAGTTGACCGCTTCTTTGGTGGGATGAAACCTAGCCTACAGAAAGCATTGACGATTTGTGACTTTGATAGCTATGAGGAAATTGTCAGATGTGCCCTCAAGGTCGAAATAGAGATCAGAGAATCTCAGGGGTATCATGGGGATAAGAAGCGTAAGGTGGACTTCAATACCGGAGGTCCGATGGATAAATCCAACGGTGCTAAGAAGATCCAACACCCCACTTGCCAAAGGTGCAGAAAGAAGCACCCCCGAAATTGCCTGAAGGGGATGAATAAATGATTTAGGTGTGGAAGAGAAGGGAACCTGGCCATTAACTGTCGGCAAGAAAGACCCGTGGCTGAGATAGAGGAGAGGAACGATCTGTTCGAACCTCAATGCGTGGTTCATTGCTACAACTACAAAGAACCAGGGCATCTTACAAATTAGTGCCCTAAGCCAAGGGTTTTCAGAGGCAACCAACAACCTCTAAGGCAGCAAGGGCGAACTTTTTCCATCACTACTACCGAAGTGAACCCTGACAAAAAAGTGGTGACAGGTACTCTAGTTATTCATTCAAGAATAGAAAACATACTTTTTTATTCAGGTTATACACATTCTTTTATATCTAAAAAGTTTAGTAGAACAATCTCAACACCACCACAAATCATGGAAATAAAGATGTCAATGAGTATGACAAATGGGGAAATCATTGCATCCCATGAATATAACTCCTCCCCTATCATAATCTATGGATTGAACTTCTTGGTGAACCTTGTCATACTCCCTATGGTGGAATTTGATGCAATTATTGGCATGGATTGGATTTTCTTATATAGAGCCAACATAAATTTTTGGGAGAGGGAAATCACCCTCTATGTGGATAATCGACCCCCGATTCTATACAAGTGCAAGGAAAAAGATGAATCTTCTTTAGCTCCATCATATCAAGCGTGGATATTACTACCCTATGAGCATGCATATCTAGATCATATGATTGAGTCCAAGGAAGCAACCATCCTTGAAGACATGCCTATTGTGAGGGAATTCGCTGAAGTGTCCTGAGGAATTGCCTGGTCTTCCTCCTAAAAGAGATGTTGAATTCTCAATTGATCTTATACCTAGGGAATTTCCAATATCCAAGACTCTGTATAGAATGGCTGTTGTAGAGCTTGAGGATCTGAAGAAACAACTATAGGAGAATCTGGATAAAGGGTTTATATGCCCAAGTGCTTTACCATGGGGTGCACTAGTCCTCTTCGTCAAGAAGAAGGATGGGTCAATGCGCCTTTGCATCGATTATCTTGAGCTCAACAAAATCACGATAAATAACAAGTATCCTCTCCCACAAATTGATAACTTGTTCAATCAACTACGTAGAGCACCATACTTCTCCAAGGTGGATTTTCGGTCGGGATATTATCAAGTAAGGGTGAAGAAGGAAGATATCCCCAAGACTGCTTCTTGTACAAGATACGAGCAATATGAATTCATAGTAATGCCTTTCAGACTCACTAATGCTCCAGAAATATTCATGGACTTGATGAATAGAGTCTTTAGATATTTCCTCGAAAAATTTGTTGTAGTATTTATAGATGATATTATGATATACTTTAAAACCAAGGAGGATCATGAGGAGCATCTAAAAACTGTACTAGAGACCTTGAGGAAGGAGAAGCTCTATGAAAAGTACAACAAGTGTGAGTTCTGGTTGAAGGAGGTCTCATTCTTGGTCCATATCATCACAAGCAATGAGATATCTATGGATCCCTCCAAAATAGATGCAATTTAGGGATGAATAAGGCCAACATCATTAACGGATATCCGTAGATTCTTGGGGTTAGCTGGATATTATCGATGATTTGTGAGAAATTTATCACGATTGTCCAACCCTCTTACTAAGCTAACTCGGAAGGGAGTAAAGTTTTCTTGGAGTGATGAATGAGAAGAAATATTCAAGGAGTTGAAAAGAAGGATTATCACTACGCCCATGATCACTTTACCCACAAGTGGTGAACCTTTTGTGGCATTCAGTGATGCTTTGAAGAAGGTCCTGTGACGTGTGTTGATGAAAAATGACAATGTCATTACCTATGCTTCAAGGAAATTGAAAGTTCCTGAACAAAAATATCCAACACATGACCTCAAGTTGGCTGCAGTGATCTTAACTTTGAAAATTTGGTGGCATTATCTCTTTGGGGAAAAGTATGAAATATATACGAACCACAAAATCCTCAAGTATATATTCACACAGAAAGAGTTGAACATGCACCAATGAAGATGGTTAGAGCTGATCAAAGACTATGACTGCTCAATCCATTACCACCATGGGAAAGTGAATAAGGTGGCAGATTCCTTAAGTAGAAAGGACCCAGTAATTCTATCATTTATTAGAATTGAAAAGGATCCAATCTTCTTAGATTTGATGAAGATGTACATGAGAATCATAAAGAAGGGAAAATCGTCAATCCTTTCACAAATGATTTCTCAACTGTCACTTTTGGAAAGGTTAAAGGATACTCAAAAGGATGACGTGGGAATTCAGAAAAAAGTGGAAGCTATAAAAAAAGGGAAATCCTCAGAGTTTAATTTTAATAAATAAGGAATTGTGAGATTTTGGAAAAGACTATGTATTCCATCAAGTCCGGAGCTGAAGAAGGAACTTTTGGATGATGCATATAGTTCAAATTTCTCTATTCACCCAGGAAACACAAATATGTATCGAGATCTCTGAGAGCATTATTGGTGGGATAATATAAATAAGGATATCACTGAATATACATCAAAGTGCCTGGTGTGCCAACAAGTGAAGGCAGAGAGGCAGAAGTCTAAGGGGATGATGCAACCATTGCCCATACCAGAATGGAAATGGAAGAACATCACCATGGACTTTGTCATCGGACTTCTGAAGACATCCAAAGGCAACAATGAAATCTGGGTTGTTGTGGATCGTCTTAAAAAGGATACACACTTCATTGCTATTCGGGAGGATTTCTCATTGGATCAACTGGAATAGATATATATCAGGTAAGTGGTAAGGCTGCATGGAGTACCACTATCTATTATGTCCAATCAGGATCCAAGATTCACCTCTATGTTTTGGAAGAGTATTTAACATGCTCTGAATACTGAACTGAACTTCAATACGGCCTTTCATCCTCAAACTGATGGTCAATCCGAGTGGACTATCCAAACACTTGAGGACACGTTGAGAGCGTGCTCAATGGACTTTAAAGGAGGATGAGATCAACATCTTCCTCTGGTTGAGTTCTCTTATAATAACAGTTTCCAATTGAGCATCCAAATGACACCATATGAAGCCCTTTATGGTAAAAGGTGCAGAATGCCATCACGTTGGGAAGAGGTGGGTGAGCGTAAGCTACTTAGACCAGAAATGGTCGAATAAATGGTAGAGAAGGTGAAAACCATTCAGCAGCATATCAAGGCAGCTTAGAGTCGATAGAAGAGTTATGTAGATAACCATCGATGAGACCTTGAGTTTAAAGTTGGAGACATGGTATTTCTACACATATCTCTGTGGAACAAGGTCATGAGGTTTGGAAAGAAAGGGAAGTTAAGTCCAAGGTACATCGACCCCTTTGAGATTCTTGATCGTGTCGGGGCTGTGGCCTATCGACTAACACTTCCACCTACCATGGCCAAAGTACATGATGTATTTCATGTATCCCTCTTAAAGAAGTACATACCAGACCCTTCATATGTACTCTCTTCAGAGGTGGTATAGTTAGATGATGATCTTTCTTATGAGGATAAATCAGTGAAGATCTTAGATCGTAGAGAAAAAGTTCTACGAAATAAGACAATGGCCCTCGTCAAGGTGTTGTGGTGAAACCAAAAGTTTGAAGAAGCGACATGAGAATCAGATTAAATGATGAAGTAGAGTTACCAAAATCTATTTTAGTGTGGGAAAAGGAAATTTCAAGGGTAAAATTTCTTAAGGGGGGAAGATTGTAACGACCCAAACTTTCATTAATGGAAATCCCTCTTGATAAAATTAAATGTCTCTTTATGTAAAATGTTTATATTAAATATCAAATTCTTTGGTTTTATGTTAAGAATTATGACCATTGCTAATATAGCCGTTGAATAGTGATCACATTATTACTATAAATATAGGGATTTAACAAATCCAATTTACTCAGACAAAGGAAGCGATGACCTCATCCAGTAGGCGTGCCCCATACGAAGCCCATTTGTCAGATCTCAGAAAGGAGGTGGTGTCATTGGGCTTCGCTCTTGACCAAGCCCAAGCCAAGCTTGAATATTTTAAGCTCAAGTGGGACCACCTATGAGAGAATTAGAAGTTGATAGAGATTACCACCCGAGCAATGTTATCCGAGCCACCCCAAGAGTCTGTCACAATCACACACCTTACTCTTCAGTCTTATGCGGGTGTTATAAGGGGTTATGTAACAAGACCTTAGCACTATGTTTATGTAAATTATTTTTTTATATAATAATGAATATACTTTCATTTTATCATTGTTATCTTGTAAATAGTTTTTAAATCACAAATAGTATTTTTAGTTAATGTTCAACTAAGAAATATATTTTGATTAATTAATGGATTTTTTAATTAAATAATATTTTAATAAAATATTATTATTTTTATTAAATTAATTTTTATTAAATATAAATGATCGTATAATTTTATGAATGCAATTGTAGTTTTTATTAAGGTTTGAAAGCCATTTTTGTCAAAAACCATGAATTTTTGATAAATGTCGGTTTTTATTTTAATAGTGAAAATTAAAATATTTAGAATATTATTTAGATAAAATTAATATTATTTATGGAATTAGGATGTCGAAATTATCCAATGGTGAATTTTTCATAATTTTCTGAGACAGTCAAATTTTTGGGTAAAAATTAAATACCGTTTAAATATATAATGTGTTTTATGACATCATAATGACCCAATAGTGATGTAATAAAATACTATAAACTTTATGTTTGGCCAATATATGTTTTAAGAATAAAATAATGTGATTTTGGTTTTTTTTGATTTATTTCACAAAGCATTAGCGGACCCTTCAAGACTTATGAAACATTTTTTCTTTTTAAATTGTTTTCCTTGGGAGTGTGACTCACCTCCACATAAGAAAACCCATTATTTTAAGAAGTTCTGACTTTGTAATTATAAAATATTTTTTTCCACTCCCCTTTTAAAAAAACCATGGGCAAAAACCATGGGATAGTTTGTGGTTTTGATTAGTTTAATGTGAGGTGTCCCAAACCTAAATAATAAACAATTCCCTCTCCTTTCCTATATAAACCCACCCAAGCTCCCACTTCCTCCTCACTCAAAGCCTTTTGAGATTTTCCAACCTCTTCCCTCCTCTCTCTATAATCCTCCCAAGGTTCCCCAAGCTCCCAAGAAGCCTCTCTCAAGCCTTTGGAAGCACACTTCCAAGTAAGGGTTTTTTCTTCCTTTCTCATTTTTGTCCAATATTCTTTAAATTGTTATACCATTTTAATTTCAATTATAAATGTTGGGGTATGGTTTTGAACCTTACCCATACTTACATATTTATATTTGAATTATGGGAGACCCCTTTCTCTCTCATTAAATTCCTCCCATGTACACCCGTTACTATGCCAAAATTCCGAAAGGAATTTCTCTCTCCTCATTTACATTCAAACAATTCTTTTGTGTCATGAATCTAAATTCCATTAAATTTTTTGGGACATGTATCTATATGACCCCATTACTTTACATGTCATGTAAATATTATGATACACCACTTTCTCTCTCATCATCCATTTTTATGAGTTCTTATGTCACGCCGTTATGCTGCTGAAATTGCACCGCGCTTTTATAAGTCAAAGTCATTGTGTAGTGAATACCATGCCCATTTCTCTATCAAGGGTATTCACATTTATGCACATTTACTTAATTGTTTAAAGAGTTTCATGCATGTATTCCACATTCCTTTATCGTGGAATAAATGATTATGTTTAATGATTCAATATTTTATGATCCATGTGGCACACTTATGCATGAAATGAAATGTTTAAGAAGGGTGCGCCCTGATAGCGCTCCAATGCATTGGGTAAAGTATAGTATCATGACACATCATGTGTAATGGGTGTTTACTCATGACAATTCAAGTGTAATGAGGGTTTACTCGTGCTTCATGTGCAATGAGGGTTTACTCATGCTCTATGTGCAATGAGCCTTGGATCATGTTAATTCCATGTTAAGTGTTGTTGCCACATTTCCATGTTATGATTATCATGCTTTATCATGACTTTATGTTTATGCCTCTATTTTAATCTATTGATATGCCTATTGTATAACATGTATTGTATTCCTCATGTTATTCCATGATTAATACCTTACTGGGCTTTATAGCTCACCCTTTTTTTATGCATGTCCTCAGGTTATCCCATGCAATGCTAAGTACGAGGGAATGTAGTCATCATGTAAAGGAATTTTTCAATAAAGATGTTGTTTTTCATGTTTTAAGTTGTTATGTAATGATCCTAATCCCCAAAGGAACTAGACCTCTCAATATTCTATGTTGTATCAAATGAAGTTTATGTAATAAATTATGTTTAATTGTGAAATAAAAGATCAGGGTTTCCATATTATTCATGATAAATTGTACGAAAATTGAATCCATGAATATTGCAGGCATTGAATCTTTTAACCTACCTTAGAGGAACTCAAGACAAAAACTTTAAATCATTTGAAATTTAAGCTTGATTATCAACATTCATAATCTATAAAATAAGATATAAGGTGTTACTTTTCACATGGAAAAAATAACTACACATCAATAATATAAATATGAGTATACACTTACATTACAGATGAATTATTGGAGTTGGTTCCCTAGAACCAACTTCTGTGTACTTTATGATAACTTGTATTCATAGTTTTAAATATTAATAAAATTATTATCACATCATGATTATTATTTTGTATAACATAGTATGTGATAATGTCCCAAGATTAGCTGTCGCACTAAAAGGTCATAGTAGTTCTCCACTATGATGAGAACCCAGAAGTGCTACAACACTGTTATTAAATATATGTTCTATAATCAGATTGTAAAATCCTAGGTAAATAAAGAATATGAATTTTTCATATTTATTAATATTTTTTAATTAAATATTAATTTTACTTTAAAAGGGTTGCTATGTTTGATAACGTACCCGATACGCAACAATGAGTTTCTTTGAAATCTTACGTTGCATACTAATAATATAATATTATTATTTTAAATGGTAGTTAACTCCAAGCCATTGTATTGGTGAGAATGAAAAAAACTAACTACAATATGATTATACATGTTTGTTAAATGTATTTACATTTATCAAATAAAAAGTTATAGGCTTAAAATATGAATGAATCTAATTATAAGCATAATTTACATTAAAAGGTCGATTTACCACCTTTTAATGGAGAACCCTCTTTAAATATAGTTTTTTTCACTTTAATACATTCTAAATGACCAAATAAAATCTTTCTTTAGAATGGGGACATCAAAATTTACTTTGTGTAAATTTTTGGAATTTTTCCGAAAAAGTTCATTTTTTATGAAGTGTAAATATTGTATTTTAATTCAAAACTATGTTTTAATATAATTTATTTATATGGTTAGATTATCTTTTAAATTGGTTTTAAAGTTTAATTAGAATATATTTTTACCATTTAATCCAATTTTGGTCATTGGAATTAATTTCACTTTGATATTGGACATAAACAAGTGTCAATCTTTTGATAGTTATTGTTTCTTAAAAACACGCTATTTGTTTTAACAACGGGAATTAATTTTAAAATTAATTAATGACACTTTTATGTTTTTAATTTTGTAAAATAGACATCATTTTTGAATTTGTAATATAAAATATATATTAGGCTGAATTTTTGGTATTTTTCTGAAAAACTTCAATTTTTGATGAATAGTGAAACCACTTAGTGGTAGTTAAAAAAACTGACTTTTTCATTTAAATGAAATTTTACCACTTCTGTGAATTAAATTTCAAAAATCTGACATAAATGCTTGTTATCAATAAGTAAAATGTGGTTTATTAAGATGAAAATAATTTTTGATGAATAGTAACTTTTCACTTTTATTTACCACGGTTAAAGGTAAATAAGGTAATTCAAGGTAAAAAGAATATTATAATAATTCAAAATTACCTTAAAACTTTTCCTAACCTTATTGGTTGAGTCATGGCAGACCATGGGAATATTTGGGTTGATTTGGGGACCCCATTGAGCCACTTGGGAGTGATAATGACAATTTAGATTAATCAACTTAAAGTAAAGGAAAAAATGACAAAAACAAATATCTTTTAGTAAATTAATTTTTAGAAGGGGTTATATAGATTATATTTTAAACTATAAATATTAATTGGAAATCTAAAAATATTTAATACATCATGGTATTTTTTTTATAATTTTTAGACATCAAATAAATTAAATTATTTATGACACAATAATGATGCAGTATTTACCTCATTAATAAATGATTTAAATAAATAAGATTATAATGATTAAATTATTATCCAAAAGATGTAAAATTATAATTGAATGATTTTATTTCGAATATGAGTCATCTTATCTTCGACCTTAATGATTTTTGGACCATTAGAAACCGAATATCATTATATTATAAAATAATATTTTCACACTTTCCTAAAGAGCCCCTCCTCTCCCTTATAAAAGGAGACCACTTATAACTAATTCCCCACACCTCTCAAGCCATTTGTCTCATCAAAAATCTGCCCAATTACACTCCCTACATCCATATCCTCTTCCTAGAAGCCTTACCTTAGGCAGAAGGCACTTCAACAAACCCTTTTGGTTCAAACCAAAGGGAGTTACCCAAATTAAAGGCAACAATTTCTCTTAAATTGTTTTCTTTTATTTTACTTCTCCAACCCATAAAATCATTTTATTACTTTATTGTGTAAAAACATAAGTATCCTCAATATACTAGTATGTTGTTATGATAAGTATTCAAGCTACACTTACACACACCTCCATCTAATGGATGAAGAACATAATGTTTCTGTGGATGACAAACTAACGCCTCACGAAACGATGATTGTTCGATTATCTCCTACCGCCTCTCATGGTGACCATTATGATGGAACTGTATTTATATATGATATATATTATGTTTATTTTTTCTTTATGCTTCTATAATTTCCATCTATATCACACAATTATGGTTTCCATAGTGGGTAAATACGATAATCTCATTTAAGGAAGTGCGGATTACCGCCCCTCAAAGTGATTTGATTCGTTAATTAATTATGTGAGATGTATAAAGGATGGAGTTAATGATATTATATATGATATTATACTGGAATTATAATATACCTATGTATCATTATGTTTTATTTCCATTAAAATAAGAAATCTAAATTAAATTAGCGTTCATGCGTACGTACGGATTACCGTCTCCATGAACGGTGCATTTCATTTATTACCTCTAAATGTTATTTACTATTATAAATACATGTATATGATGGATATATATGATATATATGATATCCAAATCATGAATATAATTCTGGATATAATGAACCTTTGACCACATGAACAACATGTAATTATAAGAAATCCATTTTTGACTCAAGTACCAAATATCGACAAAACGAACATTATTAACTTAAATGATTACATATTGTTTATAACATGGTAATAAGTGATATAAAAGGGAATAATAAACTCGAAAAATATTATTAAGAAAGTAGAAATTAACATTAGTTCATTATTCATGAGATTAAAGAACGATCGAGTCAAGTCGGGCACGAGGTAAGGGATCCGACCTCTCTCTTTCTTTTCAAGTACTCTCTTTTATGTCATTTCTTTTATTCTCCATGTTCTTATGTTGGAGGATGTTCTTTTATATTCACCGTATTGTAATTTTTATTTTCATATTATGAGATACCCCCTCTTACTCTCATCAATTCATTTTAATAATTTTTAAGTGGCGCTGTTAGGATGCCGATGTTTTGTAAGGAGATTTTCTTATCTCACTTTTAATTCCATGAGATTTCTATTGTTTGCCACTTATTTATTGCATGCGGTGTATTTTTTAGTTCCATTTGATATATATTATTATTATCATCATTATATTCATGGTATTCTGTGATTCATTTGGTGGTTATTAACTTTGGGTTATACGACTCGATTGATTACAACGTGGTAAGGGGTTTTCATCTCACTTTTATTCCCGTGAGATTAATGCTATATTTGCCACTACTTTCTTTTGTGTGGTGTTTTTACTGCACATGATTGTATTATTTGTGTAATATACTTTAATTTATGGGTGTTTATATCTTCATTGTATTATCCTTCTTTCATGTGTCATGTGTTTTGTAAGTTACCAAATCGGTAGGGGAACCTTTCACCCTCCTCTTTTTAAAAGACTTGTTTTTGTTATGTATTTTAATTCACATATTCTTATGTTGGGATATGTTCTTCTATATCCTTATTTCTGTAAATTTTATGTCCAAGTGATGAGATACCATTTTCTCTCTCATCAACTCAGTTTATGAATTTTAAAGTGACTTCATTAGGTTATCGAATTTTTGCAAGGGAACTTCTTAACCCAATTTCGATTCTATGGGTTAAACTTGTACTTCTTAAATATGTCATCCTATGAATATGTGTGAATAACCTCTTATTGTTTTACACTTAATAACCAATCATATTTAGTGTATTTATAGTTGTCACACATAATTATGTAATTGATTTATCCTTAATCAAAGGATACCATCTTTATAAGGGATTTCGTCTCAATTTACATTCCATTGAGACTTTATTGTTGTTATGAACCAATTAACTCTTATATGGTGTATATACTGTCCTTTGGAATTTTATATCATGAATCCCTTTATTCTCATGATAATATAAAGTTCTGATTAAATGTTATTCCTCAATTATTTGTATTCAATCATTTCTCATTTTGTTAAAAAATCTTTAACTAAAATATCATTTTAAATGTTTTAAAGATTTATTCTTCTAAATATTTATCATTAATGTCCTTGTTTTAAAAATTGTTTTAAGGATTTATTTATATGGACATTACTGTTTTAAAATCTTAATTCGTTTAAAAGCTTCAAAGTGGTATGGGACACTTTAATTCAAAAAAAACTCTTTATTAAATGTTTTTAAAAATGGTTTGATAAAGCATTAATTTTGTCAATATATTTAAATGATATATTGTGATATTGAAATGTTTATATTTGAAATATTTTATGTGCTATGATTTTATAATGGTACTTGGACATTTGACAGGTGGTTACGTGATTAACCAAATGACGGGTGGTGCCGTGAATACTAGGACGAGTGGTTACGTTATAACCTCCAATGCATTGGGTATGGAAATCAGCCGTATGACTATTACATTTAGTGATATGTGTGGAAGTCGACCGTATGGTTATTCCATTTATGTATGTTTATGTACCAAGTTACCTTTATATGTTATGTGTTCTTTATATGGGTTTTATGGTAATCTTTTATTTACAAAATGATAAGTAATGATCTTTTATTCAGTGAAGAGTATTTACTACTTCATAAAGGTGAAAAGTATTACTTATGTTAAAGTATTCATGGTTTACTTATTGTTTTGAAAAACTAACAGTTTTCCTTCTTTGTGTATCCCTTGCTGAGCTTTTTATGCTCATCCCAAGTTTTTGAAATGTTTTCCATAGGACTTAAATATGAATAGGTTCAAGGATGAGATCAAGGAAAAGTCATGATGTCTAAAATATGGGACTAGACATGTGTCTTTTTAAGTGTTTTTATTTTATGAAAAAAATGGATACTGAGTAGTAGTGTCTACTTGTAATATTCAAGTTGTTATGTAATAGTTATGGCCTAATTCTCTAAAACTCTAAACCTGAAAAGATCCTCAATGTGAATTATTCATTTAATTCAAGATTATGTAAGGTTTAAGGCCGTGTCTTTATAGTTGGTATCAGAGGTCGGTTTAGATAACTTTAGAGGTTAGAAAATTCTTTAAGCATAAGTGACATTACCATAATGGTTAGGATTTCAGAAAGAGTCATAGTTTTTTTAGATAAAGTGAATGAGTTTAAGATAACATGAACAAGTATATCTTAGTTTTTACCCTCCTCATAAGATATTATATGATGGTTTTACTAATATAATCACACTGACCTTTTTGGTTTTAGTAAATGGATGGATCTAGCAGGCACCAAAGTAATAGTGGATGTGAAGAAAACTGTGACAGTTTTCTGAACAAGCAACTGAATGAAATGGGAGCTGCAATGAGAACACTTGTGGTTATTCTCAACCAACTATCTAAAGTCATGATTGACCACTTGAACCTTGGTGATTTTTATAAGACATAATATATACGAGAAACAAATCCCTACATATATTCATGTAATAATCTTAAAGGTGAGTATGTTCAAAAACCTATGTGTCAAAGATGTGGAAAGAAACACATAGGAAAATGTTTCAAAGGGACAAAAAGATGCTATATATTTGGAAATAAAGGTCATAAATCAAGAACCTTCCATGGAAAAAGGAATCATCTAGTTGACTCTAGGAAAGGGAAAGAAGTTATTTCTGAAGGATCAATTGAATGTTTTGAATGTGGTGAGCATGGTCATTATGAAAACACATGTCCTATGAAGAAGTTTTGGGAATGGGATCACTAGGATCGTACAAATATTCGTTTACCAATACCTAATGCCATTTCGATTAAGGATGAAGAAATTGACAATGACCAATGAAAGGTGTGGATTATTTCTTAACATATGTTTTCCTATTATTGAAATATTAGGATATGATTCATGATTTTGTTTGTAGGAAAGAATTATTTCAGAATAAGTTGGAAAGAAATGGTTAATAGATCAAGAATAATGTTTAATGAGTAAGAATTAAACATATAAGGGATTCAAGAGTTATGGTAGAATTTAGGATGGTGAAATGCTTAAAAGTATTAAGGCTCTTTTGATGATGAGATTACATTAGAAGAATTTTTATAGTATGTGTAACCCTGATGTTTGATATATGAAAATTTTATTCAAGGAATAATTATATTTTCTTTTGTGGATATAGTTATAAAGAACAATTTGGGTTTATATGATCCTTGAATTTAAGGCAATTACCGGTTAATACTTTTTAGGATGCAAAACGAAAGTTATTAGATAACATTTGTGGTTAAAATATGTTATGGTTATTTTTGATGAATTTATCTTTTTTTGGGGATTATATGATATTGTACTAACCATTTTGGTTTTGGTTAAGGTATGAAGACATGGGAAATATATAGTTCATCTTTTTTGGATTAGGTGATTCTCTCGAAGTTGATTATAGTGCTCTTAATGCAAACAAGTCATCCGAAATACTCATCTTTTGGTGAACATATGAGTTTGTGTAAGAAATCTAGTAAGAGATGAAAGTCTATATGACAATTAAGTATGTTTCCTTATGATTTAGTTAAGCTCATAAATAAATTCCTCAATGAAAAGTAACTTAAAACAAAAAATGTTGTTTGTTAACTTTTCATACTAGGGAATCAAATACCGTTTAACCCATCACATGTTTGTGATTTTCTGGTGGTTAACTTTCTCCTAAACATGTTTTCTAACACTCTCCATCAGAACTTGACACTTTTTTTTCTTCCATATCCATGTTTTCATGGAATCATAGTATCTGTTGTCTCAGGTGACCATTGTACTTTTCTTTCTTTCTTTTAAAGTGATAGTTTAATTTACCCGTTTTCTGATGTGGGGCTTTCAATGAAGTTTCTGAGCCCAATTTTAAAATTGTGAGGACGCAATTCCCAATAGGGGGAAGGATATAACATCCCAGGTAAATAAAGAATATGATTTTTTCATATTTATTAATATTTTTTAATTAAATATTAATTTTACTTAAAAAGGGTTTCTATGTTCGATAGCGTACCCGATACGCAACAACAAGTTTCTTTGAAATCTTACGTTGCATACTAATAATATAATATTATTATTTTAAATGGTAGTTAACTCCAAGCCATTTTATTGGTGAGAATGAATAAAACTAACTACAATATGATTATACATGTTTGTTAAATGTATTTACATTTATCCAATAAAAATTTATAGGCTTAAAATATAAATGAATCTAATTTTAAGCATAATTTACATTAAAAGGACGATTTACTGCCTTTTAATGGTGAACCCTATTTAAATATAGTTTTGGTCACTTTAATACATTATAAATTATCAAATAAAATCATTCTTTAGAATGGGGACATCAAAATTTACTTTGTGTAAATTTTTGGAATTTTTCCGAAAAAGTTCATTTTTTATGAATAGTGTAAATATTGTATTTTAATTCAAAACTATGTTTTAATCTAATTTATTTATATGATTAGATTATCTTTTAAATTGGTTTTAAAGTGTAATTATAATATATTTTTACCATTTAATCTAATGTTGGTCATTGGAATTAATTTCACTTTGATATTGGACATAAACAAGTGTCAATCTTTTGATAGTTATTGTTTCTTAAAAACACGCTATTTGTTTTAACAATGGGAATTAATTTTAAAATTAATTAATGAAACCTTTATGTTTTGAATTTGGTAAAATAGACATAATTTTTTAATTTGGAATATCAAATATATCTTAGGATTAATTTTTGGTATTTTTCTGAAAAACTTCAATTTTTGATGAATAGTGAAACCACTTAGTGGTAGTTAAAAAAACTGACTTTTTCATTTAAATGAAAATTTACCACTTTTGTGAATTGAATTTCAAAAATCCTACATACATGGTTATTATCAATAAGTAAAATGTGGTTCATTAAGATGAAAATAATTTTTGGTGAATAGTAACTTTTGACTTTTATTTACCGCAGTTAAAAGTAAATAAGGTAATTCAAGGTAAAAAGAATATTATAATAATTCAAAATTACCATAAAACTTGTCCTAAACTTATTGGTTGTGTCATGGACGACCATGTGAATCTTTGGGTCGATTTTGGGACCCCATTGAGCCACTTGGGAGTGATAATGACAATTTAGATTAATTAACTTAAAGTAAAGGCAAAAATGACAAAAGCAAATATCTTTTAGTAAATTAATTTTTAGAAGGGGTTATATAAATTATATTTTCAACTATAAATATTCATTGGAAATATAAAAAGATTTACTACATCATGGTATTTTTTTTATAATTTTTAGACATCAAATAAATTAAATTATTTATGACACAATAATGATGCAATATTTACCTCATTAATAAATGATTTAAATAAATAAGATTATAATGATTAAATTATTATCCAAAACATGTCCAATTATGATTGGATGATTTTATTTCGAATACGAGTCATCTTATATTTGACCTTAATGATTTTTGGACCATTAGAAACCGAATATCAATATATTATAAAATAATATTTTCACACTTTCCTAAAGAGCCCCTCCTCTCCCTTATAAAAGAAGATGAATTCTAACTAATTCCTCACACCTCTCAAGCCATTTTTATTGTCCAAACTCTGACCAATTACACTCCCTAAATACCTCTCCTCCTACTATAAGAATTACCTTAGGCAGAAGGCACTTCAACAAACCCTTTTGGTTCAAACCAAAGGGAGTTACCCAAATTAAAGGTAACAATTTCTCTTAAATTGTTTTCTTTTATTTTAATTCTCCAACCCCTAAAATCTTTTTATTACTTTATTTTGTAACAAAATAAGTATCCTAAATATACTAGGATGTTTTAATGAGAAGTATTCTAGCTACACTTACACACACCTCCATCTAATGGATGAAGAACATAATGTTTCTGTGGACGGCAAACTAACGCCTCACGAAATGATGATTGTTCGATTATCTCCTACTACCTCTCATGGTGTCCATTATGATGGAACTATATTTATATATGATATATATTATGTTTATTTTTTCTTTATGCTTCTGTAATTTCCATTTATATCATGCCTTTATGGTTTCCATAGTGGGTAAATACGATAATCTCATTTGAGGAAGTGCGGACTACCGCCCCCTCAAAGTTATTTGATTCATTAATGCCTTATGTGGGATGTATAAAGGATGGAGTTAATGATATTATATATTATATTATACTGGAATTATAATATACCTATGTATAATTATTTTTTATTTCCATTAAAATAAGAAATCAAAATGAAAGTAGCGTTCATGCGTACGTACGGCTTACCATCTCCATGAACGGTGCATTTTATTTCTTACCTATAAATGTTATGTACTATTATAAATACATGTATATTATGGATATATATGATATATATGATATCCAAATCATTAATATAATTCTGTATGTAATGAACCTTTGACCACATGAACAACATGTAATTATAAGAAGTCCATTTTGACTCAAGTACCAAATATCAACAAAACGAACATTATTAACTTAAATGATTACATATTGTTTATAACATGGTAATAAGTGATATAAAAAGGAATAATAAACTTGAAAAATTTTCTTAAGAAAGTATAAATTAACATTAGTTCATTATTCAGGATATTAAAGAATGATCGAGTCAAGTTGGACACGAGGTAAGGGATCCGACCTCTCTCTTTCTTTTCAAGTACTCTCTTTTATGTCATTTCTTTTATTCTCCATGTTCTTATGTTAGAGTATGTTCTTTTATATTCAAAATACTGTAATTTTTATTTTCATATGATGAGATACCCCATCTTACTCTCATCAATTCATTTTAATAATTTTTAAGTGGCGTCGTTAGGCTGCCGATGTTTTGTAAAGAGATTTTCTTATCTCACTTTTAATTCCGTGATATTTCCATTGTTCACCACTTATTTATTGCATGAGGTGTATTGTGTGATTTCTTTTGATATATATTATCATTATTATCATTATATTCATGGTATTCTGTGATTCATTTGGTGGTTATTAAATTTGGGTCATACGACTGGATTGATTACAACGCGGTAAGGGGTTTTAATCTCACTTTTATTCCCGTGATATTCATGCTATATTTTCCACTAATTCCTTTTGTGTGGTGTTTTTACTACCCATGATTTTATTCTTTGTGTAAGATACTTTAATTTATGGGTTTTTACATCTTCGTTGTATGATCCTTATTTCATGTGGAATATGTTTTGTAAGTTACCAAATCGGTAAGGGAACCTTTCACCCTTCTCTTTTTAAAAGACTTGTTTTTGTTATGTCTTTTAATTCACATATTCTTATGTTGGTATATGTTCTTCTATATCCTTATTTCTGTAAATTTTATGTCCAATTGATGGGATACCATTTTCTTTATCATCAAATTAGTTTCTGAATTTTAAAGTGACGCCGTTAGGTTGTCTAATTTTTGCAAGGGAACTTCTTAACCCAATTTCGATTCTATGGGTTAAACTTGTACTTATTGAATATGTCATCCTATGAATATGTGTGAATAACCTCTAATTGTTTTACACTGAATAACCAATCATATTTAGTGTATTTATAGTTGTCACACATAATTATGTAATTGATTTATCCTTAATCAAAGGATACCGTCTTTATAAGGGATTTCGTCTCAATTTACATTCCATTGAGACTTTATTGTTGTTATGCACCAATTCACTCTTATATGGTGTATATACTGTCCTTTGGAATTTTATATCATGAATCCCTTTATTCTCATGATAATATAAAGTTCTGATTAAATGTTATTCCTCAATTATTTGTATTCAATCATTTCTCATTTTGTTAAAAACTCTTTAACTAAAATATCATTTTAAATGTTTTAAAGATTTATTCTTCTAAATCTTTATCATTAATGTCCTTGTTTTAAAAATTGTTTTAAGGATTTATTTATATGGACATTACTATTTTAAAATCTTAATTCCTTTAAAAGCTTCAAAGTGGTATGGGACACTTTGATTCAAAAAAAAAACTCTTTATTAAATGGTTTTAAAAATGGTTTGATAAAGCATTAATTTTGTCAATATATTGAAATGATATACTGTGATAGTGAAATGTTTATATTTGAAATATTTTATGTGCTATGATTTTATAATGGTACTTGGACATTTGACGGGTGGTTACGTGATTAACCAAATGACGGGTGGTGCCGTGAATACCAGGATGAGTGGTTACATTATAACCTCCAATGCATTGGGTATGGAAGTCAGACGTATGGTTATTCCATTTAGTGATATGTGTGGAAGTTGACTGTATGGTTATTCCATTTATGTATGTTTATGTCCCAAGTTACCTTTATATGTTATGTGTTCTTTATATGGGTTTTATGGTAATCTTTTGGTTAAAAAAGGATAAGTAATGATCTTTTATTCAGTGAAGAGTATTTACTACTTCATAAAGGTGAAAAGTATTACTTATGTTAAAGTTTTCATGGTTTATTTGTTGTTTTGAAAAACTAACAATTTTCCTTCTTTGTGTATCCCTTACTGATATTTTTATGCTCATCCCATGTTTTTGAAATGTTTTCCATAGGACTTAAAGATGAATAGTTTCAAGGATGGGATGAAGGAAAAGTCATGCTGTCTAAAACATGGAACTAGACATGTGTCTTTTTAAGTGTTTTTATTTTTTGAAAAAAATGGATACTGAGTAGTAGTGTCTACTTGTAATATTCAAGTTGTTATGTAATAGTTATGGCCTAATTCTCTAAAACTCTAAACCTGAAAAGATCCTCAATGTGAATTATTCATTTAATTCAAGATTATGTAAGGTTTAAGGATGGGTCTTTATACATATGATATAATTTTAGGGACACAAATGATATAGGCTGCCAGGGTAGAGACTCGTAGGAATTGGAGGCACCTTCTCATGGTGTTTGTCCTTGATAATATTCAGTTAGATATTATGAGAACAAGACCAACTAGTAGGAAATTTAAATTTATATGTCTCATTGGATTATCTTATCTATGAATGTGTGCATTAGTCCTTAGGATTTAATTATCACACCCAGATTTTCAATTTCCATTCTTTGTTTCAAATCCTCTTTTGGTTCTTGGTTTTCTCTTGGTTTTTGGGTGTTTTGAGATTAGATTTGGTGTCTCGGGTGTTCTTGATCTAATTCATTAGTATTTGAATTATTGGGTGGTATTTGGCCTTGTATTTTATTAAATATAAGGTATGAGGATGCGGTGTATTGGAATCGAATTTGTGACACTCCTAGTGTTTCCTTTTGTGGGGTATATTGTTGGGGTGGTTTATACCCTTGAGTTAGATGAGTCTTGAGGTGAAAAGGTGGTTTTCTTTTGGATATTATTTCTCCATATCCTTGTACTATATCTCCCCCTTTAATACCACCATATGCCCCCATGAATTTATAGAAAAATGGCATGGTTTTGGGTGGCTAGAACTGGCCACACAATTTGGCTAAACAGTTTGTTAAACCATGCGGCCAAACCGTGCAGCCCTATCCAGCTCATTAAAAACATTATGTAATTCCCATATTATCCTTTATTAATAAACCCAAATCCTACCATTTCTTCCCCATTTTGACCCTATTAGACATGAGAGGTCTCCAGGCTCCCCAAACCTCCCTTGGAAATCATTTTTGAAGGGGTTTTGGTGGAGAAATCTCAAGATATTTCAAGTAAGTGAATTATTTCTTGGTATCTCCCATCTTCCTTTGGATTTATTTCATTTTATTAAGGTTATAAAATGTTAAAAAGCTAGGTTTCGTAACTAGGGTTTTATTTTGTGTCATTTTGGTGAAATCTTGTGGATTAGGGCTTGATTTCACTTCCTTGTGGTGCGGCGGTGGTGCGATTGAAGTTTTGCATAACGATTTGGAGTTTTTGACACAAATGGTAGGTGATTCCATGTGTAAGCATCCTAAGATGAATTATATTTAATTAATTTACATTTTTATCATGTTCTTAATTCATTGTGTTTTGTGGGAATACTATGTTTGGTAGTATCTGTTAAGTGGTTGATTTTTAGTGGAAACTTTGTGCAAAAATGAGTGTTTTTCATATGTATTTCATATTGTATCAAGTGGGGTTATTCTATGGTTCATGAAATGGTTTTATTAAATAGTTTTAGGGATTAAAATTATGGTTTTATGTTATATTGGAATGCATTTGGTTTCAAAATAGGGTTTTTTAGAAGGATTTTATGTGCAAAGTTTGGTTACACTCCTTGGAACTGTTTTATGAAGGTTTTAAATGGTTTCTTGATTTATGTAAGAGGTGAAACTATGTTGGTAAACTATTTTGGTAGAAGTTTACTTTTTAAATCATCCATTTTAATGTGAAAGGAATGTGATGTGATGTGTACTATCTTGGAAAGGTTTTATAATTTTTTTAAAGGATTTATTGAAGTGTGAAAGAGAGGTGAAGCATGTTGTGGGTTGTTTTGGTGCGAGTATGATTTCAAAATGAATTTGAATAAAAAAGGGGGATTATGTGAAATTTGTGTGGGATGTTTGGTGCGAGTTTGATTTGGAAATGGTATTTTAATGTGAAAATTGTATTTCATTTATTGTGGAACTTGTTTGAGCACAAGAGGGAAAACTCGGGTATCTTGGTGGGTGGACATGTACTAGTATGCTAGTGATCTGGAGTGGTTTTGGTCCCTATTTTACTTAGCAAGAATGATGTGACAACACTAACTAAACTATGATTATGATGATGTTGGGGGAAAACTAGGTTATGGATATTCTCCCTACTAGTGGCTCGTGTGCATGAGAATGGATATTCATTATGGTTGCTTTCACCGAGATACGAGGTACATGGGGATCACAACTAACTAGTTCCTAGGGTTGTTCCTGTAACTAGTGCTCATTGACTATATGATATTCACCATCGAAATATAGTGTGTTTGGATATAAAATTAAGTAGCATGTATGTTTTATTTAAAAGTTTTCATTCTTTAAAATAGCCCACTTGAAAACTGTTTTTATTGAAAGTTTCATATTTTAAATTTTTTTACTATTATTTCTTATTTGTAAAAACTTGAAAGCTTTTTGTATCATTATGTTTATCACATGGAAAATTTTTGAGGTGAAATCCTACTGGTATTTGGATCACACCCTACTTACACCTTTGGGTGTAAGTATACTTGGTTATTTTGTTGTAGGTTTGGGTAAAACTTTTAGTGCCAGTGGTTTGGGTTTCTAGTGGTCCTTATTGGTACAGTGTTGTTGAGATGACTTTAGGGTGGTTCCTATTTCCATGATGAGGTTCTTGGGATGTACTTTTTGGCTTTTTTAATTTGTGTTAGTTGTTGAGATTTGTTTTAAATTATTTAATTCATTTCTGATTTTTTGTAAAATATGGTTTGGTTTGAAAAATAAAGATTCATTTTACAAGTTTTTTTGGTTGTTTTATGTTTATAGTTTTGGGTAAATCATTCCCATATTTTGTTTAGGATACCTAGGAACTTGTGACAGATCATGGGGATTGGGAATTCCCTTTGGGCCTTTCCATGGGTCGGTTCAGGTTCCATTTTTTATGGAGAAGAGATCAGGTTTGTGAAAATATGGTATCATAGGAGGTTCGATCTCTTGGGTTGTGTTATTTGGGGAAGAGTTGGGATAGTCCAGATCTAGTATTTTCAAGACTTGGCATTTTGATTATGATTAGGGTGCCTATCCATCACAACTCGTGATGAGATTCAAGTCTCTAGGGAATTTTGGTTTTATCTAAGTCCTTTGGTTCTTGTGGGTTGTTGATTATTAGGGGGGATGAAAAGAGAGTTGATCTAATGGCCTCAGTGAGCTCGCAGGGCCTAACAAGCCATGTGGAGCTGAAAATGTTTCCCTGGAACACTCTCTATTATGGTGAAGTTATTGGTGTATGACCTCCAACCATATGTCCAAGTCACCCACCGACACTAGTTTCCTCTCTTATTGTCTCATGTCTTTTTGTTTTGGAATCCTGGAAATTTGGTTTTAAAGTAAAAAATGAATTGGTTTTAAGAAATGTGAATTTTTGTGAAATTATTTTCTAATAAAGTAGAAGTTGTTTGATTTAGAAGATGGTGGAGATGAATTTTCATAATTTTTTTGAAATGGTAAATGGTGTGTTTACACCCCTTTTTAAAACATAAATTATGTTAAAGTGGGTTTTGGAAATCAGTTTAAAAAAATTGAACTATTTGAAATTGTTTCGAATGGAATAAAGTGTTTTGGAATTTATATGCGGGGGGTTGAAGATGGATTTTGATTTGGTAACTAGTGATAATTTGAAAAGTTTTATGAAATTTTGGAACCTTGTTTTAAAATGAGAAGAGTTGAGTTCTTAATTAAATGGCGATTTATTAAATGGAGTTTTTTATGAAATTAGAAGTGTTTTGAAATGGGTTGAAATGTTTTGAAATGGTTGTGCAAGGCATGAAAGTGAGTTTTCATTGAATTATGGGTGCTTTTATAAAAAGTATTGGAATATGTAAATTGGGTTTGATTTTGTGGTTAGCGGTTTTAAGAAAGGTAAAGTGTGGGAAAAATGCTTTGATTTTGGAAAGAGGAATAGTTCGGTTTTTGGTCTTTGATATCCTCATAGGTGACCACATGCATGGGGTTACATGGGAAGATTTATGGTTAATAGAATTAATGGATGAGTGTCGGGATGGATATGCAGTGGGTGCCCAGTGTGGCATAGAAACATGCATGTGTGAGGCCCATGGGATACCATTGGTAGATGTGCAACCTAATAACCCTATTTTATTTTCAGAATGATTTTTAAGGGAAGTGTTGTGTTTTGATAATGTGTGGTTGGGAGGTGTGGCTTATGTGTTTTTGGGATTGTCATTGTAGTTTATTTTGAGTCCAAGAACCCCTCTTATTTGAATGGTGTTTTGGGTTTGTGTTTGGTCGGTAAGTTGGGTTGAAGGGCTGGTTAGTGGTCTCTTCTGAGAAAAGTTTGGGAGACCCTTGTGGTGGTTCCCATCATGTGTTCGGTTCTGACTAGTGATATTTTTTGACCAATAGACCAGCTTGGTTGAGTCCTTGGGTTCTCTCATTGGATAAGGTACACCCCCATTAAGAGTTAATACACGACTGAAGTGTAGCCGAGATTGTTTCTATATTGAAAAATACTCTAGTTAATCAACATAAGGAATATTTTTCTCAAGCTTAGAGATTGAGCCTACACCATTTCCTTTCTTGGTTTTGTGTATACTCTTGTATTAGGAGAGTGTTCGTGGAAGGTTGAAAGAGACCTTAGTTCATTAAGTTACCTGAGTCTCCAAAGGTGGAAGAAGTACGGGGTTTTTAGTGTAAGATGTTGTCTAAGAGGGCCTTTGGGTATTTCGTCAGTTTCTCTGAAATTAGGGTTCATGTTAAACCACCTATGTGAGAAATATGGTCACAAGAGGATGATATGGCCACTTTATTGAATCATGTGCTGTTTGGGACTTGTCATAAGATCCCTCCCCTCGTCTTGTTTCTATCAGTCACAATGGTCATGTTCGATGATGCCTTGTGACGTCGGGTGCTTGTTTGACTGCAAAGGTAAAGGTTGTGCAATCCTCTGAGAGTATCCAATTTCTATAAGTGTGTCTCCCTTCAGAAAATATCGACATTCTCTATTTAGAGGATGGTGTTTCCATATGTCCTTTACTCTTTCTATTTCTCATCCGAAGAAACAAGGTGTGATGTGTGTGCATATTATAAACACTTGTTTTGGTAAAATACCAGTTAGGGGTAACGTGAGTTTGGAGTGTGTTATGTTTTGGTGAACCCATATGGGATCCGGGTGTAGTTGTTTGTGGCACCAGAAGGAGAAGTTCCGTTCGGGGGTTTCTAAAGCCTGACTGCGAGGCAGAAGATGCTTTAATCATCTAAGCTCCAGCCATATGTCCTGGAGTGAAGCTGGCGTGTAGTCAGGGAAATCATAGGGTTGTTAAAACCTTTTTTCAAATTCCTATCCTTGATATTAAAGATGGGAATAGTTTAAATCTCCGGTTTCTTCATCTTACCCCAGTTGTTCCCGTTTAGTGTAAAGAGGTGGGAGGATCTCGTTCCCACATTATCTCTTAAGTTCATGTTTTCCCCTTTGGTTTCCTTTGAGTTTTTGATAAAGGATTTAAATTTGTCTATCAAGTTGAATTGCATGGTTAGTAGTAACCATGCACCAAAAAACTATGCAGACAGAAAGATCTACACTGTTAGCGCACAGTTTCCTAAACTGTGTGGACTAACCGTGCGACCATTCCAACTCTTTAAAATTTTGGGGTCTTTTCATTTCATCCCATGATAGTCGGTTAAGATGGTTGGTTATTATGGTGGGGAGACCCACCATGGGTATCACATAAGTCCTATTGGAAAACAAATTATAATGTTAGTCTAGCACTTATATTTGGGAGGTCGTTCAATCCTCCCCCAGTTGATGTCCTGATTCTGTCTCAAAAAATTGTGTTGTCCCTTATGGTGGGAAGTCCGTTTGGGTCACCCCATATCAGTGAATCAGTTTTCTCCTTGGTTTTGGATTGGTATTAGGTAGTCTCATTCGAAGCTATCTATCCACCAATTTCTTTCTTGGGTAAATGTGGGATTGGATCATGCCCAATGGTTTTGTTGAAGTAAGGTTGTGGTAGCATTATTCGGGTTCGTTGTTCATTTTAGAAGGATTACTTGAGCTTTGTCTGGTAGCGTTTGAGGTGTTTTGTTTTGGGATGTATTTTGAATATGTTTGATCATTATAGGTAAGTGGGGTAAGTTTTGGTTGGTAAGATTATTATCTTTCTTTGTTTGATCAATTGGAGGTATTTTGGCCTTTGGGGGCGGGTGAAAACTTGGAAAGGGAGTCCGTCTTGGTCCATCGGTTGGGATTTATTTTTGAATATGGCATTGATGTGGCTTTCTGGGGGAAGAAATCTTTATGGTGGGGATAATTGTCACACCTGTATTTTTAATTTCTATGATTTGTTTCAATCCTCTTTTGGTTCTTGGTTTTCTCTTGGTTTCCAGGTGTTTTGGGATTAGATTTGGTGTCTCAGGTTTTCTTGATCTAAGTCATTAGTCTTTGAATTATTGGGTGGTATTTGGACTCTTCTTTTATTAAAGGGAATGTATGAGGATGAGGTTTCTTTTAATAGAATTTGTGACACTTCTAGTGGTACCTTTTGTGGGGTATGTTGTTGGGGTGGTTTATACCCTTGAGTTAGATGAGTCTTGAGGTGAAAATGTGGTTTTTTGGGTATTATTTCTTCCTATCCTTGTCCTATCTATCCCCCTTGAATCCCCACTAGGCCCCCTTTAATTTAGAGAAAAATGGAATGTTTTTGGGTGGCTAGAACAGACCACATGATTTGGCCGCACGGTTTGTTAAACCATGCGGCCAAACCGTGCAGCCCTATCCAGATCATTAAAAACATTTTGTAATTCCCATTTTACCCTTCCAGAATAAACCCAAATCCACCCATTTCTTCCCCATTTCGACCCTAGAATCCATGGGAGGTCTCCAATCTCCCCAAACCTCCCTTGGAACTCATTTTTGAATGGGTTTTTTGTGGATAAACCTCAATATCTTTCAAGTAAGTGAATTCCTTCTTGGTATCTCCCATCTTCCTTTGGTTTTATTTTCTTTTCTTGAGGTTATAAAATTTCCAGAAGCTAGGGTTCGTACCTAGGGTTTTATTTTGTGTCATTTTGGTGAAATCCTGTGGATTAGGACTTGATTTCACTTCCTTGTGGTGCGGCGGTGGTGCGGTTGAAGTTTCACACAATGATTTAAAATTTTTGGAATAAATGGTAGGTGATTCCATGTGTAAGAATCCTAAAATGAGTTATATTTTCTTAATTTATATTTTTATCATGTTATTAATTCATTATGTTTGTTGAGAAGGCTATTTTTGGTAGCAACTGTTAAGAGATTGATTTTTAAGTGGCAACTTTGTGCAAAAATGAGTGTTTTTCATATGTATTTCATATTGTATCATTTGGGGTTGTTCTATGGTTCATGAAATGGTTTTATTAAATGGTTTTAGGGATTTAAATTCTGGTTTTATGTAATATTGTCATGAATTTGGTTTCAAAATAGGGTTTTTAGAAGTATTTTATGTGCAAAGTTTGGTTACACTCCTTGGAACTGTTTTATGAAGATTTTAAATGGTTTCTTGATTTATGTAAGAGGTGAAACTATGTTGGTAAACTATTTTGGTAGGAGTATACTTTTTAAATCATACATTTTAATGTTAAATGGATATTATGTGATGTTTACTATCTTTTAAAGGTTTTATAAAATTGTTTAAAGGATTTATTGAAGTGTGAAAGAGAGGTGAAGCGTGTTGTGGGTTGTTTTGGTGTGAGTATGATTTCAAAATGAATTTGAATGAAAAAGGGGGATTATGTGACATGTGTGTGGGATTTTTGGTGTGTGTGTGATTTGGAAATGGTATTTTAATGTGAAAATGGTATTTCATGGATTTTGGAACTTGTTTGAGCACAAGAGGGAAAACACGGGTATCTAGGTGGGTGGACGTGTATTAGTATGCTAGTGATCCGGAGTGGTTTCGGTCCCTATTTCACTTAGAAAGAATGACATGAAAACAATAACTAAAATATGATGATGATGATGATGTTGGGGGACCACTAGTTTATGGGTATGCTCCCTACCAATGGCTTGTGTTCATGAGAACATATATTCATTATGGTTACTTTCACCAAGATACAAGGTACTTGGGGATCACAACTAACTAGTTCCTAGGGTTGTTCCTGTGACTAGTGATAATTGACTATATGATATTCACCATCATCATATAGTATATTTGGCTGTAAAATTCAGTATCATGTGTGTTTTATTTAAAAGTTTTCATTATTTAAAATAGCCCACTTGAAAACTGTTTTTATTGAAAGTTGCATCTTTTAAAAAAAATTACTAGCATTTCTTGTTTGTAAAAACTTGAAAGATTTTTGTCTCATGATGTTTATCACATGGAATATTTTTGAGGTGGATTCCTACTGGGATTTGGATCACACCCTACTTACACCTTTGGGTGTAAGTAGACTTGGTTATTTTTTCGTAGGTTTGGGTAAAGCTTTTAGTACCAGTGGTTCGGGTTTCTAATGGTCCTTCTTAGTGTAGTGTTGTCGAGATGGCTTTAGGGCAATGACTCTTTCCATGAGGAGGTTCTTGGGTTTTCCTTTTTTTATTTGTTCATATGTGTTAGTCATTTATATATTTTTTAAATTATGTAATTCAATTCTGATTTTTTGTAAAAGATGGTTTGGTTTGAAAAACACAGATTCATTTTACAAGTTTTTATTAGTTTTTTTATGTTTATAATTTTGGGTAAATCATTACCATATTTTTTTATGATACTAGGGAACTTTTTTCAGCCTGTGGGGATCGGGAACGCCCTTCGGACCTTTTCATGGGCCGGGTCAGGTTCCATTTTTTGATGGTGACCAGATCTGGTTTGTGAGATTAATATTACTATTAATGAGTATTATGAGTTGTGTAATTTGATGTATTGACAAAAACCATGATGATAGATGTTCACAAAGGTGTAGGATACAATGGGTGCGCTTTGAGTAATATTGAATTAATTAATAATGTTAGAAAGAATTTGTCCCTTCTGTTATTTAATGGAAGTTTATATCTCATGAGATTTTATGAAAATGATATAGCCTAAATAAATCCATGGTCATGGTGTGCTATAGGCAAGTTCAATTTCTGGGAAGTCAAAGAAAGAGAAATTGAGCATAAAGGTTGATGGCACCGACATACATCCTTCATGATAAGAGATATCATGATAAGATGATTATATCACATAGTAAGCATATGTATGAGGTATTATGTCATTGTGGCATTAACTTCTTTCTCTATGAGTGCCTTGACATGATTCTAGATGCTAACCTTGGACTTTAGGCTGTTTCACCTAATTCCACAAAGAAATAGGCCTAGAGGGTCACACACTAAGTGTATCCAGAATCTTAGTTAAATAATTATAATATTATTTATTATTTAATAAGTTGAATAAATATTGATCCCACACATGGTTTAATAATTATTCATGTTTGTTTGATCACATATATTCCATCACCAGTCATTCGAAAGAATATAATGTGAGTGAAATATTTAATATATATTTATTTTCTATTTAGTGAATATAATATTTATTTATCTATTGGTGAATAATGTAGTGATATTTATTTAATAAATAAATATTCATTATTCAAGACTTGATAAATATTATAGAGAAATAGAGGACCAAGTTTAGTGGTTCACTGAGAAATAATAAATATTGAATATTATTTAATTAAATAATATTTAATTTAATTATCAAGTTAAGCACATGTCAAAAAATAATAATAGTATTATTATTTTTTTGACATGAGGTTCTGTAGGGATTAAATAAATAATAGGGGGTACCCGTGCAATTATTTATTTATAACCCTAGTAATATATAAACCCAATTATATTATTTTCTCTATGAACCAATTCATTTGTTTTTTTTGTGCACAACGGATTTGGAGAATTCCCTTAGAGAGATCTCTTCTCCAAGAATTATCCCAAGAATGGAGAGTGACCTTCCTCCACCTCCTACTTTCAAGCCAAGAGAGATCTAGGAGAATGCTTTGGAAGATATTCTCGAGGCGATCAAAGGCAGACAACGCAAGTGATAAGATCTTCCATGATAGCACCTAGAGAATCCTACAATGACATTTAGATATTCACTACTGAAAAATAGACCTATACCCACAGTTTTTCTTAAAACCGTGGGCATAGGTGTTCCCTATATCCATGGTTTTGAAAAACCGTGGGTATAGGTATAGTATACGGACCTATACCCATGGTTTTAGGAAAACCTGTGGGTATATATTTTTTTTGATGACCTATACCCACGGTTTTCCAAAACCATGGGTATAGGTGTTTCTTTTAAGGTCTATACCAACAGTTTTATGAAAACCGTGAGCATAGGGTTTTTTTTGAAGACCTATATCCACGATTTTGTAAAACTGTGGGTATAGATTTGGTGGGGAAAAAATCCATGGGAAATAAAAAATATTTGGCGGGAAAACCTATACCCACGGTTTTCCCTCATATACCCACAGTTTAGATTAATATATTTAAAGGGATAAAAATATTTAGACAAATAAACTACATAGGTTGGTTGGTGAGGCGCTCTTTGTTACTTCCCGCGGTCCGGGGATCGAATCCCACATAATTTATTTTTCTAATACAGTGAGATATATTAATATATTAAACTAAATTTAGATTTATTAAAAGAAAAGTGGTGTAGATGGGCTGGTTAGTCATGACAGTTTTCGGGAGAATGGTCGGGGTTCGAAACCCACAACCATCTTTTTTTCTAATATGGATATAATTAATATATTTATCAAAATAATGATATATATAATCAGAAGTGTCGTAGATTAGTGGTGAGACACGTCGACCAAAAAGTGCAGGTGTTGGAGGTCGCAGGTTCAACACTTGCAGGTTGATTTTTTGTACAATTAATACCCACAGTTTTAAAACTGTGGGTAAAGCCATTGAGAACATGGAAATGGGTATGAGAATTTGATAGCATGGAAAAAAGCTATACCCACTGTAAAACCGTGGGTATAGGCTAAGGACCTATCCCGACGCCTCGGTTACCCATGGTTCACAAAATCGCGGGTATAGGCTATACCCACGGTTTTGGGGGATATACCCATGGTTTTAAACCATTTGTATATGTCATTTTTCCAGTAGTGATTTTTGGAACACATGTGGATCATCACTAGAGGGAATCTTCTTTGATTCCTACAACGTAACGACTGTATAACACAAATCTGTTGTTAGATTCATCAATGAATAAAGAATTCCATCAAGGTAATTCTTTAATTAATTAAATTAATTATAAATAATATGTTATGATCAACTCTCTAGTTTTGGTGTTCTATCCCTTGTCTATTTATTTTATTTAATTTCATTGATCATGATGTTTAACGTTGCATAATATCTCGGATTAATCATCGATCATGGAAAAAAGAAAAGTTAGGAAAGACCCATCGCACAATTATACTATGCCTAGAACTTACAAGTGGTATCAAATGAGTCACATAATTATTTATAATTATTTAAATATTATTGATTGATTTACACATTTTTGATTTACTTTTCAATTCAATTTTAATCGCTCCTTTAATCTGAATTGCAAGATATACTTCTTCCTCCTTTGTTTCTCGTAGATCTAATAAATATTATTAATTTTATGAATGAAATAAAATTGAAGAGCTCATCCAGAAGTGCTAAGGATTCTAGACAGATAACACAAGAGTACATGATGTGTAACCAGAGTTACACACTGTGTACTTATGTTCAATGCATCGGGAATTAATTCGGCAATTAATTCAAACCATGTGCATTGATGACATACTATGTATTTATTTATTACACTGCATGTTGACCAGGCTAGGGTATCACATGATCATCTAGATTACACACCGTGTAGTTTATGTACAAAGTGAGTAGTTTCTTTGAGTCATAGATGGACCATGTATTACCATACATAATCTACCTGACTAGTGACCATGTAACAAGGAGACCACATGTCGTGCAGTCGTTTATACACACCATGTAATCCAATTTTCTAAGGCATGGTTTACATGCCGAGTCCCTAGGCATGGGCCTCAAATACATAGTGAGAGATGTACACACTATGTAGCTCATATGTACATATCATGTACTTATACCAAATTATGCAGATTTAAATTTTATTTATTATATTATGTAAACCTTATCAACATGTGCTTGTGTGTGGCCATTAAGTTTATAGGACACACCATGTGATGAGTTTTAATATATATATATATATATATATATATATATATATATAAATTATTAATTTACATCTATGTAATGTTCAGATCTGAATACCATGTATGAGTCATATTACGGTTTCTAGTCTACGTGCATTGAAGCATAACACATGGCCGAAAAATTAGGTACTTCGTATAATCATTAAGTTGATACCACACATCATGAAAATATGTGATAAGTCGTGTATACCATATGTCACAAGAGTAAACAATATATGAGTATAATACATGTTGGGTAGATTTAGATGGGTATTCACCGTGTTTCCTCCGAGGTATATTTAAGTACATTGTTATTTTTAAATAAATTTATTTAATTTGTTTAAAATTATAATGGATGAGAATATTAAGGAAATTCAGATGAGAATTAAGATAAAATAATTTATTAATTAAAGATGATAATTAATTGATTCGAGTGTGATTTATCTTAAATAAGAATGATTAAGAATTTAATGCTAGTTTTATTAAATTTATAATTTGTTGCATGCATGTGGATGATCATGAGCATAGAATGAGACTTTTTATGTGATTGGTTTCATTTAATTTGTTATTAAATTAATTTTTTGGCCTTTGTGCCTTCTCTCCTCTTATTATGTAAGGTCTTATGTGCCCATGGTTTCTTTAATGTAAACCCTTTTCCCCTCACCCACATGTGAGTAAAAGCATATATAATGGATGAATCCCCCAAGCTAGTAGAGGCGGTTTAAGTTTGGAGATGAGGTGAAACCAATCCAAGAGATATACATGGGTAGACAGGTGGAAAGCTGGAACATGAACCTTAATTGGTTCAAGGTGTTTCCCCCTAGGACAATGGTTAGTTTATCAACCGATAGATAAACTAACAATTAGTAAAAACTCATGATTATATCACTTTATTATTTTATTTCTATCAAGTTTCATGGTTATTTCATTATGGATGTTTTTTTGCAATCACATGAATTAATGAAATTAATGAGCATGCAAGATAAAACTAAAATAAATTGGCTTATGAATAAATATTATCTAAGACACGGTTAATCCCTTAAGTTAATCCACTTAGTATTAATAATCATGTGATAAAGATAATAATTGGAAATTTATGCATAAAGGATAAAATCACTTAATAATATATATTAAGTCGGTATATCCTTCCACTACTTCATTTAAAAATGAACTATATTTTAAAGTGGTTAACCAACCAAAGTTGGGGTGCTTTCAATTATCGGGAAATTCTAACTTGAGGTTTTGGGTTGACTTAACATAATTCACATCAAGGGTTGATTTCCAAATTAGGATTTGGTGTAACTGAGAGGTAAGGGCTGAGGAAATACAATTTAAAGATTTTAGGATTGGGGAGTCCACTCAATAGATCAAGTAACTGTGATTTAATACAGTTAGCTTTTGAAATTCCAACCTAAAACCATTTGAGTTTCTTGAACAACCAAAGTTGGGGTAATGAGAAGGAAAATATAGATCATTGTCACTAGAATATCCAAGAAATAGCATATTCTGAATCCAATGGTGAGGTCTATTGGGTTTCGATAAAATAGTGAGAGACTGATAAATATAATATTTATTTATTTGTTTAAATTTTATCAGTTAAAGTACTAAAATTATTCTTATCTTATTTTGAAGAAACAATATTAAAATGAATTCAAACATATCGTCATGATCCATACTTGAGAAGGATAACCTTCCCACCAACATAAATTTCCAAGAGAAGTAAAGTCATTTACACATTATCCTTCTCTATGAAAGGAAATTATATACTGGAAGAACCTATTATTTATACGCATGGTAATGAGGCAATTGATGAAGAGTTATCAATCTATGAGAAACATTTTAATTATTCCACAAATGTTCAATTTTTTATGCTATCATCAATGTCCAATGACATTTTGAAGCAATATGAGGACATGGATGCATATAACATGATGTCTCACCTTCAATATCTCTATCAAGAGAAGGCAAGATAAGAGAGATACGAGATCTCCAATACTTTGTTTACAACTAATCTTGGAGAGTCTGCACCAGTTGAGCCTCATGTAGTAAAGATTATTGGATAAATTTAACACTTATAAATCTTAGAGATTAAATTCCCTGATAATTTGCATATAGATCTCATACTTTCGTTAATGTACAAGACCTTCTCTAGCTGTATTGTTAATTACAATACGAGCATTAATGAGAAGAGTCTTTTGGAACTTCTTACTTTGATTCTCCAAGTGAATAAGGACATGGTGCATGATAAACCTACAGTACTTATGATGAATAAGAAAAGTAAGAACAAGGAAAAGGGGCCTAATACTCATAATAAGTCTAAAGCTCCCAAGCACCATCCTTCCAAGAAGAGGAATATATAGAGACATGGAAAGTAAAAGGAAGCTGTATTTTTTTTCATGTGATAAGCCATGCCACTAGAAGAGAAACTTCACCTAGAATAAAGGGGAAGATAATGGTGCATTCATTATTGAGTGTAATCTTTCAATATATACACATTTGGTATTAGATACATCTTTTAGTGCTCACATCTGTATCCAAATAAAGGAACCAAGTAGATTCTGAAATATTGCTAGAGGAGAGGTGGATATGAGAGCTACTAATGGCGCGAGGCTAGATACCCTATCCATTGGTGACTACCACATTTCATTGACAAAAATAATGATTTTGGTTTTAAAATATTATTATTATATACTGATGGTTACCAAGAACATAATTTCTGTATCATGCCTAGATGCATATGGGTTTATTTTTAAGTTTGGAAATAAAAGTTGTTTCTTTTACAATTAAAATATATGTTATGACATGGAATTTTTAAATAATGGTCTTTATGTGTTAAATTATGAAAACCAAGTGTTGTAAATTGATAAAAATTCATGTTCACACGACTCATATAACACCCAGCCATGGCATCACTATTTTGGTCATATAAACGAGAAGTGTTTAACAAAGTTCTATCAAGATGGTTATTTAGACTCTTATGAACTAAAACCACTTGAAATATGTCATGATTTTTTATAAGAAAAAATGACCAAATAACCATTTGGTGGATAGGGTGAAAGGTCCATAGAGATTCTAGGATTGATACACACTGATGTGTGTGGACCATTTGTAGTAGAATCTAGAGGTGGATATTCTTACTTCATAAATTTTACTGATGACTTGAGTAGATATGGCTATGTCTACTTGATGAGGTATAAGTATGAGTCCTTTGAGAAATTCTAGGAATTGAAGAATGAAGTAGATAATCATCTTGGAAAGAAGATAAAGAATCTTCGATCAGATTAAGGTGGTGAATATCTTAACCAAGAGTTTATTGAATTTATATAGGAGTTTGAGATTCTATCTCAACTCACTCCACCTTACACATCATAGTGGAATGATGTTAGTGAAAGGATGAACCGTACCTTGTTATAAATTATAAGGTTAATAACGAGTCATACAAATATTCCATTATCCTTTTGAGGATATGTATTAAAACTAAGACATACACATTAAATTGAGTACCAATTAAAGCAGAAAATGGAATTCCCTTCGAGTTATGGATTAGAAAGAAACATGTTTTTTTCACACACATGTGAATAGGGTTGTGAGGCATTTGTTAAGGCCTTATCAGGAAAAAAACTAGCACCCTAAAGTAAAAGTGTATATTTATAGGGAATCCCAAGGGAAAAAGGGATACTACCTATAAAACCCCTCAGAAAAGAAAGTGATTGTCGCCAGACAATCCATATTTATTGAGAGGGAGCACATCCTCAAAAAGGATAGTGGGATAAAAATTGAATTCAATGAAGTTTATGATCAAGATACACAAGAGTTGGTACAGAAAAAAATTCTACAGGTCCCCATAAAATAAGTAGTTCCTAAAACACAAGTACTACGTAGGAGCGTAAGATAGGTAAGAGAACAAGAGAGATATGGTTTTCTAGTCACCAAAGATGGTGATGTATTATTGGTTTAAAATGAAGAACCTATATCCTACAAGGAGGTAGTAGAGAGCTCAGAATCTGCAAAATTAAAATAATCCATGAATTCTAAAAATGGATTCCATGTATCCGAACCAAGTTTGGGTTATGGTCGATGCACCAGTTGATGTAAATCCCGTTGGATGAAAATGGGTATTAAAGGGTAAACTGGACATATAAGGTAAAGTAAACACCTTTAAAGAAAAGCTAGTGGATAAAGGGTTTGAACAATATCAAGTAATTGACTATGATGAAACATTTTCACCAATTTCCCTGTTTAAATTCATCAGAATTCTACTTGTTATAACAGCTTACCATGACTATGATATTTGGAAGATAGATTTCAAAATTGTTTTCCTTAATGGGAAATTTTAGAAATATGTCTATATGAAACAACCAGAAGGGTTTGTGACTCCAGGTGATTCCAAAAGGATTTAAAATTTATAGATATCCATTTATGGATTGAAGCAATTATTTAGGTCATGGAACATTTAATTCTATGAATCCATAAAAAAAATTGGTTTCATTAAGAACGAATATGATTCATGTGTTTACAAGAGGTCTAGTGGGAATGTGGTCATTATAATAGTAGTATATGTTGAAAACAAATTAATTATTGGAAATGACATATCAATCTTATAGTTTGTTAAGGATTGGTTAAACAAATGTTTCTCCATGAAGAAATCAGGTGAGGCAACCTATATTCTATGGATCAAGATCATTTGTGATAGATTAAAGAGGCTGCTTGGACTAAGTCAAATTACATATGTTGACCATATACTAAATATATTTAGTATGAAACAATACAATAGTGGATTGGTTTCAATATCACATGGTTTACATCTTTCTAAGAAAATGTGTCCTCAGACACAAAAGGAGAAAGAGATAATGAGTAAGATCCCATAAGCTTCTGCGATAGGATCAATCATGTATGCCATGTTATGTACTATAATTGATGTTTCCTATGCACCAAGCATACTATAAATATATCAAGATGATCCAGGAGAACAACATTTGCATGATGTTAAGGATATCCTTAAGTATCTGAGAAGAACTAAGGATATGTTCCTGGTGTATGGAGGAGAAGAGGAGCTGATCATTAGGGGTTATACTGATGCTATTTTTTTAAATAGATCAAAGTGATCTCAAGTCACAGTAATGATATGATTTTTGTATTAATGGAGGATATGTGAGATGGAAGAGTTCAAAGAATCCAATTGTCACTAATTCTAGAGTGGAGTCTAAGTATATAGCAGTTTCTAATATAGCCAAGGAATCTATTTAGATTTATAACTTTGTCTAGAAGATTGATGTGGTACATAGCAGTAAAGACCCTATCACATTATATTGTGATAATAATAAAGTGGTAGATCTTGAAAAATATTCAAGGTCACATCAACATACAAAGCATATATTTCAGAAGTATCACCTCTTGAGAGATTTTTATTAGAGGGGTGAAGTTGAAGTAAGAAGAGCACCCACATAATATAAATTAGTGGACCCATTAACTAAAGGACTATTTTAGTAGAATCATGAGTATCATGTGAGAGATAGTGAACTAAAGGTTTTTAGTAGTTGTCTCTAGTTCAAGTGGGATTCTGTTGGAGTTGGTTCCTTAGAACCAACTTCTCGGTACTTTATAATAACCTTTATTCATAGTTTTATATATTAATAAACTTCTTATCACATCATGATTATTCTTATATGTAACATAGTATGTGATAATTTCCTAGGAGTATCTATCACACTAAAAGGTCATAGCAGTTCCCCGCTATGATGAGAACATGAAATTGTTATGATACTATTCTTAAATATATGTTTTATAGGCAGATGATATCATTTTATGAACACCAATTTTCATGAACCAAATCTGGTCTCCATCAAAACCGGCACCAAACCCAGCCCATGACAAGGCTTTAAGGGCGTTCCCTATCCCCACGGGTTGGAACAAGTACCTGAGTATCATAAAAAATGGTTTGAGAATGATTTAACTGAATTAGGATACACAAAACAACCAAAAACAAACAATAAACTAAATCTGAAAACAAAAAAGCCTTAATTAAAAATTCAGAACTTAATAAAAGGATTTTAACATGATACAAGAGGTACCAAACTAAAAAATTAGCATAAAAAACAACCCAAAGACCACCACATGATAAGGGGTCATCACCCACTAGCTGTCTCCACAACATCACACAACAGAAGCAACTAGCAGCCCAAACCACCATCTCCAAAAGCCTTGCCCTTACCTATGTCAAACATAACCAAGTATACTTACACAAAAAGGAGTAAGTAGGGTGTGATACTAATACCAATAGGATACCACCCAAAGACTCCATGTGACAAGCATTATAATATAAAAAGATTTCAAGTGTTTTAAAAAAGAAATGGTAGAAATAATTTCTAAAGGTGAAACTTTTAAATGAAAATAGTTATCAAAGTGGGTAAATTTAAATAATTAAAACATGTAAGATACTGAATTTTCCATCCAAACACACCATAATACAAATATAAATTCCAAATAGTAAATGAGAACTCAACACAGGAACACCCCTAGGCACTAGTTAGTTGTGAACCCCAGGTACCTCACATCTCGGTGTGAAAGTAACCATAACGATATCCATTCTCATACATGAGCCACTAGTATGGGAATCACCCATAACCTAGTGGCCCCCAATATCATCATCATAATAATTTTTTTAGTATTTTCAACATCAAACTTGCTCAGTGAAATAGGGACAAAACCACTCCAGATCACTAGTATAATGGTACACGTATGCCCATCTAGATACCTGAGTTTCTTTCTTTGTGATCAAAAAAGTTCTATAAGCTACCAAATTCCATTTATACATAAAAATACCAGTTCTGGTCATAATCATTCAAAAGAGTAGCTAAACATGCTTTTCACCATTTTTATAACTCAAATAAACACTTAAAATTTCTATAAAACAATTTCACAAGTTATAACAAAACTTTGCACCAAAAAACCATTTAAAAACCCCTATTTTAAAACCAAATGCATACCAATATTACTAAAAACCAGAATTGGTAGAACTAAAACATTTTCATAAGTTCATTACATGAATTATAAAATAGAACCAATTGGTACAACATGGAATGCACAAGTAAAACACCCATTTTCACACAATATTGGCACTTAAAAATCAACCGCTTAATAAATGATACCAAAAATAGTTTTAGCACTAAAAAATGAAAGATTAACATAAAAAGGATATAAATCTATCAAGATAACTCATTCTAAAATGCTTACACATGGAATCACCTACCATATATGTCCAAACCCTCAAATCCTTGTGCGGAACTTCAAACCCCCCACAACCGCACCACAAGGGAGTGAAAATAAACCTAAAACCAAAATATTGGACCAAGAAACTAAAAAAAACCCTAGGTAAAAATCCCAAAATTCTAGACATTTGGTGCTTCAAGAAAAGTGGAAGAAACCCTAAGGAAATGGAAGGAACAAGAGAGAAAACTCACTTGAGAAAATTTTAAGAAATCACCCCAAATACAATAGTATTTAAATATCCAAGCAGTCAAAATTGATATGGAGGTTTGAATAAGGATGAGTAGGTCATTTAGGGATTGAAATGGGGGAAAAGGAGTAAAAAATTAATGATTTATGAAAGAAGAAAACCACCTTTTCAAATCTAGAAAAATTGAGAAACCTTGATGAAGTTCTCCCTAGTCCCCAACAAAGATGAGCTCGAAAGAGGTAAAATCGAACATGGGGGTGCGCCTAGGGTTTGTGGGCTTGAGATAGAGGTGTAATGACCAAAAAATATTAAAAAATGAATGATATATAAAAGAAATAAATTATTTTTTTAAAACTAGAAATGAGATCACGGGTTGGCCCAATGCCTAAATAAATTACCCAAATCCACCATGATTATGAGTTCCTAAGGGGTCTAAATAGATATGGTGGTTTTAATAGTTCAGGGGAGGAAAATTGGAAAGTTTAATTGGTGAAAAATAATAAAAAATGAAGGATTTATAAAAGAAACATTTTTTTTAAATCTGGAAATGGGCTTACGGTTTGGCCCAAATCTTGAAGAACCACCCTTTCCTCTAAAAATGCCTTGGAAACCCATATAAAAAAATAAAGAATAGAAATTCCATGAAAAATACCTTTAAAAGAAGTCATGTATGTAAAAACTATCCCCACCATAAAAACTTTCCACCCTTAGAAAGTCAGCTTGAAGCCTGATCAGATAAGAGAAACAAAAACTGCTCTTCGACCCAAGAATTCCGCTCCCATGTCTCTTTCTCATCAGTTCCATGATGCCAGAGGACTCAAAATAGAGGAATAGACTTACCTCAAAGCAATTTTTCTCAGGAGTCCACAATACACACTGGTCACTCAACCACAGATAGATCTGGTTCCAACTCCAGCTCTTCCCAACTCAAAACATGGGACGAGTCCAGATTGTATTTCTTTAGTTGGGAGACGTGGAACACATCATCGATCAATGTAAAATGAGAGGGAAAAGATAACTGATATGCCACATTACCAATCCTATCAATGTTTTCTAAATGTCCCACATACCTTGGTGTTATCTTCCCTTGCTTACCAAGATGGCGATGACCCAAGAGAGGTGCCACTTTCAAGAATACCCAGTCACCCATGGAAAACTACAAAGTTCGAAACCTATGATCGACATAAGACTTGTTCGACTATGGTATGTCAATAACCATTTTCTAATCAACTAAACCTTTTCTGACGTCTCCTTCACAATACTCAGACCCAACAGCGAGGTCTCACCCACCTCCACCTAACACAAAGGAGATCAATAGGGTTGACCATAAAGCACCTCGAACAGTGCCATCTTGATTGAAGATTGGTAGCTATTATTATAGGAAAACTCTACCAATATCAAATGAAAATCCCATAAACCACTTAAATCTAACACACATGCTCGAAGCATGTATTTCAGAATCTGATTATCCCACTCTGTCTGACCATCCGTTTGAGGGTGGTATGCCGTACTCAACTTAATATACAACCCCAATGCCTTATAAATTCCACTCCAAAACCGAGAGGTAAAATTAGGGTCACTATCTAAAATTATGGCTGATGGAACACAATAGAGCCTCAAAACTTTCTGCACATACAACTGGCCCAATTCCTCCACTTTGGTTGAATCTTTGATTGGAATGGAATGGTCCTATTTGGTCAAACAATCAATCACCACCCAGATAACATTATTTAACCAAGGTGTATGAGGCAATCCAACTATGAAATCAATAGAAACCTCATCCCACTTTCAGATAGGAATGGGTAATGGCTAAATAAAATCAGAGGGCCTTTGATGCTCTGATTTTACTTGCTAAAAAGTATAGCATCTCGATACGAAGTTAGATATGTACTATCTCATGCCTGGACACCAGAACTAGTGAAGAACATCATAATACATCTTGGTGGAACCAGGATGGACAACCCACTGATACTGGTTTCTATCTTGCACCACCACCTTCCACAAAGACAAAGGCACCACTAAGCGGACCTTGAATCACAAGATACCCTTGAGGGACGAATACCAATCAAAAGACGTATCCCCACCATGAAGAAACTGCCTCAACCACTAACATAGCTCATCACTGGGCTGCTCCTACTGAATTAGCTCCACAAGAAAATGGGTCAACTGAACGCTCTCCAAGAACACACCTCCATTGTGCTCCTTGGTCTCCACATGCATCTGAGCAAAGATCCCCATCAGAGTCCACTCATCACTAGAATTCCTCAAAGCCTTCACTGATACTCTTATGCTCAAGGAATCATCACCATGTTACCCTTCCCCTAGGAGTAGATGATATCGAAGTCAAACCCCTGCAAGTACTCGATCCAACACTGCTACCTTAGGTTAAGATCCTTCTATGAGAATATGTAAGCTAAGCTATTGTGATCAGAATATACCACAAAATTCTCCCCAAAGAGGTAGTGATTCCAAGTCTTCAAATCATGCATCACAACTTCTAGATCCAAGTCATGGGTGGGTAATTTTTTTCATGTGGTTGGAGTTGAAAGGATCCATATGCCACCATGTGATCATCCTGCATAAGCACGCACCTGAGACCCATACATGAAGAATCACAGTTCACCCCATAGCCCTTTCCAGATTCTGGAAAGATCAATACGGGGGTGGTAGTCAACCACCACTTTAGGTCCTCAAAGGATTCTTGGCATTCTGGAGCCCAAACAAACTTCACCCCCTTCTAAGTGATCGTGGTCATGGGTGAAGAAAGCTGAGAGAAATCCCAAACAAACCTCCTGTAGTATCCTTCCAAGCTGAGGAAACTTTTAATCTCAAACACATTCTTAAGCTTCTCCCATGAAATCACTGCACTGATCTTCTCAGGATCCACCAAAACTCCCTACTCTGAGATAACATGCCCCAAAAACTTCACCTCCCTGATCCAAAAGGTGAACTTGGATATCTTTTCATAAAGGTGGTGATCCCACAAAGTGACAAAAAAGATCCGTAAATAATGCTCATGATTCTCCTCATACCCAGAGTAAACCAGGATGTCGTCCAAAAATACCACAAAAAAGAGTCGAGATACTGGTGGAACACCCTATTCATGAGTTCCATAAAGACCACAGGAGTGTTGGTCAACCTAAAAGGCATGGACAAGTACTCAAAGTGGTTGTACCTGCTTCAGAACGCTGTCTTCGAGATATATGCCTCCTTCACCCTAAGTTGGTGGTAACTTGAACACAAGTCTATCTTAGAAAACCACTTTTCACCCTTCAACTGATCAAACAAGTCATCTATTCAGGAAAAATAATATTTGTTCTTGATTATTACCTTATTCATATTCTGGTATTCAATACACAACTGAAGGGATCTGTCATCCTTCTTTACAAAAAGTAAAGGAGCATCCCAAGGAGAGATTCTTGGGTGAATGAATCCTTTGGATTCCAAATCGCCCAGCTATATATTTAATTCTCTCATCTCGATGGGGGTCATATGATACGAGGGAATAGATATCAGCTATGTTCCTGACACCAAATGGATCAAGAAATCCACATCCTACTCTTGGGGAAAGCTTGAAAAATTATATGGGAATACCTCCAAAAACTCATCCAATATAGGAGGTAACCCACTATCAGGAGCATGACCATCGTCCTTTAGCACGAACGACAACAACTGGAAGACAAGATTTCCCAAATCTAGGAGTGGAGGTCCTGCACGACCTGAACAAGGATCCCATTACCCATGAAAAACCCAAGGACTACCATCATGTGCCATGAAACTCACTCGCCTCCTATAGAAATCGATGTGTTCTTGAAAGTGCACTAACCAATCCATGATGAGGATTATGTCAAAAAGATCCATATCCAAGAGTAAGAGGTCCCACTCCATCTCTACCCTAGACATAATAAGTGCACATGACGGGAACTTGAGACCCTGCTCCTTCTTCTTACCCAACGACATCACCAACTCCATTGCAACAAATAACAACTCAGTTGGAAAATTCAGCATGATCACAAAATGGGTAGAGATAAATGAAATAGAAGCACCATTATCTAAAAGAGAAGAATCTATAGAATAAGTAATCAAGATGGTACCACAAACTGTCGAAGGCCCCATATCTAATCCCATTGGAGCTTTATCCACCTCATGAAAATGCCTACTCTCTACCTAAGAATGACCACTCGCCTGTGGATCTACCCTGAAATGGATCTTCCCAGAAGATGATTCGGCCCTACCGCCATGACCACCAAACCGTGATCTTGCTGTCCTTAACAGCTCTGACTGAGCTGGCACTCCCTTAGAATCCACTGATCCTACCCCACTCTGGAGTGAATGTTTCATCCTACAAAAACACTACAAGTGTCCCATAACTCCACCCTGATAGTAGGGTTTTAGAGGATATGTGAATACTGGTCGGGTGTGCCTTGGCCCCCCACATTGTTGGCACACAATGGACCTTGAATTAGAATCCAATGAAGAAAACCGCCTGGAAGGTTGGCCTGAACTACCACCTCCCTTCTTCCTATACTCCTATTGCTTCCTTTTCTTCTTAAAACAATTCCCACTTCCCATCACTGACACTATTACAAAGAAACCAGACCCCCCTTTTGGTCAATATATACCATACAAGCCCCATAAACCAACTCGGCATAAGTCTTCAACTTTAACAAGAAGACCTAGTAATAGATCTCTGGCCACAAATCCCTCTCAAACTTCTGAGATTTCATCTTCTAATTGGAGATCATTTCCAGAGCATACTGGACCAGATCAGAAAAATAGTTAGCATACTCCATCACTAAAAGGTCCCCCTGAACTATCTCCATAAACTACCAAGATTCAGCATATGTCAAGACTTCAGGGCAGTACTGGTCGTTGAAGGTAACCTTGAAGTCCTTCCAGCTCATTTATTCATGCTTCCTAGCTTAAAGCACTGATTCCCACCACCTGCGGCTGGGACCCTCTAACAGAAAAGAGGCACATTTCACCATGAACTCCTCAGGTATGTCAAGAAACTCGAATATGCGCTCTATCTTCTCAAGCCACTCCTATTCTTCCTGGGGTTCCATGCTACCTTGGAAAGTATGAGGATTGTTCTTTAGGAACTCCTGGGCTTTTTTCCTTCCTAGGACTAGAATCATCTTCCCTACCTGGAGAAAGAGTGGGATATAATCCTTGTCCTAGGGCTTGGACAACCCTGACCATAGCTTCTACCATACTTTGATCAATCGGTGAGGGAGAACTCTCTCTGGCATCCTCCCGTGGGTGTATGGGAGCTTTCTGGGAGGCATGTTGCTACACAAAGAAATAGTCACAAAATAAATCATTTGTACAACAATTATGAAAAATTTAAGCAATTACATCAAATATAAATAATTCAAACACATCACAATAATGAAATAAACAACCACTTCACTCCCACCCGATGTCTACGTGCAGTCTACATCCTGCACGTCCCACCTAGAAGAAAAGTAAAACAAAAAATCCCAAAATCCCATAGTGAATCAAGGTTTTTCATGAGAGGTACTGGCTAAGAACCCTACTTGTAACCAAAACTCTGAGCCCCAACAGTCCTAGATCCTATCTAACCAGACTCACCCCAAAAAAATAATATGACCCAAAAAGATAAACCTCATTTGATATCATTTTTTCATGAAGCAAATCTAGTCACCATCAAAACCAGCACTAAACCCAGTCCATGACAAGGAACGAAGGTCGTTCCCTATCCCCAAAGGCTAGCAAAAGTGACCAGGTATCATAAACAATGGTTTGGGAACGATTTACTGGAATTAAGATATATAAAACAATAAAAAACAAACAATAAAATAAATCGGAAAATTCATGCTAAACGAGCCTTAATTAAAAATTTATAACTGAATACAAGGTTTTTAACATGACACAAGAGGTCCCAAACTACAAAATTAGTAGAAAAAACAACCAAAATACCACCACATGACAAGGGGTTATCACCCAATAGTCGTCTCCACAACACCGCACAACAGAAACAACTAGCAACCCAAACCTCCATCTCCAAAATCCTTGACATTACCTATGTAAAACATAACCAAGTATACTTACACCCAAAGTTGTAAGTATGGCGTGAGCATAAGTCCAATAATATACCACTCAAAGACTCCATGTGACAAGCATTATAAGATAAAAAACTTGAAAGTGTTATAAACAAGAAATGGTAGAAATAATTTCTTAAGGTGAATCTTTTAAATGAAAATAGTTTTCAAAGTGGGTAAATTTAAGGAATGAAAACATGTAAGCTATTGATTTTCCATCCAAACACACCATAATTCAAATATAAATTCCAAATAGTCAATGATCACTGAACACGGGAACACCCCTAGTCACTAGTTAGTTGTGAGCCCCAGGTACCTCGCATCTCGGTGTGAAAGTAACCATAACAATATCCATTCTCATGCACGAGCCTCTAGTAGGGGAATCACCCATAATCTAGTGCTCCCCATTATCATCATCATCATTGTTTTATTAGTGTTTTCAACATCAAACTTTCTAAGTAAAATAGGGAAAAACCCACTCTGGATCACTTGCATGCAAGTACACGTCCGCCCACCTAGATACCTAGGTTTCACTCTTTGTGCTTAAACAAGTTCCACAAGATACAAAATTACATTTACACATAAAAACACCAGTTATGTTCATACTCATTCAAAATAGTAGCTAAAAATTCTTTTCAGTATTTGTATAACTCAAATAAACACTTAGAATTTCCATAAAACAATTTCACAATTTATAACAAAACTTTGCACCTAAAATCAAATTAAAACCCCTATTTTAAAACCAAATGCATAACAATATTACTAAAAACTATAATTAGCAGCAATAAAACATTTTAATAAGGTAATTACATGAATTATAAAATAACACCAATTGGTACAACATGGAATGCACAAGTAAAACACCAATTTTCACACAATATTGGCACTTAAAAATCAAACGCTTAACAAATTCTTCCAAAAATAGTTTTCACACTAATAAAAATGAAATATGAACATAAAAAGAATATAAATCCAGCAAGATAACTCATTATACAATGCTTACACATGGAATCACCTACCATATATGCCAAAACCCTCTAATCCTTGTGTGGAACTTCAACCGCACCACCGCCACACCACTAGGGAGTGAAAACAAACAAAAAACCACAATATTGGACCAAGAAACTAAAAAAACCCTAGGTATGAAGCCCTAACTTTTGTACATTTTGGGCTTCAAGAAAAGTGGAAAAAACCCTAAGGAAATGGAAGGAACAAGAGAGGAAAATCACTTACTTGAGAAACTTTTAAGAAATCACCCCAAATACACTAGTGGTTGAATCTCCAAGTAGTAAAAATTGATATTGAGGTTTTAATAATGCTGAGTAGGTCATGTGGGCACTAAAACGGTGGAAAAATAGTAAAAAATGAACAATTTATGAAAGAAGAAAATCACATTTTTAAATTTGAACAATTTGAGAAAACATGATGAAGTTATCCCTAATACCTGATGAAGATGAGCTCCAAAGAGGTAAAATAAAACATGGGGGGTGATCCTAGGGTTTGTGGAATCGAGTGAGAGGTGTAATTACTGAAAAATATTAAAAAATAAATGAGATATAGAAGAAAAAATTTATTTTTTTAAAATTATAAATGATATCACAGGTTGGACCAATTCCTAAATAAATCACCCAAATCCACCATGATTACAAGTTCCTACGGGGTCCAAATGGATATGGTGGTTTGAATAGGTCAGGGGAGGCCAAGTGGGAAGTGGAATTGGTGAAAAATGATAAAAAAGTAAGGAGTTATAAAATAAACAAATTTTGTTTTTAAATCTAGAAATGGGCTCACAGTTTGACCCGAATCTTGAAAAACCACCCTTTCCTCCAAAAATGTCTTGGAAACCCCCACAAACAAAGAAAGAATAAAAATTACATGAAAAATACCTTTAAAATAAGTCATTTATGTGACACAAATGATATAATCTATCAGGGTGGAGACTCGTAGGACATTAAAGCACCTTCTCATGGTGTTTGCCCTTAGTAATGTCTAGTAGGATATTATGATAACGAGACCCGCCAGTAGGAAATCAAAATTTATTTGTGTCATTAGATATTCTTATCTATGGACATGTGTATTATTTCTTATAATTTAATATTATTATTAATGAGTATTATAAAGTCACTTACATTTATGTATTGATGAAAACCATGATGATAGATGTTCACAACAAGGTAGGATATGTTGGGTGTGTCATGAGTAATATTGCATTAATGAATAATACGAGAAAGGATTTGTCCTTTATATTCTTTAATAGAATTTTATATCTCAGATCCTATTATTAAAATGATATATCCTAAATAAATACACGTCCATGGTGTTCTATAGACAAGTTCAATTTCCGGGAAGTCAAAGAAAGAGACATCGAGCATATAGGTTGATGACACCAACATGAAACCTGCTTGATAAGAGATATACGATAAAGGGATTATATTACATAGTAAGTGTCCATATGAGGTATTATATCATTACAACATTAAATTATTTCTCTATGAGTACCTTGTCATGTTTCTAGATGCTAACCATAGAATTTAGGATGCTTCACCTAATGCCATTGAAAAAGAGGCCTAGAGGGTCACACACTAAATGTATCGAGAATTTTAGTTAAATAATAATAATATTATTTATTATTTAACAAGTTGAATAAATATTAATACCATATGTGGTTTAATAATTATTCATGTCTTCTTGATTTTATATATTCTGTCACCAATTATTCGAGAAAATATAATGTGAGTGAAATATAAAATAAATATATTTTTTATATTCAGTGAATATAATATTTATTTATTTATTTGAAAATAATACAGTGATATTTATTTAATATATAAATAGTCATTATTCATGGACTGATAAATATTTTGGATAAATGGTAGAATGAGTTTAATGGTCCAGTGAGAAATAATAAATATTGAATATTATTTAATTAAATAATATTTAATTTAATTCGCAAGTTAAGCGCATGTTGAGAAATAATAGTAATAATATTATTATTATTTGACATGGTAATCTATAGGGATTAAATAAATAATAAGTGGAACTTGTGAAATTATTTATTTCTAACCCTAGTGATATATAAACCCAATTATATTATTTTCTCTGTGAGCTAATTAATTTGTTTGGTTGTTCACAACAGATTTTAAGAATTCCCTCAATCCATAGAGAGCTCCCTTATCCAAGAATGCTCCCAAGAATGAAAAGTGAACTTCCTCCATCTCCCACTCTCAATCTAAGAGATATCCAGGATAATGCTTTGGAATCAGTTCTCGAGGTGATCAAAGGCAGATAGCGCAAGCAATAAGATCTATCGTGCTAGCACCTAGAGAATCCTACAGTGACGTTTGGAGATTTGTGGAACATGTGTGAACCACCACTAGAGGGGATTGTAGAGACCCGAATCCTAACGTACATGGACATTACATTACATTTGCGGAATACTTAGTATATAACAAAAACACACACACAAGGATCGTAATAGTTTAGTGTCTTTGGAAACTCGGAACGTAATCTTCTAATCGTGGTGAAAGATCTTCAAAATCTCCCATAAAGATCTTCTTCTTTTTTTTACCTAAAACCTTTCTTTATATCCTGTGGAAAAGAAACCATAAAAGGGTGAGCTCAAATGCTCAGTAAGGGTAAACAAAAGAAATATCAATCACATCATATACATAAGCACATAACTTTTGGAAATCTTAACCTGCAAAAGAGATCATAATTTCATAACATGGGGTAAATCATGGCAGTGAAATGTAATCACAATAATCATAACCTAAAACATGAAACTTTGTGGCATTCACACATAATCATAGAGAATCATTTCTTTTTAGTCAAGACTCATTTCCAAGACTATCTTAGTGGACAAAGTCCCTTTCTGAATCGAGTAACCCTCATTTCAGTCCTGTTTCACTGAACCGGTATAACCTACCGTTCCAGCCCTGTCTATCTCATGAGATATAAAATCTTTACCCAATGCATTGGAGGGAGATATAGTTCCCACCCATCTTATAATGAATCCTTTCTTATGTGTGCCACATAATCATAAACCATACATCATAGCGTAACCCATGTAATAAAAATTCGATTATTAAACAACATGACATCATAAAACAATTCATATAAGATAAAGGAATTCATAAAAATAATTCCATCACAACATGATCAAATCAATGTAATATTAGGGATAAAAACAGAACCCTTTATTATCTTAGATGTAAAATAATTTTTATAAAACTCTTGAACTCCATTCTTGAGGAAAATATCCTTTCTTTTTCAAAAACATTTTTCCTTTCTTAACATGTCATAAAACTTTAAAATAAAAGAAGTTGATTAAAAATAAACTTGAAAACTTGTAAAGGATTCTTCTTAGAAATAAGGTTTTAAAAATCCATTCATTCCGTATAAGTTTTAAAAAACATTCTCCGTACTTTTGTCGGAAAAGTCAAAAAGTACCTCGTACGAAAAACGACAAAAGATTCCTTTCACATCTTTTACAAAAAACTTACCGAAGGGTAAAATTGGATAGAAACTATTGTATAAGGAATGAAATAATATTACATATTGAGGGAACATGGATGTGTATGATAAAATACACCCCCGTAATTACCAAAGTAAAAACAATCTCGGATAAAAATGAGATTGTGATATTTCCCTTACCTTAGGTCCGATTTGCTTCGTATGTGTCCGAAACTCCTGTATAATGATTTAAATAATGTCATTGACTTATTAAAGAATCATATTCACTGTTATGATATCATATATGGTTCACTTATGACTTTATATTACCCGTTCTTTTGTAAATTCCATGTTAAAGAAGCGTTTTGGGTAAAATCGTTTCATTTATCGTAGGTGTTTTGACTTGTTGTTCTTGACATTATTATTACTTATATCATGATTTACTTACTTCCAGAATATAAAATATGATTTATATATCATATATATTCAGTATATACATATATATATATAATATAGATAAATTAAATGAAAAACACCGTTCATGGAGACGGTAGTCCGTACGTACGCATGAACGCTGTTTTCCTTTCCTTATTGTCTTGAATGGAAGTAAGTAGATGACATACTTATATATAAATACATGAATACAGTAGCTTTATAATGTCATATATTTCATTATTATTTCTTATATATACTTTATAATCATTCTTAAATGGTTAACATGGAGAATGAATCTCATCGCGTCGTGGAGACGGTAGTCCGTACGTACGCACGAGTGATGATATCGTTCCCATGGTCGTGGAATTGTGTTGAAGTGTATGTATACTATTTCAGTATAAATATAACTTTATAATAATAATATATAGTTACTAATTACACCATTATACCCATCCAATTAATGTGGTGGAGGAAAATAGATTACACCACGGCGTGGAGACGGTATTCCGTACGTACGCACGCGCGGTGATTTCATTTTTCCGTAGGATGGATAGAAGGTGAATTAGGGTTTTTTCATATTTATAATAACATATAAGTATGTATGTAATACTGATTTTATTACTTTGTCATGAAACAACTAAATAAGAAGAAGTTGAAGAAGAAAGAAATTGAAAAGATCGGTAATGGTTATTACCTCTTCTTTGAAACGCCTCTTTGAATCCTCCACTTAGGGAACTAAGATTGGTCTTTGAAGAAGACCAGGACCTCTAGGATTATTCTAGGGAAGTGGAGAATGGATTTTTTCAGGGGTTGGCCGAGCTTGAGTGCTCAAATTGGTGTGAGGAGGAGGGGGAGGAGGTGCCCTTTTATAAGGGAGGAGAGGGGCACCTTAGGAATATCTCAAAATATTATTTTATATTAAAGTCAAAATCGGTTTATAATGGTTCCAAAGGGTCTTATTTCGAATCTAAAGTGGGGATGGGTCGAAATCCTATCAACCAATAGGATTTAGACAAGTTTAGGTTATTATTTTAACCTTATCAATTATATTTAACTCTAAGTTAAATAATTTAACTTTTACCATGTCTTTTTGTTTTCTTACACTATATGGTTAATAAAATTACTATAACATGCCAAAAGAATCCTAAATTGTTTATTATTAATATATATATCCTTATCTAAGTCATTTGGCCGAACCTTAGATTTTTAGAAATAAAATAACAATTAATAATATAATATTTGATTTAAAAACTATTTTGTGTCAATTTTGACACTATTTGATATATGATTTTTGTGAAAGTCATAACAGAATTATATGTTCTAAAAAAGTTGATTAAATCAACAATAATATATCATAGTAACCTATAAAATTAGTGTAATTCATAAAAAGTCTTAAATTACATTTATTTTGGTATTTATAATATCAATTATGTCAATATTTCATTAATAAGATTATTACTGCATCATCTTTGTGTCATAAATAAATTAAATTATTTGATGTCTAAAAATTACAAATAAAATACCATCATGTAGGAAATCTTTTTATATTTCTAATGAATATTTATAATCGAATTTATATTATGTATAACTCTATATTAAAAATGTTTTAGTAAATAAACTTTGATTTTAACTCTTTTAACTCTTCTTTGAATTAAATAATAATAAATGTCCTAATCTAATCCAAGTGGGCCTAAATGATAATATTTTACATTTAAGGTTGTTTTTGTTCGAGATACACTTGTCCAATAGGATTAGGACATGTGTTAGGGTAATATTAATATCATTTTTACCCTTAATTACCCTATTTACTTTTAACCGTGGTAAATAAAAGTAAAAAGTTACTATTCACTAAAAATTATTTTCATCTCATTGAACCACATTTTACTTACTGACATCAACCGTGTCTCTCGGATTTTTGAAATTCCATTCACAGAAGTGGTAAAATTAATTTTTATGAAAAATTCAGTTTTTTAACTACCACTTAGTAGTTTCACTATTCATCAAAAATTGAAGGTTTTCAGAAAAATGCCAAAATTTCATCCTAAGCTATATTTCATATTCCGAATTCAAAAATGAAGTCTATTTTCCCAAATTCATAACATATAAGTTTCATTAATTAATTTTATAATTAAATCCCGCTGTTAAAACAAATAGCGTGTTTTTAAGAAACAATATCTATCAAAAGATTGACACTTGTTTATGTCTGTTTTAAATGTGAAATTACATCCAATGACCAACATTATATTAAATTGTAAAAATATATTCTAAATATACTTTAAAACTACTCAAATTAATAATTTATCACTATTAATTATTTCGATTAAAAAAAGTTGTTTTTTAATTATAATTTAGTAATTTTCACTATTCATCAGAATATGAAAGTTATCCGAAATGTACCAAAATTTCACCTTAGGCTAAATTCGATACTCCGAATCCAAAAATGAAGTCCATTTTGAGAGCTAAAATTTCTAAAATTTTAAAAAGTGGTTATTACTATTCATAACGGCTAGTTTTAATAATATTTTAATAGCATATCGTTGTTTCGTGAAACTCAGTATTGCGTACTACACACGCTATCGAGGAAGGTTGCGTTTGCGTGTAATGAAAGGAAAGTCAAGGATGCATGTTGTGCAAGCTCCTTTTGGTGTAGTGTACAACACAAGACATTAATAGAATTAAAAAGAATAGTTTTCATAAAATCTCGGGCTGTTACATTCTACCCCCCTTAAAATGAATTTCGCCCTCGAAATTCGTCGGGGTTATAAATAGTTTACTATTCGAAAGTTTCTTTAATAGAAACCCACATCGTAAAAAGGAATACCAAAACTTGTCTTTAAAAACTAATGTATGAAATGTAACGATTACCCAAATAAACTAATCACTGGGTTTCCACATAGGTGAAAATATGGATATGGAAGAAAAATCTAACCATCATGTTCTGATGGAGAGTGGTAGAGAACATGGCTATGGAAAAGCCAACAATCACAAATCCATAAATTTGTGACGATCTAAGGTACCATCCGATTCATCAGGTATAAGATCACTAGGACAACAATTTTTTATTTTTTTTTTTGGTTTTCAAGATCGTTTCCCTAAAGTTGAAGAATTTGAATTAGAATAAATACTTACTTTATTTTGGTACAGTCACACTATTGTTTCGTGCCTTGAACAATTTCCACTTCATATCTTAAATAAATGAAGTTGAATTTGTTATTCGTGAAGTGTTAGCAGATCATGTGATAGAATGACGGGTCATTCCATCTGTCTCAAACAAAAGGTTAGCAAAAATTATATACATAAGTCGATCTATAGTGAGATTAATCATATATGGTTCTAAAAATGAACTTATACTTCATATATCATACCGCTTAATAAAATAAAACTAGTTTCTACTAAACAGGGACTTCCTGTAGGCCAGTGGTAGGCGATAAAGGCCAGTCGCACTTCGGTTGTGGGTTCGATTCCCACAGCCTTGTCCGAAGCGATGGGCTGTCGCCCGTCCTGCAGGTTGTTCTTTTTCTAAAACTACATTACTATAACATCCCATCAATAATATCGAAAATCTTCTATCCTTAAACAATACTAACTTATGTCCAACATAATCCATTCTAATCTTTAGGATTATCCATAATACTACAGTCCACTCTCATAATATAGTGAAAACGATTACCAGAGATTTAATACTGCTGTCAATCCCCATATATCATAAGATATGTCTTGTTGGTCACATTCCAAACATTCAAAGTCCTTAATCATGTATTCTCTTGAATACCCATTGATCCTTAGTGAAAACATGAATGCAGTTAAAAGTTAACTCTTTCCACATACCAAAATCCAAAAATTCTCTATACTCAAACCATGATATAACCTTCTCCTTATATCAGTCATGAGCTCATGAATACAATCAAACACCTCATTATCTTATTATTCCTTCATTATACGCATATCATCTAAATTCCAAAAATATCTGAATAACCTTTCATGGATAGTGGTACCATTAATCATACACTTTCATAACTCAAGGAAATACAACAGTGTAACAATCCTTAGATGTCTCTTTATTCCATAGTACCATGAGATTTCTTATATAACATTACACATGATAAACATTTAATCATTCCACTACATTCTTAAACCATTGACCGAGTTTCAATAATTCTTTCATCTCACATATCATTTGTAGTCTCTTCATCATCATCAACATAAATACTTCCCATACGACCATACTGATTATCTTCATGAGACTTTCCCTTAGGGCATTGGTTTGCATAATGCCCGTACATTCCACATTTAAAACATTTAACCATTGTTAATGTCGTAGCAATACCATTATCCTCATCCATGGTGTTAACTGAACCTTTTCCATTGCACTTACTTGCTTTGTGTCCTTCTTTTCCACACCCAAAGCATCTTCCAGTTCCTTTGAAACATTATCCTTAATGCCTCTTCCCACATGATTTACATATGGGAAATTGAACCTTCTTTCCTCTATGATCATCATGAAACTCCATCTTTCTCTTATTAGCCGAGTCAGGAAACTTACCAAATTTTACTTTATTGATCATATTATGAGATTGCTGATTCGGCATAATAATGATGTTTGGACTTCCAAATCCCATTTCATTATGAAGAATATCATTCCATTGTCCATCATATCCTCCTTTATCGTGAATCATCTTGTTTCCATCCATTTTCTAAAACCCAAAAAAAAGAATAGTGTGAGAGGCAAAAATCATGCTAGGGAAAACAACATAATAAAGGTGGAGTATCCTCAATATCTAACATCTTAGGTTAAATTCTATGATCGTTACCGTAGTTCTAGGACTGTATCCTATACGTATACTTATCCTTAGGGACATCCCTAGACATACCTTAGAAATATCTCTAGGGATCTCACTAACGTTTTCGCATCCTAGTTTCCAAAGGTTGACTAAACCTTTCCTCTGATACCAACTGTAGAGACCCGAAGCCTGACGTACATGGACATTACATTACATTTGCGGAATACTTAGTATATAACAAAAACACACACACAAGGATCTTAATAGTTTAGTGTCTTTGGAAACTCGGAACGTAATCTTCTAATCGTGGTGAAAGATCTTCAAAATCTCCCATAAAGATCTTCTTCTTTTTTTACCTAAAACCTTTCTTTATATCCTGGGGAAAAGAAACCATAAAAGGGTGAGCTCAAATGCTCAGTAAGGGTAAACAAAAGAAATATCAATCACATCATATACATAAGCACATAACTTTTGGAAATCTTAACCTGCAAAAGAGATCATAATTTCATAACATGGGGTAAATCATGACAGTGAAATGTAATCACAATAATCATAACCTAAAACATGAAACTTTGTGGCATTCACACATAATCATAGAGAATCATTTCTTTTTAGTCAAGACTCATTGCCAAGACTATCTTAGTGGACAAAGTCCCTTTCTGAATCGAGTAACCCTCGTTTCAGTCCTGTTTCACTGAACCGGTATAACCTACCGTTCCAGCCCTGTCTATCTCATGAGATATAAAATCTTTACCCAATGCATTGGAGGGAGATATAGGTCCCACCCATCTTATAATGAATCCTTTCTTATGTGTTCCACATAATCATAAACCATACATCATAGCGTAACCCATGTAATAAAAATGCGATTCTTAAACAACATGACATCATAAAACAATTCATATAAGATAAAGGAATTCATAAAAATAATTCCATCACAACATGATCAAATCAATGTAATATTAGGGATAAAAACAGAACCCTTTATTATCTTAGATGGAAAATAATTTTGATAAAACTCTTGAACTCCATTCTTGAGAAAAATATCCTTTCTTTTTCAAAAACATTTTTCCTTTCTTAACATGTCATACAACTTTAAAATAAAATAAGTTTATTAAAAATAAACTTGAAAACTTGTAAAGGATGCTTCTTATAAATAAGGGTTTAAAAATCCATTCATGCCGTATAAGTTTTAAAAAACATTCTTCGTACTTTTGTCGGAAAAGTCAAAAAGTACCTCGTACGAAAAACGACAAAAGATTCCTTTCACATATTTTACAAAAAACTTACCGAAGGGTAAAATTGGATAGAAACTATTGTATAAGGAAGGAAATAATATTACATATTGAGGGAACATGGATGTGGATGATAAAATACACCCCAGTAACTACCAAAGTAAAAACAATCTCGGATAAAAATGAGATTGTGATATTTCCCTTACCTTAGGTCCGATTTGCTTCGTATGTGTCCGAACCTCCTGTATAATGATTTAAATAATATCATTGAATTATTACAGAATCATATTCACTGTTATGATATCATATATGGTTCACTTATGACTTTATATTACCCGTTCTTTTGTAAATTCCATGTTAAAGAAGCGTTTTGGGTAAAATCGTTTCATTTATCGTAGGTGTTTTGACTTGTTGTTCTTGACATTATTATTACTTATATCATGATTTACTTACTTCCAGAATATAAAATATGATTTATATATCATATATATTCAGTATATATATATATATATATATAAGATAGATAAATGAAATGAAAAACACCGTTCATGGAGACGGTAGTCCGTACGTACGCATGAACGCTGTTTTCCTTTCCTTATTGTCTTGAATGGAAGTAAGTAGATGACATACTTATATATATATACATGAATCCAGTAGCTTTATAATGTCATATATTTCATTATTATTTCTTATATATACTTTATAATCATTCTTAAATGGTTAACATGGAGAATGAATCTCATCGCGTCGTGGAGACGGTAGTCCGTACGTATGCACGAGTGATGATATCGTTCCCATGGTCGTGGAATTGTGTTGAAGTGTATGTATACTATTTCAGTATAAATATAACTTTATAATAATCATATATAGTTACTAATTACACCATTATACCCATCCAATTAATGTGGTGGAGGAAAATAGATTACACCACGGCGTGGAGACGGTATTCCGTACGTACGCACGCGCGGTGATTTCATTTTTCCGTAGGATGGATAGAAGGTGAATTGGGGTTGTTTCATATTTATTATAACATATCAGTATGTAATTAATACTGATTTTATTAATTTTTCATGAAACAACTAAATAAGAAGAAGTTGAAGAAGAAAGAAATTGAAAAGATCGGTAATGGTTATTACCTCTTCTTTGAAACGCCTCTTTGAATCCTCCACTTAGGGAACTAAGATTGGTATTTGAAGAAGACCAGGACCTCTAGGATTATTCTAGGGAAGTGGAGAAGGGATTTTGGCAGGGGTTTTCCGAGATTGAGTGCTCAAATTGGTGTGAGGAGGATGGGGGGGAGGTGCCCTTTTATAAGGGAGGAGAGGGGCACCTTAGGAATATCTCAAAATATTATTTTATATTAAAGTCAAAATCGGTTTATAATGGTTTCAAAGGGTATTATTTCGAAGCTAAAGTTGGGATGGGTCGAAATCCTATCAACCAATAGGATTTAGACAAGTTTAGGTTATTATTTTAACCTTATCAATTATATTTAACTCTAAGTTAAATAATTTAACTTTTACCACGGCTTTTTGTTTTCTTACACTATATGGTTAATAAACTTACTATAACATGCCAAAAGAACCCCAAATTGTTTATTATTAATATATATATCCTTATCTAAGTCATTTGGCTGAACCTTAAATTTTTAGGAATAAAATAACAATTAATAATATAATATTTTATTTAAAAACTATTTTGTGTCAATTTTGACACTATTTGATATTTGATTTTTGTGAAAGTCATAACAGAATTATATGTTCTAAACAAGTTGATTAAATCAACAATAATATATCATAGTAACCTAGAAAATTAGTGTAATTCATAAAAAGGCTTAAATTACATTTATTGTGGTATTTATAATATCAATTATGTCAATATTTCATTAATAAGATTATTACTGCATCATCTTTGTGTCATAAATAAATTAAATTATTTGATGTCTAAAAATTACAAATAAAATACCATAATGTAGGAAATATTTTTAGCTTTCTAATGAATATTTACAATCGAATTTATCTTATGTATAACTCTATATTAAAAATGTTTTAGTAAAGAAACTTTGATTTTAACTCTTTTAACTCTTCTTTGAATTAAATAATAATAAATGTCCTAATCTAATCCAAGTGGGCCTAAATGATAATATTTTACACTTAAGGTTGTTTTTGGTCGAGATACACTTGTCCAATAGGATTAGGACATGTGTTAGGGTAATATTAATATCATTTTTACCCTTAATTACCCTATTTACTTTTAACCGTGGTAAATAAAAGTAAAAAGTTACTATTCACCAAAAATTATTTTCATCTCATTGAACCACATTTTACTTACTGACATCAACCGTGTCTCTCAGATTTTTGAAATTCCATTCACAGAAGTGGTAAAATTAATTTTTATGAAAAATTCAGTTTTTTAACTACCACTTAGTAGTTTCACTATTAATCAAAAATTGAAGGTTTTCAGAAAAATGCCAAAATTTCATCCTAAGCTATATTTCATATTCCGAATTCAAAAATGAAGTCTATTTTCCCAAATTCATAACATATAAGTTGCATTAATTAATTTTATAATTAAATCCCGCTGTTAAAACAAATAGCGTGTTTTTAAGAAACAATATCTATCAAAAGATTGACACTTGTTTATATCTGTTTTAAATGTGAAATTACATCCAATGACCAACATTGTATTAAATTGTAAAAATATATTCTAAATATACTTTAGAACTACTCAAATTAATAATTTATCACTATTAATTATTTCGATTAAAAAAAGTTGTTTTTTAATTATAATTTAGTAATTTTCACTATTCATCAGAATATGGAAGTTATCCGAAATGTACCAAAATTTCACCTTAGGCTAAATTCGATAATCCGAATCCAAAAATGAAGTCCATTTTGAGAGCTAAAATTTCTAAAATTTTAAAAAGTGGTTATTACTATTCATAACGGCTTGTTTTAATAATATTTTAATAGCATATCGTTGTTTCGTGAAACTCAGTATTGCGTACTACACACGCTATCGAGGAAGGTTGCGATTGCGTGTAATGAAAGGCAAGTCAAGGATGCGTGTTGTGCAAGCTCCTTTTGATGTAGCGTACAACACAAGACATTAATAAAATTAAAAAGAATAGTTTTCATAAAATCTCGGGCTGTTACAGGGATCTTATTTGATTCCTACAACGCAATGACCGTAAAACATTGATCTATTTTCAGATTCATCAATGAAGAAAGAATTCTATCAAGGAAATTATTTAATTAATTAAATTAATTATAAATAATATGTGATGATCCTCTCTCTGGTTCTAGTGTTCTATCCCTTTTCTATTTATTTGATTTAATTCCGTTGATAATGACGTTCAATTTTGTATAATATCTCAGATTAATCATTCATCATGGAAAAAATCAATGTTGGGTAAGACCCATCACATGATTTTGCTACTCTTAGAACCTACACAAACCATTCGACAATATCTTTATTGAAAATTTTGGTTAATTCCAACTCATTTTAAGCTTTACCCATTATTTGTATATTTGTTTTCAATCTCAATTATTCAATAAATGGACCCATAATAAGACTATTGAGTAGCACAGATTTATGTACTTGCAGTAACTCTAATTTAGTTAGTGTAAAATTTGATCACTTAAAACTGGTCTTCCAATAGTTGGAAACACTAATGATTGGTATTCTGAATGAGAATCAATGGATATGTCATCAGCACATCCGAAATGATTTAATCTGGTCCCAATCCCATTCAAATACCCATAAAAAAAATGTAAAACACTCTTTGACTATGTGACCTTGAACAATATAGTCTTCTAGTTAATATTTATTCCTCACATATGATTTCAAATAGCCTAAGTACCTGATGAAAAAAATAAGAAAAATATTAAAAAAAATTACACAATGATTTGATAAAATTAAATTCATTAATAAAAATAAAAATAATATTAACGTACCTATCAATTGGATACATCCATCGATAGTGTATTGATACACCATGTTTAGCTTCTTTAACCAAATGAACAATTAAATGAATCATGTCTATGAAAAATGAAGGGGGAAATAACATATATAAATTAAAAAGTGTCAAAACAATTATTTCTTGAAGTTTATCAAGATCGATTGTATTTTGAGTTTTTCCACAAAGCTCTTCAAAGATGGTACACAACTTAAATAGAACCACAATTACTTTTTTAGGTAATGTTTTATATAATGATAATAGAAACAACTTCTCCATCAGAATATGTGAGGCATGAATTTTAAATTCATTAAAATTTTGATGTTTTAAGTTAATGAACCATAAAATGTTACTTGAATATCCATATGACACTTTTACATTCTTTAAAGTTCAAAGGAATGCATATTTCTCATGATTTTTCATCGTAAAAATAACAGGATACTTTTAATTCTCACTTTACCATAAACCACACTTTATATTAATTGATTCCAAATACTTATGAGTATTAATGTGATCCTTTGATATACCCTTCTCATTATGCCATGCAAAAATTACATTGTCACAAAAATTCTTCTCAATACCCATCATGTTAATATTATGATTTATCAAATTAAACTACCAATAAGAAAGATTAAAAAATATACTCATTTTCTTCCATTGTTGTGTTCCAACTTCTTTGTATATTCTACCTCATACCCTTTCCCCATTATTTTTTAATTACATTTTCCAAATTATATAGCGATGTTCATTAATTTTCCCAAGATTTCTAAACCAGATAACACCTTCGAGGATTTTACTTATTCAATATCTCCATTGAATTATGTCTTGTTAAACCTGAATTTATAAGAAGCATCAAGAAATCAATGATGATACATAAAACACAATTTTCTACTATGAGGTAATCATTAAGGCTCAAAATCAAAATTAAAAATTGGACAAGCCAAACAAGTATGAGTGCTCTAACTAGATAATTTTCCTAGTCCAGTAAAGTCACTAATTTTTCACATTGAAGTAGCATGTATTTTAAATATATTCCTCTTTGAAGAATTATATGTTTCCACACCATCATCCCATAATTCTCACAATTATTTTATTAGAGGTTGAAGGTATACATCAATATCATTTCCAAATATTTTATTTCCTATAATAATCATAAAAATAATAAAAGAATTATTATTCATAAATATCCCTGGAGGTAGATTATTGGGGATCAAAACAACTAGATATATGATATAATTAGTACTTAAAGTACCTAAAGGGTTAAAACCATTAGAAGACAATCCCAAACACACATTCCTAGGATCTGAAAAAAATGTGGATATAATGAATCAAACACCTTACATGATGTTGAATATTTTGGATTTCTCATTAATCCATAATTTTTAATATCTTTATCATTCCAATTCATGTCATATGTAGTCTTAGATAACATGAATAATCTTTGGAATCATTGTTTTAGAGTAAAGTAACACAACAACTTTGTGAAAGTTTTCTTCTTCTGCTTCTTCCTAGTGTTACATTGATTTTTAATCTCATTGTTTCTCATTGAATTCCATATATTTTTATGAAATTTTATAAATTATTTATTATTAGACACTTATTCCCAATAAATAATACAATCCTTATGGAATGCATGTATCTTTGTATAACCAAGTCCAAGTTAGTTGATGATTTTCTTCATCTCATAGAATAATGAAGGGATCATAGATCCACTAAATGCATCATGAAAAAATCTAAAATCATGGAAAATTATTTGTTAGTAATTCCATAGATACACTTGATATGATAAAACTTAAGTATAAAAGACAACATTGAATAGTTGGCACACCCTTCACATAGTTATTTTTTCCATCTTCAACTAATTCATAAAACACATTTTTTGGTCATTGAAGTTCTGAGCAAGATTAAATTTCTCATGATCAACTGCAGGTTCTATTGATATATTAAAATCTTGGACATTGTATCTTGAAAATCCAAATACTTCATTTATCAATTTTCAAATTGGATTCTCCTCTAATGGGTCACTTTGTGTTTCATGAACAGGAGAGTCATTTTTTTGACTTTCCATAACATTTGATTAACCATGCCAAATACAACATATATATTGAGAAAGAAACTATTTCAATATAAAATGATTATATACTTAATTTCTATTCAACCATTGACTGAATTTACAATTAATACATGAAAAATTTATTTTAACATCCATTGATTGGTTTTCAATTGCATAATCTAATTTTTTTTCCAAACCCTTGGAATAATGAGGTGTGTATCAAGGTAAATTAATACAAATTTTATCCATTGGTATTGTATTTTAACTCTTCTACCTATACATTCAAATATAAAGATATAAATTTTTAATAAATTAACTACAATAAAATTTTAACATCACCCAACCTTTTTATTGACCAGGGTAAGGTCTTGATGCAGCATAACACAAATTCAACATGAAAATGATTTAGTTTGACATGAAAAACATAAACAACATAAATGAATAAATACCACCCCTCACAATAATAGGGAAAAATTTCATAGAAAAAGGTCACTAAGGCGAGGATATGACAACAACAAATGTGAAGGTTAGGGATAAAAACACACCAACACCCGACTTGTGCATGAACAAGAGTGGGGGAAATTAGGGAGGTAGGGAGGAGGATATGGTCATGGGGAAGGGGTTAGTGATCTATCACCATCGGGGGTGGTGTTCACCATGAAATGAGGAAGAGGGAATGTTGTCATGAGGATAAGAGCCATCAGGGGGTGTTTTTATGGTTGGCATCAAGGGAGGGGGTCAGGGGTCAGTGGGGGGTTAGTGGTTGGTGTTGAGGGAGGGGGGGGGGGGTCAGCGGTCGGTGGTCTAAATCAAGGGAGGGGTCGGGGTAGTGGTTAATATCAAGGGATGGGGGGGGGGGGTTGAGGGGTATCACCATAGTTGACATAGAGGGAGGGGGGCTATAGGGGAAAGAGGTTAATTAGGTTGTTTTTTTAAAGTATATACTGTCAGTTTTACTAAAACTACCGCTAAGACCACTTTTTTTCTAGTGAAGAAACATTTCATAAATAGTCTCACTATTTTCTTTTGTGTATCTAACACAAGATGTTGTTCACATGTTATTTAATCCACTATCATAGAACACCATATATATGGTGACCTATGTATGATGTTTTTTTAAATATTTATAATATATAAAAACATGAAATGTTTTAATCCTATGTGTGTGTGTGAAAATTTAAAAAAAATACACATGAATGAACATGCACACACAATATACAATGTTTTTTTAATAGAAGTGTCATGTATATAATAACTGTTTTAATTATATTATATAATAAAACATATATGATGGTTTTTTGACAATATAATCATGTATTTTTTTGAATGAAAAATTTAAAAAAACATCATAAATTATCATTTTAATATAATTTTCATTTGATACCTCTCATTATTTTCACAAAACTCTAGTTTTCACTCACCATTGATTTGACCTTCAACTTCAATGTCCATCATCGTTTATCTATGCCTTTCTAATGATGGAACCTCAACGACATCCTTCTAAATTCAAACTCATATCTGTCAATGGACCCTTGATAACCCCCCACCTTCAACTACCTTTCCAATTTTCTTCCCACTAAAGATATTGTCTTTCTGGTGATCTCACGATCTTAAATCTAATAACCTATTTCCTTCCCATGTAAGTCCCATTTTACAAATATATATTTTCCTTATAACACATAAATTATTTTTATCCCATTATGAAATTCATCACCTTTGACCTCCATGATTCCTTTCGTATCAAAGTTTTTCTTGTGTGACATCAATTTTTGTCCTTATCAAAACATTTATGTATCTTCAAATGTGTAGTTATTTTATTTATATCATGTATCATATATACATGGAATGTCAAAGTATCAATTAACTTGATATTATAGTATCATTTTTTATGAATTGAGGCTACTTTGATCTATATAGTGACTTGAATTCAAATGTTTAATGGTTATAAAATTTAGATTAGTGTGTGTATTTATAGAAATTTTAGGAGTGGGTGAATTGAAATGTAGTGACCTAGATATTTTATTAAGTAATTAAAAATTTTCATGACCCCTCCCCCTAAAGGAATCCCTCCTATTCTAGGAATGAGAGAAGGGAGATAATAATACCCAAATCCCCCTCAAATAGGCTACAGGTTAGTGAAAAGTACTGAGGGTATAACATACACACAGATAAGAGAAATTACCCTCTAAGATTTGAGAATCAAGAGATAAGATAAAAAAACCACCAAACAACTCCTGCTCATAATAAATGTAATAAGATCATAAATACATACATATAATGTCATAAAAACTGATACAACTAAAAGAAAATGACAAAACTAAAATAAATCCTTGACAATGACCTCGAATCCATAATAGCTCTGAAACAACTCCTCAAAATAGGAATTTCTAGCTCGATCACCAATCAGTACCTGCTGGACTAAAAAATAGTTTATATATACATAGGATGATCATAACATGTATATTTAGTAGGATCCTCCCTATAACCTCTCGTGAAAAATGTGAAAGAAACATACTAAATATCAGCGAGTAAACAAATGAAACTAACTCTCCACCTAAACAAGTTTAATATTATTTTCCCAACATCACCATGGCTACCTATCAGTAAGTAATGAATACAAGAGATCATATAATATAATAAAAACAATAAGGGTACCCTATTATTACTTCCCCACTAGTTTTTTTCTCTTCCCCAATGTCATATTACCCGAACCATCCCTCTCTAAAACAAGATAGCCCAAGAACACTTGGGATAAGTATCAAAACATGCATCTAATGAATCACATCATCTCATTATCCCATACCACATCTCCATATAGTAACCAAGCAGTTTTTAGGAGCCATTATAGTTCATATGTTGTGTATCAAACACTGGGTATTATACCTCAAGACATCATAGCCTATACAATGAGTATATACTTCGAGACATCACAAACTATACACAACATACCTTTAATAATCCTTTGGATACTATATTTAGAGATACATGTGTGTGAAATAACCACAAGCCATTACATCCCTCTATATACATATATGGGGAAACTAACCACAATGCATACCAACACATAATACTACCAGAATAATAGAGCAGGGAAAGAAGGGGTAGTCAACCATCCATCCCTTGATAATGTAGATAGCGAGGAAAACACCCTCCGAGAGTCCACCGGGTGTTAGTCACCCTACCGACATGGGTGGGGTAGCATATAAAATCATAAAACATATAGGATATAATATATATTACAACCAAACTATGGGAATTAACTAAGTCCTAGGTTCAATTGAAATTATCTTCACTCAGTCACCTGACTACCACTATTAAGGAATAGATATCCTATAATCACACAACCATCAAGCCTCATTTTAATTAATTAATTAATTATCCATTAATTAATTATTACCATTATCATTTCCAAGATTAATGTTTTAACCTTCAGAACCAAGCTCCAACAACACTATTAATAATTTGTTTGTATTAACATGTATGTCATCAATAAAAGCATGCAACTAGAACCAAAACCATTATTTCATTAATTCATTTATCATTTCAAAATCATTCGGGTACTCTAGGACTCATCCCAAGCTACCACATAAAAGGTGAACTTGCATTGCATAAAATATAACTATTTATTACAGTTGGAAACTGATTAAATAAATAAAAATAGTACATATGCCATCAAATAAGTATAATCATTATCAATAAAGCATTCTAGCTTTTAGTATAATAGGAAAACCTAAATTCAACCCATTTTATCAGTATTGGTGCCATCCTTGGCACCACTGCGTATAACATCCGATATCCCATGCCAAAATCATCTTCATCGCTAACACCCCGTTCCACCATCACTACCTCAGGCATCACCATCCTTCATTATCATTAACCATCAATCATTAAAATCTCAGTCTACATTGAATAAAAAGGATAATATCCAGATCAAACATAGAAGGAAATAAACAACAAATAGATTCATCAGAGCATCTATTCCCCAAAAACAATGCTTCCAACCTTTATATGAAAATGAGCACTCTCTACCCCAAAAATTTATCTTTGTCAAACAACAAGTTTTATTTCCATCTTGAATTAGCTGATTCATTTATCATAGGTTACAACTATGGAAAAACTAAGGCAATAAATATTAAAATATATCAATTATTAACCATGATTTCAAGAATCAATTCTAGTTTCATTAAACTTTAGGTAAAAAAAAATTATTTAACATGCCTCAATCATTTAAACCAACAAGAATTTCCAGATTCAATTTATTTAGTCAATTACATTAATGTATGGAAGAAAAAATTAATTAATCACGAATTAATCATCAATTTGATTTCCATAAAATTATAAGAAGAATGGTTTATAAAAAATATGCCTCTTTAATTCTTTAGCCAACCAAAATTACTTAATTTATGTTATTTAACCATTTTCATTAAATTAAACATACTAAACCAAGCATAACCAACATACTAACTAAAACAAAACTATAGATAAGACACTATATAGAAAATCTCAAAGGAAATAAAATATATATATTTCAAATAAACGTGATCACACATCCCACAATATTCAAATATGAATATAAATATTCCCACCTGCAATAATACTTACGATTCTAGAATTTAACAAAATTATAACATGTGATAATCATCTCCAAGCATAATAAAGTTCTACGCATGCAACAATATTCTTTAGAAAAGAATAGTAAGAACAACACATGATTTAAATAATTTATTTTTACCAAATTATATTTTCAATTTATTAATTAATCCCAAGCATATGATAAAAATCATTTTATGAAAAAAATAAATTTCAGCTTGAAAGAAAAATTTTCATTTCAATTCAATAATATCCAAAATTATAAACATAATTCTCATCAACATTATTTAAGCAGTTTAACAATGCAATATGCGATCACTCTGATTTTATCAAATAATAATTAGACAAGTCATGAAATTATCCATTTCTATCTCTTGGATAATTTTATACAATAATTATCATTATTATACAATATGAAATTATTTATTTCTTTTTAAGATAATATTTTACATTATCAAAAATTATCATATACCATATGAGATAATTTAATAAATTACATTCTTATAATTATCATCAATAATATTTAATATACTTCTTTCAACATGAAATTATAGATTTCTAAGTCAAATTCTATAAATAATTATATTAACAACTTTTCACCACATGCAATATAATTTTTTTTTCAATTATTGAAATATTAATATTTCATCAACCAAATTATAGAACATTCATTTTATCCTTATCTTTTATAATTATTATATTATCACATATTCACTTCATGTGACTATTTTTACAAATTCTTATCTGATTATGGTTAATCACATATATTTAAACAAAAAATCTAAACATGATAATTTCACACTTAGAAAATATAGGAAAGGAAAAGTTACATATCCCCTACCTTAGTTCACGAACCCGACCAAGATTAGAAATGACGTTCACAAGTCCTGACATGTAGATGTGGGTAAAAACCTAATAACCCAGAATCACTGCAAGATTCATAATGGTTAGACCTGATCACCAAACTCGTAACCAGATGTTAATCTGCCATAAATACCATTCCAAACAAAGATATAATCATTTGATTCTTCATATTTAATAATTTAGACACAAAAATCATATTTAATTAAATATGAAAAAAAACCTCAATGTCTATGGAAATAAACTAGGGTATTAGATTCTTCTCGTCAAGGAAAATATAACGATACCAATGACGCATCAATCTGATTAGTACTGAGGGATATATGATAGAGAGAAATTGAAAGATCAAGGTACTTTATCTCATCACACCTCCTCCTTTCCTTCAATATCACAATTTTCTTTCCCCTCTTCTACTTATCTTTATCTCTATTATTTCAATTAATTCACATGTTTTCCACTTTTAAAAACACTAATTTCTTTCTTTCTTTTTCTTTTATTAAATTTATAAAATTAAAACTCCCTCTCTAATCTAGTTTTTTCTCCCTTATTTATTTCAACACCCCCACTTATTCCTACACACAACTCCCCATTTTTATCTTCTATGATTTATTATTCTTTTTTTTTTCCAACCAAATTGTTAATATATATATATATATAACAATATATATACCTTACATTATATATATATTTATAGATATATATTCCCACACACATATATATATTTATATACATATATAATAAAACTTATTATATAATATCATAATATTTATATGAATACACACACACACAACTTTAAAAAAAAATATTTTCACAATGTTTATTATTAATATAACTCATGTAAATATATATTTACACACATATATAACATGTCACTTGATGTGTGAAATAATTTTTATTAACATGTAGGCTTTCCTACTTTTCCATGATCCCATATAAAATGTATTCATTTTATTTATAATATATTTTAAAATTTTCGTTAACAAGATCCCTTTAAATATTTAATAAACACTTTATGTGTAAAAAATGTAATATTTTATTAGGAAATAACTTCATGAACCCTATGCACTCAGGGAACAGATAAGGTAAGGAATTATAAAATCTAGAATCTTATATTAGATACCTCTCAAACAATTATTATCATTGATAATAAAAAAAAACTAGAAGGAAAGGGAGATGATGGTATGAACAACCAACCCACAAGATGCCTCTCAAGGATCTCAATATATTTGGAACACAACAACAACTAGGGAAAAAATGTGTAAATATACACAACACTATAAATTATTTCCCAAGGGAGATACCTCTCAAATAGTATTAAGTACATTAATAAAGAATTGTATCAATGGAGGAAACCCATCTCATATATCAACATGATATCAAATAATTCCTCCCAAAAAAACAAGCTTTAAAAAACCTGGAATATTGAGAAAACATCCATGGAATTAATTCCAAAGAAAGGTTCTACAAATAACCAAAACTAAACCAACAAGAAACACATATAAACCAATCATTGGAAAAACATTTCTTTTAACTCAATTCATAGTTTATAGTTTAAATTACCAAATCCACACAAAAAACCAAATCACAGTTTTATTTTTTAAACAAGTTCATGCCTTTCAAAACCATCCCTCATTTAAAGAAATTTTTAATCAACATAAAAAACACTTCATCAAATCACTTTTAATTTCAAGTCATTTTTTTGAATCCAATCATTATTTTCAAATCCTTAAAAAAGGTTTTGTTTCACAATTTCATTCCATTCATTTCAAAACAAAAACTAAATGTTTTATTGAAAAATCATGCCTATCTTTTAAAATAATCCCAATTCAAACCATAAAACATTTCACACCCTTTTAATTTCATAAAAATTCCACTTCAAATAATTATTTCAACTCAAGATCATATTCCAAAAATCAATAAATAATTTTCTTTAAAAAATTCATTGTCAAGGGTTTTCATCACACACACTATGCCATTTCAAATAATTTATCAAGAGTCTAAAATTTGACATATGACATGCAACATAAACAAAACATGAGGTTAAAACAATCTATTTTATCTAGTTTTAAATTTTTTCCAAGTTTATCAACAAACTTATTTACTAGGAGCACACTCATGTAAAAGCTATAAAGGATAAATGTCCCAATTTCCATTTACCATTTAACATAAGTAAATGCTATTACTTTCAAGAGTTCTATATCAATGTCACATAATATTCCACAATTATCACATATTATAAGGTTAATAGAGCTTCCATAAGAATACAATTCAAAAAAACCCATCCACCACACCATGATATTATCTTCTTTGGGCAGCACTGACTCACATGCATGGTTTTAAAATGTGTCATAACATAATGTTTCATGATGGGTGAAGTTTCACCTCTCTTAATATGATCAAGTACATATAACACATCACCCGTACAAGATAAATCCCTTCCGAGGATGTAAGAACATTAGGCCATAACTATATCACAAACATGGTCACATTCACAACCCTCATCATATATAAATTTTATACAGAATAGAGAGATAAATTAATCTAACACTAGGTAGGGATAAATTAAAGAGAAGTTACAATATTATCATTTCCTTGAACCAGGGCCTATATCATCTAAAACAAGTGAAGAGTATATTGATTAATATAAAGGAATACATCCATGAAACTCTTCCCTTGAACCAAAACTTCACCACAATAGGACTGAGAGAAGAGTTTAGGATGAAAATAATGATAATAACCACTCCCACCAAACCAAACAAGTTCCCAAGGAGAGTATAAAAAATAAAAAATCCCCCAAACCAAACAAGGGACCGAGGATAGAGTAATAGAATAATATAAACATGATCAGTAAAACTCCTTTCACTAGACCACATCTCTATTTCAACACTAGGCCCCAGGAATGAGTTATGATTATCTTCTTTAAAGGATGATAGGTGTGGGTTGGAAACTAAAAGTTTAAGTGATAAAAACAATCATGGATCAAGGATTTATTAAGTGGGTTTCAATCAAATGAATGAAAAGGTTTCCCTACACTCTTCCTGAAGGGTTAGAAATCAATGAATGATGGTAAAACAGGTTATTCATTTCATAGGGATAACAATCAAAGGGTTTTAGGATAAAAAAGGAAATTTAAAGGTCTCGCCACACATTAAGAGAAGAGATAAAAAACCCATAATAGAGGGAAACATAATTGGATGAAAATCCACCCATTATAGTCAAAGAAAGAAACTCATCTTGAAAATTGATCTTAGAATATCCTCCCAAAAAATAGTAAACTCCTCATATACTCCAAGGGACAAGAACCACTGTTATCAAGCTGACCCACACAAAATCATCTCAAAAAAAGAAACTCAGTGATCTATACTTGATCATGATTCAAACCAAAGGATATCACCACCTCTTATTACTAAAACTCTATCCCATTTTCCAAAATAGACCCCTCAGGATTCTATAAACTCTATCACTAAAACACATGGAGTTTTCTCATTTGAGCATTGTCATAATCATCCTCCACTATGTGGTGATTTTATGGCACATATTAGATATTAAATTGATGGGGGAATCAACCTAGGGATACTTTTGTAAAATAAAAAACATTAGGGAATACTAAAATGAGACACATATTATTTAAGGTTTCACTACTACAAAATAGGCATTTAATAGCACTAGAAATGGCCTTTATCGGCACTAGAAAAGCACAGATTACTTGAGCAAGACTAAAATACATGGTCTTTTATCAATGATTTTTTAGCGCTGAAAAATGTATACTTTATCAGTGATTTTAAAAGCGCTGATAAATCTGTCCTTTATTAGCACTTTTAAAAGCACTAATAAAAGGTCATATTGTAGTGTGCTACAACAACACACTGCAAAACCACTTCAATGTGCTGTAATAACACACCGTAGCACTAGAAACACACTAGATATAGAAAAAACAAGTCCCAATACATAATTTAAATGAAAGGAAATTTACAACACAAATACAAGAAAAAAACAATATATTATAGACATTTCAGACATTGTTTTATACAATTAAATAAATACAAATTATTACATACATTGAAAAATATCAATGTTACTTTGTCTTTTAATATTTACCCCAACTCATACTATAGCTAAACAAACCATCCCTGATCAAGAAAAAGAATGCACCTATATAATAAAAAAATTCTGATGTTAGTAATAATATAAAGAAATAAATTAACAAAAAGTGTTAATTTTAATAAAATTGACATCAATTTAAAATAAAAAAATGCACTTGGAGTCATACCGGTCACATGGTGCATCAAATTGTGGTGAAGTTTATTCCAACAGGTCTCAAATGACTTGTGGATCATTTTTCGGAAGTATCAAAACAATCTGAATGTGTTTTCTTAGTTTTGAGTATGTCAGTTTTCTTTTTTACTAAAATGTCATTTTAAACTAGAAACACACAATTTTGAATCATTCTAATAACGTCGTGTATTGGGATGACATGAAACTGATTCCTATATGTAAAAAATGAATTATTAATAGTTTTCCTAAATTATCAAGAAAATTTGAGCACGTTTGATCAGTTTTAAGTGAGTGACACTTTTTGAACTAAAATGTCAATTTTAAATTGATAATGAACAATTTAATTCATAATAGAAACATAATGTATCAGATTGAGATGATACTAATTCTTATACATCAAAAATAAATTATGGATCATTTTCATAAAGTATCAATACAATCTGAATGTTTTTTCTCAGTTTTGAGTAGGTCACTTGTCCATTTTACTAAAATTGATGTTAATTTTAAACAAAAAGACCCACTTGGAGTCATACCAGTCACATTGTGCATCATATTGAGGTGAATATGATTCTAACATGTCTCAAATAATTTTTTTATTGTTTTTATAAAGTATCAAAACAATCCGAATGCGTTTTCTTGGTTTTGAGTATGTTAGTTGTCTTTTTTATTAAAATGTCATTTTAAACTAGAAACACACACTTTTAACTCATTCCAATAAAATATTGTATCAGTTTGATATGAAAACAATTCCTATACATCACAAGTGGCTTATGATTCTTTATCCTAAATTATCAAGAAAATATGAGCATGTTTGATTGGTTTTCAATGAGTGACACTTTTTGAACTAAAATATTGATTTTAAAATGATAACGGGCACTTTAAGCCACACCAGGAACATCATGTATCAGATTGAGGTGAGGATAATTAATAAATATCAAAAATTACTCATGGATCGTTTTTGAAATTATCAAAATGATATGAATGTTTTTTCTCAGTTTTGAGTAGGCCAATTGCCCATTTTACTAAAATTGATGTCAATTTTAAATAAAAATATGCACTTTGAGTCATAATAGTCACACCATGGTTAAGATTGAGGTGAGGCTGATCCCTAAACATCTAAAATGACTTATTCATATTTTTACTAAAGTATCAAAACAATATGAATGCGTTTTACCAGTTTTGAGTATGCTAGTTGTCGTTTTTACTAAAATGTCATTTAAAACTGGAAACACACACTTTTGACTCATTCTGATCACATTGTGTATTGTATTGATGTGAAATAAATTCCTACACATCAAAAATAACTTATGAATCATTTTAATAAATTATCAAGAAAATATAAGTGTATTTGATCGGTTTTCAGTGACTGACACTTTTTGAACTAAAATATCGATTTTTAACTGATAATAGACACATTGAGTCATACCAGACACATGGTGTATCATATTGAGGTGAGAATAATTCATATACATAAAAAATGACTTATGTATCATTGTATTAAAGTATAAGAACAATCTGAATATGTATGCTTAGTTTTGAGTAGGTCAGTTGTCTATTTTACTAAAATTAATGTCAATTTTAAATAGAAAGAAGTACTTGGAGTCATACCGGTCATACCATGTGTCAGATTGAGGTGTGGCTGATTCCTTCACATCCCAAAGTCTCAAAAAAATCATAACTTTCAATGTTACCATGATATTTATTTACTTTTTTTGTCTAGCTTTCAACATTGCATGAGTAGCTTCGAACAAACCAACCATGCTCGAAAAAAAGAATTCACCTGTATATGAAAACAATTACTATATGAGTAATACTAAAAAAAATAAATTAAACATAAATATTTAATAATAAATTAATTCTATGGATAGTGATTTTATTATATAAATATAAATATTACCTATATGATTGAGTAGTATAGGGAACTTGAAGGAAAGTGATAAATGTCAACATCGCAGGGGTGAAAGGTTTTGAGGGAGAAGAAGTCAGTGTAAGTTTTGATGTTAAAAGGCATGAAATATGGACAGACCACCACAAATAGAACAAAAAATTCACCTGTATAATAAAACAATTATTATGTGAGTGATACTAAAAATAAATAAATTAAACATAAATATGAAACAATACATTAATTCTATGTACAATGATTAGACTATGAAAACAACAAGATTACCTCTACGATTAAGCAGAGGAAGCTTCATTTCTCTTCCTTCAAAGGAAGTGGAGAGACCTTGAAAGAAAGTGATAAATGAAACACTATAAGGGTGAAAAGGTTTTGAGGGAGAAGAATTTTGTGGAAGTTTTGGTGCAGAAAGGCATGAAAGATGGACAGACCACCCCAACTAGAATAAAATAATCTAACTATATAAGAAAACAATTATTATGTGAGTGATAATAAAAAGAAATGAATTAAAAATAATTATGAAATACAACATTAATTCTATGTACAATGATTTTATTATGAAAACATCAATATTACCACTGTGATTGAGCAGATCCAACGTCATTTATCTTCCTATAAAGGTATTGGAGAGAACTTGAAAGAAAGTGATAAATGCAACACTGCAGGGGTGAAAAGGTTTCTAGGGAGAAGAAGTCTTTGAAAGTTTTGGTGTAGAAAGGCATGAAATATGGACAGACCACCCCAACTCAAAAAAATAATCCACTTGTATAATAAAACAATTATTATGTGAGTGATACTAAATAGAAATAAATTAAACATAAATATGAAACAATACATTAATTCCATGGACAATGATTTTACTATGCGAACATCAAGATTACCTCTATGATTGAGTAGATACGACATCATTTTTCATCCTATAAAGGCATGATAGATAGACATGAACATTCTAAAACAAAAAAACTCTACAGTGAATAATGAAAATTAAATCAACATTCCATTATATAATTTTTCGGTAAAATAGAGAGTATATTGTAACATTACCTTTACATCTTTCCAAAGGGTTTCCTTCATTATAGTTTTTTCTTTCAAGAGATTGGTAACATCATCATGTGAAGAAGACATTGTCTATATGAGTAGTCAAAAATTTAATTTATATTATGTTAATGTAGTAGATAACATATAATATTATGATGAAAAACATAGTATATTAAAAAACACTTTTACCTTCTCATTGTGATCACTTTTTTAAAGGTTTTAGGGATTTGGTTCCTCTACCATGAATCTAAATCCCATCTTTATGGTCCCCTCTAATGTAAAATAAATTTTATACATTGGGACCAGTATAAAGTAATTGTGATCTCTCAATAAAAGGGTCAACATCGATTGAATTTTCATCTAACCCGACATTTTTGGTCACCAGTATGACAATCAACCAATTCTTGTTTATTAGATCAGCAACATAAAATACTTGCACTGCTTGTGATTACATTATAAATGGATCATCTTTCCCCCTTCTATGTGGAAATTCACCTTCATGAAGCCCATTTCATCAACTTTCACTGCAATAATATTATCAACCCATTTTCAACTAAAAATAATCACTTGAAATGTTGTATAATCCAACTCATATATCGGTTTGATAATGCCAAAATATGACATATTTTCATAAATTGGATTTCTATCCTTAAAACTAGATATGTGCATCACTTCAGCCATAAGAGTAACACCACTATTTTTCATTGTACTAAAATCATCATGTTCTTTTATATAGAACATATAACCATTGATTACAAAACTAGTGTAAGATATAAAATTTTCATTCAGACCTATGGCTAGCCATTGAATTCATTCGACAATTGAATTCATACTTTTAGATAACTCCTTATAAATTTGATCTTAGAAGCATCTTATAAACTATTGATTATGTGTATTTTATATCCATCCTTCATCCCTTGATGGATTCAAATCTCTAGGAATTTATTTGTGGGATTCAATGTACTATTATGTAAAATGTAAAGGTGCGCTTTCTCATAATCTGTTAAGGTAATTGTAATAATATCTTTTTCATAAATCCCTTCACCCATAAGTCATTCGCTATGATGATACTTTAGGAGACTGATGTTGTCAACATCTGATAGGTAATCACTACAGAATTCAATATTTTCTTCTACAATATATCGTTCAACAATACAACCTTCTGGATGACTTAGATTTTTAACATACCCTTTCAAAATATTCATATAGTGTTCAATGGGGTACATCTGTCTATAGTAGACATAACCACATAGTTGAACCTCTTTAACCAAGTGAACCATCTGGTGGACCATTATATCAAAAAATGATGGTGGGAATAACATCTCTAATTCATATAATATGACTGAAACCTCCTTATTCATGATGGGAAACTTCACCGGGTCTATAAGTTTACTGCATATGGCTTTGAAAAAAAAGAGTCCGGTTAATTTATGTTGTAAATTTTGAGGCAGAATGCAATAGAAAGCATCAGGCATTAAATTTTGCATCAAAACATAACAGTTGTAGAGACCCCAAGCTTAACGTACATGAACATTACATTACTTTTGCGGAATACTTAGTACATAAGAAAAACACACACACAAGGATCGTAATAGTTTAGTGTCTTTGGAAACTCGGAACGTAATCTTCTAATCGTGGTGAAAGATCTTCAATATCTCCCATAAAGATCTTCCTTTTTTTAACCTAAAACCTTTCTTTATATCCTGGGGAAAAGAAAACATAAAAGGGTGAGCTCAAATGCTCAGTAAGGGTAAACAAAGAAAAATCAATCACATCATATTCATAAGAACATAACTTTTGGAAATCTTAACTTGCAAAAGAGAGCATAATTTCATAACATGGGATAAATCATAGTAGTGAAATGAAATCCCAATAAGCAAAACTTAAAACATGAAACTTTGTGGCATACACACATAATCATAGAGAATCATTTCTTGTTAGTCAAGACTCATTGCCAAGACTATCTTAGTGGACAAAGTCCCTTTCTGAATCGAGTAACCCTCGTTTCAGTCCTGTTTCACTGAACCGGTATAACCTACCATTCCATCGATGTCTATCTCATGAGATATAAAATCTTTACCCAATGCATTGGAGGGAGATATAGGTCCCACCCATATCATAATTATACCATTCTTATGTGTGCCACAAAATCTTAAAACATACATCATTGCATAACCCATGTAATAAAAATGGGATTCTTGAAACATCATGACATCATAAAACAATACATATAAGATAAATGAATTCATAAAAATAATTCCACCACAACATAATCAAATCAATGTAATGATAGGGATATAATCATAAACCTATATTATCTTATATGGAAAATAATTTTGATAAAACACTTGAAATGAATTCTTGAGGAAAATATCATTTCTTCTTCAAAATCAATTTCTTTTCACAAAACATCATGAAATTTTAAAAGAAAGAGATTTTATTGAAAATAGTCATGAAATCTTTTTGAGGAAGCTTCATGAAAATATGGCTTTATAAAGTCGTAAAAATCCGTTCGTGCCGTATAAGTTAAAAAAAACCATTCTTCCCGTACTTTTGTCGGAAAAGTCAAAAAGTACCTCGTACGAAAAACGACAAAAGATTCCTTTCATATCTTTTACTAAAAACTCACCGAAGGGTAAAATTGGATTTAAAAAATTTTAGGTGGATGGAAATAATATTACATATTGAGGAAACATGGATGTGGATGATAAAATACACCCCAGTAAATGCTTACGAATAAACAATCTCGGATAAAAATGAGATTGTGATATTTTCCCTTACCTTAGGTCCGATTTGCTTCGTATGTGTCCGAACCTCCTGTATAATGATTTAAATAATGTCATTGACTTATTACAGAATCATATTAATTGTTATGATATCATATATGGTTCACTTATGACTTTATATTACCCGTTCTTTTGTAAATTCCATGTTAAAGAAGCGTTTTGGGTAAAATCGTTTCATTTATCGTAGGTGTTTTGACTTGTTGTTCTTGACATTATTATTACTTATATCATGATTTACTTACTTCCAGAATATAAAATATGATTTATATATCATATATATTCAGTATATATATATATATATATAATAGATAGATAAATGAAATGAAAAACACCGTTCATGGAGACGGTAGTCCGTACGTACGCATGAACGCTGTTTTCCTTTCCTTATTGTCTTGAATGGAAGTAAGTAGATGACATACATATATATATATATACATAAATCCAGTAGCTTTATAATGTCATATATTTCATTATTATTTCTTATATATAGTTTATAATCATTCTTAAATGGTTAACATGGAGAATGAATCTCATCGCGTCGTGGAGACGGTAGTCCGTACGTACGCACGAGCGATGATATCATTTCCATAAATATTGAATTGAATTGGAGTGGATTATACAATATATCAGAATAAATATGATGTTGTAATAACTATGTATAGTTATTCTTTACACCATTATACCCATCCATGTAAGGTGGTGATGGAAAATAGATTACACCACGGCGTGGAGACGGTATTCCGTACGTACGCACGCGCGGTGATTTCTTTTTTCGTAGGATGGATATATGGTGAAATAGGGTTGTTTCATACTTATAATAACATATAAGTATATGAGTGATACTGATGTTATTACTTCATAATGAAACAACCTAAGAATAAGAAGTGGAAGAAGAAATAAAGATGAAAGAATTGGTAACGGTAATTACCTCTTCTTTGAAGCGCCTCTTTGAGACCTCCTCTTAGGGCACTAAAATTGGTCTTTGAGGAAGACCAGAACCTCTAGGATATTGCTAGGGAAGTGTAGAAGATATTTTGGCAGGGTTTGTCCGATATTGAGTGCTCAAATTGGTGTGAGGAGGAGGGGGAGGAGGTGTCCTTTTATAAGGGAGGAGAGGGGCACCTTAGGAATATCTCAAAATATTATTTTATATTAAAGTCAAAATCGGTTTATAATGGTTCCAAAGGGTCTTATTTCGAAGATAAAGTGGGGATGGGTCTAAATCATATCATACAATAGGATTTAGACAAGTTTAGGGTATTATTTTAACCTTATCAATTAGATTTAACTCTAAGTTAAATAATTTAACTTTTACCGTGTCTTTTTGTTTTCTTTCACTATATGGTTAATACACTTACTATAACATGACAAAAGAACCCCAAATTGTATATTATTAATACATATATCCTTATCTAAGTCATTTGGCCGAACCTTAGATTTTTAGGAATAAAATAAAAATTCATAATATAATATTTGATTTAAAAACTATTTTGTGTCAATTTTGACACTATTTGATATATGATTTTTGTGAAAGTCATAACAGAATTATATGTTCGAACCAAGTTGATTAAATCAACACTAATATATCATAGTAACCTAGAAAAGTAGTGGAATTCATAAAAAGTCTCTAATTACATTTATTTTTGTGTTTATAACATCAATTATGTCAATATTTAATAAATAAGATAATTACTGCATCATAATTGTGTCGTAAATAAATTAAATTATTTAATATCTAAAAATTATAAATAAAATACCATTATGTAGGAAATCCTTTTAGCTTTCTAATGAATATTTATAGTCGAATTTATCTTATGTATAACCCCATATTAAAAATGATTTACTTATTAAACTTTGATTTTAACTATTTTAACCCTTCTTTAAATAAATTAATAATAAATGTCCTAATCTAACCCAAGTGGGCCTAAATGGTCATATTTTATTCCTAAGTTTGTTTTTGGTCGAATTGAACTTGTCCAATAGAATTAGGACATGTGTTAGGGTAATAGTAATATCATATTTACCCTTAGTTACCCTATTTACTATTAACCGCGGTAAAAAAAGTAAAAAGTTACTATTCACCAAAAAATTATTTTTATCTCATTGAACCACATTTTACTTACTGATATCAACCGTGTCTGTCGGATTTTTGAAATTCCATTCACAGAAGCGGTAAAATTAATTTTTATGTAAAATTCAGTTTTTAACCTACCACTTAGTAGTTTCACTATTCATCAAAAATTGAAAGTTTTCAGAAAAATACCAAAATTTCACCCTAGGCTAATTTCGATATTACGAATCCAAAAATGAAGTCCATTTTGAAAAATAAAATTTAAAAAATTTCAAAAAGTGGTTATTACTATTCATAACAGCTAGTTTTAATAATATTTTAATAGCATATCGTTGTTTAGTGAAACTTGGTGTTGCGCACAACACACGCTATCGTGGAAGGTCGCGATTGCGTGTAATTCAAGCCAAGTCAGAGATGTGTGTTGTGAAAGCTCCTTTTGGTGTAGCGTATAACACAAGACATTAATGAAATTAAAAATAATATTTTTCATAAAATATCGGGGTGTTACATTATACCCCCCTTAAAATGAATTTCACCCTCGAAATTCGTCGGGGTTATAAATGGTTTACTATTCGAAAGTTTCTTTAATATAAACCCACATCGTAAAAAGGAATATCAAAACCAATCTTTAAAAACAAAAGTATGAAACGTAACGGTTACCCAAATAAACTAATCACCGGGTTTCCACATATGTCAAAATATGGATATGGAAGAGAAATCTAACCATCATGTTCTGATGGAGAGTGGTAGAGAACATGGCTATAGAAAAGCCAGCAATCACAAATCCATATATTTGTGATGATCTAAGGTATCATCTGATTAATCAGATATAAGAGCAATAGGACAACATTTTTTGTTTTCAAGATCGTTTGAATTAGAATAAATACTTACTTTATTTTGGTACAATCTCACTGTTGTTTGTGCCTTGAACAATTTCCACTTCATCTATTAAATAAATGAAGTTGAATTTGTTATTCGTGAAGTGTTAGCAGATCATGTGATAGAATGACGAGTCATTCCATCTATATTAAACAAAAGGTTAGCAAAAGTTATTAAATATACATAAGTCATTCCATAGTGAGATTAATCATATATGGTTCCTAAAATGGATTTATACTTCATATATCATACTGATTAATATAATAAAACTAGTTTCTACTAAACAGGGACTTCCTGTAGGTCAGTGGTAGGCGATAAAGGCCAGTCGCACTTCGGTTGTCGGTTCGATTCCCACAGCCTTGTCCGACGCGATGGGCTGTCGCCCGTCCTCTAGGTTTTCCTTTTTCTAAAACTATATTACTATAACATCCCATCAATAATATCGAAAAAAAACTTCTATCCTTAAACAATACTAACTTATGTCCAACATAATCCATTCCAATCTTTAGGCTTATCCATAATACGACAGTCCACTCTCATAACATAGTGAAAACGATTACCAGAGATTTAATACCATCATTGATCCCCATATATCATAAGATATGTTTTGTTGGTCACATTACAAACATTCAAAGTCCTTAATTATGTACTCTCTTGAATACCCATTGAACCTTACTGAAAACATGAATGTAGTTAAAAGTTAACACTTTCCACATACCAAAATCCTCAAAATTCTATATACTCAAACCATGATATCACTTAGTCATTATATCAATCATGAGCTCATGAATACTGTTAAACATTTCATTTTCTCGTTTTCCCTTCATTATGCGCATATCATATACTTTCCAAAATATTTGAATCACTTTTCATGGTTACTGGTACCTTAAAATTATTGAAAACCACAATAGACCAATACATAAATATTTCAATACACCATAAAAGTACCTCAACAACATTATTCTTGAATACCAATACATAAACACTTCAGTCCATCCACTTCAATGATTTTCCTGGAATAAGTCCTTTCTTGATTTATAAGTACCTTTTTAGGTTAGGGCATTGAGTTGGGTAATGCCCATGTTCTCCACAAATAAGACATTGAACTCCATAACAGTCTGTCACTCTATGACCCTTTTCTCCACACAGATAACATCGGTCCCTCCATTTGAGGTATTCCTCAAGGTTCTTCTTCCCTTCTTTAGAAATCTCAATCTTCCTTTCTTTATGCTCCTCAACATGAGAACATGAATAATAGTTTATCTTCCTCTTCTTTGATGAATTAGGCATACCACTAAATTTCACCTTGTTAATCATATATCGCGATGACTGATTCGGCATAATCACAACATCTTTCTCTCTAGGCATTACACAATTTTGTTGCTCATAGTCACCAATTTGTCCATTGGATTCAATGTTAACCGAATTCCTTTTGGTTCCCTCCATTAACTAAAACACAAAAATAATTTTGTGAGAGGCAAAAATCATTCTAGAAAAAACAACATAGTAAAGGGGAAGTATCCTCAATATCTAACTTCATAGGTTAAATTCTATGATCGTTACTGTAGTTCTAGGACTGTATCTTCTACGTATACTTATCCTTAGGGACATCCCTAGACATACCTTATAAATATCTCTAGGGATCTCACTAACGTTTTTGCATCCTAGTTTCCAAAGGTTGACTAAATCTTTCCTCTGATACCAACTGTAGAGACCCGAAGCTTAACGTACATGAACATTACATTACTTTTGTGGAATACTTAGTACATAAGAAAAACACACACACAAGGATCGTAATAGTTTAGTGTCTTTGGAAACTCGGAACATAATCTTCTAATCGTGGTGAAAGATATTCAATATCTCCCATAAAGATCTTCCTTTTTTTTAACCTAAAACCTTTCTTTATATCCTGGGGAAAAGAAAACATAAAAGGGTGATCTCAAATGCTCAGTAAGGGTAAACAAAGAAAAATCAATCACATCATATTCATAAGAACATAACTTTTGGAAATCTTAACTTGCAAAAGAGAGCATAATTTCATAACATGGGATAAATCATAGTAGTGAAATGAAATCCCAATAAGCATAACTTAAAACATGAAACTTTGTGGCATACACACATAATCATAGAGAATCATTTCTTGTTAGTCAAGACTCATTGCCAAGACTATCTTAGTGGACAAAGTCCCTTTCTGAATCGAGTAACCCTCGTTTCAGTCCTGTTTCACTGAACCGGTATAACCTACCATTCCAGCCATGTCTATCTCATGAGATATAAAATCTTTACCCAATGAATTGGAGGGAGATATAGGTCCCACCCATCTCATAATGATACCATTCTTATGTGTGCCACAAAATCTTAAAACATACATCATTGCATAACCCATGTAATAAAAATGGGATTCTTGAAACATCATGACATCATAAAACAATACATATAAGATAAATGAATTCATAAAAATAATTCCATCACAACATAATCAAATAAATGTAATGATAGGGATAGAATCAGAACCCTATATTATCTTAGATGGAAAATAATTTTGATAAAACACTTGAAATGAATTCTTGAGGAAAATATCATTTCTTCTTCAAAATCAATTTCTTTTCACAAAACATCATGAAATTTTAAAAGAAAGAGATTTTATTGAAAATAGTCATGAAATCTTTTTGAGGAAGCTTCATGAAAATATGGCTTTATAAAGTCGTAAAAATCCGTTCGTTCCGTATAAGTTAAAAAAAAACCATTCTTCCCGTACTTTTGTCGGAAAAGTCAAAAAGTACCTTGTACGAAAAACGACAAAAGATTCCTTTCATATCTTTTACTAAAAACTCACCGAAGGGTAAAATTGGATTTAAAAAATTTTAGGTGGATGGAAATAATATTACATATTGAGGAAACATGGATGTGGATGATAAAATACACCCCAGTAAATGCTTACGAATAAACAATCTCGGATAAAAATGAGATTGTGATATTTTCCCTTACCTTAGGTCCGATTTGCTTCGTATGTGTCCGAACCTCCTGTATAATGATTTAAATAATGTCATTGACTTATTACAGAATCATATTCATTGTTATGATATCATATATGGTTCACTTATGACTTTATATTACCCGTTCTTTTGTAAATTCCATGTTAAAGAAGCGTTTTGGGTAAAATCGTTTCATTTATCGTAGGTGTTTTGACTTGTTGTTATTGACATTATTATTACTTATATCATGATTTACTTACTTCCAGAATATAAAATATGATTTATATATCATATATATTCAGTATATATATATATATAATAGATAGATAAATGAAATGAAAAACACCGTTCATGGAGACGGTAGTCCGTACGTACGCATGAACGCTGTTTTCCTTTCCTTATTGTCTTGAATGGAAGTAAGTAGATGACATACATACATATATATATAAATAAATCCAGTAGATTTATAATGTCATATATTTCATTATTATTTCTTATATATACTTTATAATCATTCTTAAATGGTTAACATGGAGAATGAATCTCATCGCGTCGTGGAGACGGTAGTCCGTACGTACGCACGAGCGATGATATCATTTCCATAAATATTGAATTGAATTGGAGTGGATTATACAATATATCAGAATCAATATGATGTTGTAATAACTATGTATAGTTATTCTTTACACCATTATACCCATCCATGTAAGGTGGTGATGGAAAATAGATTACACCACGGCGTGGAGACGGTATTCCATACGTACGCACGCGCGGTGATTTCTTTTTTCGTAGGATGGATAGATGGTGAAATAGGGTTGTTTCATACTTATAATAACATATCAGTATATGAGTGATACTGATATTATTACTTCATAATGAAACAACCTAAGAATAAGAAGTGGAAGAAGAAATAAAGATGAAAGAATTGGTAACAGTAATTACCTCTTCTTTGAAGCGCCTCTTTGAGACCTCCTCTTAGGGCACTAAAATTGGTCTTTGAGGAAGACCAGAACCTCTAGGATGTTGCTAGGGAAGTGGAGAAGAGATTTTGGTAGGGTTTGGACGAGATTGAGTGCTCAAATTGGTGTGAGGAGGAGGGGGAGGAGGTGTCCTTTTATAAGGGAGGAGAGGGGCACCTTAGGAATATCTCAAAATATTATTTTATATTAAAGTCAAAATCGATTTATAATGGTTCCAAAGGGTCTTATTTCGAATCTAAAGTGGGTATGGGTCGAAATAATATCATCCAATAGGATTTAGACAAGTTTAGGGTATTATTTTAACCTTATCAATTAGATTTAACTCTAAGTTAAATAATTTAACTTTTACCGTGTCTTTTTGTTTTCTTTCACTATATAGTTAATACACTTACTATAACATGCCAAAAGAACCCCAAATTGTATATTATTAATACATATATCCTTATATAAGTCATTTGGCTGAACCTTAGATTTTTAGGAATAAAATAAAAATTCATAATATAATATTTGATTTAAAAACTATTTTGTTTCAATTTTCACACTATTTGATATATGATTTTTGTGAAAGTCATAACAGAATTATATGTTCAAACCAAGTTGATTAAATCAACACTAATATATCATAGTAACCTAGAAAATTATTGGAATTCATAAAAAGTCTCTAATTACATTTATTTTGGTGTTTATAACATCAATTATGTCAATATTTCATAAATAAGATAATTACTGCATCATAATTGTGTCATAAATAAATTAAATTATTTAATGTCTAAAAATTATAAATAAAATACCATTATGTAGGAAATATTTTTATATTTCTAATGAAAATTTATATTCGAATTTATCTTATGTATAACCCCATATTAAAAATTATTTACTTATTAAACTTTGATTTTAACTATTTTAACCCTTCTTTAAATAAATTAATAATAAATGTCCTAATCTAACCCAAGTGGGCCTAAATGGTCATATTTTATTCCTAAGTTTGTTTTTGATCGAATTACACTTGTCCAATAGAATTAGGACATGTGTTAGGGTAATAGTAATATCATATTTACCCTTAGTTACCCTATTTACTATTAACCGCGGTAAAAAAAGTAAAAAGTTACTATTCACCAAAAAATTATTTTTATCTCATTGAACCACATTTTACTTACTGATATCAACCGTGTCTGTCGGATTTTTGAAATTCCATTCACAAAAGCGGTAAAATTAAGTTTTATGCAAAATTCAGTTTTTAACCTACCACTTAGTAGTTTCACTATTCATCAAAAATTGAAATTTTTCAGAAAAATACCAAAATTTCACCCTAGGCTAATTTTGGTATTACGAATCCAAAAATTAAGTCCATTTTGAAAAATAAAATTTAAAAAATTTCAGAAAGTGGTTATTACTATTCATAACAGCTAGTTTTAATAATATTTTAATAGCATATCATTGTTTAGTGAAACTTGGTGTTGCGTACAACACACGCTATCGTGGAAGGTCGCGATTGCGTGTAATTCAAGCCAGGTCAGATATGTGTGTTGTGAAAGCTCCTTTTGGTGTAGCGTATAACACAAGACATTAATGAAATTAAAAAGAATATTTTTCATAAAATCTCGGGGTGTTACAACAGTCATGTGATTTTTGTACTTGTAACTTCAAATTATTCATTAACACGACATTCTTGATATTTTATGAATACCCTTGTGGAGCTTTTACACTATTAAGGAAAAAGAAAAATTTTAATTTTTCCTATCTGGACAGAGTGTAAGCTGCTGGAGGAAGAAAAGTCTACCTTTTACCCTTCATCGGTGCCAACTCTTCCCTTATCCCCATTTCAATCAAGTCTAACCTAGCCTTGATTCCATATTTCGTTTTTCCAGGAACATTTAGTAACATGCCAAAAAACTATCAAATATATATTTTCTATATGCATGACATCAAGAAAATGTCCGACATACAAATAATTCCAATATGGAAATTCAAATAAAATTGATCTCTTCATCCAACCTGATTTTTTAAGGTTTTTCAAAAATGGTTTACCAAAAACAATGTCAATATCTTTTACTTTATTGTATAAGTGATCACCCATTACTAGAGACAGTGTTGTACCTTGTTTGATATTTCAATCGAATGATGTTGGCCAGGATTAGTATTTATGTTGCCAGAGTAAAAATTTCTAATGTCCTAAAAAATAGTCTTCAAGGAATGTTTCAACCAAATTGACAATGTGTGATTTTTACAAATGGGACACACCAACATTCCTTTAATGTTATAGCCTGATAAATTTACATAAGTGGGGAAGTAATTTATATTTATGCACACCATGGCCCTAAATTTTAATTCTTCACTTCTATGAGCATCATAAATTGTAACAGCTATATCCCACATCAATTTCAGATCTTCGATAAATGGATCCAAATAGACATAAATATCATTATCAGGTTACTTTGGTTCAGATATAAGCAGAGACAACATAATGTATTTGCGCTTCATGAATAAACATGGTGATAAGTTATAATTTACCAAAATGATGGGCCATGTATTGTGAGTACTACTTTGTACACAAAATTTATTTATACCATCTATAGATAACACAAGTTGAAAGTTTCTCATCTCATTTCCAAATTCAAGATACTAGTAATCAATTTTCTTCTACTGAGGAGAATCTATTGGATGATGTAGGTTCCCATCTTTAATTATTGAATCTGAATACCATGTCAATTTTCTTGTGGTTTCTTTACATCCATATAGTCTTATAAACCATATAATTATAATAAAGTACCATACATATTTTGAAGTACTTTATTCATTTTTTTGTATTGATCTACACCACACTTAGGGAATTTTATGAGTAATTCATGGTACTTGTGAAACAATATGAAATCATTTGTAAAGGAATGTATTTTTTTATAGATCATTCCCATTGAACATAACATTAATTTAGCATCATATGTTTGGCATGGTAGTTCATTTTCTTTTGGAAATATATCATTCAGGAGACCAAGTAGTTCTATAAAGCTGGTCTCACTCCATCCGCTGCCAGCTTTCAAATTATATAACTTCAATACTACTGACAATATTGTGTATTTAGTGCAACCGGTATACAATGTTTTATTAGCACCACTATTTAACTCCTAAAACAACTTTGTAAAATCATGAAGTTCATCTTCAACTTCCATTGTCATTTCTTCCATGTGACCTCCATCATCATTTACATTGGTATTCATATCATGAAGTCGTATGCATGCTCTTTTTCAAACTTGAAAAACTCTTTAACTCCAAATTCATACTCTTTTTCAAATGATTATCATTCTTCCATTTTTGATTTATATCCATACTATTAGATTCATAAATGATTAAATTTTTACAATAAATAAATAAACACATAAGATATTCATTATCAAATGTGAAAGTTATAGACAATTCTAATAAGGGAAACTCAACATTTGATTATTTCAAAGAATTTTAGTATGTTGAAGAAAATTATTAATTGAATTTAAGAAAATAATTACTCCACTATGGTATGTTTTATCCTATGAATTAATTCAATGGTGAAAGTTATCAACAACTCATCTTTATAACCTCATATCCCGAACATTTATCATTTCATTTTTTTGTTTGACACATCCTTCATCTTTTATGGACATGCACCTATTTTTATTGAAATAATCTAATAAATAGTCCTCCATGGGATGAATAATTCTCAAATTAGTACAAGAAACATAAAATATATGGGGGATGAGTTTCAAGCAACAATTTATATAACGACTGTTCAGGAGATGAAGGTGACGAGGATGATAGTTGTCTATAAAAGAGATAGGGGATGAGTCTCAAGCAAAAAAATTCAATAATAACTATTGTTTGACACAAATAAAGTTTTTATTAAATCCCTTAAACAAATGAAAATATAATATCGGCAATTAAGGAGTAATAAGAAACTCAAATATGATAAAAAGGAATAATAAAATCTCATTTAATCAACTAGAAGATATAAAAATGTATTGAATTTTTTTTAATAAATAATGAGTTATTTTAGTTTTTCCTCATTTTTAGTCTAATATTTATAGATCTAATATATTCTGTGACAAAAAAATGTTCTTCCAACTCTTCTAGACTATTTTTTCTTGAATAACAACAATGTAAACACAAAAAAAAAAGGATTTGAGAAGGATCATATTCATGATCTATTTCAAACATGATGAACTCTTTAACTCCATATTCATAATATTTTGTTAAACTATTAGAATACATCCATTTTCTATTCATATCCATCCTATTGGGTTCATAAAATATTAATTTTTTACAATAAATAAATAAATACACATAAGATATTTACTATCAAAAGTGAAATTTATAGATAATTATAATAAGGGAAACCCAATATTTGATTGTTTAAAAGAATTTCAATATGCTTTGAAGAAAATGGGTAATTGAATTTAAGAAAATAATTTCTCCACTATAGTTGGTTTTATCCTCTGAATTCATTCAAGGGTGAAAGTTATATACAAATTCCATCCTCATTAGCTCATCTCCCTAACATTTATCATTGCATTTTTTTTATTTGACACACATTCTCCATATATTGTAGACATGAACCTATGTTGCTTGAAATACTCTAAGAAGTAGTCATCCATGGGATGACTAATTCTTAGAGTAGTACAACCAAAATAAAAGAGATGGGGGATGAGTCTCAAGAAAAAAATTCAATAATAACTATTTGGTAGATGAAGCTGATGAGGATGAAAATTATACTTCATTATGTTCTCTAAAAGGGGAAATGCCTCCCATTTGTGATAATTACACCATTAGAACTATTTATTAACTTGTATATTATTTAAGGTGAGATTTGGGGGGAATAAACATTTTTGTATGTGATTCAAGGGGTCTTAGTGGGGACATGTTATGATATATGAATCTTTGGGGCCTCTATGAATTCTATATTTATAGAAGAAATATCATTTTTAAACACACACACACATATATATAACATGGAATTTATAATACACATAATTTAAAAATAAATGAACATTTAAAAATAAATTTTAATGAAAATAAATATAATCCCATCCTAATTTGGAAATCCAAAACCATAATTTGTGAATAAATAATTATAAAATCACCCTTACATTATAAGTTCTAAAAAAAACTATAAATAGATAGAAATATATATATATATATATATATATATATATATCTTTATAAAATAAACTTAAATTTATAAAAATATATGTAACCCTTATAGTATAATATCACAACTGTTAGGTCCAAAAGGAGCCTAGATACCCTGAGAGGGGGGTGAATCTGTAACATCCCAGGTAAATAAAGAAATAATAAATTTTCTTTTTAATTAATATTTTGTGAATTAAATATTAATTTTACCTTAAAGTGGTTTCTATGTTTGATGGCGTACCCGATACACAACAACAGGTTTCTTTGAAATCTTACGTTGCACAATAATAATATAATAATATTATTTTAAATGGTAGTTAATGTCTAGACGTTGTATTGACGGGAATGAACGGAACTAAATACAATATGATTATAAATGTTTTTTAAATTTTTATACATTTATCCAATAAAATTTTGAGGCTTAAAATGTGAATGAATCCAATTTTAAGCACAAATATTCTAATATTCTTTAAAAGGTTGATTTACCGCCTTTTGATGGTGAACCCTTTTTAAATCTAGTTTTTGTCACTTTTATATGTTATATTTGAAAAAAATATTATTCTTTAGAATCAGGATATCAAAATATAATTTGGATGAAATTTTGGTATTTTTCTGATAAAGTTCATTTTTTAATGAATAGTGAAAATATTGTATTTTAATTCAAAACTGACTTTTAATCTAATTTATTTATATGGTTAGATTATCTTTTTAATTAGTTTTCAAGTGTAATTAGATTATATTTTTACCATTTAATCCAATGTTGGTCATTGGAATTAATTTGACTTTTAAATTGTACAAAAACAAGTGTTAATCTTTTGATAGTTAATATTTCTTAAAAACACGCCTTTTGTTTTGACATCGGGAATTAATTTTAAATTAATTTCTGCCACTTATGTGTTTTGAATTTGAAAAAATGGATTTCATATTTGAAATCAGGAGTTCCAAATTTTTTAAATATGTTACTTTAATTTTAGAAATTATGAATATTTACTTCAGTAAATATTTTATTTACCATAGTTAAATGGTAAATCTGGTAAATAAGGGTAAATAAATATTACTATAATAATATAAAATTACCCTAACATGTGTTATAATCCTATTTTTTGATACACTTCCGACCATGGGAATCCTTGGGTCGATTTTGGGACCTCATGAGGCCACTTGGGAGTGATAATGACACTTTATTTTAATTAACTTAAAGTAAAGACAAAAATAACATAAACAAATATCTTTTAGTAAATTAATTTTTACATAGGGTTATATAAGTTATCTTTTCAACTATAAATACTCTTTATAAATCTAAAAATATTTCCTAAATCATGGTATTTTTTTTATAAATTTTAGACATCAAATAAATTAAATTATTTATGACACAATAATGATGCAATGTTTACCTCATTAATAAATGATTTAAATAAATAAGATTATAAAGATTAAAATAATATACAAAACCTATCCAATTATTATTGTATTATTTTATTTATACCATGATTCATCTTATATTATACTTTAATAAGTTTTGGACCTTTAGAAACCAAAAATAATTATGTAATAAAATAATATGTTCACACTTTCCTAAAGAGCCCCTCCCCCCCTTATAAAAATCCCTCAACTATAACCCATTAATCACACTTCTAAATCCTATTGTATCATCCAACCTCTGTCCAATTAATATCCCTACATCCATCTCCTCCTCCTAGAAGCCTTAACTTAGGCATAAGGTACTTCAATAAACCCTTTTGGTTCAAACCAAAGGGAGTTACCCGATTTAAAGGTAACGTCTTCTCTTATGTTATTTTGTTTTATTTTACTTCTCCAACCCCCTAAAATATATTTATTACTTTATTTTATAATAAAAATAGTATCCTTAATATACTAGGATGTTTTTATGAGAAGGATTATAACTACACTTATACACACCTCTATCTAATGGGTAAATAATATACTGTTTATGTGGATGAAAAACTAATGCCTCACGAAACGATGATTGTTCAATTATATCCTACCACCTATCATGGTGGCCATTATGATGACACTATATTTATATATGATATATATTATGTTTATTTTTTCTTTATACTTCTATATTTTTCATTTATAGCATACCTTTATGGTTTCCATTATGGGTAAATGCGATAATTTCATTTGAGGAAGTGCGGACTACCACCCCCTCAAAGTGATATGACTCATTAATTCCATATGTGGGATGTATAAAGGATGGATTTAATGATATTATATATGATATTATATTATAATTATAATATACCTTTGGCAGTGACTCTATTTGACAATGGATATGCGGTTAGGTGCCTTTCGGTGATTGAATGCAACACTCCTGGACCGAGGAGGGGCAAGGACAAGGGGTTCAAGGAACCTGTGGAAGTGACTTTATTTGAAAAGATGGGGTTTTCATCCAGTGGTGATAAAGAAAATCTGAGTGAATTGGGATCTCTTTCCTTCAGTGATATAGTTCAAGGTGGGAAAAAGAGGATGAATGAGGATGTTGGAACGTTGTCAGCTATCCCAAGAAGAAAAACAAGGAAGGATTATTCTCATCTGCCGTGCCCAGTGTTTACCAGAGCTTCGTCTAAGTGAGATCGCGGGGTGATCCTTTCCTTTAAAAAAGACAGCATATAAATGCAATCGAGTCAGGTGCAGTGCTCTTTGGACCAAATGAGGAGCCGGGTCCAAAGCGATAATCTCTGGAGGCAATATAAAACAGCTTCTGAATGGGAATCGACCAATGCAGAGGAGGACTCATGTATCAGGTGTGGTGAAGAGTATGGTTATTATGATTATTAGTGGTTGTGATGGTTTGTTCTTGTTGTTTGTTTTGGTGCTCTTTGATGTTGGTCTGTGTCAATTGTGTTCTTGTGCGGTCTGTGTCCCATGGTTTCTCACTTTCCTTAAAAGTGTTTGAAATAAAAAAAATTAAGTTTCAGTCAGTAATATACCTTTTTTATCATTATGTTTTAATTGCATTAAAATAATAAATAGAAATGAAAGTAGCGTTTATGCATATATACGACTTACCGTCTCCATGAACGGTGCATTTAATTTTTATCTCCAAATTTTATGTAATATTATAAATACATACATATACTGGATATATATGATATATATGATATCTAAATCATGAATTTCATTCTGGAGATAATGGATATTTGACCACATGAACAACTTGTAATTATAATAATTTCATTCTTGACTCAAGTACCAAATATCGAAAAAATGACCGTTATTAACTTAAATGATTACATAATGTTTATAAAATTGTAATAAGTGATATTAAAGGAATAATAAACTTGAAAAAGGATCTTAAGTAGGTAGAAATTAACTTTAGTTTATTATTCAGGAGATTAAAGAACGAACGGGCCAAATCGGACACGAGGTAAGGGACTTCATCTCAATCTCCTTTCATTGAGGCATATTTTGTTTTAATACATGTCTTTATTTTATACACTGTACAAACACCTTTGAATTTTTATTTCATTCAAAGGTAATTATTTTCTACAAGGAGTTTTACTAAACAACAAAAAATAATGTTTTTTTACTTAATCGGTGACAATGACCTTTCCGCCGTCATGAGTATTATTTGATCCATAGCTTCCTTAATAAGCCGTAATGTTTTTAAAAGGAAAATAAATACCATATACTCTTTTATGTATTTTGGTATTGAAAATGGTTTTGATAATGGATTTGTTATGTCAATATATTTAAATGATATATTGTGATTGAAATGTGGAAATGTTATATTTCATTTGTGTTTATTTTATGTGTTATGAATATGTTATGGTTCTTGGGCATTGTTACATATATGGGTGGTTCTGTGATAAACCTAGGGTGGGTGAGCCCGAGATAGATCTCTGATGCATTGGGTAACGTGACAGAGGTAAATGTAAATGTTTCTCCTAAGAGATTTAGGGAATATACTGTGATGGGTATTCCAAATGTAACTCCCTACGTAGATATGATAGCTACAATGTAAGTATGATATGTATTACACAAGTTACCTTTATGATATATGTTTTCTATGTGTTATTCATAAATCTTATGATTTCATGAGGTATGTTAAAGAGTTTATGTTATGTATGTAATGATGAACTAATGTTTTATTTCTTTGTTTTATAACCCTTACTGAACTTTTTATGCTCATCCCAAGTTTTGAAATGTTTTTCATAGGACTTAAAGATGAATAGGGTCAAGGATGGGATCAAGGAAAAGTCATGCTATCTAAAACATGGAACTAGACATGAATCTTTTTTTTCAAGAGTTTTTTATTTTGTGAAAAAAATGGAAACTGAGTAGAAGTGTATACTTTGAAATTTTTGAGATGTAATGTAATAGTTATGGCCTAACTCTCTAAAACTCTAAACCTGAAAAGATCCTAAATGTGAATTATTCATTTAATTCAAGATTATGTAATGTTTTAAGGTCGGGTCCTTGCAGTTGGTATGAGAGGTCGGTTTAGATAACTTTAGGAGTTAGGGTATTGTTAAATTAATATCCATAAATTAATTTATGTTAATATTGAAATGATATAGCATTTACAGATTACCATGTTGCTTTGCCTAAGATATTTCTATGTTTATAATGGTTTTCCATAGAGGAAACATGGTAGCTGTGTTGGGACGACATCAGGAGGAAGACAACTGTCCAAATCAGCAACCTGAGATGGTCAGAATCGGAACTGAACAGATTGTTGTAGTGATGACACAGTTGACCCAGGCTATAAATGGTGGTGGTATCCATACATGAGATCATCCATATCAACCATATAGGAACAAGTCAGTAGTGGAACATTTCATGAGTCAACATCCCCCATCATTTAGAGAATCATCTGACCATGTGCTAGCATAAGGGTGGATTAAAGCACTGGAGTAGATTTTCGATGTTATGGGGTGTTTAGAACATCAAAAGGTTAGTCTCTCTATTTACCATTTTGAAGGTGAATCTGATCAGTGGTGGTCGATAGTGAAAAATATCAGGGATAGTGAGGAGATTGATTCTATTGATTGGGATGAATTTAAAGGTATGTTTCTCGAGAAATATTTTCCTAAGGTGGTTCATCTTAGGATGGAAAAGCAATTCCTGGAATTGAGGCAGGAGGATGACTCAGTGGCTGCTTATGAAGAAAAATTCACTTGACTAGAAAGGTATGATCTAAATTTCATACGAGATCTTGATAGTAAAATAAATCATTTTTACTTAGGATTAAAGACAAAGTATTGAAGGGATTTATCTTCTCATGAGTTTAAAAGTTATGAAAAACTTGTTCAATGTGCAGAGAATGTGGAAATGGAGTTTTATGATGATCAGGTCTTCTTTGAAAAACAATAGAATAAGAGGTCAAGGTGTCAGGCGAAAGGGAAAAGCTCTTCAAAAGTCTGATGGTAAGAAACTTAAATTTACAGTTTGTGAAAATTGTTGTAAAAATCATATTGGGGAATGTATTTTGAATTCTGGTAAGTGATACTGATGTGGTAAAATGGGACATAAATCTTGTAATTACACTGAAAAAGATCAGAGTAATGGTAAGACAAAATCTGATTTACAATTAGTAAAATATTTTAAGTGTAATGAAATGGGTCATTATGAAAATGAGTGTCCAACGAAGAACTCAATTGAGGGATAGAAACCAGACTACAAGAAGAAAGGGGTGGTGAAGTCCTTTTCAACTACTTCAGCAGATGTTGGGCCATCAAATAAAGTAGTATCAGGTAGCCTGTTTGTTTGTTCAGATTATGAAAATGTGCTGTTTGATTTGGGGTCTACACATTCGTTCATTTCTGAGAAGTTTTCTAGTAAATTGGGAATTCCATCTCAAGATATGAATCCTGAACTTATGGTAAAAACACCTGGAGGAGATGTTGAAACAAAAAGAAATTATAAGAACCTTCCTATCCTTGTGTTCAGAAATAATCTACCTGAAAACCTTATTGTTTTTCCTCTAGTAGAGTTTGATGTTATTTTGGGTATGGATTGGCTTTCTGTTTATCATGCTAAGATTGACTACAGAGCTAAAGAGGATTCTTTTTAGAAATATTTTCAGTTTGTGTACAAGAATGAACCCTTAATTTTGATAACATATTAGGAATCCAAGAAACTAGTAAAAGATGGAAATGAATGTTACCTTGAACATATTGTTTAAAATAAAAGAACTACTCAGATTAATTATGTGACAGTGGTAAATGAGTACCTTGATGTTTTTCCTGATGAGTTTCCTGGTATTATACCTGATCGGGAAGTTGAATTTACTATTGACTTAGTTCCTGATCCTAAGCCAATTTCAAAACCCCCTTATCGAATGGCTCAAATTGAACATTTAGAGTTAAAGAAGCAATTGCAGGAGTTATTAGATAAAGGTTTCATTCGACCCATCATGTCACCATGGGGCGCTCCTGTCTTATTTGTTAATAATAAATATGGTTCAATGAGACTTTTTATTCATTATAGAGCATTGAATAACATCACTATTAAGAACAATTATCTTTTGCCTCGTATCGATGATTTGTTTTATCAGCTCTAGGGAGCTCAGTATTTTTCAAAGATTGATTTGAGGTCGCGGTACCATCAGTTGAAAGTAAAGGAAGCATACATTCCAAAGACCATGTTTCGTACTAAATATGGCTATTATGAATTTTTAGTTATGCCTTTTGGTTTAACCAATTCACCTGCTGTATTCATGGATATTATGAATAGTTTTTTACATGAGTTCTTGGATAAGTTTGTGGTTGTGTTCATTGATGATATTTTGGTTTATTCTAAAAGTAAAGAGAAGCAGGAAAGTCATTTAAGGGTTATCTTTCAAACCTTAAAATAAAAGAAACTATTTGGGAAATTCAGAAAGTATGAGTTTTGGTTACAATAAATTTCATTCCTTGGTCACATTGTTTCAAAAAATGGCATAACTATTGATCCTACTAAAACAAAAGTTGTTGAAGAATGGGCAAGACCCACAAATATAACTGAGATCCATAGTTTTCTTGCTTTGGAAGGTTATTACGAGAGGTTTATTGAAAAATTTGCACGTTTATCTAGTCCAATGACTAAGTTAACTCAAAAAGGTGTTAAGTTCATTTGGACAAAAGAATGTGATGATTGTTTTCAGGAATTGAAAAAAAGATTGGTGAATGCTCTAGTTTTGGCACTACTTTCTAGAAATGGTGAGTTTTTTATTTACAGTGATGCTTCATTGAAAGGACTTGGCTGTGTCCTTATACAGAATGATCAGGTAATTGCTTATGCTTCACGTCAGTTGAAACCTCATGAGTTAAATTACCCTGCACATGATTTGGAAATAGCTGCTGTTGTTTTTGCTTTAAAAATTTGGAGGCATCATTTGTATGGAGTAAAATATGAAATATATACTGACCATAAAAGTTTGAAGTATATATTTACGCAAAAAGAATTTAACATGAGATAGAGGAGATGGTTGGAATTAATCAAGGATTATGATTGCACGATCCTTTACCATCTGGGAAAATAAAATAAAGTGGCTGATGCATTGAGTCAAAAAAGTAATGCTTCATTAACCATGCTATGTTTGGAACGAGATCCTTTGGTTTTTGATTTGATGAAGTTTTTCATAGAAGTTGTTGGTGCAGGAAATTCTTCTGTTTTGTTTCAGATGTCAGTGAAATCATCTCTATTAAACAGAATAAAGCAAGCACATAAGGAAGATAGTGAGTTGCAGAAAAAGGTAGAGTTGGCTCATAAGGGTAATTTTCCTGAATTTAACATTGATAATTATTATGTTTTGAGATTTGGAAATAGATTATGTGTGCCTTGTGATTCACATTTGAAGAATGAGTTGTTATGTGAAGCTCATAGTTCCCCATTTTCAGTTCATCCTGGTAGTACTAAGATGTACATAGATCTTTGGGAGTATTACCGGTGGGATGAAATGAAAAGAGATATTGCTGATTTTACTATGAAGTGTTTGACTTGTCAGCAGGTTAAAGCAGAGCGACAATTACCGAAAGGGATGCTTCAGTCTTTACCGATGCCAGAGTGAAAATGGGAAAATATATCCATGGAATTCGTTTTGGGATTACCAAAGACATCTCATTGTAATAATGCAATCTGAGTTATTGTTGATCGATTGATTAAATCTGCTCATTTCCTTCGTATTCGAGATACTTTGCCTCTAGATCAACTTTATTGGTTGTATGTTAAAGAGATAGTCAGGTTGCATGGTGTTCCCCTCTCCATTGTATCTGATCATAATCCCAAGTTTACTTCTAACTTTTGGAAAGGCCTTCAGAAGTCTTTGGGTATTGAATTAAATTTTAGTACAACTTTTCATCCGCAATCAGATGGATAGTTAGAACAAACAATTCAGACCTTGAAGGACATGCTATCTGCTTGTTCACCGGATTACCAGGGAAATTGAGACCAACATCTTTCTTTGGTTGAATTTTCTTATAATAACAGTTTTCATTCTAGTATAAAGATGGCTCCATTTGAGGCATTATATGAAAAGCGGTGTTGAACTTGAACTTTTTTGGATGAAGTAGATGAAAGGAAGATTATGGGACCATAATTGGTAGAAGAGATGATAGAAAAAGTTCAGTTGATTCAGAAGCACATGAGAACAGCTCGGAGCAGGCAAAAAAGTTATGCGGATAATCAGAGGAAGGATATTTATTTTGAGGTAGGTGATCATGTATTTCTCAAAGTTTCTCCATGGAAAAGTGTGATGCATTTCGGTAAGAAGGGAAAGTTGAGTCCGAGGTTCATTGGACCTTATGAAATCCTGGATAAAGTTGGATTAGTTGCGTACATAGTGGCTTTACCTCCAAGTTTGTCCCAGGTACATGATATTTTTCATGTTTCAATGTTGAGAATGTATATGCAAGATCCATCTCATGTTTTAAGCCCAAAGATAGTTCAGTTGGAAGAGAATCTCTCTTATGAGGAACAACTAGTCCAGATTCTTGACCGAAAAGATTAAGTATTGCAGAATAAGGTAATTCACCATGTAAAGGTTTTGTGGAAAAACCATATGGTTGAAGAGGAAACATGGGAATCTGAAAATGCTATGAGGGATAAATACCCCCATTTATTTGATAAGTGAATAAAATTGCGAGGATGTAATTTCCAAAAGGGGGGAAGGATGTAACATCCTAGGTAAATAAATAAATAATAAATTTTCTTTTTAATTAATATTTTGTGAATTAAATATTAATTTTATCTTAAAGGGGTTGCTATGTTCGATGGCATACCTGATATGCAACAACGAGTTTCTTTGAAATCTTACATTGCACAATAATAATATAATATTATTATTTTAAATGGTAGTTAACGCCTAGCCATTGTATTGGAAGGAATGAAAAGAACTAACCAAAATATGATTATATATGTTTGTTAAATGTTTTTACATTTATCCAATAAAATTTAGAGGCTTAAAATATGAATGAATCCAATTTTAAGCACAAATACTCTAATATTCTTTAAAAGGTCGACTTACCGCCTTTTAATGATGAACCCTTTTTAAATCTAGTTTTTGTCACTTTTATATATTATATTTGAAAAAATATTATTCTTTAGAATCGGGACATCAAAATATAATTTGGATGAAATTTTGGTATTTTTATGATAAAGTTCATTTTAATGAATAGTGAAGATACTGTATTTTAATTCAAAACTGCCTTTTAATATAATATATTTATATAGTTATATTATATTTTTAATTGGTTTTAAATTTTAATTAGATAATATTTTTACCATTTAATCCAATTTTGGTCATTGGAATTAATTTCACTTTGAAATTGGACATAAACAAGTGTCAATCTTTTGATAGTTAATATTTCTTAAAAACACGTCTTTTATTTTGATAGCGGGAATTAATTTCAAATTAATTTCTGCCACTTCTGTGTTTTGAATTCGGAAAAATGGATTTCATATTTGGAATTAGGAGGTCTAAATTGTGTAAATAGATAACTTTTATTTTTATAAATTATGAATATTTACTTCAGTAAATATTTTATTTACCATGGTTAAATGGTAAATATGGTAAATAAGGGTAAACAAATATTACTATAATAATATAAAATTACCCAAACATGTGTCCTAATCCTATTGGTTGATACACTTCTGACCATGGGCATCCTTTGGTCGATTTTTGGACCTCATGGGGCCACTTGGGAGTGATAATGACACTTTATTTTAATTAACTTAAAGTAAAGAAAAAAATGACATAAACAAATATCTTTTAGAAAATTAATTTTTATATAGGGTTATATAAGTTATCTTTTCAAATATAAATATTATTTGGATATCTAAAAATATTTCCTACATCATGGTATTTTTTTTATAATTTTTAGACATCAAATAAATTAAATTATTTATGACACAATAATGATGCTGTGTTTACCTCATTAATAAAATATTTAAATAAATAAGATTATAAAGATTAAAATAATATCCAAAACCTATCCAATTATTATTGAATGATTTTATTTCGACCAAGAGTCAACTTATATTTGACTTTAATAAGTTTTGGACATTTAGAAATCGAAAATAATTATGTAATAAAATAATATTTTCACACTTTTCTAAAGAGCCCCTCCTCCACTTATAAAAAGCCCTCACCTCTAACCCATTACTCACACCTCTCAAGCCCATTTAATCATCCAACCTCTACCCAATTAATCTCCCTACATCCATCTACTCCTCTTAGAAGCCTTAACTTAGTCATAAGACACTTCAACAAACTCTTTTGGTTTAAACCAAATGGAGTTACCCGATTTAAATGTAACATCTTCTCGTATATTCTTTTGTTTTATTTTACTTCTCCACCCCCATAAACTCTTTTTATTCCTTTATTTTATAAAAAAACCAGTATCCTAAATATAATAGGATGTTTTTATGAGAATGATTCTAACTACACTTACACACACCTCCATATAATGGGTAAAGAACATACTCTTTATGTGGATGGAAAAGTAACACCTCACGAAACGATGATTGTTCAATTATCTCCTACCACCTCTCATGGTGTCCATTATGATGGAACTGTATTCATATATGATATATATTATGTTTATGTTTTCTTTATGCTTCTGTATTTTTCATTTATAGCATACCTTTATGGTTTCCATTATGGGTAAACGCGATAATTTCATTTGAGGAAGTGCGGACTACCGCCCTCTCAAAGTGATATGACTCATTAATGCCATATGTGGGATGTATAAAGGATGGAGTTAATGATATTATATATGATATTATACTGTAATTATAATATACCTATGTATCATTATGTTTTAATTCCATTAAAATAAGAAATAGAAATGAAAGTAGCGTTCATGCGTACGTACGACTTACCGTCTCTATAAACGGTGCATTTCATTTTTTATCTTAAAATGTTATGTACTATTATAAATACATACATATACTGGATATATATGATATATATGATATCTACATCATTAATATCATTCTGGAGATAATGTATATTTGACCACATGAACAACTTGTAATTATAAGAAGTTCATTTTTGACTCAAGTACCAAATATCGACAAAGTGACCGTTATTAACTTAAATGATTACATAATATTTATAAAATTGTAATAAGTGATATAAAATGAATAATAAACTTGAAAAAGTATCTTAATCAAGTAAAAATTAACTTTATTTTATTATTCAGGAGATTAAAGAATGAACAGGTCAAATCAGACATGAGGTAAGGGACTTCATCTCAATCTCCTTTCATTGAGGCATATTTTGTTTTAATACATGACTTCATTTTACATGTTGTATAAACACCTTTGACTTTTCATTTCATTCAAAGGGAATCTTTTTCTACAAGGCGTTTTACTAAATGACAAAAAAGAATGTTTTTTTACGTGAGCAGTGACAATGAACTTTCCACCGCCGCGAGTATTATTTGATCTATGGATTCCTTAACAAGCCGCAATATTTTTAAAAGGAAAATAAATACCATATACTATTTTATGTATTTTGGAATTGAAAATGGTTTTGATAATGGATTTGTTATGTCAATATATTTAAATGATATATTGTGATTGAAATGTGGAAATGTTATCTTTCATTTGTGTTTATTTTATGTGTTATGAATATGTTATGGTTCTTGGGCATTGTTACGTATACGAGTGGTTATGTGATAAACCTAGGGAGGGTGAGCCCGAGATAGATTTCGAATGCATTGAGTAACATGAAAGAGTTAAACATGAATGTTTCTCCAAATAGATTTAGGGAATATACTGTGATGGGTATTCCAAATGTAACTCCCTACATAGCTATGATAACTACAATATAAGTACGATATGGATGCCACAAGTTACCTTTATGATTTATGTTTTCTATGTGTTATTAATAAATCTTATGATTTCATGAGGTATGTTAAAGAGATTATGTTATATATGTAATAATGAACTAATGTTTTCTTTCTTTGTTTTATAACCCTTACTGAGCTTTTTATTCTCATCCCAAGTTTTGAAATATTTTTCATAGGACTTAAAGATGAATAGGGTCAAGGATGGGATCAAAGAAAAGTCATGCTATATAAAACATGGAACTAGACATGACTATTTGTTTTCAAGAGTTTTTATTTTGTGAAAAAAATGGAAACTGAGTAGAAGTGTCTAGTTTGAAATTTTTGAGATGTAATGTAATAGTTATGGCCTAACTCTCTAAAACTCTAAACCTGAAAAGATCATCAATGTGAATTATTCATTTAATTCAAGATTATGTAATGTTTTAAGACTGGGTCCTTATAGAAATAGGGTATGGATATTCTTTTCAAAGTTCTTCCCAACCCACTAGATCTTGACCTATTTATTATAAGGGTCACTTTTTATGACCCTTAATGTTAATGTCCTTTCAAATTTTATCTAATAATGATTCACTTAAAGTAAATAAGTAAATAAATCACAAGGACATAAAGTTTTTTACTTGGTTTTCCCTCACTGGGCTATGTCCAAGGAGCATACAATGGTGATGTGCTGATGTACCAAATTCACTATGGCTCACTGCCAATAATGATTACAAGGTTTGGGCTAGATCTTATATGCCAAGGTCCACTGCCTTTACAAGGTTTAAGGTCTGCTCACTATATTCCCAAGGGTCACTCCCTAGGCCTCTTTCTCTGGATCACTATCGGTGGAAAGGGACACTATCTTCCTCTTCCTTTATCCACTATTATTGGAAGATATCCACTCATAGTTTATAGACCAATAAGTCGAACACAGTTTATAAATGTGTAGGTCCCTTAATTTTCATGAATACACACATCTTCAACTATAGGTAGATGCTCTGTTGAAGTTCCCTTTTCACCCACAGATGAAGTACACCTTCCCGGGTACTATTAGATACTGAAAAATACATTCACAAACTGATTTGAATCTTTTTAAAGCTTCATTGAGAGCTTTGCAAACCACCTTTCTATTCTTCATACTGTGTAGTGGGTTTCCTATACGGATTGCCTCCTCCGCGTATCACTTCCATTGTTTCTATGTACCACTTCCTCCATTCCATGTATTTCCTCCATGTTCCGCCTCTACGAACTACCTCTGCGTATTACGTCTGTGTACTACATCTGAAGACCATATATACTTCTACGAATCACCCTCTACCAGCGAACTGTTCTCTGTTCACAGACTGCCTTCGCTTCCATGTACCAGAGCTCCCCCTTCACGTACCACATTCTTCTTCTGCATACGTTATTTTTTTGCGGCCTTAAATGCCCTGCAAAGACCTTTCATATAATTTATTCTATGAACAACTTCACCCTTCATAGAATTGCTTCCCACAAACCACTTCTCCTTCAGAGAATCCACTATGTACCATGCCTTCTTCCTCTGCATACTGCATCCTTTGAGGGATATAGTTTCCCAAAAAAGCCTTCAGTGGAATTGCTTCCACGTGAACCACTTTCAGACTTAGCCGAATTCCCAAAGAAAAGAGATGTTCTCTAATGATATTCTCACTCTGCTCTAATCATTGGGATTTGTGCTCTTTATATAGGCAAAGATATCTGCAAAATCCTCTAATTCAAGATTTACCAAATCTTTGATTTGGTATAGCCTCCACCACATACCGATACTCCTACTGTGAACTGCAAACCTTTCACATACCATTTTTCCACTACAGTCCACATACTACATCTCTTTCTACGTGATTCACCATTTCATGAACCTCCATGCATTCCACGTACCATGATCCTTTCATTGCTAATGGTTTCACGTACCGGTCCCAATACTCAGTACGTGGTTTTGAATTGTTCCCAGACATGGTACGCGGTCCATGTTCCAAGGTACGAGGTTCCCTTATTTTTCTGATTTTCTTCACAGTTCTTCATACCATTCACTCCTGTAATTAAAACCATCCTTTTCTAAACACAAATTCCCAATTTTGAGGCCAAAAAATTTGGAAAACATTGGAAAACTGTGAAACCGTAAAAACTTTCTTTCGGAAAACACCAACCATACTAATTCACGGTTATCTGGATTTGTTAAAAAACACAATAACACCCAAAATATACTAAGAGTACACCTTGAGGGATTTTTTTCCCAATCCCCCCTTTGGGTTTGTTGAAAACACCTTTTTAACAATTCTTCGCATTCTGATACATAGTTAAGGATTCTTCCATCATCCACCATCATTTGCTTCTAGCGATTAAGATAGCGATCAATGATTTACGCAACACATACTCTAATACCAAATGAGCCATGCTTGACATGAGAAACAAGAGTAGCATGAAAATTTCATTAATTAATCACTTCATTCCTAAAACCAATTCATGAAACCAAATAACTTATTTCATTATGAACCTCAACTCTCATGATATGTAATCTTTGATTGATCACTTTTAACATCATTAGATTTAATAATCCCCCTATGTCACTGCTCCAACAAACAGATTCATTTCAGCTCCAACTCCCCCTATCTCACTGCTCCACCTAACAGCTTCTCCCCATGTCTTTGAACAAGACATTTTCTCATTTCATCCAAAATTCCCCCCTTAAATATTCACACTTTCTCCCCCTTTGTCAATGAACCCGAAGGGAACTTCAAAGTTGTCTGAAATAGGGTAAAGGACACATATTAGTACATTAGGGAAAGACACTTCATACCTCAGGGAGAGGGGGTCCCGCATCTACACTTTTTCAAGTGCAGGGAGTCGACTGGACTCTCATAGCTCGTCAATCCCTTTCAAACACTTATTTGGGTAAGGCCTTCGTAATAATATCTTCAACTTGTTGTTCTGTAGGCAGATACTATAACTTCACAAGACCTTGCTCCACCTTATCCTAGATAAAATGATATTTTATTTCAATGTGCTTTTTCCTTGAGTGATAGACTGTATTTTTATTAATATTTATAGCACTTGAATTATCACAATGAATTCTGATCATAGATTTATCTTCAACACCTATATCCTCAAGATGCTACTTCATCCACAATAATTGTGTGCATGCTGGAGTAACCTCAATGTATTCAGCTTCTGTGGTGCTCAATTAGATGAAATATTTCTTCTTGCATAGCCAATAAATACACAACCTTCCAAGATAAAATGCACCATTTGACATTGACTTTCTATCACCTGCTGAACCGGCCCAATCTGCATATGTATATCCCAATAACTCTTACTGAGATTTTTCATTGTACATCAAACCGAAATCCACCATAAATTTGATATACTAAAGTATTCTTTCCACTAAAAGCATGTGGAATTTTTTGGGATTGTTTTAATACTGTGCTGCTTGACATGTGGAAAAACAATATCTGGTCGTGTTGCTGTTAAGTACAACAAAATTCCAATGATCTGCCTATATTATGTGACGTTAACCACTTTTCCTTCATCACCCTAATATAATTTCATCTGGGTATCCATAGGAGTCTTAATATCCTTGTAATTTTATATTCTAAACCTTCTCAAAACTTCATTGGCATATTTATATTGAGAAATTAATGTGTCATTCTTTCCTTGTGTTACCAAGGAAAAATGTCAGTTCACCAATCATTGAAATTTCAAACTCACTTTTCATGAATTTGGAAAACTGTCTACACTGTGCTTCATCTAATCCACCAAAGATTATTTCATCGACATAAATGAGCAACATCATCTTTTGATTAATTTCATTGTTCACATATAGGTTGTAATCAAATCCACCATGCTAAAAACCAAGCTTATTTAGAAACTGATCTATCCTTGAATACCATGATCTTGGTGCTTGCTTCAAACCATATAAAGCCTTATTTAGCAAATATGCTCAGTTCTCATCTTTATGAATGAGAAAACCACCTGGCTGTTCAATTTAAACTTATTCTTCTAGAACCCCATTCAAAAATAATGACCTAACATCCATCTAGAAGACCTTGAACTTTCTTCGCACTGTTATGACCAAGAATAATCTAATTGTTTCTAGCCTTGAAACTGGTTCAAATGTTTTATCAACATCAATTCTTTCTATTTAGAAGTAACCTATGTACACTAGTCATGATTTGTTTTGAATCATTACGCTATCTTCATTCATCTTGTTGTGAAATACCCATTTAGTCCTGATGACATTATTATCTGTTAGCATTGAAACAATCTTCCACATTTGATTCTTTTCAATTTTTTCAAGATCTTCATTGATATCCTGAACCCATTTCTCATCTCCAGCTCCTTATCACTATTATCAGGAAATTTTTCATTGTGTTGTTGAAGATTTTGATCATTCTATACTAAAGTGACATCATTGATATCAACTAATTTCCTAGCCTCTTATTGAACGATTGACAATATCTTCTCGTAGTATCATGGTATCCTAAAAATAGTCAGTTGACACCATATTGTTAGAAAAAAATAGATAATCATGAAATTTATGAATGTTGTTGCTTCTACTACAATATTTCTTCTCTAGGTGGACAACTAGCACCTGATCTAGGGCATGATACCAATGATTTTATGTTCAATACTTGTAACTACTGGATCATACAATTGTAGATTCGGAAGCTCTTTGATTTCAAATAAGACTATTCATTCAATGGGTCTTCTTGAGTTCAAAAAACATAAACTTTCAGCCTTTCTATGCCATTGGGATTTTGAAACTAATTGAGAGATAGATTGCTCCCCCTATGATATCCAACTCTTCTAGGTATTAAAACCACAAAAATTCTTCTTCTCCTACAATATTTCACCACTATCCATTATGCTCAATCACTTTTATATATCTCATACAGCCATAAACAATCAACTCCTTTCGAGTAATTCCTCCATATTGATTCCTCAATTCTTGTAGCTAATTTGAATTAGTTGACATTTCAGATCACATTATATCACCAATTTTCATCTTATGATGTGAATTTCCAGTGGATCGTATCTCCCTTTGAACCCAAAACACATGAAAATCAGTTAATAAAATTTATACACATGGGGAGAGGGGATTATTTGGAATCCTCAAGGAGAGGATTTTGGTCGATACTAATTGATCAACCCTTTGATACTTTCTTTCAAATCATTGTACTAGTTTTTTGCTTATTCCAACTACCTTTCCAACTTCAACTGTTCTGACCATATGACTAAGCATTATTTACCCACATACTGAGCCTTTTTCTGATATGTAGATTCTGTAGGCTTGTATTTTTTCACAATTTGTGTTTTGTACCCACTAGTACACATTTTCTTCATTGATGTCCCACCAACATTCCATTTCTCATGATTATTTCTCTGAGTAGGAATATATCCACAAGTCATCTGATCTCGCTTCTTCCTTCATTGGAAAGATATTTTTCTTGCCTTCACTTCTCAACATGTGGAATGACATGTGTATTTTCCATGAATTTCTTTATCCATTTTTCTATTATTAGTTGTTCGGGTCATGCAAGAATTTCTTGTTGGGGTTGAGTCTTACACTGATTTTACATTCTTCTTAATCACAACTGGAGTAGATCCCCCCTTGTTCTTCTAGGTTTTTTCAAATTATTTCCAAGAGATTCATTGTGAGTTTATCATAGGAGGTGATTGATATAGCTTTCGTTGAGATCCTTCTGATTCTCCTGAGGGTGTATACCTATTTTACAGGTTACCATGTTGTATTCTAGTATAGGATTTTTCATTATACATTACCTGTGTTGGGAATCTCCTTCTGGGTTCTTTTCCTTCCCCTCTTTATTCTTGCTGTAATGTCTTTCCAAATTCCCATGATCAAAACATATAAAACATATTCTATTAAAGGCATACCTCATTTCATCATTTCTCAGCTGTGATATAGATACAACCTGGGTTATTCTTATGACATTGATCTCCATATCTTCCTAACACATAATCATGTTGTGTCCCATTCTTCCACAATAGAAGCACTTCATGAACACTCTCTTCTAAGGCACTCTTTTTTTTTTTCAAATTTATCAAAATGATTCTTATTCTCTGATTTAGAAATATTTCTATCTTAACAGCATGAAATATATTCCAATGCCTCAAAAAAAAAGTATGACCATGAATTCCACAAAAATATCACATACTTTCATTACTTCCTATAAAATCATTTTTAGGTATGTCTCCAGAACCTATAGGATTTTTCTTATCTCTGGAACTTTTCACAACTTTCTTCCTGTCATCCATGGAAGGGGATTCACCAAATCCAATGCTATTTTTCCAAAACCGTGTGGCCTTTGAGATGAGAATATATGTTCTTGTTTCTCTTTAGAAATAACATATTTTCTTTTCATTTCATCATCACCTGCCAAAGGATAATAAAATAGTAAGTGAAAGGAACCATTCATTTTAGGCTTTCCTTTGACATTGGAATTCTCCACTTCTTTCTTTACTAATTTTATCTCTTATTCCAAATGTTGAATGTTCATATACCTTGATTCAACTTGAGCATTGATTTCCCTCTTGAGATTCTTCCCTTTACTCATCTCATCTTCCAATTCACGTGTGATCTTATCCATAATGTCACTTTTCTCATTTACTTTCAATTTTTCTTGAGAAATAGAATCATAACAACATACATTATCCTATTGTATCCTTTTTTTCCTGAACTAGTTTAGATATATGTATAGAAAGATCTTTATTTTTTGGATTTCAGATTTTGAATGTTATCTGAGTTCATATTCTTTCTCTTGTCACCAGCTTTGTGTTTATCTCTCTTTGAAGAAATCTTTTACAATTCTTCAGTTTGGGAATCATTCTTCTCCCTCAGGTCAGTGGCCACATCAATAATCCTTTGATTTAAGCCTCTTATCTTGTTGAACTCAATTTCTAGTGCTTGGATCCGAATGTATTTAGACTTAATTTAATCACCAATTTTTTGTTCCAATTTCTTTGTTTCATGGACAACTTCAACTTCTAGCCTTCTTGTAGTTTCTTCATCATCATTAGTTTCAATATCACTTGATATGTCAAGTTCTTTACTCATTCCTACAACATCATTGAGTGAGTCTATCTTTTCCCAGTCTGATTCATCTAAACCTTTATTTAGTAAACTATTGGATTCCTTAAACTCAATCACACTTTTTCCGTAGACACTTCTACACCGAGGAACACCACTTGCCTTCTGTTTCTTCTTTGAAGTCCTTCCCTTTTCCATGATACACCAAGATAAGGGAAGACTAAACCTTTAACCTCAAAAATAGACTGAACCAAGTCAGAGGAAACAAATCTGGTAAAAGAAACCTTCCCTTTAATACTAACAATTAGGTCTAAAAGGGGCCTAGATACCCTGAGGGGGGGGGGTAGATGATTCAGGGTATGGATATTCTTTTCAAAGTTCTTCCTTCCCTACTAGATCTTGACATATTTATTACAAGGGTACCTTGTTATGCTCCTTAATGTTATCGTCCTTTCCAATTTTATCTGATGATGATGCACTAAAAGTAAAGTAGTAAAAAAATCACAAGGACACAAAGATTTTTACTTGGTTCACCCTCATTGGGCTATATTCAAGGAGCATACAACGAAGATGTGCCGATGTACCAAATTCACTAAGGATCACTTCCAATAATGAATAGAAAGTTCAAGATATATCTTTTATGCCCAGACTCACTACCTTTACAAGGTTTTGGGTTTGATCACTACATTTCCAATGGTCACTCCCTATACCTCTTTCTCTTGCTCACTACTGGTGGAAAAGGTCACTGTCTTCGTCTTCCTTTTCTCACTGCTCTTGGAAGGGATCCACTCATAGTTTATAGAACTGTAGGTTGAACACAGTTTATAGACACTAAAGTCCCTTAATTTTTATGAATACACACATCTTCAACTATAGGTAGATGTTCTGTTGAAGTTTATTTTTCACCCGCAGATGAAGTCCACATTCTCAGATATTGTTAGATATCAAAAAATAATTTCTAAAACTGATTTGAAGATTTTTAAAGCTTCCTTGAGAGTTTCATGATCCACCTTGGTATTCCATGTATTGTGTAGCAAGTTTCCTACACAGATTTCCTCCTCCACGTACCGCTGCCACTGCTTTGGTGTACCACTGTCGTTGCTTCTACGTATCTCTTACTCCATTCCACATACTACCTCCGTGTTATGCCTATGAAAACTACCTCCACGTACCGTATCCGTAAACCAGATATGCTTATGTGAATCAACCTCTGCCCAGAAACTGTTCCCTTTTCACGGTCTGCCTTTGCTTCTGTGTACCGGAGATCCCCCTCTGCATACCACGTTATTCTTCTGCAGACGTTCTTCCTTTACGACCTACAACACCCCGTAAAAACCTTTCAAAGAATTTCTTATGCGAAAAACTTCACCCTTTTTAGAATTTCTTCCCATAAACCAATTCTCCTTCGGAGACTCCCCTACGTACCATGCCTTCTTCCTCTGTGTACCGTGTCCTTTGTGGGATATAGTTTCCCGTAAAAACCTTTGGTGGAATTGCTTTAACGTGAACCGCTTTCAGACTTAGCCGAATTCCCAGAGCAAAGAGAAGTACTCAAATGATATTCTCTCTCTTCTCTAATTGGTGGGATTAGTGCTCCTTATATAGGCAAATATATCCACAAAATCTGCTAATTTGAGATTTACTAAATACTTGATTCGGTACAACATCCACCGCATACTGATCCTCCTACCATGAACCACAACCCTTTCACATACCATTTTTTCACCACTGCCCGAATACTGTATATCTTCCTATGTGGCGCACCATTTCACGAACCTCCATGCCTTCCTCATACCAAGATACTTTTGTTGTGAACCATTCTGCGTCCTGTTCCCGTTATTCATTATGCAACCCTGAACCATTCCCAGATATGGTACGCGATCCATATTTTAAGGTATGCATTTCCTTTATTTTTCCGATTTTCTTCATAGTTATTCTTACCATTCACTCCTATGATGAAAACCTTCCTTTTACAAACACAAATTCTCAATTTTGAGGCCTAAAAATTGGGAAAACACTAGGAAATTATGTAACCTTAAAAACCTACTTTCGGCAAACATGAACCATACTCATTGATTGTCATCTGGCTTTGTCAACAAACAAAGTCACAACCGAAACATACCAATAGGACACCTTGAGGAATTTTTACCCAACAAAAACATAGTAAAATAAATACAACCCCATACTAATTTTAAAAATAGAGAGCCATTGAAAATAAATAACTATGGTATCACCCTTACTAAGATTTATATTAAAATAAAACAACACAATTATGAGAAAATAAAATTTTAAGGAAAAACCCTCACACCTGAATATTAAAAAAGAATTTAAATAAATAAATCCCCTTACACGAATTGCATAAAATTAGGTTTTTTGCTACTTCACACTATCATCATGCTGATAATTGATTTACTAAATCAATTTTCTTATTTTTTAAAGGTTTTTATATCCAAAACATTTACTATTTATATAGTGGCATAAATATTTATTTAATTGTTTAATATGTGGACTATAGTTGATTCTCTAAGACCAAAACATGATATCCAAAATAGTATTCAAACAAACAAAGGATCATAAACAAAATCAAAATAATATACAATAACCAGATAAAAAATATATAAAGAAAATCAAAACCCACAAAGGAAAATCAGAAACCCTTAGATTCAGATCTTGAAACGATAAATACAGAAATAAAATTAGAACCTACAAAGGAAAACACAAGCCTACCTCGCTAGGTTAAAGAAAATATAAGACCCTCAGATCCATATATAAATGTTTTCTTTGGAAACCCTAACTGCAAGCAAACACCGGATGCCGAATCATGTTTGAGAAACTGGAGGTAGTGGGTTTGTGTGATTCGAGCTTCAATTCACCAAAGAGGAGCGCCGAAAATGAGTGGATTCTATGGAAAGCTTTTGATATCATGACGGGTTCCTAATAGGTTAGGTTTTTTTAATTAGATCAGGACACTTTTATCAGCACTTTCAAAAAAATACTGATAAAGAGTCATTTTATCAGTGCCTATTATTTAAGTGCTGATAAAAGACATATTTATCAGCACCTTCTTAATGATGATAAAGGTAGGTATGTATCAGTGCTAAAAAATCACTAATAAAATTCATCTTTATCAATGCTAAATTCTTAGCACTGATAAATATGACTTTTATCAGGGTGTTTTTTAGCACTGATCGAGCCTCAACTTTATCAGCGCTAAAAAAGCATTGATAAAGATTTTTTTTATCACCGCTTATTACATAAGAGTTGATAAAAGATTTATAATTATAATTATAAATATTTTTTTTAAATATATATACTTAATACATATATATATATATAAATATAAATATAGTAAATATTTTCCATATTTAAATATATTTATTATAATTTTATAATTATTTATTTAAAATTACATAAATATTTAAAAAATAATAATATTTATATAATTATATATATTTATATAATCATATATACATATATATTTAATAAATATATATAAATATAAATATATTAAATATATTTATCATTTAACTAAATTTATTATAAATTTAATAATTATTTATTTCTAATTAAATAAATACTTTTAAAAAAATATTTATTTATTTATAATTATAAATATATAATTTTATAAATATAGTATGTACATTTTTAAATATATTTATTTATAAATATATTAATTTATAAATATTTTTTTACAAATATTTTTTTGCAAATATTTTTTTAATATTATTAATGAATATCTAATTTTAAGTGCTTGCGTGTTAAAAATGAGTGAAATTAAATGAATTAAAAATAAGTACACTTTAATAATATTGAAAAAAAGGATAAGTTTTGTGTGTGTGCATTGTTTGTAAAAATGCATTAATTATGTATATGTGAAATCAATATAACACACATTAGATCTATGTTAAATTGAAAAATCAAATGACATTAAATTATATGTCAATTACTCTATGAAATTAGTTAGTATTTTTAATTCATATTAATTTTTAATTATAAACCATTATTCACTAAATATATGACTATTTAATGCAAAGTGCATAAATATTTTGTAATATATAAATCATATATATATATTAATATATATCTATATATTTAATATATATTATTTATTAACATCATCAATAATCATCTAATTAATAAAATGTTTAATATTTTTCTCAATTTACTTATTTTTATTTTTAATTTCTTTAATTTTCATTTTACATATCTATATATTTAATAAATACTATTTATTTGTATTTATATCAAGAAAGCGTGGGAGCCGACGAAAGTCGGACCCATAAAAATATATAAGAAAAAAAGAGAAAAAAAGAGCCAAAGTTACAAGGGCTTATTACATATCTGAGAGTGAATCACACCACACATATCAGCATTCACCATTGCTTCACACCAATTAGGAATTGTAAAAGACCAAAACATACCCGTCTCACTGACAACCTTCTTGGACAACACATCTGCAACTTGATTTTCTTCTCGATATGTGTGGGAGACTCCCAAATTGAGATGATCACTCTTGTTGAGACACTCAACCCAAAGAGGTAGAATTTTCCACGGTACATCCCGTTTCCTTGCCTTCAAAGCTTTCACAGAAACCTCAGAGTCAGATTCAAGCCACAATGGTGTCCAGTTGTACTGAGCATCATAATCAATTGCATATATCATGGCCAATAACTCAGCCTCATATGCCGTTTTAATTCCAGTGGAGTGATAAAAACACCCCTTGACGAATCCACGATGAGTACGAAAAACACCTCCACATCCCGAGGGGCCGGGAATTCCTATCGCATCCCCATCTACATTAACTTTTAACGATGACGCAATTAGAGGAATCCACCAAATGTATTTAACCATTCTGGGTTTCCTCGGTTGACCTACAATACCCAACAGTCTAAGAATGTTCAACTCCTGGATCATGTTAAACATACCTCCAGGTTGCACAACTGATGTGGCATATACCTCCTTGTGTAGCGCCATCATCCCTGCATAAATAGAAGGCTTCATTTCATTGAACAGCAGCTGATTGCGGGCATTCCAGATGTGAGATACCACCGCCACAGTTGCTGCAAGTAGCAGGTGGAAAACCTGCTCACTGTAATTGGCCATACAAAGTGCCTTCATGCACTCTTCAAACTGGTTGTTCCTGTCAAATTCCATATCAAACAACATTCCAATATATTTCCAATGTGTATGTGCAAAGTCACATGCAGTGAACAAATGATTTGTGCCCTCTTCAGCATGTTGGCATAGATAGAAAATGGAGGGCTTATTAAATCCAGCCTTCTTAAGTCGATCCTGAGTGGCTAGCCTTCCTTTCCAAATTTTCCAGAGCAACATAAACCTTGAAGGCTGAATGAAAGATTTATTAAACTGCATTAGCCACACTGGGGGTTGGGTAGCAATACCATTTATATATATTATAATCAATTTATTCATTTTTATCAATAGTTATTTAATTAATAAAATTTGTAATATTTTTTTAATAAACCCATTTTTTATTTTTTATTTATTTTATTATTTTATTATATTTATTTGAACCTTTATCAGTGCTAAAAATTCTAATAAAGGAATTATTTATGAGAACTAAAAATAAAGCATCGATAAAGGGCATCTTTTATCAGTGCTAAAAATAAAGTAATGATAAAGTTTACCCTTCATTAATACTAAAAATAAAGTACTGATAAAGGAAGCCTTTATCAGCTTTAAAAAAAACACTGATAAAGGGTTAAATTTATCAGTTCTTTCTTTAGCACTGATAAAGATTCCATTTATCAGTGTTTTTTCTAGCACTGATAAAGACTAGTGCTGTTAAATGCCTGTTTTGTAGTAGTGTTGATTATTTACTTCATTTTTAATGTTTTCCCCATTTTCTACCCCATTCAAAAATAATCATATACAAGCATGATGCATGATCCTTTCCTTGATCTCTGCCCCGTAAGAAACATCACATCACTTAGCATATCAAATAAACTTGAATATCCTAACTTCAGATCATGAGGGTTCCTAAAATCTCATGTCCTAGCCGGTATCCCTTATTTATATTACATACAAATCCTAGATGACACTGTTTCCCTACCAACCCATGTATCCTCATCAGTTCCAAACTTTAAACTCCATCATATCTCTCAACCATCACCTTTGATACCATTTTTTCATAACCCCCTCCCCCCAAAGGAACCCCTCCCAGGCCGAAAATGAGAGAAGGGAGATAATGATGCTTTAATCCCACCTCCAATATGTCATGGGTTGATGAAAAGCACCCAAGGTATAACATACACACATATATGAGGCATTACCCTCTAAGATTTAAGAATTGTGAGATAAGATAGAACAACACCAAAAAACTCCTACTCATAATAAAGGTAATAAGATCCTAATTACATACATGTACTGTCATACAAAATTGATAAAACTAAAAGAAAATTAAAAAACCAAAATAAATCCTTGATAGCAACCTCGAAGCCTGAACAACTCTTGAACAACTCCTCGAACTAGGAAAGCCCAGCTCGATCACCAACCAAATATCGATGACCTAAAAAAGAGTTTATATATAGATAGAATGAGTATAACATGTATATTTAGTAGGATCCTCTGAGTAACCTCTCATAAAAAATGTGAAATAATCATACTAAATCTCAGTGAGTAAATAAATGAAACTAACTCGTCACCCAAATAGGTTTACCAATATTTTCCAGCCTCACCAAGGTTACCTATCACCAAGTAATGAATTCAAGAGATCATATAATATAATAAAATAATAAGGGAACCCCACTACTACTTCCCCAATGGTTTTCCACTCTGACCCAACATCACACATTGATGTGGCATTATTTTATCATACTTTCCACATCTATTTTGATGAATTAAATGAGTTTTTAATGTAAAATTAAGCCTATAATGGAGAATCATTGAATTTGGAATGAATTTGGTTTATTTTTTATTTGAAAATATAATTAAAATTTGGATTTTTTAGTGATAATTTATCATTTTTTAGTTATTTAATTTTCATATAACTCCTAAACAAGATTTTTTTTGATATTAATTGAAAACAACTTTTTTCTCAACTAGTTTTTGATAAGGCTTTCACTTATGATCATAATTCTTACATTATTTCGATTTGGAATACTCCTGGATGCGAATTTTAGTTAGGAATTGATTTTATTATTTTGAAATTTTGGAATTTTGGATGAAAAGTTTCTAAAAAAAATTCTGATGTTAATTATTTCATTTCCTCTATTTTAATCATATATAAATTTTTACATAAATTATTGGTTTAAATTAGAATATTTTTTACTTTAACTAATTATGGAACTTTGTGTTTTTATAATGATGGTGAAAATTTGGAAAAGGGATGGAATGAACATGCCTCTTCTGGATAAACCATACATGGAAAATCCAAGTGGCCACAGATCTTCCCAGAATAAAAACAATAAAGGCAATTAACCGTGCGATTGCACACTCAAAATGAAAAAAATGATATACGTGTAACCCATCGACCATAAATCTTGAAATTGACCATAAAACATAAAATTTGAAAATGAAAGCTACACATGGTCTTTGGACTCAATCATAAGGCCAATAGAAAAATCAAATAGCATGGAAAAACTAGAGCCAGAACCAAAACCAAATGTCTTTTATGATCGACCACACCTCAATGATGATTGACCGTGCCACCAAAACCAGAACCTGACCCAATAGAGTCTGAGAAAGAACATTGTGATGAAGGACTTTGAGTGCGTGCCTATGTAGAAATTAAACACCCAAGTTCATCAAACCATTTAATATATTAATATATCGATAAGATGAAATACAAAAACTTATGAGATCTTACAAACCAAATTTTGGATGAAGCTGTCGGCAGAATTTTCCTGGACGGAACCACCCCCATTTTGTCAAAGGGGGTTGGCAGCGGGGTAGATGGTGGGTGGCCAAACCCCCACCAAACCCACCAGCGGAAGAAGGCAGCAGGAGGGCTGGGCAGGTCTAGCAGAATCCTATAAAAGGCATAAGCCTCCTCCCACTTTGATCATAACCTTCATCGGCTTTCTCATATTCAATTATTCCATTTGTGAGTGGTATTTAGTGAGCCGGTTTTCCCCTTTATTCAAGAGAGATATTTACGAGGGATTTCTCCTTGTAATAGTGAGGGAGTGTGTACCCACTTTTACCCTATAGTGATTCTTCTATCTTCCCGTGGTTTTTTACCCATTCCATTTGGGGGTTTTTCCACGTTACATCTGGTGTCCTATTTTTCCGCATTTTGCACTTTATTTTTATCTCGTGATTATTACTGCACCATGGGCCAATCATTTACGGTCCTAAAAAGTGGTATTAGAGGTAAGGTTCTGGCCTGGTGCTGTTCACATTTTCGGGTATTAATAATTCTCATAAATTTTAGTATGCTCTGTGATTGCGACTCTGGTTGATCTTTCACATCAGAAAAAATTTATTGAGATTATTAAATACACCATTGTGAAACAGAGGAGGTTCTGGACTGACGGCGTGTCCATATGGCTGTGAAATTTGAGATTGAAAAATTCAACGGGAATAATTTTTCGTTGTGGAAAATGAAGATGCAGGTAGTGCTGCGGAAGGATAATTTCCTACTAGAAATTGGAGAAAAGACGACGGGTGTGACGAAGGAGAAATGGAACGATATGGACGGAAATGCTATTGCCAACATCCATTTGGCTTTGGAAGATGGGGTCCTATCGAGCATTGCGGAGAAAAAGACGGTGAAAGAAATATGGGATACTCTGATGAAGCTACACGAGGCCAAGTCACTGCATAACAAACTTTTCCTGAAGAGAAAATTGTACACTCTTCGGATGGCGGAATCATCTTTGATGACCGACCACATCAACAACCTCAATACTCTATTCGCTCAACTCACGGCGTTGGGCTATAAAATTGTGGATACTGAACGTGCAGAGATTCTACTCCAGAGTTTTCCAGATTCGTATGACCAACTCATCATCAACCTCACAAATAATATCCTGACGGATATGCTGCTCTTTAATGATGTTTCAGCCGAGGTTCTTGAAGAATAAAGTCGGCACAAGAACAAAGAGGACAAACAGACAACTTCGCACCAAGCAGAAGCTCTGTCAATGGAGAGAGGAAGGATGATGGAGCGTGGTTCCAGTGGGAGCCAAAATCATGGCAGGTCCAAATCAAGGAGTAAGAAAAAGAATGTCACATGTTTCAATTGTGGAAAGAAGGGTCACATCAAGAAGGATTGTTGGAATAAAAAGAGTGGTGAAAAGGGATCTCAGGGGAATGTGGTGAGTACTTCTGGAAGTGGAGTTATACTAGTCAGTGAAGCGACAACGACTACTGGAAGAAGGCAACATCTCGACAATGCCTAGATTATCAACTCAGGAGCAACATGGCACATGACGTCTCGACGGGAATGCTTTGACCAATATGAAACCATCCCAGAAGGACTTGTGTACATGGGGAAGGATTACACTCTGAAGATCGTTGGAGTCGGTACCATCAAACTGAAGATGCATGATGGCATAGTACGGACCGTCCAAGGAGTACATCATGTGAAGGGCCTGAAGAAGAACATATTGTCTTTGGGACAATTTGATGACATCGGATGCAAGACTCGCACCAATAATGGAGTGATGAGAATCGTAAAGGGCATGCTTGTGGTAATGAATGCGGAGAAGATCTCAAAGAACTTGTACATGCTTATGGGTGAAACATACAAGGAGGCAGAGATAGTTATTGCATCAACTACCTCGACAAAAGCGTTGACGACATTATGGGATAGGAAGCTTGGCCATATGTCAGAACAAGGCCTGAAGATTCTTGCGGATCAGAAGTTGCTGCCTGGGCTGACAAAGGTATCCTAACCATTTTGTGAGCATTGTGTTTTGAGCAAGCAACACAGGTTAAAGTTCGGGACGTCAACAACGAGAAGTCAGGAGATCTTGGAGTTGATCCATTCCGATGTTTGGAAAGCACCGGTTATATCCCTGGGAGGAGCAAGGTACTTTGTATCATTCATTGATGATTATTCCAGGAGATGTTGGGTATACCCAATTAGGAGGAAGGAAGTTGTTTTTGAAGTCTTCAAAACATTCAAAGCGTGGAAGGAGCTTGAATCTGGAAAGAAGATCAAGTGTCTGAGTACAGACAATGGTGGAGAATATACAAGCGAGGAGTTTGATACTTTTTTTGTCAACAGGAAGGGATCAAGAGGCAGTTCACGGTGGCGTACACTCCTCAGTAGAATGGAGTGACAGAGCGGATGAACAGAACCCTGTTGGATAGAACAAGGGAGATGCTGAAGACTTCAGGTATTGCCAAAACTTTTTGGGCAGAAGCAGTGAATACCGCCTGTTATGTGATCAACCGATCTCCTTCAATGGCGATTGAGCTGAAGACACCGATGGAGATGTGGACTGGTAAACTTGCTGACTATTCTCGGTTACATAATTTTGGAAGTCCTTTATATGCAATGTTTAATGACCAGAAAAGATCAAAGTTGGATTCGAGATCCAGAAAATGTATCTTCTTGGGGTACGCTGATGGTGTGAAGGGGTATCATTTGTGGGATCCCAATTCCCACAAATTTATCATCAGCAGAGATGTCATTTTTACAGAAGACAAGGTGCAAATGACAACTGATCAAGACATGGATAAGGAGAATACAGAAACCACAACAGTCGAAGTAGAGGACAGATCCAAGGAAGAACCAATTTCCTCTGAGTCATTACCAGAGCATGATGATCAAGTACCGGTTGAGTCTGGACCACGACGGTCAACTCAGGAGAAACGGACACTAGTATGACACTCATACTATGTCACTGAGAGTAATATTGCGTATTGCTTATTGACACAGGATGGAGAGCCATCTTCTTTTATGGAGGTGACCCAGAGTCCAGATGTATCCTCATGGATGGAGGCGATGCAGGAGGAACTTGAAGCCCTTCACAGGAACAAGACTTGGTATCTTGTTCCATTACCTCATGGAAGGAAGGCTATCGGAAACAAATGGGCCTTTAAGATCAAGAAGGATGGAAAATACCAGGTGGAAAGATATCGTGTAAGATTGGTGGTCAAAGGATTTTCTCAGAAAGAAGGTATTGATTTCAATGAAATATTTTCTCCTGTTGTTAGACTGACGACTATGTAGACGCCGGAAAAGTCCGTTGTTCCCAAAACAAAGCTCCGGATGCGGAAAGCGAAGTGATATTTGGAGTCAGAAGCCTGTTCCGGAGGGCCCGGAGGGCTTGCGCGGAATTTTAGAGGTCCGCGCGCAAAGTTGAGTCGCGGCGCGCAATCTTCCCGGGATGCGCGCAATCCCCAGGGCCGGCGCGCAATTTTGCGCGCCCCGAGCTCCCGCGACTCCCTTGCGCGCCGGGTCCGGATTCTGCGCCTGCGAAGGGAATTCCGCGCCCGCGAAGCGAATTTCGCGCCCGCTGCTGGGATTCCGCGCCCGGGGTTGCCTATAAATACAAGGCGACCCCCGACGTTTTAGAGGTTGCCAGAATTCGAAAGGTCTCTCGTGCGCGCAATCCAACCCCTTCCGCGCGCAATGCCGATCGTCAGGTAACCTCTTTTCTTTCGCGCAATAAGGCCTCGGGGTTCGCCTTCGCGCGCAATCCCTTGAGCTTCCTTCCTTTGAATATTTTTTCACCCTAAGGCCTTCGCGCGCAAAAGAACCCGCTTGCGCGCAATTGCCCCCGGGGTGCGCGCAATCGGGCCGGATTGCACGCATCCCCTTCTCAAAGTGGCCATTCGATTTAAGAATGAGTCGTTGCCCCTGAGCGCTATCCAAAGCCCGGTGCGCGCAATCTCGATCATCCGCACGCAAAAGGGCTGGCCCGATTGCGCGCCAGCCCTCCATTTTGCGCGCCGACCCGCTGTTTTGCGCGCAAAGCTCCTTTTCGCGCGCAGCCCGCCGGGGTCGCCCCTTTTCACCCCCTGAGGGTACCCGCCCGCGTGGCGCCCGATGATCTTCATCCGGGGTGCCCGCATCGTGCGTTGTCTTCCCGTGCGGCCCTCCAGGCTCGCGCGAAGTGACACGGACCCATCGGCGGCAACCATCGTCCAAGCTACACGACGTTAAACTGCCTAGCATATCGTCCGCACTGCAAGACGTTAAACTGCCAAGTGTTTCGTCCAACATGACGTTAAACTGTACCTCGTCCAAGCTGCACGACGTTAAACTGCCTAGCATATCGTCCGCGCTACAAGACATTAAACTGCCAAGTGTTTCGTCCAACATGGCGTTAAACTGTACCTCGTCCAAGCTACAAAGACGTTAAACTGTATAGCATTCGTCCCGCAAGACGTTAAACTGCACATTCGTCCTGCATGACGCTAAACTGCACCACGTCCACGCTGCAAGACGTTAAACTGCCAAGCATCTTCGTCCTCAACACACGACGTTAAAATGTACTTCGTCCGGCAAGACGTTAAACCGACCGCCTCACCCGATCCCGTGCCTCGTACGCAGGGTCCCCCCCGGTTTGGATGTGGCCCCCACCCGCTCGTCTCTGCAGGGATGTCGGGATTGGAGTGGCCTTTCCCCACGGGGGTAGGGTATTACAAACCCCTAGTTTCTTGTGGGGGGCTGCACATGTGTATCTCCATTGCGCTTCCCCACTGCCGAAGCCAGTAGAGGGCGTGACTGGGATCGAGGTGTCTCCCACTTTCGGCCCAAGTCCCTCTCCAACTGAGTTTTGCCGCATCCGGGCTGCCTCAGTGCGTAAGTCCTAACAGAACGAACTACGTGGACTTTGATCCCTGTCTTCTTAACAGGGTACGTAGGAAGCCTCTCCGAGGTTCAAGCCCACCATCTGGTCGTCCCGGTCGTATTTACGTCGGTTCGTCCATCAGTGGATCCCTCCTGGGTTCACTCTTGCGTCGATTCACCTATGAATCCGCCATTGTGGGGGACTGCACATGTGTATCTCCAGTGCACCTCCCCACTGCCTTTTCCTTCTTCAGGCAGCCTCGATCTCCTGGTGAGTCGGCTTGCCAACATCCAGCATGACGTGAAACTGTGATCCACCCGGCCGTTCCATCCCCCTCTGTGCGAGGTGGTTCGGTTCAATCCTCCGCCCGGTGGCCTCGATCTCTCTGTGAGTCGGCTTGCCGAAGTCCAACATGACGTTAAACTGTATATCCGAACTACGCTGACTTTGATCCGCGCTAACGCGCGGTACGTAGGAAGCCCCTACGGGGTCCAAGCTCTTCACTCCATCATCCATCCTGATCCTTACCCGGGCCGCCACATCCCGGTGGGGTCATGCCATTCCATTCCACTCCACTTCACTCGGGAAGCCGCCCATGTGTTGGCCCCATCGTCGGAGGTTCCCCGCAAGGGGTTCTGTCATCTGATCCGCTCCTCGTGTTGATCAGTCCGATGCCGTCCCCGCTGGACGTTAAACTCGCGGCATACCCCGTGTTAAACATGGGAAGCTGAGGAAAACCTCAGGTAACACAGTTCCCCGCACCCAGTGCGGGATGCCTCAGGCCATCACGCCTTCGAGAAGCCCTATTAGGGACGGAAGGCAGACATGCAGAGTCGTAGTGTCAAGACACGCCCCCGACACCCAGAGCCACCCGGTCTCCTCACCGCAGGTTGCTGCCCCGTCCAGACTCCTTGGGGCGTCCGGGCGGAAGCAACGTAATTAACCAGTGTCCATGATGATATGGCGCCGGGAACGAGATTCATGAGCATTCTTAAATCTATGAGGGAGACCCGGATTAGGCGACGAGTTCCGAGGAGACGTCCACGGGAGGAGGAGCCGACATCCCATCATCCCGGTTTCGATCAAGGAGCAGACGCCCCTGAATAAGGGACGGATGCCGCCCGCCCTTGGAAAGCGGGACTGCGGGACCACAAGCCGCACGCCCATCCCCTCGGGTCGACGGGTGCACGCGCGAACGCGTCCTGGCGGAACAACGTAACCCGACGCACATCCGCACCGAAACATAAAAATGGTGAACCCGACGTGAATCTCTTCTCCTCGATACGAAGACCGATGGCTTTCAGAGGTGTTGGAAGACCAGCATGCTGCTCGACTGAGCATTCAGTTTTACCCGCCAGGGGCTGGGGAAGGGAACTCGGGCACTCCGTCTCGTGACGTCGAGGGCCTGGGTCCCCCCCATAGAAGACGTCGTGGCACTAATGGTTGGTTGTCGATTCCTTTTCCTGTCAGTGTTAATGGATTCTTCTCCCTGCTTTCAGAAATCAGGTCGCCCAATCCATTGCCCGATCGCCACCCGCCCACTGGCGCAGGGGTAGGGGAAACACCGACGCGGCTACTCCGCGCGGTACCGCCCGTTCCACAGTCGTCCCAGCAGCCGCAGCTGCGGGGCAACCACGCCCTCTCTCCCCCTCGGAGGTCATCCAAAGAAGGGTGATCAACAGCTTGGTGCGAAGATACGAGGAAGAGGGAGTCATCCCCACTAGGGACATGGCTCGCCTAGACCTCGAGGGAGCCGCGCCTCGCCGCCAACGCCGCCCCCGAGGGCTGCGCAGGGAGGCACCGCTGCCTACCTCGACGTCCAACTGCTTTGGGAGCTTATCCCCAGAGCGCTCCGACAACTCCTTCCCCTATGCGGATGAAGTGGAAGATGCCCGGGACTACCCTATCCGAGGTCCGCTCCAGGGATCCACGATAAGGGCTCCCGCCAGGCCACGGCGACACCGCCGCCAGGCCCCCCAAGTCGAGGAACAGGCTCTCCACCTGCCCGCGCCGCTCATCCCGACTCGTCTGTCTCGACGCCAACGTCGGGCACGAGCGGAAGAGGATGCCCACCTTGGGGCCCTAGCAACAGCGGCCGCGTTGGCTCAAGCCACTGCTGGCTCCAGTCACCAGGCCCCTGCGCATCCTGAGTGGGGGCACTTCTATGCCCGACCCGGATCGAGGCCCCGACCGCCCCAAAGGCAGGTTGGGTTGACCCTCCCGGTTGCTGGCACAGGCAATAGCCACCGCGGGCCACCTCGCGGTAGCGCTGTTCGCCAACAGGGGCTACTCCGTGTGGCCGATCCAAGAGGCATGGGTCATCCCACCTTCCGATCTCGGTCCGGAGGCCTGCCCGGAATCATCTCCCCCCGTGTCCCCTTTGATATCTGTCCCAGTGCTCCTCGCACCTTGGTTTCTAGTCCTCTTGGCCCCAGCACCAGTGCGGCCGAAGGACGCCAGGATAGAGATCAGCCGTGCCCCGAAGAACCACCCAGGGGCAGGAGGGCGAGGCGTCGACGCCGAGGGAAGAATGTTACGGAATTCCGGACAGAGATCCGACCGGTCCGTTTCTCTGATACAGAGGCGGAGTATGATTCGGCGACAGAGCCCTCCCCCCAATCCCGCCAGTCAGGGGCAGGGGTAGGAATGCGGTACGTCAGCCTCGTACTTCCCGAGAGCGAGATCGACACGATCCCCGCTTCTCTCCGAAGGTATATCCGGAGTAGCGAGGGCCTGGTAGACCCCCAAGGATCAAGCTTGCGGTTGGTACCGGCCCCTCTGGATGCGCCTTCTTCCTCGATCGGAGAACCCGGAGACTTTTTCTGGGGACCGACGGTCGAACCACGATCTAGTGCACCCCTGGCGAGCACCGACGCTACGGCAGGATGTTCGCTCGCCGGCCCGTCCTATCGTGATGTGGTAGCCAGGGCACCGCCACCCTTAGAGGGCGGCCCGGGATATGGAGGCCAATCGGCCTGCTCGCCGTATTCACCGCCGGCCAGCCCGTCGGCCCGGCGGCCCGCCTCGGCACCACTGCCGGTTCCCCGTCCATTCCCAGTCTTTGAAGAGGAGCAAGGAGACTTGGGTCCCGAGATTGAGTCGTGGAGCTTCTGGACCGTCCTTGCAGAAGGCCACTTCCCTGAGAAGTTTTGGCCAGTCGCAGGACCGGACTTTGATGCACCCGAATCGCTCACCCCGGATGAGTTCGAATGTTTCCGTCGAACTCTCCGGGAGACTCGCTCCTGTCTTCACCGCCTACAAATGCCATACCCCGGGAGTCAAGTGCACCTGGAGGATATTGGTGAGCAGTGCCGTCAAATTGACCTGGCCATGCTCCCCGCGGTTCGGCACCCCGGGTCATTTGAGCACCACGAGGCCCTCCAACAACGATGCGTTGAGTGTTTTCAAGTACTCCGCAAAGTTATCGAGGAAGCCACTCCCCACGTGTATATCCGTGGATGGGGGCAGTACGCTGCCCTACGCTTCAGTGTGATTCGCCGACAGCCCGATTCACTGGGTGGCCCTGAGGGTATATCCCCAGGGACGGAAACGGTCAATATAGCTGACCTGTCGGGAGAAGGGAACGACTTGGAACTTCTCGACGGGGGCTTCCCCCCCGAAGACAAGCCGTCGTTAGATCCATCGGTGAGAGTTACTCGTCATCAGAGGAACCTCCTGGGACTCCCCGCACCCACTGAAGCACTGACGTTGAGCCGAAACGTCAGCAAAGGTAAAGAGCACGGCGAGGCTATAAAGCCCGCCGACCCGTCTGCCTCCACGCAGAGGGCAGAGGAGGATCCCGAGAAGGCTACGCTACGTCAGCAGCTCGCCGAACAGAAGAAGCTGGTCGACCAGCTCCTCGCCGAGCGCGCTGCAGAGCAGCGGCCTGACTACGGTGATCCTAGGCCAGGACAGCAGGGACAGGAACAGCCACCCCTCGATGAGGCTCTCCCGGGCAACCGTGACTATGCCGTGTTCGCCGACAGGAGAGAGGCCATCGCCTATGGCAAGAGGGCGCGGTATGTTTCACCACACCCTCCCGAGCGGCGTGACTACCTGAGAGACCCCGCTCGGATTCCTCCCGCTGCCCCAAGGGCCGCTCCGCCCGCCATCCCATGAGCTGCCGAGTTCGACGACCCGGTCGATGACCCGATTGAAGGGCCATGCAATGCGCTCGTGGTTAGAGATCCCCGCCAGGACTGGAACCCATGTCCGGACGATCCGATGGCGGCACTCATTGCCCGCTTGGAAGCCTTGGAGACTCGGCAAGTGGCAATCCCACCGGACGGCAAGCCATACCCAGCATGGGTGGATGACATGCCGGCGCCTCCGGGATTCGGGAATCCCACTTTCGCCCACTTCAACGGGACTGGAGATCCGCCACAACATTTGGCCCATTTCAACTCGAGGTGTGGGCCTATGTTGGGGACTCCGGCGCAGCAAGAGGCCGCTAAGCTTCGCTGCTTTGTCCAGACACTGGAAGGGCCAGCATTTGTCTGGTACAGCCAGCTCCCCGTCGGGTCGATAACTAGCTGGGAGGACCTTCGTAGACAATTCCTCTACCAGTTCAGTTCCACGACCCGAAAGACGAGTATCGCAGACCTCTTCAAGTGCAAGCAGAGGCCTGATGAGCGAGTCGCGGACTTCGTCACCCGATGGAAGGGTCTCACGTATTCCCTCGACATGCCATTGACTCAGGAGCAGTTGCTGACAATGTGCGTCGGGAACATCAAGACCGAGCTGGTCCCTTCCTTGATCACTCAGAATTACCCCGAAGGGTTCAGGGACTTCTCAGACAAAGCTCAACGTCTTGAGGAATCCCTGCAACAGGCCAGCCAGGCACACCCGCTGCCTCCTATGATTCCTGCAAGGAGAGCCAGCAGGGCTGAGCCCGCTGCTGTGGCCCAGATAGAGGCCCCCAGGCCGTTGGAGCTGCTGCCGGCGAGACCAGCTCCACAGCCTCACAGGAATCCGCCTCCACGGGCTCAGTTCCCGGCCCAGCAGCGGCAGCCTCAGAACCGACCGGCCCCTCCGCGTAATGTACCGCCACAACCCAGGTGAGATAATCAGGGTCCACCTCCTCGGCAGGCCCCTCCAGCCCCTCGTCAAGACCACGCTCCCAGGGGCCCGCGATACCTGACCTACTCATTTCACGAGGATCAGGTCCCCGGTTATTTCCGAAGCGCCCTGGAGCAGAGAATTGTGCGACTGCCTGAGTGTTGGAGGCCAGAGGAGGCACATCTCACGGATAACCCCCGCTACTGCCCCTACCATCGGGCCCTGGGGCACACCATCCAGCGGTGCTATGTGTTTAAGGATTGGCTCCAAGACCAGATTAACAACAATGTAATCAGGTTGGGCCCAGCTCCAGCACAAGTGGCGGGCGTGTTCGTGGGATCAGATGACGATAGCGGCGATGAGGACGAATGGCAGCTGGTCTCCGACCGCGGGTCCCATAAGTATAAAAACTGGATGGCCCGCAAGACGATCATTCGCGCCCATGGAATCATCCATGCGCGCTTGAATCAGCCTGAGCCCCCAGAATCTGCGGGTGCTGCTTCGACATCGTCGTCCCATCCTGCCTCTTCCGGGAAGAGCAAACGGCGGCGGCGCAAGAAGGAAGAGCGCGCCCTGCCAGTTCCGCCACTATCCCGCACTCTCGGCGATTTCATGCCCCCGGAGATGGGGATCCCTTCTCGGATCCACCCCGTGGTGAATGATTCGTCCGATGACAGTATTGGGTACGCTTCGGTCAATACCGTCGAGCTGGTAAATCCCTTCTCGGTTCCCGACGTTGAAGAACACCAGGTGGACCTCCCTAGCGTCCCCGGTCGTCGCCACCGTCGGAGGAGCCGCAACAACAGGAGTCGCCGGGGCACAGCAGTTGGTACCTCCAGCCAGGCCGTGCACGCCACTGAGACTAGGCAGCAGGCTCAAGATCGAGCTCAGCGTGCGCAGGCCCCCCATCCGGGGATGACGGATTCGCCTCCGCCACTGTTTGTGGTGTGGGACCAGGCAGAACCGCCTCAGCCGCGTCGCAATCAGCTCCGCCCTGCCACGAGTCCATCCCGGCCTCTTGACCCCAGTACGGTGACCATTTACCGGGCTTCAACCAATGAACAGCGGGATGCGCCAAGCACCAGTCGACCGCCGACCCAACCGGCAAGGCCCATCATGCCTCCAACCGCAGAGCAACTTCCTGCAACCAGGGGCTCGCGCTTGGCCAAAAAGTATGATGTCCTGAAGCACTTGGCCGACATCCCAGCGAGACTCTCCATCCTTGAGGCTCTGCGCATGTCATCTGAGATGCGCGAGGCACTCGCTGAAGCCCTGAAGAGCCCCCTCCAGTTTGAGACAGAGGTTGCGGCTGCAGAGGCCTTTCACGCCGAAACGATTGAGGACGCCGAATGCCAGGCAGTTATCTCGTTCTCTGGTAAGGATGAAGACCCTCCTATACAGGGGCACATTCGTCCACTGTATGTTACCGGCCGGTTCAATGGCCTTGAAGTCCGGCGCTGTCTTGTCGACACGGGGTCCGGGATTAACCTGATTCCAACTCGGACGCTCTGGAGATTGGGGTTGTCTGAGGGTGACTTGATCCCCTCCGACCTCAGGATCCAGGGGTACGACCGCACCGAGCAAACTCCGGTCGGCAAGATACGTTTGAAGACCCAGTTCGGTGACTTGGTTGCCAACACCGAATTCATGGTGGTCTCTCAGGACACTGCGTATAATGCATTGATGGGCAGTCCATGGCTCCACCTTCATGCGGCGGTTCCCTCATCATACCACCAATGCCTCAAATACTCCCTTAACGGTCGAGTAGGCGTGCTTCAAGGAGATGCCTCTCCTTTTGCCTCATGTGAAGCCCGTTATCTGGACGTGGACTATTACAAGAGCAAGGATAAGCAAATCCTGGCAGGTGAGGTTGAGCCTGTCACTGTTGCAAGTGATCCCTGGGCAAGTTTGGATGACGCTTACGTCCTCCCGATTCAACGGTTGGACGTAGCCATGGTCTCGACGGCTTGTGAGTCTCCTGATGAGATGACCGTGACCGCCCGTGCCAGCACCAGCGGCCCAGCAGGATCTGGTAGCCCCAATGCAGTTGCCAACGCAGTCTCTCCCGTGGACAATCCCTCCCCGGGTGGAGAGGACGTGGAAGATGCACCCCCAGCCTTTGAGGAGGGCGTCCCCGCCACGGTCGATGAGTTAGTACAAGTGAACCTTGGAACCGAAGCAGATCCGAGACCCACATGGGTCAGTGCCGCCATGCCCTCTGAGGAGCGGCAGCAGTACGTGGATTTTCTCAGGCAGCACCGTGATGTGTTCGCTTGGGGCTATGACGAGATGCCGGGGCTGGATCCTCAGGTAGCCGTCCACCGACTTGGTCTCCCGGCGAACCATCGCGGGTTCAAGCAGCCTCCCAGGAAGATGCACCCATTTCACGGTGCCATGGTTGAGGCCGAAGTTGACAAGCTTATCAAAGCCAACTTCGTGAGGGAAGTCCAGTACCCCAAATGGCTGGCCAACATTGTGCCGGTCAGGAAGAAGAACGGGCAGATCAGAGTCTGCATCGACTTCCGCGATCTCAACCGCCACTGTCCGAAGGATGATTTTCCCCTTCCAGTGACAGAGCTGTTGATTGATGCCACGGCAGGGTTCCAAGACCTCTCCTTCATGGATGGATACTCCGGATACAACCAAATCCGGATGGCCCCTGAGGATGAGGAGTTCACTGCCTTTAGGGCCCCCCAAGGTACCTTCTGTTACCGGGTCATGCCTTTCGGCCTGAAGAATGCAGGTGCCACCTATCAACGGGCGATGCACCGCATATTCAAACCAATCCTCGGCACACTGGTGGAATGCTACGTCGACGACTTGGTAGTCAAATCGCGCCAGCGTCAGGACCATCTCAAAGATCTTGAGAAAGTGTTCGGCTTCCTCCGGTCTCGTTGCCTGAAGATGAACCCGTTGAAGTGTGCCTTCGGGGTCACCTCCAGAAAGTTCCTTGGATTTGTGGTAAGATACCGGGGTATTGAGATCGACCCAGAGAAGATCAGGGCGATTAGCCAGATGCCTCCCCCAGGTAACATCCGGGAACTACAAGGGTTCCAAGGCCACTTAGCCTATATACGCCGATTCATCGCGAATCTGGCCGGCAAGTGTAAGCCCTTTTCTCGGCTCATGAAGAAAGGTGCCACCTATGTATGGGATAAAGAGTGTCAGACCACTTTCGAGGAAATCAAGCAGTACCTGCTGCAACCTCCGGTTCTGATGCCGCCTGTATCCGGGAAGCCGCTGGTCCTCTATGTGACCACCCTGGAACGGTTCCTTGGCGCCCTTCTCGCCCAGAAGAACAACGAGGGAACAGAGAATAGCCTCTATTACCTCAGTCGCATGCTCCTCGATGCGGAAGTCAGATATTCCCCCGTCGAGAAGAGCTGCCTGGCGCTCGTATTTGCCGTACAGAAATTGCGGCACTACTTGCAGCACCATGAGGTACAGTTGGTTTCTCGGGTAGACCCGTTGAAATATATCCTGAGCCGGCCTATGTTGACTGGCCGTCTAGCGCGGTGGGCTGTGATTCTCCAGCAGTTCGACATCAGGTATGTGTCTCAGAAGGCCATCAAAGGGCAAGCATTGGCAGATTTTCTGGATGCTCACCCAACCTCCACGAATCAGCCGCTGGATCTAGGCTTTCCTGATGAGGCCATCCTCTCGGTCGATCGAGCCGGTCCATGCTGGCAGATGCACTTTGACAGTGCCTCCCAGAGCCCCACCGGTAGAAGGCTCGATAATCCTAAGCTCAACAGAGTGGGCTTGGGTATCGTCTTCATCACCCCGGAGCAAGCCGTGCTGCCATACTCTTTCCTGTTGTCAGAGGGCTGTACCAACAATGAGGCGGAATACCATGCCCTCATCACTGGCCTCGAGTTAGCTCTCGAGATCGACGTGCCCCATCTATGTGTGAAAGGGGACTCCGAGCTGGTTGTTAAGCAGATGAATGGCGACTATGTTGTCAGGAAGCCGGAACTTGTGCCGTTGCTGGAGTGCACCCTCCTTCTGATGGCCCGGTTCCCTTCTCGGCCAGAAGTTGTCCATATTCCCCGGTCGCAGAACGGTCGAGCAGATGCTTTGGCCAGCCTGGCTGCGTCACTTGCAGAGCCTGAACAGGATAACCTGATCGTCCGCGTGACGCACCGCAGGCTCATCGCTCCTGTTATCCCGGAGGGAGATCGCGGCTCGTCGGTAAGTAATCTCACTGCGGTTGCCCCTGTGCCCGGAGCCCCGAGTACCCCAGATATGGCAGTCGAATCAGCCCCTGATTGGAGGACGCCTTTGGTTGAGTACCTCCAACATGGCATTCTCCCATCGGATCGAGCCGAGCGCGAGCGAGTTCGACGCCGCGCATCGCAGTTTTTCCTCCAGAGTAGTCCCGGCCTGGAGCAGATCCTCTATAGACGCGGATTTGATGGTGTTCTCCTCCGTTGCCTTCAGGGAGTTGAGATCCCACGAGTCATGCAAGAGGTTCATGCTGGTTCATGCGGTGCCCACCAGACTGGGCCGAAGCTGTCCCACCAGATTCGGAGGTTGGGATACTTCTGGCCCTCCATGATCCACGACTGCATCGAGTATGCCAGGAGGTGCCATGCGTGCCAGGTTCATGCGAACTTTGTGCATCGGCCGCCGGATCCTCTCCATACCACCAGGTATTCTTGGCCCTTTGCAGTCTGGGGGATGGACGTTGTGGGACCCTACCCGCCGGCGACGGCTCGCCAGTGCCGGTTCATTCTGACCGCCACGGACTTCTTCTCCAAATGGGCAGAGGCGATTCCGCTCAGAGAGGTCAAATCCTGTTCGATCGCTGACTTCGTGACCTCCAACATCATTCATCGATTTGGGGTACCTCACGCTATCCTCACGGATAACGGAGCCAATTTCCGAGCAGCCGAGTTGAAGAAGTTGTACGCCAAGTATAACATTCGCTCGAACCATACATCTCGCTATCATGCGTAGGCGAATGGACAGATCGAGGCGTTTAATAAGACCCTCTCTAACATTCTGCAAAAGATGGTTGGTCAGAACAAGAAGAGTTGGCCGGACAAGCTCCCCAACGCCCTCTGGGCTTATCGGACGACGACTCGCAATTCCACCCAGATAACCCCTTATTCCCTGGTGTATGGAGCTGAGGCCGTCCTGCCCATCGAGATCCAGTTACCATCCTTGCGCACTGCGGTCTACGACCAGCAAGCGCCGGACAGAACTGCTGAAGCCCGTCTAGTCGAGTTGGAAGCACTGGATGCGAATAGACTTCGCGCCTTGCACAACTTGGAGAGGCATCAAAGCAGAATGGCTCGAGCTTTCAATAAGAAGGTTCGCCTCCGCTCCTTCCTGCAGGGTGACCTAGTGCTAGCCCTAAGAGCGCCAATGATCCCCGGCAGGAAGCCACCCAAGTTGGAGCCCAAGTGGGAGGGACCTCTTGTCGTCCACAAAGTTTATCCCAATGGCGCGTATTCCCTAGCGACTATGGATGGTGAGCGTGTCACTCCTCCCACCAACGCTAGGTTCCTTAAGCAGTACTTCGTCTGAGTGTACCACGTCCTGCACGACGTTAAACTGCATACGTCCAAGCTGCACGGCGTTAAACTGCCTAGCATATCGTCCGCGCTGCAAGACGTTAAACTGCCAAGTGTTTCGTCCAACATGACGTTAAACTGTACCTCGTCCAAGCTACAAGACGTTAAACTGTTTGGCATTCGTCCAACATGACGTTAAACTGTACTACGTCCGAGCTACAAGACGTTAAACTGTTCAGCGTTCGTCCCGCATGACGTTAAACTGCCCCTCAAGAACTACGTGCTGCTTGATTCCCATCCTTATGGGATACGTAGGACCGCCTGAACATTCATGTTTTCAGGCCCAGCCCCATCCTTCGGGAATTTCCATCCCACCTCGGGCCCTTGGCCCAGTTGCCTCTGGATATGTGGCGTATGGTGTGGACGCGGGGCTACGCCCTCATTCACGTCGGTTTGCTCGCCACGCTATACGCCCCCACGTTCGGGGATGCCTTCTGCTCCCCCCTTTTTTCTTTCTCTTTTCGTCCTGCATGACGTTAAACTGCACTTCAAGAACTACGTGCGGCTTGATTCCCATCCTTATGGGATACGTAGGACCGCCTGGACATTCATGTTTCAGGCCCAGCCCCATTTCTCGGGAATCTCTATCCCGTGTTGGGCCTCTGGCCCCAGTTCCCCTCCTTTTTGTGCGAGGCGTGTAGCGTGAGCGGGGGATTATGTCCTCATTCACGTCGGTCTACTGACCGCGCCATACGCCTCCCCCGTGTGTGGGACTACCTCACACCCCTCTTCGTCCTGCATGACGTTAAACTGCCTCTCAAGAACTACGTACGGCTTGATTCCCATCCTTATGGGATACGTAGGACCACCTGGACGCTTGTGTTTCAGGTCCAGCCCTGTCTTTTGGTTGATCACAGGGATCTGCTGTCTTTTGGTTGCTCTCAGGGTGAGTCCTCCGACCCTTTCCGGTGATCTGCTAACATGTTTTGGGTACTTCGGCCTATGACCCGTGGTGTCGGATTCAATCCCGACAAGTCCTGTGTTGCTTGTCGGTTCTCGCGCTTCCTCTTGTTTGAGCCTTCACTCAAAGGGATCCTCGTTAGCGGTTTGGGTACGATGCCTCAGTGCTCTCCTACCGCTCCGGGTCGATTTACCGGCGGGTCCTGGGCCGCAAATCGATATGAATCCTGCGATTGAGCGATTGATGCTCGTTTGCTTGCCCTGTTCTAGGCTGACGCGATCGGATGTTGTGTTGCGAATATGGTCAGCGACATCCTTGATCGCCATGTCGGCTCTTTTAGGCTCCGAACATTGGTTGCGCGGTCCTCATCACACTCCGCCTTTGTGCGTTGTAGTGGAATCTCGACACTCTCTTCATACTGACCTTCAGTACACCTTTACACGTTAGGCATGCCAACCAGGGTAATGGTGTCTGTCGAGGCTCCCACGATCTGAGCGCCAAGGATATACGCTGATGTCCTCCCTAAGGGCCATGCGTAGCTGGACCCTCTTCCCCATAAGGAGGAAGGAGTCGCCCGAACAATCGAGTTCTGGGCCCAGTATATCTGGAGGCTAGCATCTCTGCCCCTCGGGTGATGGACATACGCAGGCCCCTATCCCAGGATCCTTCTCCTGGAATCGTGCGTGACCGTAGGGCTGGGTATGTTCCCACCTCCGCTGAGTCCGCCATATCACAATACGCGGATTCCTCAATGGTCCGAACCACACGACCTTAAACTGTGTTGTCTGGTCCTACCACACGACCGTAAACTGTGATCGTCTTGGCCGCCCGACGAGAAACGGCACTGCATCGTGATGTTCTCCTCAGGGGACACTCACGTTGGGCGCTGGTTAATAACCACGCCATTCATCAATGCCTTTCATGGCTTGATTATTGTGGCGACGCTAGTGATTCCTTAATCACAGGCATGTCGCTGCACAAAGAAAAACCATCCACCTTTAAGGACAAACGAGAAATATCAAATACCGCTTCTTCTGTGTGCGAGGGTCAGACCCGCACCCCTTCCCCGCGCTGGTGCCCGATTGTGTTGCGCCGCGCTTCAAGAACTACGTGTGGCTTGATTCCCATCCTTATGGGATACGTAGGAACGCCCGGATGTTTGAAACTCCGGGTCCAGCCCCCCACCTCTTAGAGATTCCCCCTTCTCTGGGGAATACGCCGCCTTCAGGCCACCCTCAAGGCATGTCCCTCGACCCCTTGCAGTAGTCCACTGGTGTCAAGAGTACTCTGGTTTATTTCCAGGAGGGTCAGGTTCAGCTTGGTCAGGTTCCTTCCATTTTCAGGCTTCGTGCTCCCTTTCATTCGGACCCATCGCTTACGCCCTGGGTGGAGCCCCCGTGAACGGTTTGGACACAATGCCTCAGTGCTCTCCCACCGACTCGGGCTGGTGCCCCCAATGGCCTCGGGCAGCAAATCGATATGAATCCTGCGATTGAGCGGTCGATGCTCGTTTGCTGCCTCATTCCATCAACGGTTAGTGCGATATTGATGCTACTTTTCCGCCACGGTCGGCAGTACTCCCATATCGTCACGCCGGTGCCCCCAGTCCTTGAGTGAATGGCCGCATGATTCACATCACATTTTCCACCCCCCATTCTGACCAGGCAAAATCTCGACACTCTTGACACTATCCTTCAGTGCACCTTCGCATATCCAGGGGATAGGACCACAATGTGGCGTACTTTGAGGTTCCCATGGTCCGAGCTCTAAGACCTTAAACTAAGATCTATCCCCATGGTCCGAGCTCTAAGACCTTAAACTAAGATCTACCCCCATGGTCCGAGCTCTAAGACCTTAAACTAAGATCTACCCTTATGGTCCGAGCTCTAAGACCTTAAACTAAGATCTACCCTTATGGTCCGAGCTCTAAGACCTTAAACTAAGATCTACCCTTATGGTCCGAGCTCTAAGACCTTAAACTAAGATCTCCCCAAATGGGATTCTACGTCCTGCATGACGTTAAACTGCACTCTCAGAACTACGTGTGGCTTGATCTCCAGCCTGATGGAGTACGTAGGAACGCCCGGGCATTCCGACTCGGGTCCAGCCTCAGGGATCGCTAAGTCCCGCCCCTCCTCGTCGCCGTCCGTCTGGCCTGACTTCGGGTAGAGTGGTGCAGTTGTGATACTCTCCCCGATTCAGCTCGGGATGCCCCATCGCAATGATGGGAAGCGACAGTTTCCTCGTCAAAGAGGTTCTGTCTGAGAATTGGGGTGATTCACGGCCAGATTAGTGCATCCGCCTAATACGCTTTCCCCACGGTGGCGCAATTTTGAGAGCGTTGGATTCTATCCGAACAAATCGTCACTTCGCCCCACGCTTTGCGTGCCCTGTTGATCTGGATTTCCACCCTTGTGTCTGAAGGAACCCCCAAAGCGGTATTCATGATGACATGTGGTCCGCCTCCTGCAATATGAATGATGACCTTCGGTCCGTCTATTGCAGTTGTTATGGTCGATCCACTGTCCGCCTACCGTCTTGGGTATTTCCTGGAAGGCCGACCGTTGTGGATGTCTGGATTCGGGACACGCGATTCACCCTTTCTCATTTCCCTATGTTCGGATAAAATCTCAATGCCCCTAGCATTGTCCCGCTCGTGTGTCGGAACAAGTTGGGGGGATGATACATTGATTAGGCTTGAGGTCTCCTTTCTTAGGAATGACCTCCCTCTTTTCTCTAGAAATCCAGGCCCAATTGTAGGTGCCTGAAGCTTGGTTAACGCTCCCGCGAGACAATGGATCGTGGTTGAGCATGTTAAGCCAAAAGATGCAGATAAATATGGTGATTCATACAAATGGATCGAAATATTGAGTAGCGGAAGCAAATGTTTTGGGAATGGCAAAACAAAGCCCCTAGGGATTAGCGTGCTGGATAAGTCTTTCTAACGCCGCTACCCTTTGGCTGGCGGCCTCCAGAGCTGCTTCTCGCTCTCTGCGTGCCCTCTCCTCGTCGGCGGTCGCAGCACGCAGTTCGTCGATTCTGGCCTGTGCATGCTCCCGCTCGACTTGAATTGTGACCATTTGTTGGCCCGCCTCCGTCAGTTGTACTTGGGCGTCAACCACCTGGGCTGCTAGTTGCTCCACAAGCTCGGTGCATGTTGCGACGAAGGCCTCCTTCTCTGCCGCCTGCCCTTCGAGACGCCGGACTTCCTGCTCCACCGCAAGGAGCGCCCGCGTGTTCTCCGACATGTACCGACATTGTGCGATGTCGGCACGCTGGCGGCTCTCATGCATCTTTTCGGCCATGAAATCACGGACCGTCAGATGAAGGCGTTGAGCATCAGCTCCCCCGGCACACAGGAAGCGCAGCCAGGTTTGGAGTGACCCCATGCGCCCCAGCCACTCCGATGGGTCTCGCTTGAGGAAGCGCTGGATGCACTTCCACCCCCTTCGGCGCGCTATCCGTCTCTCCTCGACCGCCTCCGCGTCCGAGTCATCCATCTCCTCAGGGTCGGCGGGCCGGTAGGCAGGGAAGGCAGCCAGCAGGTCTGCTGCAGGGTCCGCCCCTGGGATGTCCTCACGAGGGGTAGGTTCCCCAACATCTGGGCGACCTTCTTCTCCCGCCCCAGCAGCGTTAGCACCCTCGTCAGCCCCTGACCTCTCTCCGACGGCAGCACCGCCGACGTCCGTAGCCCCCTGATCAGCAGTTGGTGGGGCCGACTCGGTTTGAAAAGTCTGTTCCGGAGCAGGCGGCATGTCTGCCGCTGGTCCACTCGTGGATGGCCCGGGTTCGGTAGCCCGACGGGCCTCCAGTCCTGAGATCACTGCGCAGGGCATGCCGTGGTTAGTCACGGATCGTCAGCGGCAAGCACCAGCAGTAAAGGAGACTTACAGGAGTTCAGAGCGTCATCTTCCGCTATCCCGGCCGCCGCAGGAGCAACTGCAGCAGGGGACCCCTCAGCGCTTGTCAGTTCAATGATGGGTGTCTGGCCCCCGCCTTGTCCTGCTGGCGCCTCTCCTACTCCCGCTGAGGACGCTTGACCAACATCCGTGTGCTCCTGAGAAAGGTGGAGAAATGGGTTAGAAGCTGCATAAGAGAATGGATGAAGCAGGTTGAGTAGGGATAGAAGCGGACCTCGAGGAGCTCAGTGACATCAACATCGTCAGAGCCGGCCACCTCGCCGCTCTCCCGCGGGCTCCCCCGATGGGACCTTCCCTCGGAGCCTTCATCCTCCCCCGTCTCCTCCTCCTCCTCGAAGTCGTTACTGTCATCTTCTCCCGGCGGCATCTGTTCCGGAGCGGGTTCGAGACCGAGCATCACCTTCACCAGGAGGGATGGCTCCGCACGCTGACCACGTTGGCGCGCGTACTCGTCCATGGCCGTCAGATACGCATACTGCCGGTTGAAGTCCACCCTGTCGGCGATCTGGAGGCGCCCGACCTCTGGCAGATAGATCCCTTCTCTGAGTATCTTTCGCCAGATGACGTCGGTCCCCAGTGACTGCCGCAGGGTCATCCAGGCCGACCACAGCGCCGGGAAGACTGCATCGTGGGAGGGTTCGAGCAGACGCCTTACCTGCTTCCCGGGCCGCTCTTCGACCACCGCGCGCGCCCCCTCTCTGGGCGCCGAGGTCGTAGCGGCAGCCTGTGATGTACCCGCCGCCGAAGTCCCTGCTCGCGCCGGCTCCGCTGCTTGGCGCGCCTCCGTTCTCCCCCGTGTGGCGGCGCCTCGCCTCCTTCCTTGACGCCCGGTCTCCGCACGGGTGACCTCGAGCCGCCGAACTGGCTTCCGTAGAAGCCCCTCGGGGTACGTGATGGCCCAGTGTTCGGCGTACTCGGTTGCCAAGCTTGCGTCAACCCCGGTAGGAGGGAGAGTGATGACGTCGCCAGAGCCGAAAGCGGAAAACATCAGCCACATATGACGAAGGACGCCAGGGTTCGTCTCCTCCTGGACAGCCGTGAATACCCTCTTCGGCATCCGTTGAAGGCACCCGAACTGCCTAGCGAACCGGGTTGGCACGTAAGGCTCGCAGATCACCTTCCCGTCGATCCGAGCCACGAGCACCCCGCCCCGCATGTTCAGGAAGTACTCGTGCTGCTCCAGCGGACCCTGCCCGTTGTCGATCATTTGGCCAACGGGAGTGGGGAACGGGCTGAAGTTGAAATTGGCATGATTGCCTATCCGAATCCTCACGCCCTCCTCACTTAGGGTCATCGGAGCGACCCCCGCAATGTTCAGCAGGGAGGGTCGCAGGCCGTTGGCCGGAGGAATGATGGCGTTCGGAAACGTGTACCCACCAAGGTGAGAAGCCACCCAGCCGTGGAAGAATTGGAAGGGCCCACAGATCCTTCGTGGCGACCCCCCTCGTCAGATGCGTCCCAGGATGGCATACAGCTTCGCCAACACTGGGACCCCGAGGTTGTATCTCTTGTTGGCGGCCATAGCGCCCGCCATCGCCAGAGTCGTCGGGCGAACGCCCATTCTCGCGTCCCGCACTGGCAGGAGCCACCCACTCAGAAAGGCGGCCAGGAACGCCGCGTACCGGACATTTGGGTCCCGGGCCTCTATGACGTGGTACCCCCATGAGCGGTAGTCGCCCGTCTCCAGGACCCGCCAGTACGACCCGTTCCGGCTCCTCTGAGCCGCGGTCGGGCACCGCTTCCCCCTGCCTGGCATCTTGACCGCCGGGTCATGCTCCAAGAACTGGCCGAACCACTCCTTGTAGGCTATGTCCTTCTGGAAGTCCTTGATCCCGAGCCGCTGCGTAGCCAGGTCAAGCAGATGCCAGGTCAGAATGGGAGTCCGTGACCTGTCTTCCCAGGTGTTCTTCGGTGGCAGGAACTCATCGTACTGGTAACCCTCCAGCGGGATACCTCCGATGCAGTGGATGTCCCAGAGACCGATACCGACCTCCCCATGGTGAAGGTGGAAGGTGTTGGTATCCGGGGACCAGCGGGTGAACAGCTCCGGCCCGAGCTCGGACTGCTGGTAGAAGTGGAACTGCGACGTCCACACCGCCTCAAACAGGCCGATGTACCGCAGCTCCTCCGCGAAGTGATCGCAAGTGTGGCGTACCCAGAACGCCCAGGCCCACTCACTGGTGAAATTGCCCCCAGACCGCAAGTCCCAGTCCTTCAGCCAGCCCTTGGTGTTGTCCGTGACACTCTGGCGATATATGCTCGAGTAGAGGGCTGGAGAGTTCTCCGCAGTAGGCTCACTTCCGACGATGGTTCGCGTCCTCGGGTTCAGGACATAGACATCCAAGTGTCTGGTCTCCCTGGCAGGATGCCCATTGTTGGTGATGTTATAGCGGGGAAGCTCGTCCTCCCGAGTCACCCAGGTCCGTGGCGCATCAACCTCGAACCCTGGCACCGGAACCTCATCCAGGATGCCGAAATTCCAGAGCGGCAGGTTGTCCGACAGTGGATATGTCTTCTGGGCCGGCGTCAGCAAGTCGAACAAGGATTGATTGTTGGAAACAATCTCCTTGGCTCCGTAAACCTCCTCGTTCGTCGCCATCTCAGCTCTGCGAGTGGCGGCACCCCCCTCATTTCCTTGATTCGCGGCCATCTCAGAAGCTCCGGGAGTCGTGCGGGTAAAGGGATGAAGCGTGCGGGATCGGACGAGGCTGGTAGAGAAGTTTGAAGGTTGGCGCGCAATCCTAGTGGACGGCGCGCAATCGGGAAGAATGGCGCGTAAAGTTCCGGGTGTTCGCGTAAAGGCAGGGCGAAATCCGGACGGTTTTGCGCGCCGATCGGGCGAATTTCGCGCCGGAAAAGGCAATTTCGCGCACGAGAGCGTTGGAGCTTATCGCGCGGAAGGCCTGTGTACGGAACGCGGGACCCTGGACCCCTATTTATAGACGAGGCCGGGGTCCGCGTTGCGCGGAAAGCGTTTTGCGCGACCGCAGCGGCGAATTGCGCGCCCGACGCCCCGTTTTGCGCGCCTAAGTCCCGCGCAGCCCAGGACTTCAGCACTCCGGCGTCTCCCTCGGAACCCGATCGTTGCGACCGCTCGCCGATCAGATTCCGAGGGGGGGCTTTTGTAGACGCCGGAAAAGTCCGTTGTTCCCAAAACAAAGCTCCGGATGCGGAAAGCGAAGTGATATTTGGAGTCAGAAGCCTGTTCCGGAGGGCCCGGAGGGCTTGCGCGGAATTTTAGAGGTCCGCGCGCAAAGTTGAGTCGCGGCGCGCAATCTTCCCAGGATGCGCGCAATCCCCAGGGCCGGCGCGCAATTTTGCGCGCCCCGAGCTCCCGCGACTCCCTTGCGCGCCGGGTCCGGATTCTGCGCCCGCGAAGGGAATTCCGCGCCCGCGAAGCGAATTTCGCACCCGCTGCTGGGATTCCGCGCCCGGGGTTGCCTATAAATACAAGGTGACCCCCGACGTTTTAGAGGTTGCCAGAATTCGAAAGGTCTCTCGTGCGCGCAATCCAACCCCTTCCGCGCGCAATGCCGATCGTCAGGTAACCTCTTTTCTTTCGCGCAATAAGGCCTCGGGGTTCGCCTTCGCGCGCAATCCCTTGAGCTTCCTTCCTTTGAATATTTCTTCACCCTAAGGCCTTCGCGCGCAAAAGAACCCGCTTGTGCGCAATTGCCCCCGGGGTGCGCGCAATCCGGCCCGATTGCGCGCACCCCCCTTCTCAAAGTGGCCATTCGATTTAAGAATGAGCCGTTGCCCCCGAGCGCTATCCAAAGCCCGGTGCGCGCAATCTCGATCATCCGCGCGCAAAAGGGCTGGCCCGATTGCGCGCCAGCCCGCCATTTTGCGCGCCGACCCGCTATTTTGCGCGCAAAGCTCCTTTTCGCGCGCAGCCCGCCGGGGTCGCCCCTTTTCACCCCCTGAGGGTACCCGCCCGCGTGGCGCCTGATGATCTTCATCCGGGGTGCCCGCATCGTGCGTTGTCTTCCCGTGTGGCCCTCTAGGATCGCGCGAAGTGACACGGACCCATCGGCGGCAACCATCGTCCAAGCTGCACGACGTTAAACTGCCTAGCATATCGTCCGCGCTGCAAGACGTTAAACTGCCAAGTGTTTCGTCCAACATGACGTTAAACTGTACCTCGTCCAAGCTGCACGACGTTAAACTGCCTAGCATATCGTCCGCGCTGCAAGACGTTAAACTGCCAAGTGTTTCGTCCAACATGACGTTAAACTGTACCTCGTCCAAGCTACAAAGACGTTAAACTGTACAGCATTCATCCCGCAAGACGTTAAACTGCACATTCATCCTGCATGACGCTAAACTGCACCACGTCCGCGCTGCAAGACGTTAAACTGCCAAGCATCTTCGTCCTCAACACACGACGTTAAACTGTACTTCGTCCGGCAAGACGTTAAACCGACCGCCTCACCCGATCCCGTGCCTCGCACGCAGGGTCCCCCCCGGTTTGGATGTGGCCCCCACCCGCTCGTCTCTCCAGGGATGTCGGGATTGGAGTGGCCTTTCCCCACGGGGGTAGGGTATTACAAACCCCTAGTTTCTTGTGGGGGGCTGCACATGTGTATCTCCATTGCGCTTCCCCACTGCCGAAGCCAGTAGAGGGCGTGACTGGGATCGAGGTGTCTCCCACTTTCGGCCCAAGTCCCTCTCCAACTGAGTTTTGCCGCATCCGGGCTGCCTCAGTGCGTAAGTCCTGACAGAACGAACTACGTGGACTTTGATCCCTGTCTTCTAAACAGGGTACGTAGGAAGCCTCTCCGAGGTTCAAGCCCACCATCTGGTCGTCCCGGTCGTATTTACGTCGGTTCGTCCATTAGTGGATCCCTCCTGGGTTCACTCTTGCGTCGATTCACCTATGAATCCGCCATTGTGGGGGACTGCACATGTGTATCTCCAGTGCACCTCCCCACTGCCTTTTCCTTCTTTAGGCAGCCTCGATCTCCTGGTGAGTCGGCTTGCCAACGTCCAGCATGACGTGAAACTGTGATCCACCCGGCCGTTCCATCCCCCTCTGTGCGAGGTGGTTCGGTTCAATCCTCCGCCCGGCGGCCTCGATCTCTCTGTGAGTCGGCTTGCCGACGTCCAACATGACGTTAAACTGTATATCCGAACTACGCTGACTTTGATCCGCGCTAATGCGCGGTACGTAGGAAGCCCCTACGGGGTCCAAGCTCTTCACTCCATCATCCATCCTGATCCTTACCCGGGCCGCCACATCCCGGTGGGGTCATGCCATTCCATTCCATTCCACTTCACTCGGGAAGCCGCCCATGTGCTGGCCCCATCGTCGGAGGTTCCCCGCAAGGGGTTCTGTCATCTGATCCGCTCCTCGTGTTGATCAGTCCGATGCCGTCCCCGCTGGACGTTAAACTCGCGGCATACCCCGTGTTAAACATGGGAAGCTGAGGAAAACCTCAGGTAACACAGTTCCCCGCACCCAGTGCGGGATGCCTCAGGCCATCACGCCTTCAAGAAGCCCTATTAGGGACGGAAGGCAGACATGCAGAGTCGCAGTGTCAAGACACGCCCCCGACACCCAGAGCCACCCGGTCTCCTCACCGCAGGTTGCTGCCCCGTCCAGACTCCTTGGGGCGTCCGGGCGGAAGCAGCGTAATTAACCAGTGTCCATGAAGATATGGCGCCGGGAACGAGATTCACGAGCATTCTTAAATCTATGAGGGAGACCCGGATTAGGCGACGAGTTCCGAGGAGACGTCCACGGGAGGAGGAGCCGACATCCCATCATCCCGGTTTCGATCAAGGAGCAGACGCCCCTGAATAAGGGACGGATGCCGCCCGCCCTTGGAAAGCGGGACTGCGGGACCACAAGCCGCGCGCCCATCCCCTCGGGTCGACGGGTGCACGCGCGAACGCGTCCTGGTGGAACAGCGTAACCCGACGCACATCCGCACCGAAACAGACTATTCAGATAGTTCTGGCGATGTGTGCAACATACAGCTTACATATAGAGAAGATATATGTGAAAACTGCTTTTCTCTATGGTGATCTTGATGAAGAGATCTATATGCTCCAACCGAAAGGGTTTGCAGAATAAGGTAAAGAGAAAGTGGTTTGCAGGTTGAAAAAATCTCTGTACGGTCTCAAACAGGCACCGAGGTGTTGGTACAAGAGATTTGATTCCTATATCATGAGCCTTGGATACGACAGACTTCATTTAGATCCTTGTGCATATTTCAAGGGTTCGGATGGTAATGATTTCATCATTATTCTGTTGTATGTGGATGACATGTTGGTTGCAGGCCCCAACAATGATCAGATCCAAGAGACGAAGGCACAGTTGGCTAGGGAGTTTGATATGAAGGACTTGGGACCAGCAAACAAGATTCTTGGGATGCAGATTTACCGAGACAGAAATAATGGGAAGATTTGGCTATCATAGAAGAGTTACTTACAGAGAGTCTTGAAACGCTTCAACATGAAAGAATGTAAGCCAATCTCTACCCCTCTTTCCATTAATTTCAAGTTATCCTCCACGATGAGTCCGAGCAGTGAAGCAGAGAGGATGGAAATGTCTCGAGTACCGTATGCATCTACAATGGGTAGTCTAATGTTCGCTATGGTTTGTACTAGACCAGACATTGCACATGCAGTGGGAGAAGTTAGTCAGTACATGGAGAATCCAGGATGGGAGAATTGGAGCATAGTGAAGAGTATCCTGAGATACATTAAGGAGACCTCAGATGCTGCATTATGTTATGGAGGATCAGATTTTACTGTCAGAGGCTATGTTGATTCAAATTTTGTAGGTGATTCTGACTGGAGGAAATCCACTACTGGTTATGTGTTTACTCTTGCAGTAGGAGATGTGAGCTGGATTTCGAAGTTACAGTCAGTTGTGGCTTTATTCACGATGGAGGCAGAGTACATGACAGCTACACAGGCTTGCAAAGAGGCGATTTGGATGAGAAGGTTGTTAGAGGAGCTTGAGCATAGACAGGAGAAGATTCCATTGTTTTGTGATAGTCAGAGTGCCTTTCACATTGAAAGGAATCCATATTTTCATTCTAGGACGAAGCACATTGGGGTACAGTATCACTTTGTCCGAGATGTGGTGGAGAAAGGAAGTGTGGATATGCAGAAAATTCATACTAAAGAAAATCTGGCAGATTTCCTGATGAAGTCGATTAACTCTTATAAGTTCAGATGGTGCAAATCCTCGAGTGTCCTTATAGATACGTGAGCAGCATGGTTGGGCAGATATAAAGGATGTGTGGAGATGTGATTGGTTCTCAATAAAATCTCCAAGTGGGAGATGTGTCGGCAGAATTTTCCTGGATGGCATCGCCCCCATTTTGTCAAAGGGGGCTGGCAGCAGGGTAGATGGTGGGTGGCCAAACCCCCACCAAACCCACCAGTGGGAGAAGGCAACAGGAGGGCCGGGCAGGTCTGGAAGAAGCCTATAAAAGGCATAAGCCTCCTTTCACTTTGATCATAACCTTCACCGGCTTTCTCATCTTCAGTTATTCCATTTGTGAGTGGTATTTAGTGAGCCAGTTTTCCCCTTTATTCAAGATAGATATTTACGAGGGATTTCTCCTTGTAATAGTGAGGGAGTGTGTACCCACTTTTACCCCATAGTGATCCTTCTATCTTCCTGTGGTTTTTTACCCCTTCCATTTGGGGGTTTTTCCCCGTTACATCTGGTGTCCTATTTTTTTGCATTTTTCACTTTATTTTTGTCTCGTGATTATTGCTGCACCATGGTCCAATCATTTACGGTCCTAACAGAAGCCACAAACCAGTCAAGGTGAATCCCATGCCAATGTCACCACTTGCAATTGACCCAGATTAACACTGAACTAGGTCTGAAAAACTAGATGCCAATCAACCCTGGAAGATGCCACTGCATACAAAGGAATATTGAAAAATATCCCTCTAACAAGTCACCATTTGTGAAAGTACAAAAGTCAAGACAATATCCGATGCCGTGCTCAGATCTGCATAGAAGCAGGACACCAATCTAAAGATGCTGGCGTCGGTGAACCGATATACAATGCCGAACCCTCACTGAACTGAGGAACCGAAGCTAGTGCTGATGAACCATGATCTAGGGATGAAAAATCATCCACTACAGGCTAAATAATCACACGATTCTTGAAATAAGATATCTGATATGCAAAACTGATCCCCTTTTTTGAAGCTAAGTGCCATCGAAACTCAATCCCACAGCCGAGGGAATGTCGAAACCCCCCCGACTTGATTTTCTTATATATATATATATATCAACATATTTAATTAAATAATTATATAAATAATAATAATAATATTTAATAATATATATTTATATATAAATATAAATAAAATTAATATTATTAAAAATATAAAAATACTGGTTCAACATTAACCAATTACGTTCGAGTAAAAGGGGGAAAATAATTTCAAAAGGGGAACTATTTTAACACCTTTTCTTATTATTTTTTTGTCTTCCTTAATCAGGAAAGTGTTAAGGTGAATTAGATAGTGACATGAGTGACTTTGGACACCAGCTATCAGGGCAGTTTAGTTTTTTTTTCATAGAGAAAATTGGGATGCATGATCATGACTGCTTGGAATAGAAAAAATGGACAAAAAGTGAATTAGGTGATGAGAGAATTACTACTGTTACTAGTATTTCACTAAGGTTTGGTGATAAGTACCTGAGGGTGCGCCACATGGATTTTTCTAAATTTTATTATTTAATGTCATTGATTTATTTTTTGTATTAGAGGATATGTTATCCTCTATTTTTGGTATGCCCAAAGATGAGTTGTATTGTGTAAATTTCTAGACCCTGGAGACAGGACTCACTCTATAATTCTTAAACCCCCAGTTCCGTCCACTGTAATCTTTTTCTTATTTTGTAAATACTTGTCAGTTCTTGTTCTTACTTCCTCAATGTAATATAATCTCAAAACTTCAGTGATGAAGGGCTAATTTGCAACTCCATATCTAAGAAGTAAAACCCTGACACTACCTAGATATCCATACGTCATGTCGATCATCATACTTCATTACTCTTGGTGGAAAATGACTGTGTAAGTGGTAAATCACGAGCATATCCACCCAAGGTAAGTGTTATCCACTATTTCCCATTTATTCTCATCCCCTTATTTTCTTAGGTTTCTTGAGAGAGTGTTTAAGAGAGGTTGTGTGATTGAATATCTCTTAATGACCACTTCGATCAAGAATAGATTCTTGGCTGGAGTGGTTCGATTAGGTGATGCTTTCATTTTTAGGAGAGTATTTATGTATTAGGAAAGATTCCAAACATAGGTGATCACTATTTTTGGGTGAGAGAGGCATGTTACTTGAAGATAAAGCATCCACTTAGTGAGGTTTTGAAATGGGCTAATCCACTTGAGATCAATGATAGGTAGAAAATGAGTGGATCAACTTGAATCTGGGATAGTTTCTTACTCACTTTATTCTCCTTTTCTTGTCTTGTTGTCTCTATTTATTGTTTATCCAATGGTTCATCACTCTATTTTTTACTCCCTATATGTTTTTCAACATTATCCATGTTGTTTATTCTAATTTCAAAACATATAAAATACCAGAAAGAGTTTCAGGAAGACCACTAGGACATTTGACACTACTTCCTTGAGACCGACCCCTCAGTTAGAGATTATTGTATATTTAGGGTTATAAATATATTTATGGATATCCTCATGACAAGTATATTCCTATCAAATTGGAATCATTTCTAGTGAAGAAACATTTTCCTTAGAGGACTTCCACCTCTCCTTTGAATTTTACCAAAAAATTACAAAAAAAAAAACAAAAAAAAAAAAGAAATCACAAACAACAATGATGAACTCTAACAATTCTAATTCCATGTTTCAATTTGATCCAATACCAGAACTTGAGGAGACTATTTCACCATTTCAACATTGGGTGTAAGAATGACATCATAATGAGCTTACTGACGAGGAAATAGATTATCATAATGAAATCATGCAAACGATTCAATAATCTATGGGTAAGATCAAAGAAAATATAAAATATATGGATGTACTCCATCAACCTAATAAAATTTTTTTTAGAAAAAAGGTAATAATAAAAGAGAAAAGAAATAGAAAAAGAGAAAAGAAGTTGGAGATTCCAAAATTTGATCATGAAATTACCTTTAATCCACTACTATAAAATCAATATCCACAAAATATGAATTATTTAAAGGCCTAGAAGGAGATGGGATATGCATAACCTAAATAATCTAGGCATAATTTAGAAGATCATTTTATTTACAACACTTTATTTGATGATTTTTTGTGTTCTGAATTGTATAATGATTTTTAATTGAATCAAAAAATTGAACTATCATAAGATACGCTATCATTTTCCTTAGAGGACATTACACCTGAGATGGTATATTTTGAAGAGAAACTTGAGGAGAATGACTTCCTCACTTCTAACCCATAAATACTCCCATAAGCACTATTCCATTAAAAATAAGAACAAACTACATTGATTTAGGGAGTTGACAATTTTATGGAAGAAGTTGTGTTTTTATATGAATTTGATTATATTGAAGCTGATTTAAATTCTATTTCTCTCATTGTATGTATTGAGGATGTAGTTTATTTTTTTGATTTCCTAGAGATTCAAGATGTATTTGAAGTTGAACCTACTAAGGAACTGTTGGAACTTCCAGTTTTTGTTGCAAATTCAATTTTTAGATCTACTGTTGAAGAAGAGGTGTTAAAGACGTGAAAAATATTAAAAGAGGGTACATATACATTTTTATTTTTTATGATGAAATACTGCATCATAATGCACTAGAAGAAAAGTACCACCTTAAATTTAATTTCCATCAACATGTTTATCCCCAACCTCAATCTGATGAAGAGGAGAAGTACCCCTCCATTATGTTTTCCTTTCTAGTACTCCACAAGTGGTCCATTTAAATGGAGTAGGACCTCAATAATGAAGTTTTACAAGGGTTTCTTCACAAATTGAAAACCATTTAAGATTACAAGAATATATTATGGTGGTTCTTAATTAATAATCCCTAACCTCCATATGATTGGGGTTGACCTAAAGAATATCCAACTGTGGATAGTCTAAACACATCACCCCTTGGGTGGTTATCCTAATATTACCCTTCTGCATTTTTATTTTATATTTTTATTTAAATTTTATTAGTGTTTTTAAGTATTTTATTTTTTATAGGTGAATAATCAAGCTGTGATTCCTTATGGAAACCAATCAAGGAAAACAAGATCTTCACACTAAAAATAATTAGATAAATATACTTAACTCAATCCTTGGTTGAATTACACTTTGAAATTTAATAATCAAATTATAATGTTAATCAATTTATATCTTTTTGGAACTATAACTAAGAAACCAGAGATCTAGAAAAAATCAAACACATGGATGATCCATCTTTCTGAACTAAAACATGATGTAAATCTTCTTTACTAAGAGAGTGTTAATTTTAATTCTGCCCATATTTTTCTTTTTACAACTTTTGAACTAAGTGTGGGGGAATTACCCTTGATTTTCCTTTGAAAAATTATACAATTAATTTTATTTCATGAATGTATTTTTTGATGGAATCTAAAGTGTTGAAAAATAAATTTAAGCTGAATTTTGAACCTGGATAGCACCCCCATAATTCCTTTGCATTAAAAACACTCTTTCCTCATTTTTCATCAGGAATTTGTTTAAAATAAATTAAAAATTATTTTTTCTACTTACAAAATTTCAAAATCACGAACTTAAAAAACCATTCTCTATGTCAATTTGATTACTTATGTGTAAATTTTTCTATTTTTAAATTTCATGCACCCCCCTAAAAAATATATGAAATGATGAACTGAATATCTCTTTTGAATTAAATTGTTCTCCCACCTTAGGACTCAAAATTGGGGATAATGTTCAGTTTTAAGTGTGGGGGAGAGGGGATTTTATTTGTTCCCTATATGTGCTTCAAAACAACCCCATATTTTTTTTTTCAAATTCCTCCATTTTTGTAAATTTAATCAGTTTTTTTATAAATAAATTTTTTGTGTGTCTCTAGGTTAAGAAAATAAGAACTCTTTATGTCCTGCCTAAGGGAAAATTCCATGACTCCTTTGAGGGATTTCGTTGAGTCTGAATTTGTGAGGATTGAGTGATTGATAATTGATGTTTTTCACTGTCATTATGGATATGGTATTTGAAAACTAGGAAAATAAATTTTGATACTTTTTGCATTGGAACTATAACTTGAGTAAGCTTTAGTTTGAACTTGAACCTAACTACTTATCCTTGAAAAAATTGAACACCTTATGAATCCAAGTTAATAGAGATCAATATAAATCCATTAAATCTAGAGTAAATGGGTAATTGGGATCCCATTTTGTGCCTCTGAGATAAGGGTACTAGGTGAGTTTTTATAAATAAATCCAAATACAATAAGTGAATTGCATAATGATATGCATAAATATATAGTTGGATAAAATTCAAATAAATTGTATGAGTGAAAAATGTGACCATTAAGGTGATAAGAGTATTGGACACCAATGAACATGGGAACAATTGATTTATAAGAAAATATTTTGAGTTGTATCAAAAAATTGTAAAGTGGAGCTTTAGTTTGAGGAACCTAGGAGAGAGTGAAAGCTTTTGTTACTTTTATTATATATTTAATTCTACTTGTGAATCTATGGTCTATACTCATAGAACTATAATTTTAACTTGTATTGAAGTAGGATAATTTGAATAATTGACATAGGAGGCATGATATTATTATCAATGGATGTTTCAATGATTTTTCTTTAATTAGGGGATATTTAGTTGAACCTAGGAAGGATGACCATCATTTTTTATTAGGAGTCTTTTTAAATAAATAATCGAATGATATGAATTCCCTAGAATTGAAATTGATTAAGTGTGTTGGAATTTTATATGGTGTTATTTTATCATAATTTGACACATCAATTTTGATGAATTAAATGATTTTTTAATATAAAATTGAGTCTATAATGTATAATCATTGAATCTGGAACAAATCTAGTGGAATTTTCCTTTCCTTGAAAATCTTCTTAAAAGATGGATTTTTTAGTGATAAATTTTCATTATTAAATTATTTAATTTTCATATGACTTTTATACATGAATTTTTTGTGATATTCATTTAAAATATCTTTTTTCTCAACAGGTTTTTGATAAGGCTTTAACTTTTGATGATAATTATTTCATAATTCCAATTTGGAATACTTATGGAAGCAAATTACAGGCAGGAATTGATTTTATTATTTTTAAATTTTTTAATTTTGGATGACCCATTTTAGAAACAAATTCTAGTGTTTATTATTTCGTTTAATCTATTTTAATCATATTTAAATTTTTATAGAACTTTTTTGGTATGAATTTAAATATTTTTATTTTCACTAATTCAGGGATTTGTGTTTTTGGAGCCATGGTGAAAATTTGGAAAAGGTTTGGAATGACCTTGCCTTCCCTGGATTTACCAGGTGTGAAAAATCCAAGTGCCCATGAGTCTATCCAATAGAAAAATGAAAAATAAAATTGACTACACACCTGCACACTCAAAATAGAAAAATGATAAATGGTGATGTTGTCGTTCATGAAACCCATTGACCAAAAAGCCCACCATTAACCATAATAAATTTAAAAGAATCCATGACTTTGAATTAAGAAAGGAAAGATGCTGCATGGTCATTAAAAGCAACCATAAGGAAAAGAGAAAAATCAATTGGTGTGGAAAAAGTGAGTCAAGATACCAAAACACCATTAATTGACCACACAGACAACATTCTGGCTTTGATTGAACAACTAAACTCGATGGAATATATGGCACTTCCATCATCACATGACTACCAAAAGAGAATTCACACCTATACCGATCATCCACACCTTAATGATGATTGACCGTGCCACCAAAACTATAACCAAAACCAATAGAGTTCAAGAAAGAACACTTGGTGAAGGAATCTAATTGCGTGCCTGTGTATAAATTAAACACACAAGATCATCGCACCATTTAAGATATAAATCCATGGAGAATATGAACTATTTAAACTTGTGCAATCCTACAAACTAGATGCTTGATGAAGCCACAACCCAATGAAGGTGAAGCCCATGCTGACACCTTCTCTTGTCATTGACCTAGATTAGCACTAAACCATGTCTAAAAAATTAACTGCCAATCAACCCCAAAATAGGTCATTGCGAACCAATAAGTACTAAATCTAAGCCCTCAAATGAGTCGTCATTTGTGGAATTACAATATTTGAGCTGAGATTTGATGCTGTGCTCAGATTCACATAGAAGAAGTCCACTGATCTAAAGATACTAGTGCTGTTGAATTGATCTGTAACACCAAACCCTCACTGAATCGAGGAACTGAATCTAGTGTTGATGAACCATGATCTAGAGAAGACTTATCATCTACCATAGGCTATATAATCACACACCACTTGAAATGAGATGTTTGATCTACAAAATTGAGCCCCTCTGATATATCCAAGAACCATCAAAACCCAATCCCATAACTAAGGGAATGTCGAAACCCCCTAGCTAGATTTTCTTATATATATATATATTTACTTAAATAATTATATAAATAATAAAAATAAAAAATAATAATTTATATATATATATATAAATAATAGTAATATTATTAAAAATTTAAATTTTTTTGGTTCAATAACAACCAATAACTTTTAAGTCAAATGGAGAAAATAATTTTAAAAGGAATATCTATTTTAACACCTTTTATTATTATTTTTTTATTTTCCTGAATTAGTAAAGTCTCAAGGAAAATTATATGGTGTCATTATTGACTTTGAAATCCATCTATTAGGGTAGCTGAATTGTTTACATAGAGAAAATTGGGATTCCTAATCGTGACTACTTGTCATAGAAAAAAATGAAGGAGAAGTGCATTAGGTGATGGGATATTTGTTATTGTTACTATGAGTTCATTGAGGTCTGGTGATAATTAATCGAGGGAATTACATGTGGATTTCACTGTCTATTATTCTTGAATGTCACTGATTTATTTTTTGTATAATAGGATGTTTTATCCTCTATTTTTGGTATGCTCAGAGATGGTACTTAGTGTGTAATTTTCCAAACCCTAGAGATGGGACTAACATTGTAGTTCTTCTTCCCCCCAGTTCCTTCCACTATAAAATTTTCCTATTTTGTAAATACATGTTAGTTCTTATTATTACTTCATCAATGTGATGTGATCTAAAACCTTCAACAATAAAGGGGTAATTTAGAAGTCTAGTTCTAGGAAGTAAATCCCCAATGCTACCTAGAGATCCTCACATAATCTCAATCATCATGCTTATTAATTAATCATTGCGGATAATGATTGTGTAAGTGGTAAAAAAAGAGAATAACCCCCAAGGGTAGTGTCAACCACTCTTTCCCCTTAATTATTATCCCCTTATTTTCTCAAGCATTTTGAGTGAGTGTTTGAGAGAGGTTTTGTGATTAAAGATCTATTGAATATCACTTCGACTGAGAAGATGTTCTTCATTAGAGAGGTTTGATTGGGTGATGATTTCACTTTTGGGAGATTATTTATGTATTGGAAGAGATTCCAAACATAGGTTATCACCATATTGGGTGATATATGTGTGTGAATCAAAATATTAAGCATCCAATGAGTGAGGTTAGGAAATGATCTAATCTATTTGAGATTAATGATAGGTAGAATATGAGTATACCAACCTAAATTTGGGCTTATTTCTTTCTTACTTTATTCTTTTTTTATTGTCCCATTATCTATGTTTCTTGTTTATCCACTGTTTCATAACTCTATCCTCAAATCACTATGTGTGTTTTCAACACTATCCATGATATTTTTATTGCTTTCAAAATATCTAAGAAACCGAAAAGAGTTTCTAGAATACCATAAGGAAATTTGACATTGCTTCCTTGAGATCGACCCCTAAGTTGGACATTATGCTATATTTCGGTTTATAAATGTATTTGTGATCATCCTTACATTAAGGATGTTCCCATCACACATACTAATCCATATCTATACAAAATAATCCATTCTGAATACACATGTGCTAAGTACTACAACACGCATCTCATCCATCACATAATATCACCATCCCATATCACATCTCTATATAGTAACTGAGTAGTTTCTGGGAGACACCACATCCCATATGTCATGTATAATACATATGGTATTATACCTAAAACCATCACAACCCATACATTGATTATATACCTCGATCCATCACATCACATACATGACATACCTTTAATAATCCTTTAGATACTATATTTGGAGATACATGTGTGTGAAATAACTATAATCCATTATATCCATATACACAAATATATGGGGAAACTATCCCCTGTGCATACTGGAACATAATACCACCAAGATAAGAGAGTAGAGCCATATGGGGTAGTCATCCATATGCCCCTCTCAAACCTAGATTTTGGGGAAAACACCCTCCTTGAGTCCACTGAGTGTCAATTACCCTACTAACACAAGTGGGGTAGAATATGAAATCATAAAACATATAGGATATAATCAACTTCAAAACAATATTATGTGCATTATAAAAGTACTAGGATCAACTAAATCTATCATCACTCATACACCCAAATGCCACTACTAAGGACTAAATATTCTATAATCACACAAGAATCATGCCACATTTTAATTAATTAATTAGTTATCCATTAATTATTTTTTACCATTATCATTTCTAAGATTAAAAATTTAATATTATAAACCAAGTGCCAAAAAATACTATTAATTAATTGTTTGTATTCACATATATTTCATAAATAAAATAAAGTAACTAGAACTAACCTCATTCTTTCATTAATTCATTTACCATTTCAATATCATCTGGGTACTTTAGGACTCATCCCAAGCTACCACATAAAAAGTGAAATCATAGTGAATAACATCTAACTACTTCCCATAGTTGGAAACTGATTAAATAAATAAAAACTAGATTTAGTCCATCAAACAAGCATAATAATTATCAAGCAAGAATTCTGGATTTCAATAAAAAATAAGAAAGCCCATATTCAACTCGTTTCACCATTCCGGATGCTATCCCCAATACTACTGCACATAACATCCGACATCCCATGCCAACATCATCACTATAATTACCTTAGGAATCCTCACCCATAATCATAATAAACCATTATCCATCCTAATATCACATTACATCACATAGAAATTCTCATATATAGAGAAAACATTGAAGGCAACAAACAAAAAATAGAGCCCTCAGAGTATCTATGAACTAAAAACAAGGTTTCCAACCTTTATATTCAAATGTCCCTCTCAACCCCGAGTACATATCTTTATCAAACAACCATTTTTATTTCCATATTGGATTAAACAATTCAATTATAATAGGTTAAAAATATAGGTAACCTAAGATGTTAGCTATTATAAGCTATCAATTATTAACTAGGTTTTTAAACATCACTTCCATCTTTATTAAACTTTAAGTAAGAAAAATTTATTTAACATGCCTTTAAACATATACAACAACAATAATTTCAATATTCATGTTCTTTATCAAATTCTATTAATATATGAAAGAACAAATTATTAATCATGTATTAAGAATCAATTTGATTTCCATCAGATTATAAGAAGAAGAATTTATAAAAAAACACACCTCTTTAATTATTTATCCAGGAAACATTACTAGCTTTACATTATTTAACCATTTTCATTAAATTAAACATGTTAAACCAAGCATATCCAACATGATAACTAAAGAAAAAATATAGATATCATAATATCTAGAAAATCTCTGAGGCAATAAAATATATACATTTCAAATGATCATGATCATACATCCCACAATATTAAAATATGAATATAAATATTCCCACATGAGATAATACTTATGGTTCTTTAATTTAACAAAATTATAACATGTGATCATTATCTCCAAGAATAATAAAGTTCTACAAATGCAACAATATTCTTTATTAAAATAATAGTAAGAACAACACATGCGTTAAATAATTTGATTTTCCTAAACTATCTCTTCAGTTTATCAATTAATCATAAGCATGAGCTAATAATCATTTTATAAAAACAAATAAAATTTTCAACTTGAAAGATAAATTCACCTTTAAATTCTCTAATATTCAAAATTATAAACATAATTCTCATCAAAATTATTTAACCATTTTAACACTACAATATGAAATAACTCTAATTTTATCAAATGATAATTATACAAGTCATGCAATTATCCATTTCCCTCTCTTGGTTAATTTTCCATAATAATTATCATTATTATACAACATGAAATTATTTATTTCTTCTTCTTTAAATAATATTTTAGATTATCAAACATTATTATCTACCATATGTGATAATCTACTAAATTACATTCTTAGAATTATCATCAATAATATTTAATATACTTATTTAAACATGAAATTCCATATTTCTAAGTAAAATTATATAAATAATTATATTAACAACTTTTCACCACATGTGATATAAATTTTATTTCAATTCTTGAAATATTAATATTTCATCAATAGAATTACACAACATAAATTTTATCCTTATCTTTTATAATTTTTAGATTAGCACATATTCACTTCATGTGATTATTTTTCTAGATTCTTATCAAATTATTTATAATCACATATATTTAAAAAAAGAATCTAATACATGATAATTTCGAACTTTCATAATATAGGAAAGGAGAAGTCACAGATCCTCTACCTTGATTCTCAAACCCAACCAGGATTATATACGACATTCAAAATGCCTGACATAAAGTTGTGGGGAAAACCCTAACAACTTGGAATCATTGTGAGATTTAAAATGGTTTGAATCAATCTCAAAACTTTTTACCATATGTTAATCCACCAAAAAATAAATTTCAAACAAATATATAATTATTTGATTCTCCATCTTTAAAAATTTAAACATAAAAATCTGATTTAATTAAATCTGGAAAAAAGAACCTCAACGCTTATGAAAAAAAGTAAAGGCTTACCTTCTTCTTGTTGAGAAGAATCCAATAATACCAACAATATATCAATATGATTAATATTAAGGGATATTTTTTAGATAGAATTTGAAGAATCAGGGTATTTCATTTACCTAATTTTTTTACACCCCTCATCGTGCCTCCTCCTTTCCTTCTATCTCATGATTTCCATTCCCCTCCTCCACTTATCCTTATCTTTATTATTTCAATTAATTCACATGTTTTCCAATTTTAAAAATAGTCATTACTTTATTTATTTTTATTTTATTAAATTTATAAATCAAAACTCTCTCCTAATAATCTATTTTTTATCCCCTCTTTATTTTAATGCCCCCACCTTTTCTTATGGCCAACTCCCCATTTTTATTTTATATGAATTATTCTTCTTTTTTTCAAACAAATCATTAATATATATATATATATATATATATGAAAATATATGTATATACATGCCATTATATATTATATATATGTATATATATTCCCACACACATATATATGTATTTATATACATATATAATAACACTTATTATATAATATTTTATCATTTACATGACATTGTAATATTTATGCGTGCATGCAGACACATATAACATTTTGTAACAAAATTATTTTCACAAAATTTTATATTAACATAACTCATTTAAATATATATTTACACACAAATATAACATGTCACATGATGGGTAAAGCAATTTTTATTAACATGCAGGGTTTTCGGCTCTACCATGACCCCATACACAAGGTCTTCATTTTATTCATAATATATTTTAAAATTTTATTTAAAAAAACTATTTAAATATATAATAAACAATTTATGCATAACAAAATGTAATATTTTATTATTCTATAACCTTGAAAACCCTTTACACTTAGGAAAAAGATAAGGGAAGGGCTCGAAAAGTCCGGACTATTATATTAGATACATCTCAAAAAATTATTATCCTAGAGAATAAAAACAAAACTAAAAGTAAAGAGAGATGATGGTCTGAAAAACCAAGCCACAAGATACCTTTAAAGGATCTTGATATATTTTGGAACATGATAAAAACCAGGGAAAAGAAGTGTAAATCTACACAGCACTTTAAAAAATATCTCAGGGGGAGATACCTCTCAATCAAGAGTAAATCCATTAATAATTAATTATATTAAGGGAGGAAATCCATCTCATATATCAACACGAGATCAAATAATTACTATAAAAAAACAAGATTTAAAAAAATTGGAATATTGGGCATGCATATATGACTTTCATTCCCAATAAAGGTCCCATAGATAACCAAAAATAAACCAATAAGCAACACATATCAATCAATCATTGAAAAAACATTCCTTTTAATTCACTATTTAAATTCCCAACTCCATGTTCAAAACTAAATCATAGTTTTTTTAAAATTTCATTCCTTTAGAAATAATCCTTCATTTAAAGACATTTCTCAAGTCTATATCAAAAATATTTCATCAAATCACTTTTCATTTCAATTCATTTTTTAAATCCACTCATTATTATCAAATCTTTTAAAAAAGGTTTTATTTCACAATTTTATACTTTTCATTTCAAAATATTTTTTTTTTCAAAAACCCATGCCTCTTATTTTAAATCATCCCAATTAAAATCATAAAACATTTCAAACCCTTTTCATTTAATCAAAATTCTTTTTTAAATCATCATTTCAACTCAAGATCATTTTTTGAAAATCAGTAAATATTGTTTTCTAAAAAAATCATTGTCAAGGGTTTTTATAACACACACTCTTCCATTTCAAATCATTTGTCAAGTGTCTAAATTTTGACATATGACATGTAACGTAAACAAAAAATGAGTTTAGAACAATCAATTTTATCTAGTTTTAAAACTTTTTCCATGTTTTTTAACAAACTTATTTACTGGGAGCACACTCATGAAAAAGCTATAAAGGATAAAAATCAGAATTTTCATTTATCATTTACCATAGGTTCATGCTATTAATTTCAAGAGTTCTATATCAACATCACATAAAATTAACAAATAATCACACATTCTAAGGTCAATATAGCTACCATAAGAATACAAATCAAAGGAACCCATCCACCACACCATGATCTAATCTGCTTTGGGAGGCAATAACTCACCCAAACCATTTTAAAACACATTATAACATAACATGTCATAATAGGTAAAGTTTCCCCTCTATTTATATGATCAAGTAAATATCACACATTACCCGTACAAGAGAAATCCCTTCCAAGGATGTAATCACACCAATACACAACCATATCATAAATAAGGAAACATGCACAACCCTTAATATACAAAAATTTAATTCATAATAGAGAGGGAAATTAATCTAACACCAGGTAGGAATAAATGAAAGAAAACTTAAAATATTCTCATTTTGATGAACCAGGGACCATATTACCTTGAATGAGTGAAGACTACATTAATTAAAAAAAAAAAAAATACAATAACCTCTTCTCCCAAAATAAAACTCTACCACATCGGGCACAATATAATAGTGAAGGATGAACATGATGATAAACCCCCCCCCCCAAATCCAATTAAGGGATCAAGAATAGAGTAAAAAACAACCCCTCCCACAGACCAAACAAGGGCCTAAGGAGATAGTAATAGAATAATATGAATAAGGTTAGAGAAACTCATTTCCCTATACTACATCTCCATTTCAACACTAGACTTGAGGAATGAGCGATGATTACTATCTATGAAGGTTGATAGGCGTAGGTTAGAAAATAAAGGTTAAAGTGATAAAAATGATCATGGCTTAAGGATTTATTAGGAAGGTTTTAGTTGAATGAACAATTATTTTTCTCTATACTCATTCTGAAGGTCAATAAATCAAAGAATTATGGTAAACCTGGCCATTAATTTCAAAGGTCTAACAATCAAATGGTTTTAGGCTAAAAAATGAAATTGAAAGGTATCACTACACATCAAGAGTAGATCTCAAAAACCCCATAACATAGGGAAAACATCACTGGCAAAAAAGCCACCCCCTTTCAGTCAAAGAAAGAAACTCTAACTAAAAACTGATCTCATAACCCCCCCCCCACAAAATATTCAACTACTCATAAACTCTAAGGGATAATAACCACCACTTCCAAGATTACCCATGCAACATCATCATAATAAAAGAAAACCAGTGCTTACTCCCTAAACATGATTAAAATATAAGGACATAACTACCTCATCCAACCAAACCTCTACCCCATGATCCGAAATGGATCCCTTATAATTTTACAGACTCTAGCAATATAACACTTAGAGTGTCCATATCCTAGCATTATTGTTGTCATCCTCCACTATGGAGATTTAATGGAATATATTGTTGATCATCATCAGCCTAAAATTGATGGGGATATCGACATGGGGAAACAATTTTAAAAGAAAAAACATTAGACACTCCTAACCTAGGGTAAAAATTATTTAAGGTTGATTATTTATTCATTTTTAACAATTTTTCCATTGTCTACCCCATTCAAACATAGAAATATACAAACATTATACACGATATTTTCCTAGGTATCTACCCCACAAGAAGAATCACATTTCTTAAAATATCTAGTAATATTGAATCTCCTAATGTCAGATCATGAGGGTGCCTAAAATCTCATGTTCTAGTCAGTTTCCCTTGTTTATAGTATGTATAAAGTCCAACTGAAACTATTTCCCTACCAACCCATTTATACTCACCAGTGTGTAACTCCAAAATCCATCCTATATCTCAACCATCACCTTTAATACCACTTTGTCATGACCCCTCCTGCTAAAGGCACCCCTCCTGGGATGATAATGAGATAATGAAGATAATTATGCTTGAAGATCACCTCTAATAGGACATGAGTTGGTGATAAGCATTGAGAGTATAACACACAAATAGATGGGAGGCATTACCCTCTAATATTTAAGAATTTAGAGATTACATAAAGCAACCATCAAAAAACTCATGCTTATAAGAAAAGTAATAAGATCCCAAGTACATACATTTAATGTCATACAAAATTTATACAACTGAAAAAAATCACAAAACCAAAATAAATACTCAAAAGTGACCTCAAAGGCTAAATAGATCCTAAAAAGCTCCTCAAACAAGGAAAGTCTATCCCGATCACCAAATATCTCATGATAACCCAAAAAATAGTTTATATATATATGTAGGGTGAGTATAAAATGTATATTGAATAGGATCCTCACTACAACCTCTCATGCTAAATGTGAAAGAAGCATAATAAAGATTAGTGAGTAAAAAATGAAACTAAATCATCACCAAAATAGTTCTACTATTCTTTTAACATCCTCACTATAGATACCTATCACCAAGTAACACATACAATAGATCATATAATATAACAACAACAACATGGGTACCCCGCTATCACTTCCCTACCATTTTTTCACTCTGCCCGAACATCACATGAACTGAGTCATCTTTTTCCTAAATAATCCAGTCCAAAAACACTTGGGCTAAGTATCCCAACATGAATCTCATGCATCACATCATCTCATCATCCTATACCACAACTCCACATAGTAACTGAGTAGTTTCTAGGATCCACCATAGCATGTATATCATGTATCATACATCAAGTATTATACCTCAATCCATCACAACCCATACACCGAGTATGTACCTTGAGACATCAAAACCCATACATGATATACCTTTAATAATCCTTTGGATACCATACCTAGATACATATGTGTGTGAAATGACCATAATCCATTATATCACTCTACAAACTTATATTATGAAACTAACCACTGTGAATACCAACACATAATTCTGAAAAGAGAAGAGAGAAGATCCAGAGGGGGTAACCAACCATATGTCCCTCACCAACCTAGATGTTGGGGAAAAAACCCTCCCAAAGTCCACTGGGTGTTAGTATCCCCATGGACACAGGTGGGGTAGCATATGAAATCATAAAACACACATGATATAATATAACTCACAACCAAACTATGGGCATTAACATAGTCCTAGGATTAGTTGAAACTATCATAACTTAGATACCTAGCTTTCAATGCTAAGGACTATATATCCTATAATTACACAAGCATCAAGAATCATTTTAATTAATTAATTAATTATGAATTAATTAATTATTACCCTTATCAATTCATTTATTTTATGTCATGAGATCTTGAATTAATATTTAATATTTTAAATATATTATTTTTAATACCCCCTCATGCATGAACTAGATAAATAATTAATTTCTCCTAAATGGATCCTTGTTTGGAAATAACGACACCGTGGTTATTCTTAGGATATGTGGTTTTACCCAGATGAGGTATAATTATCATTTGAGTTTTGGGATTGGACCGAACCGTTTTGAGACTTTAGTGAAATACCCATCAAAAACCCTAAACCTACATTTATAAATAACCTTTTAATTTATCTGAATGGGATATTAACCATTGATATAAAATTTGAGAGTGGGAGCAGGGATCTAGGAGCACATTCTTCAAATATCCAATGAATTTTTGAGTCGAGGATGTAATCTTAATGAAATGGATGTCTTCCATCAATACATGAAATTTTTATTAATTCCCACTCTATTATTTGTGATTTTCCACCATTTCCATACTTTACTATACCAATCATCATGATAAAATATTTTCATTATTTTTGAACCTTAAATTGGATTTTTATAATGATTCATCAAAGATGGCGATTAAAAATGAAATATTTAGTGGTTAGAATTCCATATTCCACTATTTCTACCCTCTCATCTTGAGCTATGCCCTATGTGTGACACCGCACTTTCAACCGATGGTGGATCAGTGAAAGAAGGTCTAACTATCCAAGATGCACCCCTACCTTACCCCTTCTCTCACCTTACTCACATTCCCCCCCCCCCCCCATGGATGACTAAGAAATCACTAACCCATGTGGTGGATAGATAATCAAAGGGTGGAAGTGATGCAATGGGGTTTGGAGTAGTGACATTAAAACATGTTGTGGCGACTCCGTGGTTATTGATCAACAGAGCTATAAAGAAGATCAGGTAGTGGATCTAGGTTTGGAAATAGAAAGGGGAATTGGTAAATGATGGGGCAAGAATAACTAATTAATCAGGACAAGCTGGGGGCACTAGTGGGATGATAGTGATGGTTTGAAAAATGGGGCATAGAAAATATAAGCATTAGCGATGAAAAAACGGTTGGATAGGGTTCTAGGAATGATATTACAACAACATAGTCATTATCCACATGCCATGTTTCATTGATTTCAACAAACAAGGTTTTCATAAGTTACTTAACTATCACATGGTGTGTTGGTATCAAGTCACACATAATGTCTGTCAAAAGCATATTAATAGACTATGAGTACATGCACATGTTTCCTATCGACCCCACATGACGTACTACCAATATGAAAATTTCTTGCCTGTATGGACACACAACTCAAGGTTTAATGACACACCTACCTAGATAAACCTTGGGTATCATAAGTCTGATATATCATAAGAACATGCCATGTAGGATGACATGACGTGACTAAATGATGACAATACATGCTCAACTAAAAACCAAGTCTCACATGCCATGTATAGTTGAATACATATTGTGTACCATATGCTTTTTAGTGTTTTGTGTATCTTCTCAAAGGGTGTTAGAAATGAAAAAACTAAATGTCCATTCTAATTGTTTATACACATAATACAAGATAGTATAATATTATTCACTGTCATTGGCCCTTTTCAAGGTTTTTTGGGAAGTTTTAGAATCTTATCTCTGTAAAGACGACCATATGGTTTGAGCAAGGTGTTTGGAGTAAACACAAGGTCAATAAACCCCTTATGAAATTCTTATACCAAGGTTTATATCCTTTGTATTATCTAAGGATTTAGTAACGCCCTCATGTATTTGAGGCAATAATCCTTCATTTTAGGCACTTCAACCATGGGATCGATACCCCTTGCTCCTGATAAGGCATGGGTAATGGAGCTATAAGCATATAAATTGTGGTATCAGTTGAGATTGATAGTGGAGCATCAAGTAGATTTAATTGGGGAATTGAGAAGTACTAATAGGGTAATTGAAGTATATGTTAGATGATTCTATTGAGAAGTGGATAATCGATTACATTCTTTTAGTATGGGTAGGTAGGGAAAGTTTGAGCCCAATGTGATTACCCATTGAAGGAGTATTGGGCATGTAAAAAAATGGGGAATCTAAAGTGGTTTTTTCAGAGGACTTCACAATAAGTTGGAAGTTAAGGATCTAGAAAAAATAGGTTGTCTGAGGTGGGACTAGGAGCTGTATTGAGATCTAGTAACTCAGATATTACTATATTAATAGGATGTGGTAGTGGACGATATACTTGGAAGTGGGAAAAGTGGCTGATTGTGAGTATGAATCCATATGGAGGACATGAATTAGGTATTCATGAATTAATTTATTTTTATATAATCAAGTCAACATATACAAACTAGGTTGAAGAGCCATATACAATTAGAGGTATGTCATAAGCATGAGATGATGGTTTTGTATGATGGATACCGGTGCATGAGGTGTATATATGTTAAATAGATTAACCATGCACTAGTTAATACATGGGAATCATATATGATACGAGTATAAAAGTGGGCATTGGGTATGATACAAGATGAAAGTAGGCATTGAGTATGATGTAGGATGAATGTGGGCACCAGGGATGATGCAAGATGATAATTGGCATCAATATGATGCAGGACCATAATAGTTGATAACTATTATCTATGTATGGATAAATAGTGTGTGTGGGATTAGTGGGTATAAAATCATAATTCTATTTTGAAAATTAGTTATGGTGAGTATGGGTAGGTGATTATTTAATATAGTGAAACAAAATAGGAATGGGTCCTTATATGATGAGTTTGAGGGAAATAGGGTAGAACACCCAAAAGGAGAGAAAACCCTCACACAAAATTCAATAATATGATAAAAAATCTGATTATAATGGACTAATCACACCATATTTATAGACTAAAACCCCTACACATATAAAGTCCAATTTACTCTTAAAACATATAAAGATGGAAAACAACCTAAAAACTAAAGAAAATATTTAAATCTTAAAATTAACACAGTAATTGTGCTACAGTTTTGGAGGGGGATGAATTAGTAATGCATTATTCTCCCTCACTTATAAAGGACTCAAATCGAGTACCATTTGATAGAGAATTTCATCTGGTTAAAATGGAAACGTGTGGTGATATAGGCTCTATGGCGATGAAAACCTTTAAGGAACCTCATTGAAAATGTTTATGTGGAGCCTCTGACCCCTATTCTATGTTGACTGTTGGTTCATGTGCTCTGTTTGAATGAAATACCTTCACTGATGGTCAGATCTATCTTTAATAAATGACCAATACTTTAACACTGCATGCCTCAACTTCTCTGGGTTTGATAGGTTTCCCAAATCAGAATCATTGAAGTTTGCGTGGATATTAACTCTTAATTTTGTCTTAGAGTCTTCCATAATCTCAGGGATAAGAATAAAAACAATAATAATATCGACCATTGGTGTGATTTTTGATACATTTTGAATATTAGGAAGAATATATCCAATTACTCATATAAAGGGAGCATGAGAAAAACCTTGTATTAGAGGAAAATAAGAATTATATTCCACCTTCAAATCATCAGGAGTAGCTTCATGAAGGGATTCATGAATGACAACTCAATATTGGTGTAACCTATGATCTCACTTCCACCGCCACTAATATAGAGGTATGAATCCACCTTCAACTTTTTTTTGGGTTGAGAACATAAACTCTATCATAAATAAGGTTATAAACATCATAATGGGGTTCACGAGCCTTTAGAACCTGAGGATACTATAGAGACACTACATTAAGATATCTTAGTACCTTCAAAAGTGCCTTGTGTATGTCTTGAAACTATTTCTATTATTTGTGGGATTGTTTCTATTGTTGGTATATTTGTTCCTATTATAAATAGAGTTTTTCCTAATGTTGGTGGAGTTGTTCCTAATGTTGTTGTGATCAAAATTGTTCTAGGAATACTCATATGGTATGATTTAGATGAGATATATGTTCTTAATTTTCATAATTTTTGGAGAAGATAACTGAAGCATAGGATGTGGATTGGTGTGTAATTGTTGAGTTTTTACTGCTTTACCCCTTTTCTTTCTTCATTTTTTGTTTTATTTTCACATTTTTTTCTATTTCCACTAGTATATTGTGTGAAATCCACCTAGGACATAGGGGAACACTAGGGGTGGGCATGAACTATGGATTTATGTAAAGCGAGTAGGACATCTCATGAAAGGGTGGTTGTGTGCAGAATAATTTCATGATAGGAGTGAGTGTGAGGCCCAGATGTGCACCTAGGTTCATGTAAAGGGATAGTGTGGGTGAGTGTTGTGCAACACTAGGCTTGCATAGAAAATGAACACTCCTCCTAGGTGAAATTATAGTAGTGAAAACTGGATTTGTTACTATGGATTTTATAGATATTTCCAACTCTTGGTGATTTCCTTTCGTGACATATACTAATTTTGAATTTCTACCCCCCTCTCCATGTATTTTTTAAACATCAACTTATTAATTTTTTTTGAATTAATATGGTAATATGAATGGATGAGAGGTTAACCAAAACTCACTAGAGTGTGTATAGTGGATGCACACAATGATACTGTTGTGTGATTGAAAAATTCGACCAAATGGATAGATAATATTTGTATCCCAATAAGGATGAGATCTTAGGGGTTTATACATAGTGGAATTAGAATTGGTAGATGGGTCACCCAATCCAATGGTGGTGAACATGGAATGACCTCACTTTAACACCGACTGATGTAGTGAAATATGGAAGAAATCGGGTCCTTATGTGAGGATCTCATGGGAAACATGGTATAACAACTAAAAGGAGAGAAAAATATCACAAAAAATTCAATAGAATAATAAAAAACTTATTACAATGGACTTATTACATCCTATTTATAGACTTAAACCCATAAACATATAAAGAATAATTTACCCTTAAAATATTTAAAGATGTAAATCAATATCAAAACTAAAGAAAATAATTAAAATACTTAAACTTCATGTGGTTTCTACATTTTTTGTGGGGAGGGGGATGAATTAGTTCTACATCATTCTTATGATGGGGAGTAAAAATAGAAGGGACCAAGTTGTTAAATTGGGTGGTCAAGTTGACAAGGGAATAAATAGAAGTGTTCAGCATCGTCTCAATGTTTTGGGAATGAAGTGGGTGAAATGAAATAGTTTTGATAAATGAATGGTTAATATGTTGTCGAGATATCTTAGGTATGAGATATCATTTTTGTGGGGAGGTTGTAAGGTTATGGGAATTTGAAATAGAAATTTGGGTTGGGATTCAGGTTTTCCTTGTGTTTTTAGAACCTTAAAAGGATTAATGGGTTTAATTTTTTATTAATTCCGTGGTTGGTTTGATTTTTAAAAATTTATATAGTAATGGGTGTTTTTAGGCATAGAAATTCCAAAATTTCAAGTTTAGAATTATTTTGGGATGTTTTGGAGAATTTTTTAAAATTGAAAAAGAAATATAGAAATTTAGATAAGTCTTGATAACTAATATATTACACATCATAATGGGTGGAAGTATATATTATATATGATTTTAAAAATATTACACATGATAAAATGACAAAGGAATGGAATGTGTAATATATTTTAGTTACTCAAGAATCATAAAATTTTATAAGTGTTGGAGAACCTTGTATATATAATATATTAGTTTGAGTGCATGGAGAAATGAAAAAAAATCAATATATTATGCTTATGTGTAATATATTGTAAATTATAAAAATATATTACATGTAAAGAAATGAATAAGTCCTAAATATTTCATATTATCAGGATGGAAAAAATATATATTACATATGGGTTTTTTGAGTTAAGTCAAAAAACTTACGTTTAGAGAAAATATATTATGTATTGAAGGTAAATATATTATATATCAAATATATATATAATGTATGGTTAATATATATTATGTATGGAATTTTCCTATAGAAAAAATTTTGCGAATTGAAAATATATTACATATGAGATGCAAAATATATTTTTCAAATTAAAAATTGATTAAGTGTTGAACCAAACTATGATACATAATATTTTTAATTATATATTACATATGGGTCCCTATGGGGTGACATGAGAGGTTTTAGAGTTTGCTAAAATTTGATATTTATAGTTTTGGGATTTTTTTCTAAAATATTAAAAATGATTAATTAAAAGTAAATTTGTTTATAAAAGGGGGGAATAAGGTATTTTCACTAGAACTCAATGTGAACTCTAGTTTCTCACCTCTACTTCATTTCATTTTGACATTTGAGAGTTCATATTTGATTCTTGTTAGAATATATTACAGTATGAAGTTGGGAGTAGTCATGGGTTAGGCTAGCTATCCCTATGCAGTTTACATTGGTTTCCTCTACTACTTTGCTGTTTTATATTGATGATTCCTTGAAATAGGGATCTTGTTATATTTTGGTGAATATTTTTATTGAATCTATATTTCTTGAATTTTATTAGTTGGGAGAGTCTTCCATACACTAGGTAGGTGGAACATAACTATTTTCAGTGTTATACATGTTTTATGCATGTATAATAAATAGGCATGGGTAGGGTTGTCTATGTGTGGTAAAAAACAGAACCATGTGGGGTTTCCATTTTTTTTTAAAAGTTGGGGACAAATCCACTTTTTATTATGAAAGCAAAGACCTATTTATATATAGGTAGAAGAAAACCCATTACATATCCTATAGTCTCAAGGCCAAGTGGCCCATGAACATTTTGGGTGTAACCCATAAGACTATGGGTGATGTTGATCACTGGATATGGGGTGATGAGGTCATTGGTATGGTGTGGATGGTGTTGACTATTATTGTGGGTGGTGACAGAGGTCCACCGATGCTGTGACCTAGGTTTTTAGTGATGCCTATCATCATGGGGTATGATAACATTGGGGTAGTATGCACACATGACATGGCCCATGAAGTGATTTATCCCACTTGATTTAGGCAAAACCCTCCATAATTTAAGCGTCATAAGGGATGGTGTTTACCACCATTATAAAAGAGGGGTGCACCATAGAAGGCCATAATTAGTGGAATGTGAGACCAACAAATGGTATATGATGCTTGTTGTAATTATTAAGGACAATAAAACATATTTTGGGAAAGGATAGGTGTATCTGTGACCTAAGTTTATCAAGCTGTTGAGCTAATAAATGGCAAGGATATGGAAGTCCATGGGACCTGTGAAGTGAATTGTTAAAAATTTGTTAGGTCATTGTGATTATTTTTGATGATGATTCCATGAGATATATAAATGTTTGAAATTTAGAGTTAACTTACATTATGATAGAGCATGGATATATTGTTCCATTTTAGCATTGGATGAGGTAGGTAAAGGATCACTTAAGATCAGTCAAGCTTGAGTGGAGAAAGTTGTGAAATGTGATTGGGTTGATGTTTATTATGATTTACATGAACTATTATACAATATGTATATTAGTTTGGGACACTCTTGGTGGTGGCCTACTAAATTCATATTCACACCTTGCATGGGCCCTTCAGATATATGAAAACTTTATAGTTCATAGTAAAATTAAGGGTAAAGGTTTAATGTCATTAACCTAGTGGAGTTGAGAGTACATATGGTGCACTATAAAAATAGTATGGTTTATAGATAGGTCAGGTGGTTCCTTAGTGTGAAGCTGGTTGTGTATTTGATTGCTTTTGTACTTGTACATGTGTGTTTGGATTAAGGGAAACCAACGTGGTTTTATATGACAATCATGGAACGGTAAATGTTTAAACTACTTTTGATGTATTCTTTTTGATTTTATAATTATGATCTTCAAAGGGTATAGTCTCCCCACCATCACCAAATAAGCCCATGCTATTAGTCAGCAGAGTTTTTCATGCAAGGAGGTGCACCTAAGATCAGATGAAACCCTAATCCAATTACTATAGAGTGATTTGAGTAGGGGTGTTACATTCATAGTGATGGTGTGTCCTTCACACAAAATTGGCGATTATTTATTCACTAAGTAATGTGTTATTCACATTTGATATTGTTTTGTTGATGGATTATTCACCAATACGATTTTTAATAGTGATATATTATTTACTATAATTTCTATATGAGGAGTAATACATTCTTTATCCTCAAGGAGTGTTCAGATCATAAGTAAATTTTCCCATTATAGCACTGGCTGAAGTAGGTATAACCATACATGGTTTGGTGGGAGAACTATATGAGGTGACATGTTATTTTTTCTTTATTATCACTTCATATCAAGCATGTGATGATCCCATTTTGTATGTATTATATTTTTTAAAGGTTTTCAATGATTTTCAATAGTTTTCAATAACTATTGAAGTTTGATGTCAATATATTTAATGAGGAAGAGATTCAAAGTAAGTTAGATATACCAAGCATGGTATAAAAGTTGGTTGAAATTAAGTTTAAGTTCTTTCCTTATAAGTTTTTAAATATTCATTTATTATTGAAGGATTTTTTTTAAATATGATGAATTTCATAAAGAATTTATAATGATGTCTCTTATATCTCTATGATGATTTTATTAGAGCAGGTATATCCATATTCATGTTGAGTAAAAAATATGGAAGACTTTTGATGAAGATAATTCAAGGATGAAAATTATAATTTATCCTATGTGGCTATTGTTGTTATTCTCTAAAGAGAGTTTAGGAGTTGGAAAAAATATTTTCCAACTCAAGTTAACTCTTCCACCCAAATTGCCACGGGAATTAGAAAACATACATACCAATATTAAGGGTGTAATCTTTCATTTGAGTGGCCATGAATCTTGTGTATAGGAAGAATAATTGAGGCCGAGCCCTTTATCATATTGGCATAGGAGCATGAGGTTAGAGGACTGCATGGTTCTTAGATTTCATCTTGTGGGTTAGTACGATACAAACTTAGAGAGCACCAGATCTAGTAGGTATTTTAATGAGATTTTGATGTGGAATTTTGGTATATAAAGGAGATGCATATCGAGGCTTAAATTTATTTAGAATCTTTTATAATGGTGTATTATTCATCAATAAAAAACATTAATAATCAAGACAATACATGGTCATATTTTAGAAAATATAAAGTATCATGAAAATAGGGAGCACAATGCTGTGGTGTATCCCTGGTGGGTGTTTTGGAGTCCATGTTATAAAAAATATATTCTATCTACATCATGGTAAAATAGACTCTATCCGTGGTGTTTGGAGTTACATAAAAATGGTTAATCTATAAAGTGAAAAGTAGAGTACTGCACCAATGGCTAGTGGTTGTTTCCACAGAGAGTTTTCCATATCTGAAATGGCTATCTTGACTATGACATGTTATATCTACGATGTTCATTTTGAAGAATGTTGAGGTTTTGATTGATGAAATAGGAAAATGACTAGGTAGCATGAAATAAGGATCTACACATTATAGATAAACCCAAGGTTTTATGGATATTTCCCTATACTAAACACCAAAAGACACCATGTTGTGGTTCTCCATCAATAGGAGTTTTAATATTTCCTCAAATATTTTTTTGGTTTGACACATAGAGTAATATATAATGGCATGGGTTGTGGTGTGAGTTTAAATTTGATGATATTTGATTAAGTGACATTTATTTATATAAACATGAAAATACTACTTATAATGATTCTATTAGGAAGGAAATAATAAGGATTTCAGTGGAGTTCGAGAGAAAATTTGCTAAAGCAAAGTTCATATGAATTTAAAGTTATTTTGATATGATTTATAATTTTAAACTAATTCAAGGGATTTTAATATGAATTCCAAAGTATTATGATTTTTAAATTAGTTGATACTAGGTATTATAATATTTAATGAAAACAAATACCATGATCGTACTATTATGATTTAGTCATTTTATAAATGAAAGAGGTATTTCTAGTTAATTTATACCACAAAGGATACCATGATCACAATAGGTTCATGCATGTAGTTTAATTGCATAAAGATTTCATAGATTGAGAGAGAGGATGCATTATTGAATTAAGTAAGAATAAATTCATGATAGTTATTGTACATTCCATGCAGTTATTGACTACTAATCAGTTTATATGGGTATTTTAAAATTTGAGTCATCAGTGAAATTAAAGATCGATATTCCATGTGTTTTCAGAATGCTAAAATATATAGATATTCAAATTCATGCATTCATATAGTATTTTTAATATAGAAAATAAATATATAAGTATAACACCATAGATAATAACAAATACTACTACATTGTCTTGAATATATATTTTATAGGTTATTGAATAAAAATATTGAGAGGAGATCCAATAATATTCTATCTTGAAAAATGCATTTGTGTATCGAGTACAGAATACCTGACATTATTTTTATCCTAAAGAACCACTGTGTGTTGAATAAGAAAAGAAGAGTGAGATATAGTGTTATTTTTGTTTCACTGAATTAGAGTAATAAGAAGAGATAAGTGAATAAATAATTCCCTAAGTTAGCTATGAAGTTAACAGAATAATATTTATGTGTATCCCAATTCACACTGAAGTAGAGTCTTGAAATTTTATAAGATATAAATAAGTATTAGTATATCTGTAAGATGTTTTGAAGATAAGGGGTGGTTTATAATGATATGAATATAGAATAATAATAATGATAAACAATCACCTCCTACTATAAATAAATACCACTTGCATGCTACTGTACAAGTAAGAAAAGTGGAAAAATATCGAGGTTTAACTTCAATAGTTTATGGAGTTATAATTGATGATATAATCTTTAATTTTTACCCTGATATTATCATTTTAATGGTACATTATGCACCTGTGTGTGGGATTAACCAAACCAAGTTATGTGTCATACAAACTCATACACTTTCAGGAGAGTATAGTCAAAAGATAATATGCTGAATATAGAGGGTTGTGTTATCATGGAAGAATCTATGTCACACCATATATTAGCCTTATATTATTGATAAGTTGATATTTTAAATTGTTTTAACCCTTTTTATGTATACTAAGATGTCTTGCATGAAATAACAAATGTGGAAAGAGAGAATAAGAGAACCAAATTCACCTTAACTAGTGAAAAAGGTAAAAAAGGAAAGAGATTAAAAAAATTAAAAGGTTTAAAATAAAAAAAAATTTATTTAACCCCTATTAGTGCCAAGTTTATCCCTAATATAGCTCCTCAATTAGTATTAGAGCTAGGTTCACCTCTGAATAGATTATCTATTTTTGGGGTTGCTCACTTTTGAATATTTGAAGTTTTCTTTCTTGATTTATAATAAATTTTGGTTTTGGTGAAGTTCTATATTTTTATGATTAAAATTTATCTTATACTAATACTATGTTTAATAAGAAAAATAAAGAGAAGAAGGGATATAATAAGATGTATCTCTAATAAAAAGAATAAGTAAGGTCAATTTCTACTTTAAATAATGTTGTTGAAGATAGATTTGATCTAAATGTTGAAGAAAAAATAGTTCATTATACCATTAAGGAAAAATAAAACCCATATAACTTAACAAGATCAAGGTATTCAAGTGGTCATGAGGTAATTGTAAATTCTTGTTCAAACTATCCATAAGAAGATCCAAGAATTAGTGAAATTGACCCCATGTCCATGGATTCACATGAAATATCAGTTGATGGATTAAAAGAATTTCTTAATTACTTTCTTAAAGAAATAGTTTCCTTTATTTGTGAATTTTTTGAAATATAGTAGGAAAGGATCACTAAGATTAAATGAGAATGTTAAAAAAGTTATTAAGTATTGGTTTGAAGCAATCCAAAATAATGATAATGCAACATCATATTACCTTATTTGAGGTAATTATTTACCTTTTTTGAGCGTACGTTGTTTTAGGAATGTCTTAGGTTGTTTCAAGTTAAATTTTGAAAATTTTGTAATTTTTTGGGGCTGTATATAGTTATCATATGATTAGGAAAAATTGTGTGGTTTGGACCAGAAAACCATGTAGCCAAGGTTAAGCCACCGGAAGGGGGTACACGGTTTGTTCAAACCATTAAACCACCCCTCCAAACCATACACCCTATGTACAAAGGTTTTTAAATTTTTGGTGCATGGTTAGTTTAACCATGTTACCAATCCATGAAACCTAAAAATAATTATAGTAGGCATTCATGGTTAGGATGCACAGTTACTACTAATCGTGCAACCCATGCAGTAAACCATGCACACCATTTTTAATTGCCCCCAAAATTTTTATTAAAAATACCAGGACCCTTGGTTTAACCCCCAAATTCCCCATTTTCCCCTAAATTTATTTCTTGGTTTTTAGAGGATCTCTATATGTGATTTTGACTCCTACAACCACTTTTATTGGTGGATTAAAGCACCAGTGATTGTGTTAAATCTCCTTCCGGTGAGTAAATATCCTCTCATGTAGTTTCTACTGATCTTATATTCTCTCCTCCTTAAGGGGTGACAGATCATCATGTTATTAATGAATCTAATATCCATTTTTATATATCTTGATTTTGGTTTTGATTTATTGATATTCTTCACCTCCGTTCTTATTATCATTCCCATTATGGGTGTTTATTTGATCACATGATTAAAGTCAGGTGATTCCTAAGGCTTTACCCCTAAAATTAAAATTGTATATTTCTAGATTGATTAAAATGAATTTTTAAATGATTTAATAATCCATATTTTATATTTTTTGATGTTTTATTTAAAAATGGAATGGAATTGAAATTTTTGGGTGGATTTTGAGAAAAAATATGATTTGAAATGAAAGTGGATTTGATGAAATGATTTGATTTTTATTCTTGAGAAAGTTTTCTTGAAATTAAAGAATATTTAAAAAGGCATGAATTTTATGAAAAATATGATTTTATTTTGAAATTAAAAGGAATGATAAAACTAAAATTGGGAAATTGAACCGTGAATGATGAAATGATTTGAAATTATTAATTTTTCCATGATTGATTGATTGACTGTTTGAAGAACATGTGAGCCTTCTTAGTTAGTGGGTGATTAGTACAAGTACGCTATGAATCTAAATCCCTAAAAATGGATCGATGATGACAACACTAACTAAAGAAAGTTTGAAATGATTTCATGTGATGGGTCCCCTAATGGGGTGTTGAACGATTTCTTAAAATGGATCCCTTATTGGGGTGTTTATTTGAGTGTGTATACATACCTATAACCATGATGATAAATGAGAAATCTGAGGAACCTATTGCCAGGAAATAATGTAACTCAGGGATTATGATCACAATGATTTGTTTTGTTTGACCTGATTCTACATTCCATTTTTTACAGAACTATTTTATTCATGACAACTATTTTATATAAATGTTTTATATAAAATGTTCATTTAATCTTTTTTTAATATATCTACCATATTTTTGATTTGAAATATTATTTTTTAAAAATATACAAATACATTTCCATGAATTTTTTTATTTAAATTGAAAGTATAGATGGTTTTTTGTTATAGAATTTCTTATGGAATCTTTGGTGGTATCCTACTGGGATATTTTTCTCACATCCTACCTTTTCCTTCAGGTATTTTTATATTATATTATTCCTGGTCCAAGAAAAGGTAAAGTGCCACTTAGAGTTGGTGGGTGTGCTTGATTCATGGGACCTAGAGTGATAGAGCTCATTAGTGGAGTTGTGATCCAACTATTACATGGGATTTTTGAGCCTCAGGTTGGCATATATTATTTATTTTGATGATGTATTGTTTGGGTGTTTTTTTAACTATTTTATTTTTGGTAATTTCTCCTTGAAGAGTGTTATCATACTAACTTATATCGTTTATATTTTTTTTCTTGTGAAAAAATAATTCTCTCTTGATCTTGATATGATGACGGGTGATGGTTGCCAACATGTGGGGATTGGGAATTCCATTTGAGCTATGTCAAGACCAGATTAGGTATCGGTGTACCAGGGTATCCAGGTTGGTTCATAAAAAATTAGTATTAAAGGAGGTTTTTGTAGAGACCCGAAGCTTGACGTACATGGACTTTACATTACTTTTGCGGAATACTTAGTACATAACAAAAACACACACACAAGGATCGTAATAGTTTAGTATCTTTGGAAACTCGGAACGTAATCTTCTAAACTTGGTGAAAGATCTTCAATATCTCCCATAATGATCTTCCTTTTTATACCTAAAACCTTTCTTTATATCCTGGGGAAAAGAAAACATAAAAGGGTGAGCTCAAATGCTCAGTAAGGGTAAACAAAGGAAATATCAATCACATAATTTTCATAAGAACATAACATTTTTTGGAAATCTTAACCTGCAAAAGAGAGCATAATTTCATAACATGAGATAAATCATAGTAGTGAAATGAAATCATAACTTAAAACATTACTCATTGTGGCATACACACATAATCATAGAGAATCATTTCTTGTTAGTCAAGACTCATTGCCAAGACTATCTTAGTGGACAAAGTCCCTTTCTGAATCGAGTAATCCTCGTTTCAGTCCTGTTTCACTGAACCGGTATAACCTACCATTCCAGCCATGTCTATCTCATGAGATATAAAATCTTTACCCAATGCATTGGAGGGAGATATAGGTCCCACCCATCTCATAATGATACCATTCTTATGTGTGCCACAAAATCATAAATCATACATCATTTCATAACCCATGTAATAAAAATGGGATTCTTAAACAACATGACATCATAAAACCATTCATATAAGATAAAGGAATTCATAAACATAATTCCATCACAGCATAGTCAAATCAATGTAAAAATATGGATAGAAACAGAACCCTTATTATCTTAGATGGAAAATAATTTTGATAAAACACTTGAAATGAATTCTTGAGGAAAATATCCTTTCTTCTTCAAAATCAATTTCTTTTCACAAAACATCAAGCAATTTTAAAAGAAAGAGATTTTATTGAAAATAGTCATGAAATCTTTTAGAGGAAGTTTAATGAAAATAAGGCTTTATAAAACAGTAAAAATCCGTTCGTGCCATAAAAGTTAAAAAAAACATTCTTCGTACTTTTGTCGGAAAAGTCAAAAAGTACCTCGTATGACAAAAGATTCCTTTCATAGATATTACTAAAAACTCACCGAAGGGTAAAAATGGATTTAAACAATTGTAGGTGGATGGAAATAATATTACATATTGATGAAACATGGATGTGGATGATAAAATACACCCCAGTAAAAACTTATGAATAAACAATCTCGGATAAAAATGAGATTGTGATATTTCCCTTACCTTAGGTCCAATTTGCTTCGTATGTGTCCGAACCTCCTGTATAATGATTTAAATAATGTCATTGACTTATTACAGAATCATATTCATTGTTATGATATCATATATGGTTCACTTATGACATTATATTACCCGTTCTTTTGTAAATTCCATGTTAAAGAAGCGTTTTGGGTAAAATCGTTTCTTTTATCGTAGGTATTTTGACTTGTTGTTATTGACATTATTATTACTTATATCATGATTTACTTACTTCCAGAATATAAAATATGATTTATATATCATATATATTCAGTATATATATATATATATATATAATAGATAGATAAATAAAATAAAAAACACCGTTCATGGAGACGGTAGTCCGTACGTACGCATGAACGCTGTTTTTCTTTCCTTATTGTCTTGAAATGGAAGTAAGTAGATGACATACATATGTATATATATACATAAATCCAGTAGCTTTATAATTTCATATATTTCATTATTATTTCTTATATATACATTATAATCATTCTTAAATGGTTAACATGGAGAATGAATCTCATCGCGTCGTGGAGACGGTATTCCGTACGTACGCACGAGCGATGATATCATTTCTATAAATATTGAATTGAATTGGAGTGGATTATACAATATATCAGAATCAATATGATGTTGTAATAACTATGTATAGTTATTCTTTACACCATTATACCCATCCATGTAAGGTGGCGGTGGAAAATAGATTACACCACGGCGTGGAGACGGTATTCCGTACGTACGCACGCGCGGTGATTTCTTTTTCCGTAGGATGGATAGATGGTGAAATAGGGTTGTTTCATACTTATAATAACATATCAGTATATGAGTGATACTGATGTTATTACTTCATAATGAAACAACCTAAGAAGAAGAAGTGGAAGAAGAAATAAAGATGAAAGAATTGGTAACGGTAATTACCTCTTCTTTGAAGTGCCTCTTTGAGACCTCCTCTTAGGGCACTAAAATTGGTCTTTGAGGAAGACCAGAACCTCTAGGATGTTGCTAGGGAAGTGGAGAGGATAAATTGTCAGGGTTTGGCCGAGCTTGAGTGCTCAAATTGGTGTGAGGAGGAGGGGGAGGAGGTGTCCTTTTATAGGGGAGGAGAGGGGCACCTTAGGAATATCTCAAAATATTATTTTATATTAAAGTCAAAATCGGTTTATAATGGTTCCAAAGGGTCTTATTTCGAAGCTAAAGTGGGTATGGGTCGAAATCCTATCAACCAATAGGATTTAGACAAGTTTAGGGTATTATTTTAACCTTATCAATTAGATTTAACTATAAGTTAAATAATTTAACTTTTACCGTGTCTTTTTGTTTTCTTACACTATATGGTTAATACACTTACTATAACATGCCAAACGAACCCCAAATTGTTTATTATTAATATATATATCATTATATAAGTCATTTGGCCGAACCTTAGATTTTTAGGAATACAATAACAATTAATAATATAATATTTGATTTAAAAACTATTTTGTGTCAATTTTGACACTATTTGATATATGATTTTTGTGAAAGTCATAACAGAATTATATGTTCGAAACAAGTTTATTAAATCAACATTAATATATCATAGTAACCTAGAAAATTAGTGGAATTCATAAAAAATCTCAAATTACATTTATTTTGGTGTTTATAACATCAATTATGTCAATATTTCATTAATAAGATAATTACTGCATCATCGTTGTGTCATAAATAAATTAAATTATTTGATGTCTAAAAATTACAAATAAAATACCATCATGTAGGAAATCTTTTTATCTTTCTAATGAATATTTACAATCGAATTTATCTTATGTATAACACCATATTAAAAATGATTTACTTATTAAACTTTGATTTTAACTATTTTAACCCTTCTTTAAATAAATTAATAATAAATGTCCTAATCTAATCCAAGTGGGCCTAAATGGTCATATTTTATTCCTAAGTTTGTTTTTGGTCGAATTACACTTGTCCAATAGAATTAGGACATGTGTTAGGGTAATAGTAATATCATATTTACCCCTAGTTACCCTATTTACTATTAACCGCGGTAAAAAAAAGTAAAAAGTTACTATTCACCAAAAATTATTTTCATCTCATTGAACCACATTTTAGTCCTTGATATTAACCGTGTCTCTCGGATTTTCGAAATTCCATTCACAGAAGGGGTAAAATTAAGTTTTATGCAAAATTCAGTTTTTAACCTACCACTTAGTGGTTTCACTATTCATCAAAAATTGAAAGTTTTCAGAAAAATGCCAAAATTTCATCCTATGCTATATTTCATATTCCGAATTCAAAAATGAAGTCTATTTTACCAAAATCATAACATAGAAGTTGAATTAATTAATTTTATAATTAAATCCCGCTATTAAAACAAATAGCGTGTTTTTATGAAACAATATCTATCAAAAGATTGACACTTGTTTATGTCTGGTTTAAATGTGAAATTACGTCCAATGACCAACATTGTATTAAATTGTAAAAATATATTCTAAATATACTTTAAAACCACTCAAATTAATAATTTATCACTATTAATTATTTCGATTAAAAAAGTTGTTTTTAATTATAATTTAGTAATTTTCACTATTCATCAGAATATGAAAGTTATCCGAAATGTACCAAAATTTCACCTTAGGCTAAATTCGATACTCCGAATCCAAAAATGAAATCCATTTTGAAAAATAAAATTTACAAAATTTCAAAAAGTGGTTATTACTATTCATAACGGCTAGTTTTAATAGCATATCGCTGTTTAGTGAAACTCGTTATTGCATACTACACACACTATCGAGGAAGGTTGCGATTGCGTGTAATTCAAGGCAAGTCAAGGATGCGTGTTGTGCAAGCTCCTTTTGGTGTAGCGTATAACACAAGACATTAGTAAAATAAAAAGAATATTTTTTCATAAAATCTCGGGCTGTTACATTCTACCCCCCTTAAAATGAATTTCGCCCTCGAAATTCGTCGGGGTTATAAATGGTTTACTATTTGAAAGTTTCTTTAATAGAAACCCACATCGTAAAAGGGAATACCAAAACTTGGCTTTTAAAAACTAAAGTATGAAATGTAACGATTACCCAAATAAACTAATCACTGGGTTTCCACATAGGTGAAAATATGGATATGGAAGAGAAATCTAACCATCATGTTCTGATGGAGAGTGGTAGAGAACATGGCTATGGAAAAGCCAGTAATCACAAATCCATAAATTTGTGACGATCTAAGGTACCATCTGATTCATCAGGTATAAGAGAACTAGGACAACATTTTTGGTTTTCAAGATCATTTCCCTAAAGTTAAAGAATTTGAATTAGAATAAATACTTACTTTATTTCAGTACAATCTCACTGTTGTTCGTGCCTTTAACAATTTCCACTTCATCTCTTAAATAAATGAAGTTGAATTTGTTATTCGTGAAGTGCTAGCAGATCATGTGATAGAATGACGGGTCATTCCATCTGTTTCAAACAAAAGGTTAGCAAAATTATATACATAAGTCGATCTATAGTGAGATTAATCACATATGGTTTCTAAAATGGATTTATAATTCATATATCATACTGCTTAATATAATAAAACTAGTTTCTACTAAACAGGGACTTCCTGTAGGTCAGTGGTAGGCGATAAAGGCCAGTCGCACTTCGGTTGTGGGTTCGATTCCTACAGCCTTGTCCGAAGCGATGGGCTATCGCCCGTCCTGCAGGTTGTCCTTTTTCCAAAACTATATTACTATAACATCCCATCAATAATATCGAAAAAAATTTCTATCCTTAAACAATACTAACTTACGTCCAACATAATCTAGTCTAATCTTTAGGCTTATACATAATACTGTAGTCCACTCTCATAACATAGTGAAAACGATTACCAGAGATTTAACACCATCGTCGATCCCCATAAGATATGTCTTGTTGGTCACATTCTAAACATTCAAAGTCCTTAATCATGTATTCTCTTGAATACCTTAGTGAAAACATGAATGCAGTTTAAAGTTAACACTTTCTACATACCAAAATCCTCAAAATTCTATATACTCAAACCATGATATCACTTAGTCCTTATATCAATCATGAGCTCATGAATACTGTTAAACATTTCATTTTCTTATTTTCCCTTCATTATGCGCATATCATCTTATTTCCAAAAATATCTCAATCACTTTGAATACCACATTAAACCAATACATAAATATTCCAATACTCCATGATACAACATTATTTTGGAATCCCATTACATAAACACTTAATCATTCCACCACATCGTTATCATATTCAACATTGCCAATAGTGATCGCATGTGATTTCCCTTTGTCCTTTGCCTTCAGTGGTTGCTCATGTTGATCATCACTAACCCTTGGATTAGGGAAATTATTAGCATAATGCCCCATTTCCTTGCACTTGAAGCATTGAAGTGTTGGTGGTGAGTTCTCTGCAGTGTTTGCTTTATTCACATCATTAGAAACCCTTTTTCTATTACTTCGACACTCAGCTGCTTGATGACCTTCTTTTCCACACTTAAAACATTTTCTAGTCCCTTTAAGACAATCTCCACCATGCTTCTTTCCACACTTTGTGCATAAGGAAACATTCATCTTCTTTTCACCATTATTCTGAGATTTCTCCTTGAACTCCATCTTTCGTTTCTTGTCAAAACCATGAGATGGATATGTAACACCAACTTCCATTTCTACCTTGATAGCACAACGCACAATTTCTTCATAGCTACTGAAGTCTCTTATAGCTAATGCCCTTCGAAGACTTGGTTTTAAGCCACTGAAAAATCGATCAACTTTACTTTCAGGTTGGATGATAATGCCAGATGCATACCTTGCAAGTCTTGTAAAATTCGCTTCGTATATACCAACTGATTCATCATCCTTTTGTTTCAGCTCAAGAAACTCCTTTTCCATCTTCGTTCGAAGAATACGAGGGAAGTACTTACTGAAAAACAAGTTCTTGAACTCGTCCCATTCCATGGACTCAATTTCATCTCTTGGCCTCGTATTCTTGATAAGATTCCACCATTGATCAGCTTCACCTTCCAAACGATATACTGCTAAGATGACTTTATCATGTTCAGAACATTGAAGAACTGAAAATATCTTTTCAGTAGTACTAATCCATTGTTCAGCAACTAATGGATCAGTAGACCCACTGAAAGAAGGCGGACGCTGCCTCATGAAGGATTCAATGGAATGTTGCTCCTTCCTTTGCTCGTTTGGAAGTCCTGCATGATTCATAGCTTGAGAAAGTTGTGTGAGCATGGCTACAAGATTTTGCATTCCAGATCCCATATCGTTTGGTTGCTCAGGGGGACAATCATTGCATTGTCCATTGCATTGATCAACACGGTTCCTTCGGGTTCCAGCCATCGTCTAAAACCCCAAAAGAATAGTGTGAGAGGCAAAAATAATGCTAGGGAAAACAACATAATAAATGGGTAGTACCCTCAATATCTAACATCTTAGGTTAAATTCTAAGATCGTTAGCGCAATTCTAGGACTATAACCTATACGTATACTTAACCTTAGAGACATACCTAGACATACCTTAGAAATATCTCTAGGGATCTCACTAACGTTTTCGCATCCTAGTTTCCAAAGGTTGACTAAACCTTTCCTCTGATACCAACTGTAGAGACCCGTATCCTGACGTACATGGACTTTACATTACTTTTGCGGAATACTTAGTACATAACAAAAACACACACACAAGGATCGTAATAGTTTAGTGTCTTTGGAAACTCGGAACGTAATCTTCTAAACGTGGTGAAAGATCTTCAATATCTCCCATAATGATCTTCCTTTTTATACCTAAAACCTTTCTTTATATCCTGGGGAAAAGAAAACATAAAAGGGTGAGCTCAAATGCTCAGTAAGGGTAAACAAAGGAAATATCAATCACATAATTTTCATAAGAACATAACATTTTTTGGAAATCTTAACCTGCAAAAGAGAGCATAATTTCATAACATGGGATAAATCATAGTAGTGAAATGAAATCATAACTTAAAACATTACTCATTGTGGCATACACACATAATCATAGAGAATCATTTCTTGTTAGTCAAGACTCATTGCCAAGACTATCTTAGTGGACAAAGTCCCTTTCTGAATCGAGTAATCCTCGTTTCAGTCCTGTTTCACTGAACCGGTATAACCTACCATTCCAGCCATGTCTATCTCATGAGATATAAAATCTTTACCCAATGCATTGGAGGGAGATATAGGTCCCACCCATCTCATAATGATACCATTATTATGTGTGCCACAAAATCATAAATCATACATCATTTCATAACCCATGTAATAAAAATGGGATTCTTAAACAACATGACATCATAAAACCATTCATATAAGATAAAGGAATTCATAAACATAATTCCATCACAACATAGTCAAATCAATGTAAAAATATGGATAGAAACAGAACCCTTATTATCTTAGATGGAAAATAATTTTGATAAAACACTTGAAATGAATTCTTGAGGAAAATATCCTTTCTTCTTCAAAATCAATTTCTTTTCACAAAACATCAAGAAATTTTAAAAGAAAGAGATTTTATTGAAAATAGTCATGAAATCTTTTAGAGTAAGCTTAATGAAAATAAGGCTTTATAAAACAGTAAAAATCCGTTCGTGCCATAAAAGTTAAAAAAAACATTCTTCGTACTTTTGTCGGAAAAGTCAAAAAGTACCTCGTATGACAAAAGATTCCTTTCATAGATATTACTAAAAACTCACCGAAGGGTAAAAATGGATTTAAACAATTGTAGGTGGATGGAAATAATATTACATATTGATGAAACATGGATGTGGATGATAAAATACACCCCAGTAAATACTTATGAATAAACAATCTCGGATAAAAATGAGATTGTGATATTTCCCTTACCTTAGGTCCAATTTGCTTCGTATGTGTCCGAACCTCATGTATAATGATTTAAATAATGTCATTGACTTATTACAGAATCATATTCATTGTTATGATATCATATATGGTTCACTTATGACATTATATTACCCGTTCTTTTGTAAATTCCATGTTAAAGAAGCGTTTTGGGTAAAATCATTTCTTTTATCGTAGGTATTTTGACTTGTTGTTATTGACGTTATTATTACTTATATCATGATTTACTTACTTCCAGAATATAAAATATGATTTATATATCATATATATTCAGTATATATATATATATATATAATAGATAGATAAATAAAATAAAAAACACCGTTCATGGAGACGGTAGTCCGTACGTACGCATGAACGCTGTTTTTCTTTCCTTATTGTCTTGAAATGGAAGTAAGTAGATGACATACATATGTATATATATACATAAATCCAGTAGCTTTATAATGTCATATATTTCATTATTATTTCTTATATATACATTATAATCATTCTTAAATGGTTAACATGGAGAATGAATCTCATCGCGTCGTGGAGACGGTATTCCGTACGTACGCACGAGCGATGATATCATTTCTATAAATATTGAATTGAATTGGAGTGGATTATACAATATATCAGAATCAATATGATGTTGTAATAACTATGTATAGTTATTCTTTACACCATTATACCCATCCATGTAAGGTGGTGGTGGAAAATAGATTACACCACGGCGTGGAGACGGTATTCCGTACGTACGCACGCGCGGTGATTTCTTTTTCCGTAGGATGGATAGATGGTGAAATAGGGTTGTTTCATACTTATAATAAAATATCAGTATATGAGTGATACTGATGTTATTACTTCATAATGAAACAACCTAAGAAGAAGAAGTGGAAGAAGAAATAAAGATGAAAGAATTGGTAACGGTAATTACCTCTTCTTTGAAGTGCCTCTTTGAGACCTCCTCTTAGGGCACTAAAATTGGTCTTTGAGGAAGACCAGAACCTCTAGGATGTTTCTAGGGAAGTGGAGAGGATAAATTGGCAGGGGTTGGCCGAGCTTGAGTGCTCAAATTGGTGTGAGGAGGAGGGGGAGGAGGTGTCCTTTTATAGGGGAGGAGAGGGGCACCTTAGGAATATCTCAAAATATTATTTTATATTAAAGTCAAAATCGGTTTATAATGGTTCCAAAGGGTCTTATTTCGAAGCTAAAGTGGGGATGGGTCGAAATCCTATCAACCAATAGGATTTAGACAAGTTTAGGGTATTATTTTAACCTTATCAATTAGATTTAACTATAAGTTAAATAATTTAACTTTTACCGTGTCTTTTTGTTTTCTTACACTATATGGTTAATACACTTACTATAACATGCCAAACGAACCCCAAATTGTTTATTATTAATATATATATCCTTATATAAGTCATTTGGCCGAACATTAGATTTTTAGGAATACAATAACAATTAATAATATAATATTTGATTTAAAAGCTATTTTGTGTCAATTTTGACACTATTTGATATATGATTTTTGTGAAAGTCATAACAGAATTATATGTTCGAACCAAGTTTATTAAATCCACATTAATATATCATAGTAACCTAGAAAATTAGTGGAATTCATAAAAAATCTCAAATTACATTTATTTTGGTGTTTATAACATCAATTATGTCAATATTTCATTAATAAGATAATTACTGCATCATCGTTGTGTCATAAATAAATTAAATTATTTGATGTCTAAAAATTACAAATAAAATACCATCATGTAGGAAATCTTTTTAGCTTTCTAATGAATATTTACAATCGAATTTATCTTATGTATAACCCCATATTAAAAATGATTTACTTATTAAACTTTGATTTTAACTATTTTAACCCTTCTTTAAATAAATTAATAATAAATGTCCTAATCTAATCCAAGTGGGCCTAAATGGTCATATTTTATTCCTAAGTTTGTTTTTGGTCGAATTACACTTGTCCAATAGAATTAGGACATGTGTTAGGGTAATAGTAATATCATATTTACCCCTAGTTACCCTATTTACTATTAACCGCGGTAAAAAAAAGTAAAAAGTTACTATTCACCAAAAATTATTTTCATCTCATTGAACCACATTTTAGTCCTTGATATTAACCGTGTCTCTCGGATTTTCGAAATTCCATTCACAGAAGGGGTAAAATTAAGTTTTATGCAAAATTCAGTTTTTAACCTACCACTTAGTGGTTTCACTATTCATCAAAAATTGAAAGTTTTCAGAAAAATGCCAAAATTTCATCCTATGCTATATTTCATATTCCGAATTCAAAAATGAAGTCTATTTTACCAAATTCGTAACATAGAAGTTGAATTAATTAATTTTATATTTAAATCCCGCTATTAAAACAAATAGCGTGTTTTTACGAAACAATATCTATCAAAAGATTGACACTTGTTTATGTCTGGTTTAAATGTGAAATGACGTCCAATGACCAACATTGTATTAAATTGTAAAAATATATTCTAAATATACTTTAAAACCACTCAAATTAATAATTTATCACTATTAATTATTTCGATTAAAAAAGTTGTTTTTAATTATAATTTAGTAATTTTCACTATTCATCGGAATATGAAAGTTATCCGAAATGTACCAAAATTTCACCTTAAGCTAAATTCGATACTCCGAATCCAAAAATGAAATCCATTTTGAAAAATAAAATTTACAAAATTTCAAAAAGTGGTTATTACTATTCATAACGGCTAGTTTTAATAGCATATCGCTGTTTAGTGAAACTCGTTATTGCGTACTACACACACTATCGAGGAAGGTTGCGATTGCGTGTAATGCAAGGCAAGTCAAGGATGCGTGTTGTGCAAGATCCTTTTGGTGTAGCGTATAACACAAGACATTAGTAAAATAAAAAGAATATTTTTTCATAAAATCTCGGGCTGTTACAGTTTTTTTATCTTTCGTTGATATTGGTATGAATTTTGGGTTGTCGTGGTAGACATGTGGTAGGATTATTGGGACTTAGGAGGCAGTTAAGACCGTTTTCTTGAATATTTCTCATCATGACATGCCTTAAGTCACCATGGGTGTTTGGGAAAAGTTCCTTTTAGGAACGATTTCATCTGACTCTAGTCTTTTCCCAGGTGATCTGAGTGATTTTATATCCCTTTAACTCTTTATTGAGTTATTGATATTTGTATCTTTTTTGATGTTTTAGTGATATCTATTAATGTTGTGTATAATCATGTCTCCAAGAAGAAATTTTAATAGCCCACAGGAGTAAGATTATAGTGAACCACAATAAGAGAATCCTTTGATGGACTAGAATCTTACTGAGATAATGGTGTATTCTATCCAAGATTTAGGATGAGTACCTACACCCATTTCTGTTCAATCTCCAGTAGTGTAACATCAAAGGGATGAATATTAGAATCATGCTCAAGAGTTTCTATGCTAGAATCCACCAAATTTACAAGGATACAATGATCCTAAATAGGATAAGGATTGGTTGAAAAATATGGAGATACCTTTTGTGTTCTTAGAAATTTTAAATTCAATAAAATTGAAGTGTGTTACTTTCACACTAGAAGGGCCTAGTAGGAGATGGTGGAATTTTATGGTGACAGTGAAGAAACACGAGGGGCTTGAGTGGAAATACATTAGAGTTATTTTCATACATCAGTTCTATCCAGAATCTATGGTCTTATCAAAATCCATGAAGTTTCTCAGCCTCTAGTAGGGTGACAGGATCATGAAATAGTATACAAACCATTTTATTAAGCTTATTTAGTTTCCTCCTAATGTAGTGACAAATGAGAAACTGAAATATTAAATATTTGATATGGGTATTCAATTAAATATTCATTCCCATGTTTCCATGATGAATATTGATTCTTATGATGATGTACTGGATAGAGTTTTGATGGTTGAGCTTGATCTGGCAGGTAGGAAAAGTTTAGAGAGAGTTGGTTTTTATGTTAGTGGAATTTCTTTTAGTTACTTTAAAGGAAATAGGAATCATGATGAGTCTTATAGTGGATATTGATAAAAGGAATCATCCAGACCTCTTACCGTACCTAGAAGAGTCCCTATGACTTTTTTTCAATGTGGACAGGTTGGGAATTTGAAACATGTTTTCACTGTGTTTCCCAAGATCTGTGGTATGTGTGGATGCTCAGGACATCTTTATATGTTCTATTATGTCTTTTCTACTCTAAATAATGGAATGGGATCATTATCATTTAAAAGTATTACAATAAAATTAGATGCTTCAAGAACTAAGGGGTTCCATCCATAAACATTCATAATGAAGATTCTTTATATGGTGGAAGTGTCTCCAGAGGAGGATGATGAGATTCCAATGATAGTGAGAGGAACTATCACTATAGATTCATCATTAGTGACTAATTTATTTAATAATGGTGCATGTCACTCATTTATATCGATTCATATTTTTTATTTTCTAAATATTACTATGGATATTTTGTCTTATGTGATGGATATTGATATGCCCCTTGGAACCAAGAGAGAGTAGGGTCTTTGATGTACCTCTTGTGTTTTCTCTCTATCAGATATTGATCTTACTTGTAATTTTATAGTTCTCAACATGAAACTATTTGATTTCATTTTCAGGATAGATTGGATGATTTCTTATAAGGTCTGGATTGACTGTTAGCTTTAGTGGGTCTCCTTTATTGTGCCCAATGGGGTGTGCCATATTTTTAGGGAGAATGGGACCCGAGGTTAAGTAGATATAGAATCAAGAGTTTGGTAGGGTAATATTATTGTTTGATTTTGAATTGTAGTGAGAATATTTGAGTGATGATCTCCATCCACTTTTCATTGAGTTTCCCAATGTTTTTCCATCTGATTTATTTGGATTATCTATGGTAAGAGATATAGATTTATCTATTGATTTAGTACTTGGTACTTAGATAGTGTCTATTCCCTATTATTGTATGGCACTATTAGAGTTGAAAGAGCAGAATACATAGTTGTATGATTTGTTAGAAAAATAATTTATACTCCTAAGTGTGTCACCTTAGGTGGTGCCTATTTTTTTTCCAAGAAAGTCTATGAAACTCTTCACCTATATATTGATTATTGAAAACTCAATTGAGTTATGGTAAATAACAAGTATCTATTGCCTCAGATAGTTGATCATATTGAAGAGTTGAAATAATAGAAGTGGTACTCAATGATTGATCATTGATTTTTTTTATCACTAGTTGAGAATTAAAGAATCTAATATCCAGAAGAATTCCTTTAGGAGTAGGTATGGCCATATTGAGTATCTTGTTATGCCTTTTGTTCTGACCAACGATCCTGCAGTGTTTATGAAGTTGATAAACATGATATTCCATGAGTACCTTTACTAGTCCATGGTAGTATTTGTGGATGAAAATTTCGTTTACTCCAAAAATGAGGAAGACCATGTTCATTATTTGAGAGTTGTTCTATAAATTTTGAGGAACCATTGACTTTATGTGAAGCTTTCAAAATGAAATTCATGGATTTGAGAAGTGAAGTTTTTGGGACATGTGGTTTTAGAACATGGTATTTTATTTGATGCTGAGAAGGTGAATAATGTTATGACATGAGATCAAACACATAATGGTTTTGAGATATAGAGCTTCATGGTCTTGATGGGATATTATCGTAGGTTTGTTAAAGATTTCTCAAAATTACCTTCTCCAATGACCACTCTCATTCAAAAAGGAGTGAAGTTATTATGGGATTTGAAATTTTAGATTTATTTTTATGAGTTTAAATGTATTTTGAATTATATTCCAATGTAGAATCTTCCAAAGGCTAGGAAAGGCTATGTGGTATTTTTTGTCATATCAGGATTAGGTTTGGGCATCATTCTTATGTAGGTTTATCATGTGGTAGTCTATGGTTCTATAAATCTTAGGATACATAATAATAATTATCTAAACCATGATTCATAACTCTAAATTGGGATGCATTCTCTTAATATTTAGTGACATTACATTTTCAGGGAAAGGTTTAAGTTTATTTTGACTACAAAATCTTGAGTTATATCTTCTCTCAAAAAGTTCCGAATCTCTAGCATAATAATTGGGTTGAGTACCTTCAGTATTTTTATTTTAAAATTTCCTACACCCCTAGTAAGTGGAATATCATTGATTATTCTTTGAGTAGGAAACTTCCAACTCAGGTCATGAAAGGATCATCAGAAGAGTTGAGTCTAATGTATCTGTTTTATTAGTTTCATTTGGGAGTCTGAGAGGATGTGACCAAGTTTTTTCCAATAAACATTTATTTGACCTATTATCTTCTTTATATTATATTTAGGATCAACATATTGATGAATAATTATATGGAATTAGGGGATATATTTATGAAGGAGAGATCATTGTAAAGTGTATGTTCTCTTTATAGGGTATCCTATGTTTTTAAAACCGGTACATTATACCTTTTCCTATGAGAAAGGTCATGATAGTGGATTTTTATAATCCTAATTGGTCAGTGCACTATGGAACTAAAAATATTCTCTATGACATATGATGATAATTTTTTAGCCAGGTATGAGGTGATACATTTCTAAATTTGTTTCTAATTGTTATATCAATAGGTCAAGATTGAGTTCTAGAAACCTTTAGGTTTTCTTCATCCCCTTCCGGTGTCGACATGGAAGTGGGAAAATATTTTTATGGAATTTATGGTTGTGTTTTCATGTACCTATAAGAAGAAGAACATGTTATGGGTTGTGATCAATCGTCTGACCAAATTAGATCACTTTATACCCATTCAAGATATATATAAATTTGAGGACTTAATAAGTTTATATGTGAAGAGATTATTCATTTTCATGGAGTTCCATTTGTTATATTTTCTGAAATGGATCCATAGTTCACTTCTCAATTTTATAGAGGCCTCCAAGAGGTGCTGGGATCCTAGGTGAGTTTGAGTATAGTGTATCATATATAGATAGATGTCCAGATAGAATAAGCTATATAGATTATTAAGAACATGATTCGTGCTTGTGTTCTTTACTTCAGTGGATCTTAGGATGACTATTTGGGATTGGTTGAGTTTTATTTCAAGAATGGTTACTATTCCTCTATCAGAATGACTCTTTTTGAGGCCTTATATGGTTAGCCTTTTAGAAATCCTTTTTGTTGGATGGAGATTGGTGAAGTTTTCTTAATTGGATTGAGTTTGGTCCAAGAGATGATGATTAAGATTTAGTAGATTCTTCAAATAATAGTGAAAACAAAAAAGCTAGTATAAATCCAATGATGATCATCATCAATTAACTTTAGAGATTTTGGGTGGTGACTGGGTGTTTTTGATATTTTTACCTCAGTCGTGTCACCAACATCTTGGAAAATAAAGAAATATTGCACCAAGGTTTGTGGGACCTTTTGATATTGTTGAGAAGGTGGGGAAAGTGTCTTACCCTTTATAAATTTCACTATAGTTGACTTTGATCCAAAATATGTTTCATTTATCATAGGTTATGAAGTATCTTCTTTACCCTTCTCAAGTACTGAGCTAGGGAGATACTAAAGTTGAACCCGATTTATTTGTGACTAATCAGGATTATTGATTTTAAGGAAAAGGTTCTTCATGGGAAGATAATACCTTTGGTCTATGTGATTTGGATACTTGTTTCTAATTTTCATGATATTTGGGAGTGTGAGGCATTGATGAGAGCGAAGTGGTCTCATCTCTTTGATATGGAATCTTCCTAATAGGATTTCTAGGGGTATAAAGTGTTTATATTGGGGAGGTTGTAACATCTTATTACCTTATTTTAATTACTTCTTCACCTTTTTTATCAGATATTGTTTGGGTCTTATCTCATGTCATAATAGGTGAAATTTGTAAAATCTTGAAAATTTTTGGGGCTGTGCATGGTTGGCGTACGGTTAGAGAAAACTATGTGGTTTCACCTAAAAAACTATGTGGCCAATGTTGAGCCACTAGAAGGGGGTTCAAATTTTATCCAGATAGTTCATCCACCCCTCTAAACCATTTAAACTATAGAATGATGGTTTTTCATAGTTGGCACACAATTATTTTAACTGTGTTGAAAAACCATGCACCCCATATAAAAGTCCAGTAGAGACACATAGTTACTACTAACTGTGTGGCCCGTGCAGTAAACCATGAACACAATTTTTAATTCCCCTAATCTTTTTTATTAAAAAACCAATTACCCCTAGTTTAACCCATAAACACCACCATTCAACCCTAAATAAATTCCTTGGTCTTTGAAGGCTCTCTAAAGGTGATTTTTACTCCTCCAAACCCTTCTCTTATTAGATTGAAGCAATAATGACTGAATTTAATCTCTTTCTAGTGATTAAATATCCTCTAATGTATTTTATCATATCCTCCAATTCTATCCTCATCTTGGGGTGATATATCATCATGTTTTTGATGTATCCAATCTCTGTTTTGATGGATCTTTATTTTAGGTTCGATTTCTTGATCTCCTTTGCCTCCGTTTTCATTGGCATTCCCGTTGTGGGTGTTCATTTGGTCACGTGATTAAAGGTAGGTGGTTCCATAAGGATATACCCTAAAATTTAAATCCCATGTTTCTTAATTTATTTAAATGAGTTTTTAATTGATTTAAAAGTTGATATGTTTTGATGTTTTATTTTAAAAGGGAATAGAATTTTGAAAAACCCCTAATATCAATGGAATTGGAATTGTTGGGTGGATTTTGAGAAAAATGATGTCTTAAATTGAATGTGTATTTTATGAAATGATTTGATGTTTATTATTTAGAAAATTTGATTAAAATGTAAGATTATTTTAAGAGTCATTAATTTGATAAAAAATGTGATTTTTTTGAAATAAAAAGGAATATTGAAACTAAAATTGGGAAATTGAACTGTGAATGATAAAATGATTTGAAATTATATATTTTACCATTATTTATTGATTGATTGTTTTTTGAAGCCCATGTGATATTGGGTAGTTAGTGGGTGATTAGGATAATCACACTATGACTTTGACTCCCTAATAATGGATTGATGATGACAAAACTAACTAAACCAAGTTTGGCATGATTTCCCGTAATGGGTCCCCTAATGGGGTGATGATTGATTTCACAAAATAAGTCTCCTATTGTTGAATTCATTTGAGCATGCACACATAACTTGATCCGTGATGACAAATGAGAAGTATGAAGATCCTATTGCTAGAAACTAATGTAGCCCAGGGATTATGAGCATGGTACTTTGTTTTGTTTGACTTAATTATACATTCCATTATTTATAGAATTGTTTTATTCATTCCAACTATTTAATATAAATGTTTTATATATAATGTTTATTTAAGAGTATTTTGATAAATCTTCCATATTTTTTATTTGAAATAATGTTTTTTTGAAAATATGTAAATTCCTTTGCATGACTTGTTTTTTTAAATTGAAAGCATAAATGGTTTATTGTTATGAAATTTCTTATGAAATATTTGGTGGTATCATACTGGGATCTTTTTCTCACACACTACATTTTACTATGGGAATTTTTAGATTATCTTATTCTAGGCCCAAGAAAAGGGAAAGTGACACTTAGAGGTGGCAGGTGTTCTTGATTTATGGGACCTAGAGTGATGGAGGTGACTGGTGGAGTTGTTATCCACCTATTACATTGGTATTTTAAGCCTCATCTTGAAAGATGTTGTGTATTTTGATGATTTATTACTTGGGTGTTGTTTTACCTATTTTATTTATGGTACTTTCTCCTTGAGTAGTGTTTTCATACTAAATTTTATCATTTATCTACTGCTGTCTTGTGGAAAAACCTTTCCCTCTTGATCTTGATATGATGATAGGTTCTAGTCACCAACCCATGAGGATTGAGAACTTCCTTTGGGATATATTACAAATATCTTAGGTATAAGTGTACCAAATTATCTAGGTTGGTTCATGATAGATAAATCCATTGAGAGGATTGTTGAGAAGAACTATACATTTTAATAATATGTTATTGTAAAGATTTCATATAGGGATTTCAAGTAAAAAAGGATTAGAGAACTTGATACACTATTATAACAGAGTATAAATGCATGATAAATATGTTAAAAATATCATGAAGGAGTATGAATACAAAATAAAATCTTTTGATAATGATAAATACATTCTCAATGCAAGATACCTTGAAATCGAGACCAAAATGGAAAATATTGAATATATTCAAGAAAAGTCTTCATAGGATGTTTATAGGAGAAATACTGCTACAACTCCAAGTAATATTCTTATAATGAAAGACTTATATATGGTGGAAAAAATATCTTAATATCATGTAGTGATTGTTCTCAAGCATCTTTGAAGCAATAAGTACCATCTACTATAAATTTTAATGCCGATACTATTTTTTTCTAAAAAAATACAGGTTTAAATAAAAATATATTTACATATATAAATGATAAAAAGTGATGAAAAGTCTAACACCATGTATATGGTGGATAATAGAATGAGTTTAGAGGCCATTTTCCTAATAATATGCAACTTCCCGACTAGGGTGCCACATACTGGTTCCCCAAGCCTTGATCACATAACCACAATGGCACCACCCCGTATACTAGAGGCTTCCGACTAGTAGTAAGGGTTTGGTAAATCAATCATGGGGAGACTATACTCTCTTTTATTTGAGTAATACACCAACAGAAATAAATAAACAATAGAGGAAGCTTATATAATCATAAAAATACCAATATATCAAGATAAACAAAGTAGGAAATATAACATCCGACTAAACATGCTAAAGTAAGTGCCAAGTGTCTAAAATAAAAACTGAAAATAAAGACATCGACGACTCCCAAGAGGATCTTGAACCACATCTGGTTCCCTCATCCTAGATCCATTCCCAAATTAGAAATCCAACCTAGGTCCTTTTACCTCAACCTATCAAAAAACAATAAAGTTTATTTGGGTATCGATCAGGCAGCTCGAGTAGGGTGTGAGTACAACTCATTACGACACCACCAATGGTGTCTAAAAAAAATATAGTCTAAAATAGTATATAGAAAGTACAATGATTAATTAAACAGTTACCACATTATTAAATATTCTTTATTTAACCACATAAACCTATAGGTTTATGAGAACACCCATACCTCAATACCTACTTCGGCCTGTTCCAGAGTCCGAATCATTTCACATTTTCAAATCAAAATTTAATAAACTAATTGGATTTAATTATTCATTTCATTTCAACTTATGAAAATGGATAATTGTAACCATAATATAATGCCAACAATTTGGGTCTAGGTTATCATGCCTAGGACCCCATGGGATTTAGAAACTATAGACCATGTCCCACATAGTTTTATCACAACAAGATTTAGAAATATAAAACTATGTACCACTCTCGTGGGATTTGGGAACAGCAGACCATGTCCCACTCTCATTCATCAAACATTTTATCACTATAAGCTTTAGAAACAACAGACCATTTACTACTCACGTGGGCTTCAGAAATAACATACCATGTACCAATCTCATTTATCAAATAATCATATATATAACACACACAGATATATATATCACCAATATCAAAAAAATCACTGTATCACATCAATAAATATTAATCAAAATTAATCCTCATATTACAATAATTCTAATTAATTAATTCAATAATCAATTAATCACACTCATACCATTAATTAGTTCCACAATCAATCAATCAAATCCATTATATTAATTAATTCAACAATTAATAAAATCCAATATATCAATTGTAATATATCATAATTAATTCTACAATTAATTATCTAATTCTCAATCTCAATATCTCATAATTAATTCATTAATTAATTATTCAATTCATAACATCAATATCACATAATTAATTCAAAAATTAATTATTCAATTCACAACATAAATATCACATAATTAATTCATTGAATAATTATTCAAATAAGTATCTCAATATCACATAATTAATTCACTGATTAATTATTCCCAAACCCTAAAATTTCACAATTCCATTATTAATTAATTTACCCAAATTAATTAATTTAATCAAGAACTTCAATTTCTAAAAAACCCTAGAATATTTAAAATTTGAATACATGTAATCAAAATCATGACCATAGGATTTGAATATTATACCACCTACCTCAATTTTTTGATAAAGGATCTCTCAACAAAAATCCCTAAAATTGAGCAGCACAACAATGTAGAACGAGATCTAGATATATAACCCTAAATCAAGATTAAAAAATTCAATAACTCTTAGATATAGATATAGATCCATAAAACTTGATCTAGATTATTTAAATATAGATCTATTTCTAGTAAAAATAGAAGATAAATACCCCAAAATAAAAGAGAGAACAAAGAAGGATGAACGGGAAAGCAACAGGGCAAGATCCACTTATTGGGAGGGATGCAGATCTTCAATACAGGTTTCGAATCATGAATAAAGGAGTTCATATAGACTTGGAATTCCTCCATAAAGCTCAAAAATCATCAATAAACTGAGTTGGTTCGAGTTTGGGTTGAATGAGAAAAGTTTTTTTTTGGGGGGTTCGAGTGGATTAAAAACTAATTTTATGGCCATCTAAAATATCACGCATTGTTTCCTAGGTAGGGGTGCACGATTTTACCTAACTGTGTGCCAACCGTGAACCCATTATTTTTGGGGTGCACCGTTTCTCTTTTTAGGGCACATGGTTTGAAAAATTGTGCACCAACCGTATGAACCCCCACTTTCTAGGGTTGCACAGTTTCTTATGTTGGGGCACACAATTTTTTCTAACCAAGTGCCAACCATGCACAACCCCCTTTTCTTCCATTTTTCTCAATTTCCACCCAACCAAACCCCAAAGTATAAACCAACAAAAATTACTCAAAAAAATAAAAAAGTACCTAAAATATCATCTAATTCAACTCTAGAAAATGTTGGGATCTTATAATATCAACACTTTATAACAACTCATCATTGAGCTACACTCACAAGCTTCTCTAAGATTCTAAGAAAAAAAGATCAGGATAATGAGCCCTCATATTTGGTTTCCTTTCCCAAGTCTCCTATTGCACACACCCATTTTTCCTCAATACACGAACTATTGTTATGGTCTTTCCCTGTAACAATTTCTCACCATGATCCAACACACATATCATATGCTTCTCAAAGGATGCATCAACCTAAATATCAACATCATCCACACCAATCACATGATATGGATCATGGTGATACTTTTGTAGTTTTAACACATGGAAAAAATCATTCCTAGAACTGTATTTATATGGAAGATCTAATAGGTAAGCCACCAGACCAATTATCTCCACAACATCAAATGGTCTGACAAATCTTGGTGTCAACTTACCCTGTATTCGTATCCTATGGTGACCCAACCTAGGTGATGCCTGAAGGAATAAAAAATCACCCTATATAAACTCAAGGGGTCATATCTATCTATCAGCATATAAATTATGCCTACTCTGAGGCGTATCTGTACGTTTTTGAATCAATTTCATCTGTTTCGATATCTCTTATGAGATACTTGGTCCCAATAACTATGACTCACCAACCTCCATTCAGAATAGTGTAAAACTACATGGCCTACCATAAAGATCCTTATATGGTGAATTTTGCAAGACCTTCCAGAAGTATGAAGTGAATCATGATTCATGATCTAAAACTATAGTCCGTGGCACCCCATATAGATGGAATATCTCCTGAAAATACAAATCTCCCAGCTACTCCACTTAGAAATTCTCGCATATAGGAAAGAAATGTACTACTTCCATCAGTCAATCTACAATAACCTAGATAGAGTCATTATTCCTTAGTTACTTTGGGATACCCACCAGAAACTCCAGGGACACATCATCCCACTTTCACTCTGGAATGGGTAACAGTTGTAGTAAGCCTCTAGGTCATTGATGTTCTGCCTTCACCTACGGACAGGTGTAGAATCTTGTCACAAACCCTATTATATTCATTTTCATGCCCAACCGCAAAAACTATCCTCATAGTTCATGATACATTTTATTCACACCTGAATGTACCACCCACTTTGAGGCATGAAATTCCTGCATCAGCTTCTCTCGCATGCTCATAAGCACAATAACTCTATTCTTGAAATAAATGACATTTTCCTCGTCTATACTCCAATATGAAGGTGTCTACCCACCTTTAAAGATTTCCCTCAAGGTAAAACACTCTGGATCCTCATACTATCTATCCTTAATCCATAAAAAAGTGTATACTCCACTGAAACTGACCTGAGATTCATCTGTTCCTAACTCTCTTGAACTAATACATGTATCTTAATAAGAAAATTCATCATACTTCACTCAATACTAGACTCATGAACCACCCTAGTTTGAGTTTTTATACTCAAAGAATCAGTAACACTATCCCCTTTTCGAGAATATATGATAGCTCAAAATCGAATGACTGCATAAACCCTACCCATCTTCACTGATGAAGATTTCAATCTCATTGCAAAAGGTTATACCTTAAACTCTTGTGATCCGTATACATAGTAAAATTTTCTACGAAAGATAATACCACAAACACTTCAGAGCATAAACAAATACTACTAAATCAAGGTTATTAATAGGGTAGTTTCATTCACGTGGCCTCAACTTCCTTGACCCATACACCACAACTTGATATCCTTGCATCAATATATCCCCAATTCCAATCCCAGAAGCATCACAATACACTATATATTACTCACCTGACTTAGGTCGGATCAAGATCAGTTCTAATTTCAAACACTTCATCAACTCCTAGAAGGCCTTATCACATGATTCTAATCAATAAAACTTTATCCCCTTTTTGGTCAGGTCTTAAATCTGTATTGAAAAACAGGAAAAGTCCTAGATGAATCTCGAATAATATCCAGCTAACCCTAGAAATCTTTAGATATCAAAAAAAATTCTTGGGATGCTCTCAAGACACAACTTCCTGAACCTTCTCTGGGTCTACTAACATAAATTCCTCCAAGATGATATGTACCAAAAAGTTTACCTGATCAATCCAAAATTGATACTTATATAACTTATCATATAGATAATTCTCTCTCAGTGTACTCAGTATGATATTAAGATGTTGGGCATGATCATCATGAGTCTTGGAGTACACCAATATGTCATCCACAAACACCACAAAAAACCAATCTAGGTACATATGGAAAATCCTATTAATTAATTACATAAACACTGTTGGTGCATTCTTAAAACTAAAAGGCATTATGAAAAACTCATATTGGCCATACCTACTTCTAAAAGTAGTCCTCAATATGTCATAAGTCCAAAATCTCAACTAATGATACCCCAATCTCAAGTCAATATTCGAGAACACACAAGCTCTTTTTAACTAGTCAAATAGATCATTGATTTGCGAAAGAAGATTCTGGTTCTTTACAATCATCTTGTTCAACTTCTGGTAATCAACACACAAGTGAAAACTACCATCCACCTTATTTTCAAAAAACAAAGGTGAATCCTAAGGTGACGTACAAGGATGGATAAATACTTTCTTCTCCATCTCTTCCAGCTGAGTCTCAAGCTCTCGAAGCTCTGCTGATGCTATTATTTACAGTGGAATAATTATTGGATGAGCCCCTAGCATGAGCTCAATAGTGAATTCCACATCTCTCTTAGGTGGCAATCCTAAAAATTCTTCAAGAAAGACATCCTGTAATAGTTCCAGTACTGGTGGAAGGACGTCTTTCTTAACACCTCCATCATCAAGTAATAAACTAGAAACTTGGGCTGTGAGCTCTCCCAATTGCTAAGTAATTGGCCCTGCTTAGCCTTCTTAGATATCCCACTCTCCATGGTGAATATATTTGTCACCCTTAGAAGATGTAAAAGTCACTCTCCTATAGTAACAATCAATGTGGGATAGGTATGTGACTATCCAATCCATACCCATGATTAGTTCGAAACCTCACATGTTAATAATATTGAGATCCCAAAGAAAATTATACTCCCCGATATCAAGAGATCATCCCTTTAACATACAAATATCTCTAAACTGTGCTCCCAATGGCATATCTATAGTCATAACCCCACTCACAAACTCCACCACCAGGATAAAACCATTAACAAGTGTTATAAATATAAAGGAATGAGAGGTACCGACATCAAATAAGGAACTAAATAATGTATAAGCTACCAAAATAGTACCTCTCACCATTGATGGTTTAGCCTTTCTATTTACAAGTGTAGGCTACACTGCATGCAACTATCTTAACCCTCTTCCCCATGATACCAACTGAATCCCCGAGTTTCACCACTATTCTAATATGGGTTCTCTTTCCCAGAAGCACCATTTCCACTACCTTTACCGCCTCGTCTAGTAGAACTCCAACTGCCAGACTGATATGGTGCAGAAGATCCCCTTATCACACCCTGGTACAGTCTAACTCCTCCATCACTAACCATATACCATGTGTTCCTATAGAACCACTATAGATGTACCAAATTTATACAACCTCGAAATTCCACTGGTGGTCAGGGATAATGTTTTTGAAAGTGTTTCTTTCTACCACACTAGTGTAAAATAATATGAGTAAGGTCCTATGCAACTGATCCACATGCCTGTGTATTATTCTTCCCACTACTCTTGATAATGTTTTCATAGCGACGCTTCCTACTCTCAGAAGTTATATCCCTTAACCGTGTAGAATTAAACACTTATCCTACACCGAAATCCTCCCTCAGGTTCCCCTCAGCTATGAGAGCTTGATCCACCAGCTCATAAAACCTCTTTAACCAAAAAATGTTAACTTGGGACTTAATCTTTCACTTAAGTCCATCCTGAAAGCATCTCTCTATAGTTTTCTCAATCCTTTTCAATTGTAAGACCCTGAGAATTTATGAGATAGATTCTTTTTACTTTCTTCTATGTCTTGTGTTTTATGCTACACCAATATTAGCTTGTACTATATGAAACACTATATTATCTTGTAGTATACGCAACACTATTCTTGGCTCATGTTACACACAATTTCAAGTTCATTTGATAGAATTTGTTTTACACATCATTGAGTATAGATTTTGTTCAATGTATAAAAGAAATATGTTTGGATTATGTTATATGAAACACCAAAGGAATATTTCACTACATTAAACATTGACTTGGCTTGTGTTACACGCAAGAGCAACCTTCATCGATAGCTTTCATTGTACGTAATACCGAGTTTCACTAAACAACAATATATTATTAAAATATTATTATTTAATGGGATATAAACTAGCTGTTATGAATATTATTAACCACATTTTGAATTTTTTATAATGATAGTATTCATATTACAAATTTTTTAGAACATGATATGATAACAAAATCAATTTATATTTCGGATAAAATAAGTATTTTTCAAAAAATGCAGTCTTATCGCCTTTTGATGGAACACTCATTTTAAATCCAGTTTTAACAATTTTATCAGTTAAATTTGAAAAAATAAACTTCTTATTTTGAAGAGGGACATAAAAATTTACTTCTTTTTAATTTTTCATATTTTTTAATAAAATTGAAATTTTAATAAATAGTGAAAAATACTGCATTTTAATTCGAAACTGTCTTTTTATCTAATTTATTTATATAGTTAAATTATTTTTTAATTGGTTTTAAAGTGTAATTGGATTATATTTTTATCATTTAATCCAATTTTAGTCATTATAAGTAATTTCAATTTTAAATTGTACACAAACACATGTCAATCTTTTGATTGTTATTACTTCTTAAAAACCCGCATTTTGGTTTTGACAATGGGAATTAATTTTAAATTAATTACTATAACTTCTATGATTTGAATTTAAAAAAATGGATTCCATATTTGGAATCATAAGGTTCAAATTGTGTAAATAGGTACCTTTTATTTTTGGACATTATGAATAGTAACTTCAGTAATTATTTTATTTACTATGGTTAAAGGGTAAATCTAGTAAATAAGGGTAAAAAAATATTATAATAATATTAAAATACCCGAAAACATATCCTAATCCTATTGGATGATATATTTCTGACCATGGACATCCTTTGGTCGATTTTGGGACCCCATGGATTCACTTGGATGTAAAAAAGACATTTTATGAGAAATAATTTAAAGTAAAGATAATTATAACCTAAACATATATCTTTTACTAAATTGATTTTAATATAGGGTTATATAACTGATATCTATTTATATAATTATTCGTTATAAATATAAAAATATTTAATACATTATGTTATTTTATTTTTAATTTTTATAAATTAGATAAATATATTTATTTATGACACAATTACGATGTAGTGATTATCTCATTAATGAAAGATTCAAATAAATGAATTTATAAATATTAAAATAAATTTAATTTGAAAATTTTGATGACATACAAGAATTTTATAGATAAAATTTACATATTAGATATTATTTAAATCTTTTGGTTCGAAGGAATCAGGTTGTTATAAATTTTTAAAAAAGTCAAGTATGAATAGTGTCCAAAATTAACATAATTCATAACTTAAAACATAAAATAGTTTATTAAATGACATTAAATTACTAAAAATATAATATTTGGTAAAATGGTTAATATAATTCCAAAAATTTTATAAATAACTTTTTGTGGGTCGTTTGACATGATATGGTAATTATATTAATCCATAATGTGTAAATAACATGATATCACAGTAAGATTAAAAAGGGTAAAATAAGGGTTAAACAAAAAAGATAAGGATAAAAAAATATTAAAAACTTGTATAAAAATTATTTTATGATGTTTATTATAACCAAAATAATCTTATCTTAAAATTAAATAATTTTTGGACCATTTTAAATCGAAATTGAATTTATAATAAATTGATATTTTAGGACTTTCCTAAAGTACCCCTCTTCTCTCTTATAAAAGGGCACCTCCTCCCTCTCCTCTTCACTCCATTTTGAGCATTCAATCTCAGCCAACCCCTGAACATTTATATTATAAACTTCCATAGTAACATTCTATAGGTTCTTGTATTCTCAAAAGACCAACTCTAGTGCCTTAGGAAGAAATTTAAAGGAGGCACGTCGAGGAGGAGGTAATATCTTCTACCGATTCTTTCAAATTTATTTCTTCTTATACTTACTCTTATTTAGTTGTTTCATTATAAAGTAATAAAATCATTATAAATAATATACTTATATGTTATTATAAATATGAAACAACCCTATTTCACCTTCTATCCATCCTACAAAAAATGAAATCACAGCACGTACGTACATACGTCTTACCGTCTCCACGCTGTGGTTTAATATATTTTTCCCCACCGCCTTACTTGGATGGGTATAATGGTGGAAATAATAACTATATATGATTATTATAACATGATAATAATTCTGATATATTATAAACTATCCACCTCAATACCATTCAACAATTATGGGAACGATATCATTGCTCATACGTACGTACAACTTATCGTCTTCACGACGCGGTGAGATTAATTCTCCATGTTAATCATTCATGAATGATTATAAAGTATATATAATAAATAATAATGAAATATATGACATAATAATACTATTATATATATATATATATATTTCATTTACTTACTTCCATTCAATTTAATAAGGAAACAAAAACAACGTTCATGCGTACGTACGACCTACCGTCTCCATGAACAGTGTATTCTATTTATTTTATCTATCTATTATATATATATATATTAATATACTGAATATATAATATATAAATCATGTTTTAATTTTTTTAAGTAATTAATTCATGATATTAGTAATAATATCAAGAATAACAATTCAAAACACATACGATAAATAAAGCGATTATTACCCAAAACATTGCTTTAACATGGAATTGACAAATGAACGGGTAATATAAAGTCGTAAGTGAATCATATATGATATCATAAATATTATTATGGTTCGGTTACAAGTTAATAATATGTTTAAACCCACTATACATGATTTTTGGACACATATGGAAGAAATCATACCTAAGGTAAGGGATAATTTTGCAATCTCATTTTTATCTGAGATTGTTTATACGTAAGTATTTACTGGGGATATATTTATCATCCATGTCCATGTTTTCTAATAATGTTATTATAAAATATTTATTATTCTTATATGTATTTTTAAAGTCATTTTTATCCATTTTTTAATTTTACTACATGGTATGGAATGAATCTTTCTTTTGTTTACCATACGAGGTACTTTTTTTTTACTTTTCTAACAATAGTATGTGGAGAATATTTTTGTTTAACTTATACAGCATGGATGAATTTTTATGATTTCATGAAACCTTATTTCCACAAATATTCCTCTACACTATTTCAATTTTATTTTCGACTAAATTATTTTCTTTTAAAATTGCTTGGCATTTTGAGAAAAGGAAACATTTTTGAAGAAGAAAGGATATTTTCCTCAGGAATTAAGTTCAAGTGTTTTATAAAAATTATTTTACATCTATGATGATATAGAGTTATGTATATATCCTTATTATTATATTTATTTGATTGTGTTTATGATGTAATTATTTTTATGATGTCTATTTATCTTATATGTATTATTTTATGATGAAATGATGTTTAAGAATCCCATTTTATTTCATGGATTATTATATGATGAATGATTTATGTTTTTTTGTCACATGTAAGAATAATTTAATTATGATATGGGTGGGACCTATATATCCCTCCAATGTATTGGGTAAAGATTTATATCTCATGATATAGACATGGCTGGAATGACATGTAAATCTGGTTCAGTAATACAGGTCTAGAATGACAAGTAAACCTAGTTCAGTAATGGACTTCGTCCACTATGATGGTATTGGAAGCAATGCCCTGGCTACTATAGAAATCATATTATGTGATTAATGGTTTTACATAGTTCCATGTTTTATTAACATGATATTTTATCATGATTAATGTTCTTTTATTATCTAGGCCTTACGTACTACCAATATTTATTTCAAAACTCAAGATTTTGATGTTTAAACTTTATGTTCATGTTTTTATGTTCAAATGTATATGGTTTGTTTTATTTTCTCCATGTTTACCCTTAGTGAGAATTTTAGATAACCATTTTTATGTTTTCTTTTCCCCAGAACATAAAGAAATGTTTTAGGTAGGAAAAAAAGGGGAGGATATTTATGGGAGATGTTGAAGATCTTTCACCATGATTAGAATATTATGTTCTGAGTTTCCAATGACACTAAACTAATACGGTCTTTGGGCCTCTGTTTATGTCATGTATTAAGTATTACAAAAATTAAATGTAATGTCCGTGTACATCAATCTTGGGTCTCTACACCAACGTTGGAGAAAAGCATTGAAAATCTATTAAGCATCTAGAATAGTCCATTACATATATTCTCTCCTAAGTCAATCTCATGAAATCAACTGCTCTCTTCTATCTTAGTGGCTCTGGGTAGAAGTTCTCTAAGAAATTATCCAAAAATTCCTTCCATAGCATACCACTAGACTATCCAGTTCTCACATGACTGTTCCACCTGCGTTTCACTGACCCTCATAGCATATAAGTGGCTAACTTGACCCTCTTCTCAGCAGGAGTCTCTAAGTGGTAAAGTGTCGTATCGATGGAATCGACCCAGAACATAGCTCTATCGGGTCCACCATCTCCAGTAAAATTCAGAGGGTGTTGCAAATAAAACTACCTCATTAGGTCATACACATTCCTCTCAATCCTATATAGAAATATTTCCATGAATTTCATGAATCGAGTGAATTTATCTCAGAACTACTCCCCTGCTTCCTCACCCAACACTATAGGTGCCTCAGGTTCCACCACTGGAGGATCATCCACCATCATGTACTCCGGTCTTCCTTTAAACAAAATTCGTCATGGAATAATAACTATAAAATTCTAAACATTCCCATTAGGACATAATTTATGACATTAACACATTTAAGAAAAAGAAAAATCACAATAAGTCACAAAAAGTATTTTCCCCAAGTCTCACAATGCGGTTAAAACTGAGGTGCTATCACTAACCTTAACCATACTACACCTAGGTCATGGTTAATAAGGGTAAACATGTTATCATTATTCACATTTCAGTATACACCAATTTATTCACATTTTTCATCATTTTACTATTCCCAACTTCATATTAGGAACTATTTTAAATTAAATTTCACAAGAAAGGAAAACAGTTCAAGTTTAACAACTTACCCATAACCTATTTTACATGTGTGCCTAAAATGATTCATGTCACAATAACCTTGAGTGCCTAGAATGATGTATGTAAACTAAAATATCATTCCATACTAGGAAACAAGTACAATATCAACAAATCATTGAAACAATAATTGAATCACAACACAAGTGCATCACCCAAGGTGAAATAATATTCAACTGTAACAACTAACAATAATAAACACCATTACCACTCTGGGTACTTGGGTTATATCCCATACATGGGTTATCTAATCCTATTCATGAGCTCACAACCAAGGGACAACTTTTCTTAGACTCCTATATACCCTTCCTAAATAGTAAGACAAAATAAAAAAATAAAGCTCCTCTAATACCACTTTGTAACGTCCCAAATAGGGTACTACACACAGATTCCCCAAGATAGTCATTCACATAACCTCAAGTGTGCCAACCCATACACTACAGGTTGAAGATTAGTAGTGAGGTTTTGGTAAGTTGATCATGGGGATAATATACCCTCCTTTATCATAGAAATACACCAGATGAAATAAATAAATAATAGCTAAAGATTATATTATCCTAACAACACCAATATCTAAATATAAACAAATCATACAATACAATGTACAATTGAAATTGAAAAAATAGCATGCTAAAGTAAGTTTTAAGTGTGTAAAATGAAAACTGAAAATAAAAACACCAATGACTCCCAAGCAGTTCCTAAACCATGTCCAGTTCCCTCATCCATGCTCCATTCCCAAATCAGTAATCTAACCTTGGGCCTTTACCCTTAAACTATCCTATAACAATAAAGTATATTCTAGTACCGATCAGGAAGCTCGAGTAGGGTGTGAGTACAACTCAATAGGACACCACCAATGGTGTTTAAAACAAATCCAGTCTAAAATAGTGTATATAATTGTATAAATAAATAAGTACAATGCGTAATTAAATATTTATCCCACTATCTAATATTCTTTATTTAACCACATAAAACTCCGGGTTTCTGAGAACAACTGTACCTAAATACCTACTTCTTCCCTTGCCAAAGTCTGAATCTTGTCACATTTTTAAATCACAATTCAATAAAATAATGGTATTTCATTATCTATTTCATTTCAACTTATTAAACCAGCTAAATGGAACTATATTCCAATTACAAAAATTTGGGTCTAGGTCATCATGACTAGGACCCTATGGGCTTTGAAAATAGAAGACCATGCCCCATACTGGTTTATCACTACAAGCTTTGGAAATAGCAGACCATGTCCCACTCTCATGGGCTTTGGAAACAACAGACCATGTCCCACTCTCATTCCTCAAACAGTTTATTACGATTGGCTTCAAAAACAACATACCATGTCTCGCTCACATGGGATTTGGAAACAACATACCATGTACCACTCTCATTTACAAACCCTTCATATATATAACACATCTATATATACCACCAATATCAAAAAATAAAAAAAACACTATATCACATCAACCAAGATTAATCTACATTAATCCTCATATTACAATAATTCTCATTAATTAATCCAACAATCAATTAATCACTCTCATACCATTAATTAATTCTAAAATTAATTAATCACATTCGTTATATTAATCTATTCAACAATTAATAAAATCCAATTCATAAATCATGATATCTCATAATTAATTCCATGATTAATTATCTAATTCTCAATACCAATATCTCATAATTAATTCACCAACCAATTATTCAATTCATAAAACCAATATCACATAATTAATCCATCGATTAATTATTCAATTCATAACATAAATATCACATAATTAATTCACTTATTAATTATTCAAATATGTATCTCAATATCACATGATTAATTCACTGATTAATTACGCCAAAAACCCATAATTTCATATTTCTGTTATTAATTAATTTAATCAAGAACTTAAATTCATAAACAACACAATAAATTATAAAATAGGTATACAAATAATAAAAATCATGACCATGATATTTGAATATTAGAACACCTAATTTAATTTGTTGATGAAGGATCGCTAAATATAAATCCCTAAAATTAAGTGGCATGACGATGTAGAATGAGATCCAAATCTATAACCCTAAATCAATATGAAAAACTTCAAGATCTCTTAGATCTATATGTAGATCCATAAATCTAGATATATATTCTTTAAATATAGATATAGGTCTATAAAAAATAGAAGATAACTACCACCAAATGAAAGAGAGAATAAAGGAAAATGAATGGGAAAGCAATGGGGGCAAGATCCACTTACCTGGAGGGATGTTGATCTATGATACAAGATTCAAATCATAAATAATAGTGGTCAGATGAGCTTGGAATCCATCCATAAAGCTTAGAAATTGTCAAAAACTGAGTTGATCTATGTTTGGATCAAATGGGGGAAGTTTCAAGTGTTCAGGTGAATTAAAAATTAATTTTTATGCCATTTAAAATATTACACATGGTTTTATAGGATGGGGTGCATGGTTTTCCTTAACCGTTCACCCATTATTTTTTGGGTGCACAATTTATATTTTTAGGGCACATAATTTGAAAAACTGTGTGCTTTCCATGTGAACTCTTACTATCCAGGGTTGCACAGTTTCTTGGGACGAGGTTCACAATTTTCTCTAACTGTACGCCTTCCATGAACAACCCCTTTTTCTTCAATTTTTCTCAATTTCCACCCAACCACACCCCAAAGTAAAACCCAATGAAAAGTACTAAACACAAGGAAAAAAATAACTAAAATTTCATCTAATTCAACTCTAGAAAAGGTCAGGATCTTACATAAGAGCTCAATTAGTGGTGGAGAATTCCCAAAAATAGCATGCTCAAAAATATGGAAATTTCAGATAGTATATATTAGAGAGAAGAATATCAATGTTTGTTAGGAAATGTTGGTGGTGAAAAAGGTTTGGAAATTCTTCATTTGATTTTTGGTACAATCCATAAATCCTAATAGAGGAAAGGAAGCCTGTTTAATAGAGGATTAATCTAGATAATAAGAAACATCCACTTATAATAAAGATAAAATTTTAAAAATCAAATATATTTTAATTGATTAAAAGTATATGTGATATTTACAATTTCTATGGTCATGGGGATAGTGCATGAAAATTTAAGAATGTATCAAATGAAAATGGGAAATGAAGGCCTAAAAATTTTAGTGAGAAAGAATATTCAACCATTGGAAATAATTTTAATGGATTTTAAAAATCTAGATACTCCCATGAAAATTTCAAAGAAGGTTGGTGGTTTACTATTGGATAATATACCCAATAAGATCATGTGGAGTTATATATACTAAGGGACTAATGTGAATAAATGAATTCATAAGTTTCCATATAGAGAACCCAACAATATTCTAATGAATATAATGATTGTTCAGTCATTTGGTTAGTAGATTTAGAGAGAGAAACTAATATGAAATAAGAACAAGAAAAAGATTGTGCTAAAGGAGAAAAAAAATACACATGAAGAAACTGAATTTAAAGATATTTTTTAAACAAATTACAACACTAGTGTTAAAGAGGAAATATGTGGGAGGTGTACTATAGATAGGCACAATGCCAAATATTGTTTAACAATCCTTCCATTCCAAGAATATGATTTGAAGAAAATGAATATTTCAATTGGAGATGCTTTTAACCAAAGGGATAAAGAAGAAATAAGAAACCAAAACAAAGAATATGAAGATATGAAGATGTATATTCAATATAAAATAAATTCATATTTGAAAACATGATCTAAAATAATGAATAATGGAGAAACTTGATTGAGAAAATCCTCTCAAACTTACTATTCAGATTGAGAAGTAAGAAGATTCACCTTATTATATTAACCTTTTTATGTTGTATTTGTGATTATAATATAGGTAATTAAAGGAAAAATGCATTCTTTGGGGGAGAAATTGAGGACCAAAAGTCATCTAAATAGAAAAAAAAGATGCAGAAGAAACCATTTTGGATTGATCCCTCAATTGGTATTTCAATAACAATTGAAGAAAATATCATCCTTGATGAAGTTATGTGGAAGTTTTTAGATTTATAAATATATATGAAGAGTTCCATTTTGGTTAATTATGTACTCAGAACTTATTGAAATCTGTTTATAGAATATATTCAACACAATAAAGATCATGAGAAGTGTTTTCTTGAGGGGGATACAAGTGAAGAATGTTCAAGAAGCTATCAGAATTGTCCATATCATAAAAAATTGAATATTATAGAAGTTGGTTCAAGGAAATATAATTGAAAAGGTATGTATTCTTTAATATATCATTCTTGGTAAAAATAATTAAATCAAAGCATTAAGGGGGAGATATTAATTTTAATCAATGAAAAAATAGGGAATTTTGAAGGAGGTCCAAAGATGTCTTAAATCCTACCATTTATACTTGAATTTTTTTAGCCTATGTGCTGATGTGAGTGTAAGAAGTTCAGATTTATATATCTCATGAGAGATTTTTATCTCAATTGGAATCATCAATTGTATTAGCATGATATTATTGGATATATTCTCATAATGGTATGAGTACATCATTTTAGTTGGTATTATAATTATTTTATAATGGATAACTTTTTTTTTCTAAATCAAACCCTATTGTTTTTAGCACCAAGCATGTATCACGTAGAATTAGAGTGGAATAGTTGATAGCACATTGCTTAAGTATGTAATGATACCATCATATCTTAAGGAATATATATTTCTTATAAATAAGGAGGAGATATTAAAATTGAAACATCCCAGCTTGGGTACCACACATCGATTCCCTAAACTGATTTTCTATGTGACCTCAAGTGTGCCTCCCTGTATTCTAGAGGTTGACAAATAGTAGTGAGGGTCTAATATCAGTCATGGAGAGACTATACCCTCCTTTTTTCTTTTCAGTGTAATACACCATCAAAAATAAATAACAATAATCAACTGAATAATCAAGTGATATAACATAGCCAGAAAAGTACCAGTATCACAAAAGGACCAAAACATCAAATACAATATCAAAACTGAATAGTAGATATGCCATACAAATGTACATGCCAAGTTCCAAAATGAAAACTCAAAAGTAATACACTGACAACTCCAAAGAAGATCGCAAACCACATCTGATTCCCTCATCTATGCTTCATCCCAAATCAGGCATCTAACACAGGGTCCTTTCCCTTAACCTATCCTATAATCATGTAATCTATTTTGGTACTGATTAGGAAGACTGAGTAGGGTGTGAGTAAAACTCAATAGACCACCACCAGTAGTGTCTAAAATAATATCTAGTCAAATAATAGTGTATGTAGTTGTATAAAAAAATAATTAAAATTCATAAGTAAACAATATCACATTATCAATTAATAATTATTTAACCACTTAAACCAATAGGTTACCATAGAAACTCATACCTCAATTCCTGATTCAGATCATTCCGTATCCCAAATAATTTTTAGATGATATAAGATCTCAATACCTGCTTCATCTCAGGCTAGAGCCCAAAGTATTCCCAAGTGAGGTCATATCTCAGAACTCCATTGTTACCATTCTTTAATTCATACCTAAATGCCTATGTTACCATTCATACATCACATAATAGAATAACCATTCCCCCATTCTTTAATTCATACTTGAATGCCCATTTTACCATTCGTACATCACACAATAAAATGACCATGTTCCCATTCTTAACACACATTATAATGCTCATGTAACCATTCTTAACACACAACAGAATGACCATGTTACTATTCTTTAAATCAAAACTGAATGACCATGTTACCATTTCTAACTTCACAATTGAATGACTATGTTAACATTCATCAACTCATCAATAATTCAACAATTACTTATCCATAAAATTTCCATTACTAATTCAAAAATTAGTTAAACACAAAATTTCCATTAGTTAACTCAAAAATTAACTAATCACATTAATAACATTAATTAATTCAAAAATTAATTAATAACATAAATTTATCTAGTAAATTCAAAAATTAACTAATCACATCAATAATATTAATTAATTCAAAAATTAATTAATCACTTCAATGCCTCTAGTTAATTAAATAATTAACTAATCACATCAATAACAATAATTAATTATATAATTAATTAATCACATCAAGTAAATTAATTAATTTAATAATTAATTAATTACTTTGATTCCTCTGGTTAATTAAACAATTAATTAATCAAATTAATAATATTAATTAATTCAATAATTAATTAATCACATTAAATACATTAATTAATTAAAAAATTAATTAATCACTTTAATTCCTCTGGTTAATTCAAAAATTAACTAAACACATCAATAATATTAATTAATTTGACAATTAATTAATCACATCAAATAAATTAATTCATTCAATAATTAATTATCAATTAAATTCTATTAGTCAATTAAAAAATTAACTAATGACACCAATTTAATTAATAATTCAATAATTAGTTTATCACATAAATCTCCTTAATTAATTCTCTAATAAATTAATCATGTTAATCCCATTAATTAATTCATCAATTAATTAATATATCTCATTCAATTGCATTAACACAATAATCCCCATTAAATAATTCAAAAATTAATTAATTTAACCCATTCAATTTCATTATCACAACAATCACCATTAAATAATTTTCCAATTAATTAATCTAACTCATTCAATTTCATTAACACAAGAATACCCATTAATTAATTGTATACTTAATTAATCTAACTCATTAAATTGAATTAACATAATAATATCCATTACTTAATTCTCTAATTAATTAATATAACTCATTCAATTGCATTAACACAACAATCCTCATTAATTAATTAATTAATTAATATATGTCATTCAATTGAATTAATACAATAATCTCCATTAATTAATTCACTAATTAATTAATATAACTCATTAAATTGAATTAACACAACAATCCCCATTAATTAATTTTCCAATTAATTAATCTATGTCATTCAATTTCATTAACATAGCAATCCCAATTAATTAATTCGTTAATTAATTAATCTATGTCATTTAATTACATTAACACAACAATACCCATTAATTAATTATCTAATTAACTCATCACATTACTCACATTAATTAATTCATCAATTAAATAATCCCATTAATACCATTATTTAATTAAACAATTAAATAACTACTTTACTTCCATTAATTAATTCATCAATTAATTAATCACATTATTTAATTCAACAATTAAATAATCGCATTACTTACATTAATTAATTTATCAATTAATTAATCCCATTAATCCCCATTATTTAATTCAATAATTAAATAATCACATTACTTCTATTAATTAATTAATCCCATTAATTAATTCATCAAGTAAACAATCACTTTAATTCCATTAATTAATTTATCAATTAATTAATCCCATTAATCCCCTTTATTTAATTAAACAATTAAATAATCACATAACTTCCATTAATTAATTAATCAATTAATTAATCCCATTATTTAATTCAAAAATTAAATAATCCCATTACTTCCATTAATTAATTCATCAATTAATTACTCTAACTCAATCAATTAAATAACCCCATAATTAATTCCTCAATTAATTATTCCAAGTCATTCAATTCAATATTTCCAAATCCTAATTCAATATTTCATAATTAATTTAATTAATTAATTAACCAATTCAATAATCCCAACTCCCTCATAATTAATTCATCAATTAATTATTCATAATCTATAATCCTAACTTCTTCAATTTGAACATTTCCCTTAATTAGTTAATTCACCAAATTAATTAATTCGACCAAGAATGAAAATTCTAAACATCTATTAGAAATTATACAATTACATACACATAATTTCAATTAAGGATTTGGGATTTTAATTATAGACCACCTACCTCAATTCATCGACGAATAACCGTCTAATGGAAATCCCAAAAAATTAAGCAGCACAACGATATAAAATGAGATCCGAATATTAAAACCCTAAATCAAGATTAAAGAAATCCAGATCTTATAAATATATATCTAGATATATAATTGTAAATATATATATCACCAAATATATTTAGATCTAAAAAAATAGAGGATTAATTCACTTAAAAAAAGTGAGAATAATGAGAGAAGAACAAGAAAAAAACCGGGATAGGATTCACTTACTGAGAGAGGTGCAAATCATCAACCCAGGATTTTAATAAAAAATAATGGAGGTAATAAAGAACTTTAACTCTTATAGAGATCTCCAAAATCCGTAAAGACCTCCTAGGGTTAAATGGGGTTGGATTAGGATTAATTAGGGGGTCCAGGTAATGAAAAAACTATTTTTCATGTCAACTTAAATATCACACATGGTTTGTTGGGCAGTGACACACGGTTTACCCTAACCATGTTCCCAAAATGTGCACCTCTTTTATAGGGGTGTAAAATTACTCCTAAGAGTGCACATGGTTAGACATACCATGTTACAAACATGAAAATCCCCACTGTCCAGGGTTGTACAGTTTGCTGGGTTGGGGTGAACAATTTTCTCTAACCGTACGCCAACCATGCACTATCCTATTTTCTTAATTTTTCTCTAATTTTCTTCCAAAAACACCCCAAGGTAAAAACCAAATGAAAAGTACTCAACAATAAACAAAATATTACCTTTAAATGAGTTAGATACAACTCTAGAAAAGGTTGGTATCTTACAATATCCCCTCCTTATAATAGCTTGTCATCAAGTTTCACTCCCAAGAATCTCTAAGATTCTGAGTTAAAAAGATTAGGCCACTAAGCCCGCATATCCTCTTCTCCTTCCCAAGTTTTCTCTTGAACCCATCTATATTTCCACAATACATGAACTATCATCACAATCTTTCCCCACAACACTTTCTCACTGTGATCTAATACACGTATCAGATGCTCCTCAAAGGACGCATCGGTCTCAAACTCAACTTTTACGACATACCCAATGTGTTTCCAAATTCATTGTTCCCAACAACCATAAGGGAGCCGTCCAAAATTTGTACTTATAATTTCTATTAAAAACCACCTGAATATGACATATATCCACCACCTACAAGGCCCACTTGTCCTTTCCCCAAGGAATTTAAAAATTATCCTTACAGGTTCCTCATTTATAAACTGTTCATGGAGTACCTCTCACCATCTATCTCCACATATACTTCTTCATAAACACAAAATCTAAGGGGCCCCATATCCAAACAAATTTAATTCAGGTAGCTAGGCATAAATCCAGATCTTTCTCAGTATACCCATGACGATGTCAAGGTAGGGGACCTGATCATCACTAATTAAAAGTAGGCTAATAAGTCATCAGTGAACACTACTGTTTCCGACGCTTTTCGCCAGGGCGCGTGCATCCATCATGTAGAGGAGGACGCACGGCTTGTGGCCCCGTATTCCCACTTTCCAAAGGTGGGAGACATCCGTTCCTTATTCAGGGACGTCTTCTCCTTGATTGAAATTGGGATGATGGGATGTCGGTTCTTCCTTCTGTGGATTCCTCCTCGGAGCTCGTCACCTAGTCCAGGTCTCCCTCATAGATTTAAGACGTAGTTTGTGAATATCGTTCTCGATGCCATATCTTCATGGACACCAGTTAATTACACTACTTCCATCAAGATGTTCCATGGGGTCTTGACATGGTAGCAACCTTCAGTCGGAGTAGACGGTAACATCAGGAATGTCGGGGCATCTCTGGGTGTGTGGATATTGGGGAACCTGTATTCTTCCTCATAAGAGGGCATCTCTAGAGTGAAAAACCCAAGGCATCCCATGTCAAATGCGGGGAATCATATGCCATAGGCATGTCTCTAAGGTTTTCCTTAGCTTCCCATGTTCAACACAGGGTATACCGTGAGTTTAACGTCTTGCGGAGATGGTCACGCCAATGGTGCATCTTATGAGGTTTTCCTCAGCTTCCCATGTTTAACACAGGGTATGCCGCGAGTTTAACATCTTGCGGATACGGTCACTCCAGGGGCGTGTCTTCTGAGGTTTTCCTCAACTTCCTATGTTTAACATAGGGTTTGCTGCGAGTTTAACGTCTTGCGGAGACGGTTACGCCAAGGGCGTGTCTTCTGAGGTTTTCCTCAGCTTCCCATGTTTAACACAGGGTATGTCGTGAGTTTAACGTCTTGCGGAGACGGTTACACCAAGGGAGTGTCTTATGAGGTTTTCCTCAGCTTCCCATGTTTAATATAGGGTATACCGTGAGTTTAACGTCTTGCGGAGATGGTTACGCCAAGGGAGCATCTTTTGAGGTTTCACTCAGCTTCCCATGTTTAACACAGGGTAGGCCGCGATTTTAATGTCTTGCAGAGATGGTTATGCCAAGGGCATGTCATATAAGGTTTTCCTCAGGCATCTCGTTTTTGACACGAGTTAGGCCATGAGTTTAACTTATTGAGGAGACGGTTAAGCCAAGGGCGTGTCTCTGAGGTTTTCCTCATCTTCCCATGTTTAACACAGGGTAGGCCGCGAGTTTAACGTCTTGTGGAGATGGTTTGAGAGTGATCAGAACATCCTATAAAGACGGATCAGATTGGTACATCCCAAAGAGGGAACACCTAAAAGATGAATGGATCAGAACACCCAATGAGGATGGATCCTAGGTGGTGTGCCCCACATAGGGGAGATGTCACACTGTAATGGCTGATCTGAACACCACTGAGGGTGGATCCGAGAGAGTGCACCCCAGAATGGGGAACACCAGGGTGTACCACTGGATGGGATTGAGCCTCATGGAGGTTTCCTACGTACCCTGTGTAGAGGACAGGGATCAAAACCCATGTAGTTCGAAGGGGTGATGATTCGGGGTGTACACAAAGGAAAACGACCCGGAGACATGCTAGGGCCTACGCATGGTTAGCTGCCCAGGTGGCACGAGGAGCAGTGCTGGGATGAATGGCATGATCTCACCAGAATGTGGCGGCCCGGGTAAGAATCAGGATGGGTGATGGATGGATGAATGAAGTGGAGGGGGAATGAAATTGGACCATCGCAAGGGAGACGATGAAGTTGGGCTTGAGCCTCGAAGAGGCTTCCTATGTATCCCCATGGCAGGGAATCAAAGTCTGCGTAGTTCGATGGAATTTGGGCCTTACGCTCTGAGGCAGCCCCTGGTGTCGGTAAACTGACATGAAGGTTGACCTGGGGTCCTGATGGATGATGGGATTGAACCACGTGGAGGCTTCCTATGTATACCCGTGGCAGTGAATCAATGTCCACGTAGTTCAGGATGGAATGGGGCTTATGCAAGGTTACCGCTCGGGTACCGCTATGGAGCAGCAATGGTGGATGGGGCTTACGCAAGGGTGTTTCCCGGGTGTTGCTATGGAGCAGAAATGGTGGTATGGGGCTTACACTCTGATGCGGCCCATGGTGGTATGGGGATTACGCTCTGAGGCAGCCCAAAGTGGTATGGGGATTACGCTCTAAGGTGGCCCATGGTGGTGTGGGGCTTACGCTCTGAGGCGGCCCATGGTGGTCTGAGGATTACGCTCTGAGGCAGCCCAAAGTGGTATGGGGATTACGCTCTAAGGCGGCCCATGGTGGTATGGGGATTACGCTCTGAGGCGGCCCAAGGTGGTATGGGGCTTACGCTATGAGGCGGCCAATGGTGGTATGGGGATTACGCTTTGAGGCGGCCCACAATGTCTTCCTCATGTTTGGCCATGAGGGCATCCCAACTCACTGGTGGGTTGAGGTAATCACCTATGCACTAGCGTACAAGAGGGATAATGCCAAGGGAATTGGAATCGGCCCGAACAAAGGGCGATGAAAAGTGTAAATCACACGCCCGACATTCAGAATGCAATGAGGGTGGTGTGGAGATAGAGGATAACTATTGACCGTGTTCGAAACAAAGTATCCATGTAGCGTTAGCCTAAAATGGGGACAAACAAATGAGGGTCGACTGCTGACCGTGTTCGAAACACAGGACCTGACTAAAAGTGTCACCCAAAGTCTTCTGGGGCATTGGCCCAACATGGAAGGCGGACCATGGGTCAATCACCCATACTATTACAGCAGGCAAACCACAGGTCAATCATCCATACTGTTACAGCAGGTGGACCGTAGGTCAATCATCCGTACTATTACAGTAGGCGGACTGTAGGTCAATCATCCGTACTGTTACAGCAGGCGGACCATAGGTCATTCACCCATACCATTAGGGGGTCCCTTCAGACATGTAAGTGGATGTAGATCCGAATGAAGGACATTCAAAGCGTGAGGTGGAGTGATGGAATGTTTGAACGGATTCCAGCACTCTTGATATTACGCCACTATAATAATGGAATTAGGCATCTTATGCTTGGAGCATAAGGCATCTCTTATTCGGAACAAGAGGCATCCTATGTTTGGAACATAGAGATTACTACAGTTTAAAGTCATGTAGATATGACTATTGCCATAAGGCGCCTAGAACAACTGATGTTGGGTCTTACGCAAGGGATACCCTTTCTGTTTCAACCTGGCATAGGAGCCAAGTGATTGGTTTTGGAGGAGTTTCTTGAGGAATTGTTCGACTCAAGGTACTCGAGGAATTGATGACAAGAATCTCAACTCACGACATAGGAAACGAACCAAGAAGAATACATCAACTCAAGGTGTTTCATGGTGTGCGGAGGAGTATCTCAAATCATGGTATTCCTCATGTGGGAGGTGGGTGCGCACAAGGGCGCAATGGAAAACCCCGACATCCCATCCCGAAAAGTTTGCGGTGCGACTCTCTATTTTTCATGGGGGTCAGTGGGTGCAGCCCCTGTGGTATGGACCATCGGGTGAATGCTTGAACACTATTGTGCGTAAATAGGGAAGGCATGCACGAAATTAGGGATGTTTCATGGAAAACACTGGGTCGGCGTGCAAATAGGGGACCTGGGCATGAAAAAGTTGCGGTGGGCGTGCAATACCTGAGCCGGGTGCACAATACCGGCGCCGGGCGCGCAATAGGAGGCAGCACACACAAAAGGGAAGGAATTGCGGGCAATAGGGATGCCTTGTGCACAAAAGGAGTGGTGTGCGCAATAGGGAAGGCTTGCGCGTAATAGGACCAGTGCTACACAGGCGCACGAAAAATCGGGCTCAGCGGCACCGTTGCGCGCAAAAATTGTGTCTTGCGCGGAAAACGGGGTAGGTTGGCCCTTTTCCGCGCAAAAATAATGTTTTGCGTGGAAGAGGGGGGTTTTCCACGCAGACGTGGAAAATACGGACTTATGCGCATCAGAGCGGAGGCCGACCTCCGAGGCCCCCCCGGAAGAATGGGGTGCCCTTGTATTTATAGATGGAAACCCAAGCGTCGGTGCGCGTAAAATTCCATGCATGCAAAAGTTGCGGCGGGCGCACAATACCAGAGACGGGCACGCAATACCGGAGCCGGGAGCGTAATATTCCGCGCGCGCAAATGGTTTTCCGCGGAGAACTCCCTTTTTATGTGAAAATCCATACTTCACCCAAAAACCATCATGGATGGCCATTCCAGGCAGCCTGACTTTAAACATCCATAACTCCTGATCCGTAACTCCATTTGGGCTCCACGACCAGTCAAATCGAAGCTTGCGAAACGTGATATGCTCCAGGATCATTTATAGAAACGTTTGGAAAATTTTGTGGATGCGTTTTACGGGGTCAACAACCACCAAAAATCCTCTATCACCGATGTTACCTACCATTGTGAAAAAAACTTAATCTATTATAATTATCAGGATTCCCTTCCCACTTACATCTTACCATATGATCCCAAACCAGATGGTCCCTCACACAACCTACAACTGAGTTCTCAAACTAGAGAGTTCTCACTACCCATACCACCCTTATAAAGGTCCAAATAAGCAACACAAACAATTCTAATTTCACAACATTAACTTAGTTAAAAAGAAGGATTTTTACAAAACCATATAATTCTTCCCCCCTTTTCCCTCCACATGGTTAAAACTGAGGCACTATCTCTACCCTTAACCATCATACATGTATATCATTGTTAACAAAGTGTAAGCATGTTCTCAATTAAATTTTCTCATTAGACACCCATTTATTCACATCTTGCATCATTTTACAATTTTTATCAATTCATTTTTGGAACCATTTTCATTTTAATTACATAAGAAAGAAAAAAGAGTTCAATTTCACCAACTTACCCATGACCCATTTTCCCTTGCATGCCTAAAATGATGCATGTCACAATAACCCTAAGTGTCTATAATGATGCATGAAAACTCAACTCTCATGCTATACTAGGCCACGAGTCAAATCTAAAAAAATTTCAACATCAATAATCAAATCACACAACAAGTACATCACCCAAGGTGAAATAATATTCAACAGTAATAGAAAAGAACAATAACAACAATCCCATCCCAAGTACTTGGGTTCTCCCCTGTACTTGGGGTAGCTACTTCCATGCATGAGCTCATAACCAAGGCATGGATCTTCTTAGTCTCATATATTCCTTTCCTAAATAGTAAGATAAAAGAAAAAGAAAAGAAAACTGGTCTTTGATACCACTTCGTAACATCACGGATCGGGTACCGCATACCGATTCCCTGAACCAATTCGCTACATGACCTCAAGAATGCCTACCCATATGCTAGAGGCTTCCGACTAGTAGATAGAGTCTTATATCATCCACAGGGAGAATATAATCTCCTTTTTTTCTTTTTAGAGTAATACACCAGTAGAAATAAATAATAATAATCAATTGAATAACCAAGTGATATAACATAGCTAGAAAAGTACTAGTATCAAAAAGGACTGAAACTATAAATACAATATCAAAACTTAATAGTAGATATTCCATGTGAATGTATGTGCCAAGTTTCAAAATGAAAACTCAAAATTAAGACATTGAAAACTCCCAAACAGGTCCCAAACCACATTCAGTTACCTCATCCATGATCCATCCCAAATTAGTCATCTAACACAGGGTCCTTGCTCTTAACTTATCATGTAATCATGTAATATATTCAGGTACTGATCAAGAATACTGAGTAGGGTGTGATTACAACTTAGTAGGCCACCACCAACCGCGTCTAAAAAAATACTCAGTCAAATAATAGTGTATACAATTGTATAAATAAATAATTATAAGCCATAAGTACATATTTACCACATTATCAATTAATCTTTATTTGAACACATAAACCTATAGGTTCTAATAGACACCTGTACCTCAATTCCTGCTTCAGCTCATACTAGAGCATAAAGAATTACTAGGTGATATCATATCTAAATACTTTCTTTAGCTCATGTTGGAGCCCGAAGTATTCCTAGGTGATATCATATCTCAATACCTACTTCAGTTCACACTGGAGCCCGAAGTATACCAAAGTGAGGTCATATATTGGAATTCCATCACTACCATTCATTAATTCATAATTGAATTCCCATGTTACCATTCATACTTCACACAATAAAATTGACTATGTTCCAATTATTTAATTCATACTTGAATGCCCGTGATACCATTCATACTTCACACAATACAATTACCATGTTCCTATTCTTAACACACATTATAATGACCATGTTTCCATTCTTAACACACAATAGAATGATCATGTTACCATTATTTATTTCACAACTGAAATACCATATTACCATTCATAACTTCACAATTGAATGACCATGTTACCATTCATCAATAAATAATTAATTCAACAATTAATTATCCACATAATTTCTATTACTAATTCAACAATTAGTTAAACAAAATGTTCAATTTGTTAACTTAATAATTAACTAATCACATTAATAATATTAATTAATCCAAAAATTAATTAATCACAAAAATTTCTCTAGTGAATTCAATAATTAACTAATCAAATAAATAACATTAATTAATTGAAAAATTAATTAGTCACATTAAATACATTAATTAATTCAAAAATTAATTAATCACTATAATTCCTCTAGTTAATTCAATAATTAAATAATCACAACAATAAAATTAATTAATTTTAAAATTAATTAATCACATCAAGTGCATTAATTAATTCAAAAATTAATTAATCACTTTGATTCCTCTAGTTAATTCAATAGTTAACTAATCATATCAATAATATTAATTAATTTAACAATTAATTAATCACATCAAATGCATTAATTAATTCAATAATTAATTAATCACTTAAATTCCTCTAGTTAATTCAACAATTAACTAAACACATAAATAATATTAATTAATTTAAAAATTAATAATCACATATAATACATTAATTAATTCAAAAATTAATTAATCATTCAATTCTATTAGTCAATTAAACAATTAACTAATCACACCAATTTCATTACTAATTCAAAAATTAGTTTATCACATAAATACCCTTAATTAATTCCCCAATTAATTAATCACAAAATCCCATTAATTAATTCTTCAATTAATTAATATAACTCATTAAGTTTCATTAATACAAAAATCCGCATTAATTAATTCACCAATAAATTAATCTAACTCATTCAATTGCATTAACAAAACAATCCCCATTAATTAATTCACCAGTTAATTAATCTAACTCATTCAATTGTATTAACACAAAAATACCCATTAATTAATTCACCGATTAATTAATCTAACTCATTAAATTTCATTAACACAACAATCCCCATCAATTAATTCTCCAATTATTTAATCTAAATCATTCATTACATTAACACAACAATCCCTATTAATTAATTAGAAAATTAATTAATATATGTCATTCAATTACATTCACATAATAATCCCAATTAATTAATTCTCCAATTAATTAATCTAACTCATTCAATTGGATTAACACAATAATCCCCATTAATTAATTCACCAATTAATTAATCTATGTCATTCAATTTCATTAACACAACAATACCCATTAATTAATTCTCAAATTAATAAATCAATGTCATTCAATTGTATTAACACAAAAATCCCCATTAATTAATTCATCAATTAAAAAATCACATTACTCACATTATTTAATTCGCCAATTAATTAATCCCATAAATACTATTATTACTTCAATATTTAAATAACCACTTTACTTCTATTAATTAATTCATCAATTAATTAATCCCATTATTTAATTCAAGAATTAAATAATCACATTTATTCCTTTAATCCCCATTATTTAATTAAACAATTAAATAATCACATTACTTCCATTAATTAATCAATAAATTAATTAATCCCATTATTTAATTCAATAGTTAAATAATCACTTTTCTTCCATTAATTAATTTATCAATTAATTGACCTAATTAATCCCCATTATTTAATTCAACAATTAAATAATCAAATTACTTAAAATAATTAATTCATCAATTAATTAATCCCATTATTTAATACAACAATTAAATAATCACACTTCTTTCATTAATTAATTGATAAATTAATTATTCCAACTCAATAAATTCAATAACCCCATAATTAATTCCTAAATTAATTATTCCAACTCATTCAATTCAATATCCCTAAATCCCAATTCAATATTTCATAATTAATTTAATCAATTATCTAATCCAATAATCCCAACTCAATCATAATTAATTCAACATTTAATTATTCATAATCTATAATCCCAACATCCATAATTTGAACATTTCCCTTAATTAATTAATTCACCAAATTAATTAATTTGATCAAGAACAACTTTGCTAAACATCTAATAAAAATTCTACAATTACATACACATAATTGAAATTAAAACTTTTCAATTTTAATTATATACCACCTACCTCAATTCATCGATGAATAATCACCCAATAGAAATCCAAAAAAATTGAGTAGCATAACGACACAAAATGAGATCTAAATCTTAAAACACTAAATCAAGATTAAATAAATCAAGATCTTATAAATATAGATCTATATATACAACTGTCGATCTGGATCTCACAAAATATATATAAATCTAAATTAATAGAGGATTACTTTACTAAATTAAAGTAAGAATAATGGGAGAATAATGGGAAAAGAATGAGAAAAGAACTGGGATAAGATTCAATTACTCGGAGAGGTGCAAATCTTTAATCCAGGCTTTGAATCATGAATAATGAAGGTCAAAAATGCCTAAAATTCATCCAGAGAGATCTAAAATATTGAAATACCTCCTAGGTTTGAGTGGGGGTTTAATTGGGATTATTTAAAGGATTTGGGTAATTTAAAAACTAATTTTCATGTCAAATTAAATCTCAGCATGGTTTTCTAGGTAGAGGCACACAATTTCCCTTAAAAGTGTGATTAATCATGTTCCTATTTTATAGGGGTGAAAAATTAATCCTAATAGGGTGCACGGTTAGATATACCATGTTCCAACTGTAAAAATTCCCACTATCCAGGGTTGTACAGTTTGCTGGGCTGGGGAGCACGGTTTTCCCTAACCTTGTGCTAACCATGCACTGCCCTATTTCCTTTATTTTTTTTTTCAAAATTTCACCCAAACACACCCCAAGTTAAAAACCAAATTAAAAGTACTCAACACTAAAAAAAATATTAACTATAAATGAGCTCGATCCAACTCTGGAAAAGGCCAGGATCTTAGAAAAATGACATGAAAGTTGATATAAATGGGGTAGATATAAATAAAGAATAATGAGAAATGGGGTTTCACATATTGAAATATCATTTATTATGGGTATTAAAAAAAATTAAAAGGGAGATTTTATTGAGACCATTTTGTGAGTTTTTTTTTTGTTGTCAATGAATATTTAAGGTTGATTTCAGTATAATTAATTAATAATATCTTGGAAGTAAGTTTGAGATCCCAAGAAAAAAAGAGATGTTGGTTTAAATTAAGTTGAACATATTTCCTTGAAATTTGTTAAATATTCATTTATTACTAAAGTAAAAATTGTTTAAATATGAGAAGTTACACATATAAATTATAATAATGAATATTATATATATATATGATGATCTCATTAGTTATGTTCTATCCAAATTCATTTGGTGTAAAAAATATGGATGAGGTTTGATAAATAGAAGTGACGGCTTGAAGATGGAAGATATTCTATGATACTTAAATTGTTATTCTATGATATTTTGTGAATATATTTGAAGAGTTTTCAAAAAAAAAAAATTCATGCCCATACCAAAAATTCCACCCAAGTTTCCAAGGGAATCATAAGACACCCTAGCCAAGATTAAGGGTGGAAAACATCAATGAGTGGCCATGAAGATCATGTACATGATGAATAGTTTAGGTTTAACCTTGACACAATTCAACACAAAATCATTATTCTAGAAGATCACGTGGTTCTTAGCCTATACTTTGCGAATCACTATGGCACACCTCTAGAAAGCATCGAATCTAGTAAAAATTTCATCAAGTTTTGGAAGAGTCATTGCAATATATAATGGAGCTTCATTCTAAGGATTAAATCAATATAGAACTAGGTAAAATGGGGTAATTTTCATTATTAAAAATGTGTATAATTAATAAAATATGAGTTCATATTTTAGAGAACTTGGAGTATCATAGAAACGGGAAGCACAATTCCATGGTGTATCCATATTGGATGTTTTGGACTACATGGTCTTAAAAATATTCCCTATTTGTGTCATGGTCAAATAGAATCTATGTTGTGGTGTTTATAATCACATCAATATGGAAAGTATGTACAATTAAATGTGGAGTAATACGATATAGTGAATGGCCAATGGGAATTTACATCGAGAGTTTTCTCTACCGGAAATGACTATATTGAATATTCCATGGAGTATTTGATCAATAACAGAGGAAAATGGATGACAATTATGAAATAATATACTTCAAACCATATATAAACCCACAATTTGATGAATATTTCCCTATTTTAAACATTTAATGGACACCATGTTGTGGTTTTCCATTGGTTGGTGTATTGAGATTTCCTTAAAGTGGTTCGTGGTTTAATAGAAGGAGTAATATACCATTTCATGATCCATGGAATGATATTAAATATAAAAATTCTTAATTAATTGTTCTCTAATGATATACACATCACAATACTACTTATCATGATTCTAGAAAATAGGAAATAAGAAGAATTTTAGTGGAGTATGGGATAAAATTTAGAAAAGTGATGTTTCTTATGAATTTGAAGTGATTTTCATATGACTTCTAATTTCATATTAATTCAAGTAATTTTTATACAACTTATAAATTATTATTATTATTAAATTAGTTTATGAAAATTTTAGTGATATTTAATGAAAAAAAATATCATGAGCAGTATATCATGTTACGAAAGAAGAAGATATTGCGGGTTACTTTATGCCAAAAAGGATGCCATGATTACAATAGGTTTATGTATATAGTTTAATTGCATATTTATTTCATGGATATAAGTAGGAGATTAAGTATTTATATAATAAAGAAAAAATATATGACAATCACTACATATTCCATACAGTTAAAAACTGTAGATCTGTTTATGTGGGTGTTTTAAAATATGAGTCTCGAAGGTAATTAAAGATAGATATTTCAGGTGTCTTAAAAATATTTAAATATATGGAGATTACAATTAAATAATTCACATGTTATTTTGAAAATAATCAAGTAATATAGAATGAGATGATCATGAATAATAATTGACATTGTTGCATTTTTTTTGAATATATATTTTTCATGTTTTTGAAGAAAAATGTAGAGAGGATAACTGATATCATTCAATATAGAAAAACCCATTTTAGCATAAAATAAATAAGACTAGATAAAATTTATAGCTTAAATAATCACTTTGTATCGAAGAAAAAAAATAGGGATATCTGGTGATGTTTGTTTTTCACCGAAGAAGAGGAAGAATAATAATATGAGTTAGATGTGAAGTTCACAAAAAGAAGAAGATTTTTGTGTAGCCCAGTTCACATTGAAGAGGAGTCTTACACTTGTGAAAGATAATAAGTAGAAAAAACATATATCTATGTTGTTTTTAAGATAAGTGGTTGTGTTTATTTTTGTGTATACAAAAGAAGAAGGAGCAACCATCACTAGCTAGTATGCAAGTAAGAGAAGAAGTAAATGATATAGGAAACACATGAATTTTTTTTGGAGTTATAATTAGTGATAGAATATTCAGCCATTACCCTAATACTATCATAATAAAAGTGTGGGATGCACCTATGTTTGGGATAACACTATATGGGGGATGCACACTCATACTCTATTAGAAGACTATGGTGTAAAGATACATGTTAAATCTAGTGTGTCATGTGATCATGAAAGAATATAGATCACACCAAGAATTATCATTCTCTTATTAAGAGGTGAAACTTATAAATCAATTCATTTGTATGTTTTTCATACAATAATAAAGGTGAGAAGAGATAAAAAGAGAACCAAATTCCACTTAACTAGTGAAAAAGGTAAAAAATAGAGATTAAAAAGACTGAAATTCTCCAATACTGATTCACCCCTCTCAATGCTGATTTCATCCCTAACCGGTCCCCCAAAACATGCACCTATATTTACTATATTTTCTAGGGACACTATTGGTGGAGGCCTATTGAGTTGTATTCATACCACACTTGGGTTCCCTAGTACTTTAATAGACTTCATGTTTTGTGACCTAAGTATGGGAAAGGGGATTACAATTTAAGATAATTGATCTAGTAGAGCTTGGTGAGAGTCAGGGGACAGGTTTGAGTTAGGAATCAGGTCCAATTATTGATCCATCCATTTAATTTTATTTATTTTGGACTGCTTTACATATGATCTATCATGAAATATCCTTATTTCACTTATATTAATTGTATAACTTGCACAACTATTCATATTGATATAAAATGTGTTGATATTTATTTTTGACTAGAATTTTGTTGTGATATATGTTGTTTATGCTAATATTAACTTATGTTGGTTATTTTTTTGTTTCTTCTATTATATTTATGTTTATCTGTACCTGAGTGTATAGTCCCCCTATTTGTTATATGTCAACCCTTTCCACCAATCGATAACCTCTATTATACATGGAGAAACAATTTAGGTATATAGAACAAGGTTCAATCATGATAGAGGTGAACTGGACTAAGGGCACTACAAATTTATATCATAGCCTTTTTTTTATTTTATCTTTCCATTTGGGATATAGAATAATAATTATTTTACTTTTTTTGTGCTTAGTATAGATCTTCTTCCTAGTAGTAGCTAAGACACATGTGAGGGAAGTCCAAGTCACTAAGGATGAGACTATTATTTCTATTTTTCATTTTTCAGGTTGGGTTACCTTTCTAAATATGATGAGTTTTTATATTGATTTAAGATTTATCTATTTTTAATATTATCCCATGGTGGTAAGGGGTGTGATTTAATGAATAATGTTTATTGAATAATCCTTACATGAAATTTTTATGCTTTCCCATGATTTATATGCTGGTTACGACACATAGTTGAGTGACTTAAAGTGTTTACAATAACTTATATTGATTTTACCTATATAACTTCTTAGAAACACTCTACTTGATTAGCCCATTATTTCTAATTATTATTATGATATGATATGACTATTATGTGACCCTTTATCAGATTTTACTAGAATCAAGAGGGTAGGTTAATCTAGACTCAATCCTAGTTTTTTGAAACCCTTATATCATAGAGTGTGTGTTCAGGTTAGAGTAGTATATTCCTATTATTTATTAATCTAAATTGTGATATTATACAGATGATAAAAATGTGTTATATGGTGTTTTATTTGAATTTTAGAGACATGAAAGCATGAATAACTATAATTGTGGGATAGGAGGGCATATATGAACATGCCCCGCTGATAGTAGAGTTAAATCTACATATTGTGCATGTTCATTCTATTGATTAACAACTTAGAGAAATCCTGCTTAAAATCTTACAGTCTATGATATAGGGGGTGCCAAGGGTTAGGAAAACCATGACATACATTACTTGTGAGTTCTTGTTAAAAAATAAATATCTCTTTTCTAATGATTATGGGTTATAGGATACCAAAGTTTGGATGAAATCCATATAGGCTATTTTTATCATCTTGAGACACCTCCCAATCACTATTTTTGATCATCTCCAGACACCTCCTAGTATACAGGTGAATATGATGGGTTTATAATGATTTATTAACATTTAATAAATGCAACATAAATAAAAATTAACTATCAATCCAAAGATCTACCATATATGTAAATTGAAACCTTTCTATATAAAAAATGATGTACTCATGTGTACCTTACACCATTGAAACCTCTACTTCTTCCTTCTATCAACAATTTTTGGTGAAGTTCCCTTAGAGTCATCCAAATAACTCCCTAATCTATGGTGTATCCATGGGATGATGTGAATCACCCGTCGTATGGGTGGGATTGTTCTAAAGACCCATGAAATGCTAGTGCCTCTCAAAGGAAAGGGTTAAGAAGAGAGATCTTCCAATAATGGATGAGTTATTTGACCAAGGCTTGAGAAATATCACATAATCACCATCTCATAGTGATTTAAACCTTTTATAATCCTTTTCAATCCCTCATTCATTTACTCATACATTAATAGTGTATGAGCAATTGACATGTTATTATAACATTTGTAACCACTTGGCCATTCCAATAGTCCCAATGAATCATCTTATGAAATGTTTAATAATTGATAGATTACATGGGAATGATTTAGATGTTAAAATATTAACATTAAGACTCAATTTAATCTTATGATGTTAGAGTGAATCATACCATATGAGTTTATTGATAATACTATAATACTAGATAGTCGAATCATATATTATGATTAGTTAAGGCATTGACATGAAATCTATATTTCATACCATTTGATATCCCCAAATCATATAATATGATATAACCTAAACACATCATACATGTTTAAGGGTTTTGGGTATATATCCTTTAACCTCCCACTTGAACTAAATCCACATAGTTTTTTTGTTATTTCAGAATATATTTTATCATATATAATAACTTATGAAAACCATATCAAAAACTACTTTATGAATATTTTAAAAATTCTTTTATATAGTTATAATAAATTTTACCACAAACTAAATCATATGAAATGCCTTGTTAATTCTTATCCAAAACTCCTTTTAGATAAAATCTAAAATAATTTTAGATTATATATTTAAGTATAACTCAATACCCATTTAGTTAACCAAAAAGTATAACACCATGGGACTTTTTAGCATTGATAAAAATTATGAATTATCAAATTAATAAATTTAAGAAAATATTAGCCTCTATAAAAGCATCAATGATCATCAAGTTATAAAGGGATCTGACATGATCTCTATCAAACACATGTATCTCTATACCCATGTCCACCAGTTTCATCATATGAAATCATGAATTTTCATATAATCTCTTTGTATAAGTAATTTAGTGACCATGGTACACAAATTATGTTAATCCCATATATCCTCCTTATAAATTTTTGATTCCATGAGTATAGAATGACCAAGTCAATGAATACATCACATGTTATTCACCTTTATGTATGTTGACATCATATGGCACTCACCTGATAGATAAACACATCATATGTTTTATGTAGGCACAATTATACACTTACTCTTCCTATCTCAATTGAGGGACCATATATCATACTCATTATATAAGATGAAAAATCCTATATTTGTTAAGCTTAAACCAACCACATGATTGATAACATACCAAACCACCCCCTGATTAGATAATCCTCAAGGATTTATTTATAAAAGCATAAAGGTTCAAATTCTAGGTATCTTTCTAACCTCATGTGTGGGGAAATCCAAATATGAACCATGTAACCATAGTATGCCAAATAAATAATGTATGACACTCCATGTGGTATAATTTATAGGTCATTTAGTGCACAAAACGCATTTTGTGCCTCATGATCATATTTTGTATCTTGATACAAGACTCCTACTCACACTAACCTTAAAATTTCATCACAACCTACAATAATCCATAATAAACATTGGTAAGGGATAAATAAAATTCATAATTTTTACCAACATAATCTTTTATTTGTTAAATTTGAACTCCACTAAGTCCAAACATACTTCCATTAGACTCTTGGACAGTATATTCTTTTTAGAATATCATGTTAATATACATAAACTCATTTTATGTTAAGAAATAAATCTTATTTTCTTTAAGTAGAAATATTTAACAAACAAACCATTGAATCCATATCTTATATAGAATTATATATGTTTGAATCATTTTATAGAAAATAATATTAGTCTATAAAATATTCCACTAATGGTGGTGGGCCCAAATCTATCATATTTTAACAAAAATTTGGATAAACACTTTTATCCTAGATAAAATAATTTTTATCATAATTTTATTTTAAACCATGTTATAGAATCTAAATAATCATAAACCATGTGTATTAAAACCATCATCTCATATTGTTCAAACAAAAAATTTTCAAGAAAAAAATTCTCTTATCATATAAGAGAAATAATATTAAAATATATATCATTTATTTAGATCAATATAAGCTTGAAATATTATTTTTCATTTGATTCTATTATTTAAAAACCCTTTGATTTATCAATCTAATAAAAAATAAAAGTGATTTCAATTAATTCATTGATTTTAAATTCATATGTATTTACAACACTTGTAAGACATACAATCAATATCATATACCATTTCAAAATTTAAGAATTGATTTCTATAACACTGATACTTAACACAGACTCTCCATAGAGGACCTGAGACTCCTTTAAGTATCCAGGTTTATTCCATAACATGGAAACATAAACCTCTCTTCCTGATTTTACCTTTATGATTCAATGTACTTGATTGAAAATTTTGAAGAAACATTTTTATACTTTCTAACTAGATTTTTCTACTTTCAGTTTGGACTTTTACCCACTTGTATTATCAATATAATACTATAACTTAGAAATAAAAAGTTTTAGTTTATAAATCCTTAAAAAATTTAAAAAATAGGGTAAAATTTTCATAAAATCATTCTCACTATCAAAATATTTCCAATGATGATTTTATAATGAATTCCAAAACTAGAACACTCTTTAATGAAACCTCCAACATCTCCATGTCTCAACCAATCATATTATGAGTGTAATCTAAATTTTCTTATGTTATCATGAATCAAATGATTTTGAAACCTTGAGTGAATCATTACATAATTATTATAAGAATATATATTTAAATTTTGAATAATTTCAATAGTTTATTACTCAAGAAAGTATTGATCCAATACATAGAATTTTCCTTAAGAAATATTCCTAAGTTTCTATACCAATCTATGGAGTTTTATAAATTACAATTCCTATTTCTCTATAATTGGCCATATGATAAAATTGAATGATGATGATTATAATTTATGTATAATATAATTTTTTTTTTCAGATGAGCATCATGTTTTACAATAATTTATTAAGGTATCTTATTAAATGTTCCCCCACTAAAATAATGTTCACTTTTAAAAATATAACATATACATTAATGGGACAAGATCAATATTTCTCTAAGAAATAAACCCAGTTTGGTGTGAAACTCATCACTTTATCCATTTAAGTAAACACTTATGTCATTTATATCATAGACGACTCTTGGAAGGTTTAGTAAACAATTATTTGTCTAATCTATCATATGGATAAAATCAACACCATCCCTCTAGATTCCAAACACTTAGGATTTCCTAGATAAGATAAATGAAAGAAAATTCAAAAAATGAGGCACTTGACTCTTAGATTAACCTCATTACTTTATTTTATTACATAATATAATCTAGTGGAACCCTAATTTACAAGAACCTACCTATTTTAATTATCGATGTCTTAACAACTATTCACTTTAGAAAAAATATAACACTTATTATTTTTTAAAGGGTATTTAATATCACCATATTATCTTATTTTGTTCCTTTAATATGTATGAATTCTTTTAATTGTTTAATTTTGAATCCAATTACTTCCACCAAATTAATATATTCAAATAATATTTCTATGTAACTCTTTACACAACTCATAACTTTTGGTACTGAACCAAATTAAAAATCAAATATATTCGTTCTTATCCAAATAAATCCCATGAATAAAGTATATAAAACCATTTCATATGAATGTTTAGAATCATATGAAACCAACAATCCCTATAAGAGTAATCTTGTAGAGATAGATATACAACCCCCACTTTTATAAATAAGGCATAATACTTTAGACTAGTTAATATCTTACCCTTAACTAAAGTACATAACTATATTAAAACTTTTTTAACTTAATGTAATTATCCTTTATTGATTCATTTTTAGGAGTAGGAGGTGTTTTGAGAGCATTTCAGGGGTTCAAGACATGGATTTGGGGCTATAACATGATTTTATAGCACCACGAGCTAGACAGTGGACACAACCAGAACCCAGGTTCTAGACCAAACCATTGGCTAGATGGTGTACTCATGGGAACAAATTTAATTAGGGGAAACCTGGTAATTTCACCAGGGATTCCCCCTCTCCTTCTTACTCAGTGTTTTATCCATTTTTGTCCATTGTCTCCCCTCCTATGCCCTCATGTACTACATTAAAGGCCATGATGGATCTCTATCATCCTTGATCCATTTTATATACTATTGGGTGCAATCAATATCCTAGGGTAATTATAGATTTTCTCTACCTTTTATTATTTATATCTTCCACTTTCATAATCTCTCTTGGCTGTTATATCTAATATTCCATATTTCTAGTGTGTTTGTCTGGTTTCTTGTTTTCTTCCAATTTAGGTTGAATCAAAGAATGACAATGGATGAGTGGAATCTCCTAAGAATGAGGTGGGTGGTACCTAAGACAAAACCACATTATTTCTATATTTTGAAAGTGATTCAATTATGAAACCATGCCGATCTTTTTGTGAGTTGATCTAATCTTTAAATTAAATGTTTCTTGAATATTTCTTTATTTTGACACATCTTTTAACATGCGTTGAACAATGAGAAAGGATAACTCAAAGTGGAATGATTTAATGGTGGAATTAATCTTAAAGTTTATTATTGTCATTAAATTCCTAATTATTTTTAAGTGGTTATAAAGGGATTTGTAAAAAATCTATGATTGTGAAATGGGTTCAAAATCATCGATAACAGTAAATAGAATTAGCCTTAAAATTAGATCTAATGTAATGGTAACTATGATATTGTGATGTGTTGACTTGTTTAGTGAAACAATATTAATTAAATAAAATGAAAATATCTAATTTATAAAATTAATTTGAATAATCTAAATGATAAATGAGGTTTATGTAATTTAATAATTTCCTTGGTAATATGATGAAGCTTTTATAAAATGAGAATTTGGATTATATAATAAAATGGAATTCAACAATGATAATTGATATGGTTTTTGGTAAATTTAACCGGTAAACGTACATATGAGAAGTAAATGATACGGTGTGACTAGATCCCTTATGAATTAAGGTAATGTTGTTTTGGAATCATGGTGTAGAATTTTGAAATATTCCTTTACATATATAATGTTTTATTTTGAGATGGAAAGAAGTGTTTTCTTGGTAACTAATTAATGGGTTTATTTTGATATAATTATGGGTATAATTCCTTGGGTGTCATCTTTTAGATTCAGATATGGTTATGAAATGGGTGGAATCCCTTGATTAATCTTGGATTCCATTAGGGGACTCTATTTAATTCCATGGGATGATGTGTCCTTGGATTCTAGGATTTCTAGAGATAAGGTATGGCATGAGATACCTAATATTCCTTACTAATTACTCACTGTGAGAGCCATGGAGAAACCCCTACTTGTATTTGGGGAATTCTTAGATGTTTAATGCCATATATGAATGTCATGGATTCCCTTGAGGTACCATTTTTAACGTCATGAGATGATCTCCCCATAATTATTTTGATTATATAGAACAAAATGCCTTGGGAGTGTTCTAGGATTATGGTCAACACTATTACTCTAAATTACATTGGAACATGGTTTTATATATATTTAATTTAGATAATTATAAGGTTACATTACTTGGATTCACTTGGTTTATACAGAGGTGAATTCTATGGATGATTTCTATGGATTTTTTATGACACTATGAGAAGGGAATTTCTAGTTGATCCCCTATGTTTTCCCTTATATTTTCATGGACATGGTTTCCTTGGTTATGGGATTTAGAACCGACATGAGTTATGCGATCCATCATCATGATCATAGATACACTAGCACTAGCCAAATCAGGTAGGTTCGACCATAGGTGATAATGAAAAGCTTGGGTTTGGAGGTTTATTTATTTATTTATTTTGTAGTAAATTAATTTTTTATCACTAGAACTCATGAATAAACTTTTTACATGAAATGGTTGTTTTAGGGATGCTGTTGGTGATGACCTACTGAGTTTTAATCACACCCTGATCTGGCCACCATGTCACTTGTTTATCTGAGTCGAAGAATATTTATATTGGTTGAGGTATGGGAAAGAGCTTGATTTTGTTTATTACTTTAGATTTTCATGATATACTAGAAGTGAGGTATGAATTATGAGATTAGGAAGGACTTAGAACCAACCTGGTTTGGAGTTAGTTTTAGTTTTATTTTTTCCTTTTATTATTCTATGCGTGTGATCCACCCGTGGGGGATCTTTTATAGAATGTATAAAATATTTCTTATCATAGAATTTTGATATTACAGTTATTTTTGGCTCTTGACCTATTTGTATGTGATTGTTATTTGGATTGATTATTACAATTGATTATTTTTTCTTCTACTACTATGAATCAAACCAGAGGGTATAGTCTCCTTAAGTTATCCTTATAGACCCTTTATACTAGTCGGTAGCCTCTAGAATATTGGGATACACACTTAGGGATATGTAGTGACCGTCAGTCTAGTACCAATTAGTGGTCTGGGGAAGTGGGAAATTACAAAATGGTATGAGATCTATTTTATTTTGTCTTACTATTTGGTAATGGTAGATAGGTGAACATGAATGTGTAAGAACTTGGTAATGAGATACTTTCTAGGAGTTATCATCTCATATATAGGGGAAACCCAAGTTTCTAGGTATGTGATTGGTTGTTTTTATAATTTTATTATCACAATTATGATACTTTCAATTTGAGTGACACACATTATTTATGATGTTATGATTTATGGGATTTTTTTCTCTTTTCATGATATTGAAATAGAGGGTGTGTGTTCATGCATCAATCTCAGAACATAGTATTTTTATATCATATGTATTCTCACAGTGATTGATATATTGTCATATATGATTTATGTTAGCATGAATTTTAAATGTCCAATTTATATCTTCCTATTAATTATATTTCTTATTGGTAAAAGGGGTTTGGTTATTTAATGTGTCAACAATGTTTTATATAGTTCTCTCCCATATCATACTATGCTGGCATCTTACTTGGACAATTCCCTGGGTTATCCCTTGATAAAAAAGAAAATATAAATTACATGTTAAATGATAGTATTTATTAAATAAGGTTCCATTAAGAAAACTATAAGGTGTTTTACCTCATAGCTTGTGAATGGATATTTAATAAATCTTTTGGAAACTTAAAAACTTGAAAAATATCATATAGATACAAATAATTACTTATAGAAATATATAAATGAGTTGTTAAATGATGTTATTTGTTAAATAGGGTGTCAGTAAGAAACCTATAATGTGTTTTCCTTTATATCTTGTAAATGAAACCCTATTAATCAAGCCTTGTAAATTTGTAAATCTTGATAATTCCTAGAAAGACTAAGTGAAAATCTTGGAATTTAATGATAATAAATCTTATTTAAAATGTGAACTCCATGATTTAAAGAATAATGAAAATCTCATAATAATTATGGAAAGTTTTATTGACCATGGTGACTTAGAGCCCTTATTTATATGTGTGGCTTGACCTATGTATAGGTCATTGGGGGATTATGTGTGTTCTTAGGTTGCTAGATATCTATGATATGATTTAGGGTAAATGTTATGTGGGTGGTGTGACATTATAAAAGTGATTTTGACTGACGCTAATGAGGGTAGTCGGGATAGATAGAGAGCTCAGGATTATAAAAACACTATAATATGTGGTACATCTTGTAGTATGGTGTTATACTTTGATGTATTCTATTTTATTTTGACTTTTCGGTGGGGTTTAGACATGATAGATGTTGTTTGAACCTGTCACAGGTATGAGTGCTATCTTGTGATTGGTGAACCTTATGAGGATTTGTTTAGGGGACAAATGGTAGGACCTAGTGACCCTTAGGAGTGACTCAGGTTTAGTGAGTCAATTCTATGGGAAATGCGAGAGTAACCAGTTATAAGGGTTAGCTTGGTTCTGCGAGTGTCTTAGATTTGAGAAGCATGAGTGAATTCTTACATTAAGTTTTGAGTTTGGGAAGTGTTTTGGGTCATGTAGTTTAGGCATGGAGAAATACCTTAGGGGTGTTGGTGTGATAATGGTAGACCTGGATGGTACATCTATATTGGTCATGGGATTCCTAGTATGTGTTGACACCCTTAAGGGGGTCTGGGAAATGGCAGAAGGGGGATGCCTTGTGTTTTGAGACATGAAGTGTTGTGAGTGCTAAGAAATGCATTGATCCTATTTGGTTCTAAATTCACCTCTAAGAGAATGGTGGGATAATGGGAAGAGTTTTTGGATTTGGAAAAATAATGTTGGGTGGAGAACATGTGTTTGGAATGGACATGATTTCATTTATCTCAAGGAATAGGTGGTATGGTAAAGTATTCATGTTATGTCTGGATGTGATCGAGCAACCATGTTGGTCATGCACAATGCCTGATGAGCTTGTATTAGTGGATGTGAGGAGTAATTGGGTATAAAAAATAGGCATGAATATACCTTATAATGTTATAAATATTGAATTACATGGGGTAATAGTTCTTAGTTACAAGGTTGGAAGTTGAGGGAATGATCATTCGAGTGCCTATCCCTGACAAGGTGGGTGAGACAGGGGTTAGATGCTTATATATTTGGAACAAAACCAATTAGTGGGTGGTCATGTAGTGAAACTTAGAAAAAATTAAGTTCCTAATTTTTAAGAGGAGTATTGAGGGTACTCATGGTTATATAAGGTTGACCTACGTGTGAGTACAGTCAGTGGTTTAGTTGCGTGAGGCTAGTTTTGGTGCAATGTGACTCATGTGATTATGATCTAGGTTACATGATCTGGTGGTGTGAGAATATGAATCATTTTTGATTCAATGGATCAAGTAAGTTCTTAATGGAAAGTGTGCTGGCTATTGAATTACAGATCAGTTAGCACTTATGTACTGGTTAGTGACCGATGACCATGAGAAGGAATTACGGTCATAACTGATTAAGGTCTGAATGGAAAAGGAAAAGACCCACGATTGATATGGGTGACATTAATTTTTATCGGAGTACTATTACATGGTCAATCTAAGAGATTAATCCTAGTTTGGTATTGATAGGATGGTGGGTGTGGCTAAAAAAGAGTGACACGTGTGTGCTGTTGGAAGGACTCGTTGGGGTCAATGCTCAAAGAGTGGTGTAAAGAAAGATATATGGTGGGGATCCCACTATAAGACATTGGAGTTCTTGTCCCTCAATTCAAATTAATTTCAATAAGTAACAAGGATGGTGTTTCATGATTTAGGAATGCGAAATATTTGATGTCAAGAGTGGAACTTGGGTATAAATGAGTTGTCCATGTCTGACTGTTGTGTATGGAGGTAGATGAGATATAGGCCATTGAGATCAGGGTTTTTACCTGGTGAAATGTTGACAAAAAAAATCAATGTCAGGTATTGTCATGTCATTTGTGGGTATATGACCCATGTTATAGAAAGATTGTTGGTTTATGGGATTGGTCTATATATAACCGTGACAACACTAGAAGTTTATGCACTTACAGTTTTGATGTAACTTGGATTCCTTTAGAAATTATAGAGGTTAATATCTATGTGATGTAGGTTAGAGTTTGAGAAATAATTTCAAGATCAGGATGAAAGATGTGATCCAAGAGTTTTCTTGTTTGGTGGTATGCCAATGCTTGTATGGGGGAACAATGAATAGTGGGTGGTCGGTGATTTGAACATTAGGGGTTAGTTTATAAATCGGTGTATTTGGATGATCATGGGACACCTACTATTGTCAAGGAATCATGATATAGTAATTTAACAATGCATAAAAAGTGTTAGATGAGTGTTCTTATGGTTGGTTGGCTGGGAGAGTTTAGACCAACTATTTTTTATGTGATTTGATGTTGTGGGTTTTAAAGCACACCAAGAATGCCCATGGGGATGCAGCAAAAATTGTTAGAGGTTATGTTCAGGGTGTTTCCTTGAGTTTTTTCATGTTTAGGACCACATATAAAATTGTTATTTTATTGGATCCAAGGATTTTATTTGTTGGAAATAGAGTATGGGTTGTGTTTGTTTTCAATCCTCACATGGTGATCAAAGAGTTTGTAAGGAAATGGATCTTATAGTTCAAGCTGAAAAAAATATTGAAGGTGGTTTCATTTCCCACTATTTTCTAAATCTTTGGGGTCCAAAATTTGTATAATGTCTTGAATCATGAAAAGTGGGTTTCCTTGAAGGCCTTATAAAATATGGAAAAGGCATGGTTTTCACGAAGATGGACTTCACAAATGGTGTTTCACGAAGGATCAAGGAACATTGATGGTGATCTACATGACAACAACAAGCATCACAAATGATGAATAATTGGAGCATTGCAAATGATGATGGTGATCTCCATGATTACGAGAATTGGAGTATCATGGTACATGATGGTTTGATGGAAAACTTCATGACAATGTCAAATCACAATAGAGCATCGGGAATGGAGGAGATACATGAAGGAGTTTTTGAATGATAAAAAAATCCACTAAGAGGATGTAGAAAATCATGAAGATCTGAGCTTATAAATATAAGGATTCCCCTCTTCATTTCACATGAATATTTCCAAGGAAAATATGAAATCGCTCTAATTTAATAAAGCCGATGGATCACCATGAAACTGATATTCAATGTAAGCTTGAGCATCACGAAAAGAATTTTTTGAGTCTTAAATGATTCCAATGATTTTTATTAATGATTACTTCATGATGATGGGGTATTTCATGTTGATTTAGTGAGCTTCGTGAAGGAAATTGGTTCTGTGAAGGCAATTATGTTTGCCAAGGGTTGATCTTCATGGAGGATCTTCATGAAAGATAGTTCTAAACATACCTTTTTGAGTGATCATTACTTTTAGAGTTAATCAACTCAGTTTTATGGTGCAAGAATAGTCTCGTTCTAGATAAGGACAAATAATTTAATTCAAATCTATTAAAGCAACCTTTATGTTGATAAACTGAGTTAGAATTATCTCAAATTAGGGAGCAAGGGGGAGTCGACGAAAGTGTTTTGAGGGATGCAATGTGCTATCCCTAAAATCTTATAAAGGCAATATTATTAGAACACAGTGACTGTGTATGAACTATTATATTCCAAAACTAGTAAAGATTAGTTTATTTAGGTACGAATGACACATTTTTGATGTAATCTCCTTAGACTATCCCTTAATGGTGAACCAAGTAAAATTTTTGTGTGATCTTTTTGCATATGGTTGTTTATTTTTTGTACATTCCCTTAAAATAGTTTTATTTGGTTCCTAACAATGTTGGAATAAGATCCATCACTTTTGAAGAAAAATTTTACACCCTGATTCACCCCTCCCCTCGCAGGGTGTTCCAGGGTCCTTCAAGTGGTATCATAGGGTACAAGTTTCTAGTGTTAAATCCGTCCTTATTTTTTGTTATGGAGAACTTAGTAAATCTCAAAAGAGTCCCCATATTTGATAGAATAAACATCTAGATTTGGATGAATAGGATGATATATTATCTAAGATCTATTGGAATGGAAGTACTCTTTTCCACTGCACAAGATATTTAGGAAATTGATGTAACATGACTGTCTATGACTGAAATAGATAGGAAAATTATTGATGTAGATTCCAAAGAAAAAAATTTCCTTATTACAACACTATTTTATCAAATATATCTAAAGGTAATGTGTTTCACCTCAACCACGTATTTGTGGGAAAATCTATAAAATATATATTAAGGTGATAATAAAGTGAAGTAGGCCTAACTTCAAGTGTTTCACAATAGGTTTGATGATATGAAGATGTATCCGGATGAAAATGAAGATACCTTTTTCAATCTAATTACTAAAGTTGTCAGATTAATTTGAGGGCATGGTGAAGAATTTAAATACATTGAAATTGTAAAGAAAATATTGAGAAGTCTTACACCACTTTACAATCCAGAAGTTTTTTCCCTTGAGTAAAGAGATATTTCAAAACTTTCCTTGGATGATCTATTGAGCAGTCTGGTAGCATATGAAATGAGAGCCAAACCAGAGGATTCAAAAAGTCATGTTGGAAAGGAGATGGTATTCAAATCCATGGAAAAACTTGAGATTTCAAGAGATAGTGTTAATGAAGGCAATGAGGAATATGAACTACTTTATCTATTTTCCAAAGAATTCAAGAGAGGAAAATGGATATTTGAAGAAAAAATACCCTTGACATGTTTTCATTGTGATAGAGTTGGGAACATTTCCTCTCAATGCTCAAGGAAGTTAGATGATGAAGAAAGTGAAGAAATAAACTCACAGAAGCCTCAGAAAAGGTATTCTTAAAAGGGGTACTTTAAATCTAGAAAGAAAATACAAATAAAGGGTTTTTTTCTGTAAAGAAGAAGATCATTATAATGTATTTTTTATGGAAGAACCAGAGTTTAAATATGGAACCCAAGAATCTATGATGTCTAAAACTTAAAAGTCAGATCCATAAAAAGATAATCTAGAGATAATCGATTGATTTCTGATGCTGATATCAAGATGAAACTTGAGGATGATCTTAGTGATCTTGAGAATCAAAGAAACAGAAGAAAAAAGTAGAGATCATTTGTGCAAGAGTCTTCCGAATATGTTGATTGATTGGAAGCATAAATTAATCGATTAGAATAATTAGTAAAATAACATTAAACATATTTTGAAAGACCAAAAGATATATTAGAACTTAATCTCAGAATTGAAGAATAGGAAAATTTCATCAATGAACTTACATCCAGGATGGAGTATAATTCCAATATTATTTTGGGACTTTAAGAACAAGTTCTCTTAGGAGTAAACTTGAAAGTGAATTAAACTAAAAAAACAAATAAGAAAATATAGTTTAGAAGATTATAAGATGCTGAGCTGCTGGAGAGATCTAAGAGTAGTTATGAAGGTGTATAGAATGCTTTGAATGATCAAATATCTACATACATAGGAAAAATTGGAATTATTTGTGATGTTGAAACATCAAATGTTAGAAATAAAATAATCCAAAATAAAGGAAAGCTAATAGTTGGACATATAAAAAATTCACCTGAAGTCCAAAAAAATAAAGCCTCAAATCAAACTAATAGGAGAACTAAAAAATATACTTAGGTATCCAAAAATTATTGATAGTAAAACTCTTTTCCTAAGGAAGGGGAAATGAAGAGGAATAGAAGTGAGAATATGTTACCTCTTATGAAATGCCAATTTTTCAGCTATCTGGGTCACACCATGTCATACTATGAAGAGTCAAGTATCTATTTGAATGGGGAAGATCTAGGAAGTTAAAAAAGGAGAATGAATTTATATCATAAATCTTATACAAGAAATAGTTTTTATGGATGTTGTTTTCACTACTATAAATTTGGCCATAAATCTATTTAATATAGGCATAGGAAAGGTGGAAGTGATACCTACAGAACTCAAAGACAAGTCAATACTCGCCAACCATCTGATGTTTCTCTCACAAATAGGTTTTCTCATCTAGAAGAAAAATATGAGTATGATTAATCAATACACATGGAAAATAAAGTGGAAATACCATCTTTATCTTCTACTCAATCAAATATTTCATGGAAGGAAAAGAAGAATGTTGAGAAGTCAAATCTTACAGAAGTCACTCTCAATGATATAAAGAAAAATAGAACCTAGATTATTGATAGTATATGCTCATCCCATATGGTGGGAAATGTAGATTTATTAAATAATGTAAAGAAAATTATTGATGGAATATTAATATTCAGTAATGATGGTTCTTTGAAGATCAAAGGTAGTGGGAGCACATAATTAGCAAGTGAAGAGCTTAAGAAAACAGAAGTACATTATGTTGACGGTTTTTATCGCAATCTCCTGAGTGTGAGTCAACTCTATGAATTAGGAATTATAGAAACTTTCAATAAAAAAGGTTTCACTATAAAATTAAAGACATGGAATTCTCTAATGAATGGTTTCAGAATAATAAAAATTTATATTAGGTTGAAAGTAAAGAGAACATTTGTTATGTGACAGTTAAATAAGAAAACAACTTGTTCCATTTAAGGTTTGGTCACATTAATCAACAAGACATGGAAAAGATATCTAATATGAAGATATTCATGTATCTCCCCAATTTAAAATGTGAATGAAAAAGGACTTGCGATTCTTTCATATGAGGAAAGTCAGCCTGTAGTTCATATCACACAAAGAGGAATTGGGATAATCTTCTTGATCTCATCCATATAGATGTATGTGCTCTGATAAATGTTGGTGGAACATATGGAGAAATGTAATTAATTATTTTCATTGATGATTATCGTAGGATGTCTTGTGTTATGGTTATATATAGGAAGTGGAAAGTGTTTGATTGCATGAAAACATATCCCTAAATAGTAATGAATGATACTGGTCGCACGATCAAAGTTCTATTGTCTGATAATGAAGGGGAATACACATTTATTGAATTTAAAAATTACAAAGAGAAACATGGAATACAACATGAGTTGGCTGTTGTAAGAATCCCATAACAAAATGGAGTTGTTGAGTATAGGAATCTATAGGTGAACAATATGACTAGAACTATGCTGATTGAAAGTTTTATCTCTCACCATTACTAGAAAGAAGAAATTCAAGCTACAATATATACTCAATATAGAATAGAGATTTATATGGGAGAAACCAAGACACCATATGATTTTTGACATATAAGTAAGTCCTATTTGAATTATTTTCATGTTTTCATAAGTAAATGCTTTATTAGAAACAAATAAAGAAATAAAGGTAAGAATTGTGATCAGAAGATGAAGTAATATTCCTTGGTTATCCAATGAAGAGAAAAGCTTACAAATGTTTTAATAATCATCATGGGATAATTATTGAAAGAAATGATGTTAAGATCCTTGGAGATAAGACAAAAAATGCATCAATAATACCTTATACTGATATGATAGAATATAAAGAATATGGTTGACACAAAATAGATACAAATAAAAAAGTGGAGGAAGGCATGAAAAACATTCATAATTTAAAAAATGATGATGATTCAGAAGAAGAATTGGAAGAAGAAACGATGGATGAAGAAAACTCACCTAAACCTAATAGGAGAAACAAAAGAGCTAAAATTGATCAATCTAATATCCTTGGGGGATTGGACAACACCCACATAGACAAGGAGAATGAGGAATAATTTACAGTAGACCTTCCTATTAATTTTGGAACCAACCTCATTTGAAGAACCTATGGAAGATGAATCATGGGTTAAATCTATGAATTAAGAACTCAATAAGATTGATAAGAACCATACATGGGATCTTTTTAATAGAACATAAAACCATAATGTTATTGGAACCAAATGGATCTTCAAAAAAAAATTGATGAACAGAGAAATGTGATAAAAAACAAGGCATGCCTAGTGTGTAAAGTCAATGCACAGATTAATGGAATTGATGTCGAATAAAAATTTTGTCACGACCCATCCTCGGGGCCCGTGCCGTGACTACCCCAAGCCCGCCTTCCATAGGCCAGGGGCTGGCGACTAGCACCAAGGCGTAAATTCCCGATAAACAGGGAAGGCATTGCCTTTATAAGTATCAACCACCACAGAGTCAGCAAGCGGAAAGTAACTACAAAGTGCAGAAAAGTAAAAGGGGGCCGGAATACAAGCCCAACTGAAAGTACAATAGAAAAAGTAAAGAACATCAACCGAAGAAAAGACGGCGGCCTCGTGTCGTCCACTGGAAATCCCACCTGAAGGGTGGGTACAGATGGCCTCCAGGCTCCTCGGGTCCCACGTCCGCTCCGAGCACGTCCCGCCCAGTGGTCCACCTCCAGGTACCGTCCTGCTCCACGCCCCAACCGTGATCAGCGCTGTCCGTCGTCTGCATCCAACACAACAAGGTGCGGGCATAGCCCGTGCAGGGGTGAGTATAAGCTACTCAGTAAGGACCCCGAGACCCCCGAAGGTCTCCCGAAATCCACAAAGGATATAGCATAAAAGAAAGATGCAATCACGAAGTAACATCTGACTCGACTTAGGTATATGACCATACATATACCTAAGTCCCCAATTCTAGCTCTGCTCACGAGCTCAAGAACAACTCAATCCACAAAGGAAAGCAAGACTCAAATCCACAAGGAGAGTAAACAGTAAATCCACAAAGAATAGTTCGACACAATCCACAAAGGAGAGTAACATAAGATTCAGCTCAACCAGGTATACTTTTCCAGATGACGTCAAAGATGATCACTGATCCATCTAAGTCGTCGGACCCACGAAGGATCGATAGGTACTAACCCCCGCAAAAGACCCACACAGGATCGGGCTCACACAGAACCTGTAGGCAGTGGCTCACACAGAACCGGTAGTAAGGACCCACATAGGATCGGGCCCACACAGGACCTGTAGCACTGATCCACGTAGGATCGCTGAGTGCAGTAGTCGACGAAGTCCACTGAGGATCTCTCCACAGTCGTCGCCGCAGTCCACGGAGGATCTCTGCTCTGCCGTCGTCGCAGTCCACAGAGGATCTCTGCTCTGCCGTCGTCGCAGTCCACGGAGGATCTCTGCTCTGTCGTCGAAGTCACAGCCAGCGCTAGGGTTCCCGCACACAGCGAGCTCGATTAGGAGGGTCCGCTCCACGAGCCGAGAGGCTGATACATCAACTGACACGTAGTCCGAAGTTGATGTATCCAAAAGTTCCGTATCGACAACAGGATCTCAACGCAACAGACGACGCGTCAATCGGACGCCCGGTCTGAGAGTTATTGGCATTTTCGTCCCAGGGGCCCGGTTGGTTTTTAGGGCAAAACCAACCCGACCGTACTCCGCCTGTGTCCGATCCTCGGGCGGAGTATGCCAAAAGTTCCGTCTCACTTAGAGGAAACTACCACAGCTGACGGTACGTCGATCGGACGTCCGTAGCTCAAGTTATGAGCGTTTCCGCTCCGAGGGCCCAGTTGGTTTCGCGTACGAACCAACCCGGCCGAACCCAAAGTCTTCCGAAACCTTGAGTGTAATATACCAAAACGACCGTATCGATCCAAGGATCGCGTAACCGCTGACGGTTCATCAATCGGAGGTCCCAGGCCCAAGATATGGGCAAAAGACCGAAGAAGGCCCGAAAACGGGGGTTCTGGGCCCGGGGCGACCCGGCCCGAACCCCCCCTGGGTCGGCCGAACCGGGTCGACCCGAACCGGGTCGGCCCGACCCGTCCCGACCCGGCTAGGCCGGGTCCGGTCCGGCCTGGGCGCGGCCCGGCCGACCGGACCGGCCGGCTCGGCTTCGGCCGAGCGGCCGAAGAACCGCCGCGGGTTTGACCCGCGGCTTGGAGGAACGCGGCCCGCGCCGCCGCCACCTTCCGCGGGCCGCCGGAGTTGCTCCGGTGGCCCGTTTTTCCTCCCGTCTGCGCCATTTCTCCTCCCGGGGGCCGATCTTCACTGCGGGATCAACGGATCGCCCTTGCCGCACGGTTCGTCGTCGTCCGCCAAATCCGCACAACAAAAGATCGGCGGAGGGTTGCCGGGTCTTGTTTGTTAGACCCGCACCCTCCGCGTTAGTCATAAAATCAACGGGAGGAAAAGAAAACCAATCAACAATTTTAAATAAATTAAAATTGTTCCGTGATCGGGTTCTTTATTTTAAAAGAATGAACACGGGAAGTAAAAAGAATTCCAACAACCCTTACCTCGAAGTCGCCGTCGGACGTGAGGTCATCGCGGAATCACTCGTCGCGGAAGAAGGGGATCGTCGCGTCGCGGGAAAACGTCGCGCCGACGATCTCCGGATCTAGAACAAACAGATATAATTAAATCCGTTGTTATTGAAATTAAAAAGGGAGAATTAAACGATCCGATTCTCACCTTAGTTGCCGAACGAGGATCGGCCGCGGAAGAAGAGGCGTCGCCGAAGAACATCGCGGGTAGAGCTCGTCGACGTCGCAGATCACGGTGTGCGTCGTCGAATTACGGTCACCGGAGTTCTTCGCGTTCTTCGCGTTCTTCGCGAGGAGGATGGAGGTTTAGAGGATCTCGCACAAAAGGAGGATCCTCCAAAATAGACAAGTTTGTCTATTTTATTATTTTGCCAACAAACGCAAAACGCGTAAGTAACGACCCATCAGTTCGTTGAATTAATTAAACGAACGAAACATCCCATTTAATACACGAAATAAACCGCTCAATTAAATGGTCTGTTAAGAATTAAAGAAAATGCGCCGGTTGACTTTTCAGTTACTTTGACGGGTTTTCGCGGGTGCGTTACTTAGCGAAAGAAACGGCGGGGCTCGTGCGGGTCCCACCGCACAAATATCCTAACAAGGGGTAGGATATTTCCGGATAGCACCCTATCTGGTTTAACTCAGTTCAAGTGGCTTCCAAGTGACTTCCAAGCAGCTTAAGTGAAATAAAATAAAGTTGTCGCACAAATTTTATTTTATTTCCGACTTAAAGCCCCAAAATTTAAAAACCACCTCTGAGCAAACGCAACTCCGGAAGAGGCGTTTCTAAGCAAATACCGGCGCTGCGATTTCATCGGTGCCCTCAGAATTCGATTCCGGGCACCGGTTCAAAAGATAGAAAAACCCGCTCGTCCGTTCACTGAACGTAGCCGAGCCAAACTTCGGAAATTGATTCCGGGCACACCGGGCCTCGGAATCAGGTGCCGTCTGAAGGTGCGCTCTTGTAAAATTCCAAAGAAAATTAAGAAAAAAATTTCCTTGAAATTTGCGGGTCTTTACATTACTCCCACCTCAGGGCTTTACGTCCCCGTAAAGATACATCAAAAACTAGGGGAACAAATGGGGGTACTGAGCACGCATCTGAGCCTCCCGCTCCCAAGTGCTCTCCTGGAGGTTCCCGTGCTGCCATCTGACGCGCACAAGAGGAATCGACCGCCCACGCAGGACCCGCTCCTGTCGATCCTCGATCTCCACTGGGACCTCCGCAAAAGTCGCCCCATCGTCCACGTCCATCTCCCCAAAGTCGATGATGTGCGTCGGGTCGTGCACGTATCTCCTCAGCTGAGACACGTGAAAGACGTCGTGCACCCGGTGCAACTGAGGTGGTAGAGCCAGGCGATAAGCCATCTCTCCTATCCTGCTGAGGACCTGGAAAGGCCCGATGAAGCGTGGAGACAACTTGCCGCCTCGGCCAAATCTCCGTAAACCACGTCGAGGTGAGACACGCAAAAAGACGTGGTCGCCATCCTCGAACTCTAGTGGCCTCCGCCTCCTGTCAGCATATGACTTCTGCCGGCTCTGAGCTATCCTCATCCTCTCCTGGATGATCTGGACCTTCTCTGTCATGGCTCGGACCATCTCTGGTCCCACGAGTGCTGACTCCCCAGGGTCTGTCTAGCACAACGGTGATCTGCAGGGTCTGCCGTACAACGCCTCGTATGGTGCCATCCCGATGGTGGAGGGGTAGCTGTTGTTGTACGCGAACTCCACCAAGGGTAGGTGGTCCTCCCAGCTGCGACCAAAGTCGAGAACACATGCACGGAGCATGTCCTCGAGTGTCCGTATGGTCCTCTCAGTCTGACCATCCGTCTGAGGGTGGAAGGCTGTGCTCAGATGGAGCCGCGTCCCGAACGCCTCCTGCAACCCCTTCCAAAGCCGGGAAGTGAAATGAGCATCTCGATCGGAGACGATAGATGATGGCACACCGTGAAGCCGTACGATCTCCTGGACGTAAAGACGTCCCAAGCTCTCCACTGAGCCCTGCTCTCTGATGGGTAAGAAGTGTGCCGACTTGGTGAGTCGGTCTACAATCACCCAAATGGAGTCGTGACCTCTGGAAGTGCGTGTAAGTCCAGTCACGAAGTCCATAGATATGCCGTCCCACTTCCACTCCGGGACCTCCAAGGGCTGTACCAAGCCTGCTGGTACCTGATGCTCTGCCTTCACCTGCTGGAAGGTGAGGCATCGCGAAACGAACTCTGCCACAGCTTTCTTCATGCCCGGCCACCAGTGCTGTCGTCTGAGATCCTGGTACATCTTCGCCACTCCGGGTTGCACCGCCAAGGGAGAAGTGTGAAACTCTCTCAGCACCTCCTCTCGTAAAGCGACTGGTACGAAGGTACGTCCTCTGAAAAGGATGTCGTGCTCTGCTCCAAGGGAGAAACCATCAGGCGCCTGACCTGAGGATATCAGTGCACGCCGGGTCTCACAGTCAGCGTCCCCACGCTGAGCCTCTCTGACCCACTGTAGAAGTGGAGGAGAGACTGTGAGAGACTAAAGAAAGGCTGCTCCGTCTCTATCCACGAAGGATATCTGTAAGGAGGCTAGCTGCTCCGTCGCCTCCTCAAGTAGCTGAATGCCCGTCCTCCTGCTGAGGGCATCGGCTACCACGTTCCCCTTCCCAGGAGTATAGACTATCTCAAAGTCATAGTCCTGGAGGAACTCAAGCCATCTCCGCTGTCTCAGGTTCAGGTCCTTCTGAGAGAAGATATACCTGAGACTCTGGTGGTCAGAAAAGACTGTGAAGCGCTCGCCCATCAGATAGTGCCGCCAAGTCTTCAGAGCGAAGACCACTGCTGCTAACTCCAGGTCATGAGTGGCGTAGTTCTGCTCATGCGGCCTCAACTGACGTGATCCGTAGGTGATCACGGCCCGCTCCTGCATCAGGACACACCCGAGTCCAGTCCCTGATGCATCGCAGTAAACTACGTATCCAACTCCCTCCCCAGACAACCTCAAGATAGGTGCGCTGGTCAACCTCTGCCTCAGCTCCTGGAAGCTCTGCTGACATCTGTCTGACCATACGAAGGGTTTCCCCTTCTTCGTCGACGCTGAGAGTGGTGCCTCAACTCTGGAGAAGTCTGGCACAAATCTCCGATAGTATCCGGCTAGGCCCAAGAACCTCCGCACCTCCGTCACGCTCCTGGGTGGCTCCTAAGCTAGCACTGCCTCGATCTTCGCGGGATCCACTGCAACTCCCGCCTCAGAGATGACGTGCCCCAAGACATGGACCTCATGTAACCAGAACTGGCATTTTGAGAGCTTGCCATAAAGCTGGTGCTCTCGGAGTGTGTCTAGCACAACTCGCAGGTGGTAGGCATGCTCCTCCTCAGTTGTCGAGTATACCAAAATGTCGTCAATGAAGACCACGACAAATCGGTCGAGGTATGGTTGGAAGATCCTGTTCATGAGGCTCATGAACACTGCTGGAGTATTGGTTATGCCGAATGGCATAACCAAGAACTCATAATGGCCATACCGACATCTGAAGGCCGTCTTCTTCACGTCCTCGTCTCGAACTCTGAGCTGATGATAGCCTGACCGGAGGTCTATCTTCGAGAACCACCGCGCTCCCTTGAGCTGATCGAAGAGGTCATCAATCCGTGGTAGCGGATACTTGTTTCTCACTGTCACCTGGTTCAGGCGACGATAGTCGACACACAGTCGCAAGCTCCCGTCCGCCTTCTTGGCGAACAAAATCGGGGAAGCCCAGGGTGAAACACTGGGTCGGATAAACCCCTTGCTCTGCAAGTCCTCCAACTGTACCCGCAGCTCTCGAAGCTCGGCGGGGGCCATCCGATATGCTGGAGTAGATATCGGGGCTGTCCCGGGGTACAAGTCGATGTAAAAGTCTACCTCCCTACGAGGAGGTAACCCTGGAACGTCGTCGGGAAAGACGTCCACGTACTGGTCCACCACTGCAGGAAAAGCTGGACTCCGCACGTCCACTGCTCCTAGGATGAGGCTAGCCAACTGATGAGAGATGGGCTGCACTCTCCTCCGCGGAAGTCCATCCTGTGCTGCAAAGGTTCCCTTCTCGCCGGTGAAGGTAAACCTGCTCCCGTCGGTGCGAACACATCGCACCTTGCGCCTAAAACAGTCGATCTGGGCATGAACCATGGATAGCCAATCCATGCCCAAGATGACGTCGTAAGGCCTCAACGCCGCTACAAGGAGATCCCAGCCGAAGCTCTCGCCTCCTAGAGTAAGCTCACACTGCCGGCACCAGTGCGTAATCATCGAGTCTGCTCCCGTAGGAGTCTCTAGCCGTAAGGATCGAGCCAACGGCTCAGTCGGAATCTCCGAGCTCCGAACAAGGGCAGAGGCTATGAAAGAGTGACTCGCTCCTGTGTCTATAAGTACTGCAGCAAGGGTGGAATAGACACAGATCGTACCTCGAATCATCTCTGGCATGTCGGGGTCGTAGGCCTCCACTGCCTGGAGCTGGGCCTGTCCCTGCCCGCCAGCTCCCTGTGGTCGAGGTGGCCCTCCTGGTGGTGGTGGGGGTAGAGCCTGGAAGCGTCGCCCACCACCCGCTGCTCGGCCAGCTCCTCTGCCTCGTCCGTCTCCTCCCTGCGGACCGCCACGGTCGACCCTCTGCCTCTGCCTGGGTGGCCCCTCCACCGTCTGCTGCTCCTCTGGTCGGCGAGTCGGGCAGTCACGAGCCATGTGACCCTGCCCGCCGCAGGAGTAGCACAGCCTGCCTCTCGGAAGGCTGGCACTCTGCTGTGTGTCCCGCACTGCTGAGCCGGTGTCCTGAGGCCGTCTGCGTGGGGGTCTGGTCTGCCTGGACCCGAGAGTCATCCGTCGGCTACCTGCTGCCGAAGACTCAGCTACCTGCCGCCCTGCGCTAGGTCTCGCCGCTGAAGAAGGATCTGCCAGGAAGCTCTCGATCAGGAGGGCTCGCTCCAGCACTCCCGCCTGGGTCTGAATGCTGAGGGAGATCAGCGACGCCCGAATCTCCTATCGCAAGCCCTGCTCGAAGGTCCGGGCCCGGAAGAAGGGGTCCCGTACCATGTCGGTCGAGTAGCGAGATAGGTCAGTGAACCTTGCCGCGTACTGAGCGACCGTCATGCTGCCCTGGCGCAGCTGGAGAAGCTCCTGGATGTGCACCGCTCGGAGGGTGGCCGGGACGAACTCAGAGCGGAAGAGGCTCTCGAAGTCCGCCCAGAGCAAGGATGCCTCATCGTGAACCTGGAGCATCAAGCTCCACCATCGTCCTGCCGCCGCCTGCAGGAGGCTCGCCGCGAGAATCACCATGAGATCCGCTGGTGTCCTCACTAGCCTAAAGATCCGTACCACCGCCTCTAGCCAGTCCTCAGCGGCCTGGGGGTCCGTCTCACCGCGAAACCTGGGCGGTCGCTGGCTCTGAAACTCATGCAGTGCCCTGAGGCGACGTGCATCGTCAGCGTCTGGTACTGGTAGCATCGATGGCTCGATGGGTAAAGCTACCGCCAGTGCCACTGTTGGCAAAGGGCCCTACACCGAGGCCTCGTCGCTCGGTGGGCTGCCGTCGCGCCCTACACTCGGAACCCTAGCTGGCTGTCGTCGCGGGGCCATCCTGAAAAGGAGAACAAGAGCACCACAGTCAGAACAGTATACCTGGTGAGCTGGCACAAGTAATCACAAGGAAAACTTGAGACTTTCATGAAGCAGATCAGTATACCCGGTGAGCTGACACAAGTAATCACAAAGAAACTTGAAACACACACACAATCAATGTTTTCATGCATTAAGTCGGAAATCAGGAGTCAGGGTCCTGGTGTACGGATACGTCGGCCGCCGCACCAACACTGGGCTCCCTGAACTGATAACCACACTCAATACACTAAACACTATTGCTTCATATAGAAAGAAAAGACGATCAGAGTCTGCGGTAGAACCGACCACCTTTGATACCAATTTGTCACGACCCGTCCTCGGGGCCCGTGCCATGACTACCCCAAGCCCGCCTTCCATAGGCCAGGGGCTGGTGACTAGCACCAAGGCGTAAATTCCCGGTAAACAGGGAAGGCATTGCCTTTATAAGTATCAACCACCACAGAGTCAGCAAGCGGAAAGTAACTACAAAGTGCAGAAAAGTAAAAGGGGGCCGGAATACAAGCCCAACTGAAAGTACAACTGAAAAAGTAAAGAACAGCAACCGAAGAAAAGACGGCGGCCTCGTGTCGTCCACTGGCAATCCCACCTGAAGGGTGGGTACAGATGGCCTCCAGGCTCCTCGGGTCCCACGTCCGCTCCGAGCACGTCCCGCCCAGTGGTCCACCTCCAGGTACCGTCCTGCTCCACGCCCCAACCGTGATCAGCGCTGTCCGTCGTCTGCATCCAACACAACAAGGTGCGGGCATAGCCCGTGCAGGGGTGAGTATAAGCTACTCAGTAAGGACCCCGAGACCCCCGAAGGTCTCTCGAAATCCACAAAGGATATAGCACAAAAGAAAGATGCAATCACGAAGTAACATCTGACTCGACTTAGGTATATGACCATACATATACCTAAGTCCCCAATTTTAGCTCTGCTCACGAGCTCAAGAACAACTCAATCCACAAAGGAAAGCAAGTCTCAAATCCACAAGGAGAGTAAACAGTAAATCCACAAAGAATAGTTCGACACAATCCACAAAGGAGAGTAACATAAGATTCAGCTCAACCAGGTATACTTTTCCAGATGACGTCAAAGATGATCACTGATCCATCTAAGTCGTCGGACCCACGAAGGATCGATAGGTACTAACCCCCGCAAAAGACCCACACAGGATCGGGCTCACACAGAACCTGTAGGCAGTGGCTCACACAGAACCGGTAGTAAGGACCCACATAGGATCGGGCCCACACAGGACCTGTAGCACTGATCCACGTAGGATCGCTGAGTGCAGTAGTCGACGCAGTCCACTGAGGATCTCTGCACAATCGTTGCCGCAGTCCACGGAGGATCTCTGCTCTGCCGTCGTCGCAGTCCACAGAGGATCTCTGCTCTGTCGTCGAAGTCACAGCCAGCGCTAGGGTTCCCGCACACAGCGAGCTCGATTAGGAGGGTCCGCTCCACGAGCCGAGAGGCTGATGCATCAACTGAAACGTAGTCCGAAGTTGATGTATCCAAAAGTTCCGTATCGACAACAGGATCTCAATGAAACAGACGGCGCGTCAATCGGACGCCCGGTCTGAGAGTTATTGGCATTTTCGTCCCAGGGGCCCGGTTGGTTTTTAGGGAAAAACCAACTCGACCGTACTCCGCCTGTGTCCGATCCTCGGGCGGAGTATGCCAAAAGTTCCGTCTCACTTAGAGGAAACTACCACAGCTGATGGTACGTCGATCGGACGTCCGTAGCTCAAGTTATGAGCGTTTCCGCTCCGAGGGCCCGGTTGGTTTCGCGTACGAACCAACCCGGCCGAACCCAAAGTCTTCTGAAACCTTGAGTGTAATATACCGAAACGACCATATCGATCCAAGTATCGCGTAGCCGCTGACGGTTCGTCAATCGAAGGTCCCAGGCCCAAGATATGGGCAAAAGACCGAAGAAGGCCCGAAAACGGGGGTTCTGGGCCCGGGGCGACCCGACCCGAACCCCCCCTGGGTCGGCCGAACCGGGTCGACCCGAACCGGGTCGGCCCGACCCGGCTAGGCCGGGTTCGGTCCGGCCTGGGCGCGGCCCGGCCGACCGGACCGGCCGGCTCGGCTTCGGCCGAGCGGCCGAAGAACCGCCGCGGGTTTGACCCGCGGCTTGGAGGAACGCGGCCCGCGCGGGCCACGTGCTGGGTGGCCGGACCGCGGACGCGGTCCGGCGGTTCGCCGCCGCCGCGGCTCGGCCGCGGCGGAGTTTTCGGTGGCACGCCGGGCGCCGCCGCCTCCGGTCGCCGGCGCCGCCGCGCCGGCGACCCGCGCCGCCGCCACCTTCCGCGGGCCGCCGGAGTTGCTCCGGTGGCCCGTTTTGCCTCCCGTCTGCGCCATTGCTCCTCCCGGGGGCTGATCTTCACTGCGTGATCAACGGATCGCCCTTGCCGCACGGTTCATCGTCGTCCGCCAAATCCGCACAACAAAAGATCGGCGGAGGGTTGCCGGGTCTTGTTTGTTAGACCCGCACCCTCCGCGTTAGTCATAAAATCAACGGGAGGAAAAGAAAACCAATCAACAATTTTAAATAAATTAAAATTGTTCCGTGATCGGGTTCTTTATTTTAAAAGAATGAACACGGGAAGTAAAAAGAATTCCAACAACCCTTACCTCGAAGTCGCCGTCGGACGTGAGGTCATCGCGGAATCACTCGTCGCGGAAGAAGGGGATCGTCGCGTCGCGGGAAAACGTCGCGCCGACGATCTCCGGATCTAGAACAAACGGATTTAATTAAATCCGTTGTTATTGAAATTAAAAAGGGGGAATTAAACGATCCGATTCTCAACTTAGTTGCCGAACGAGGATCGGCAGCGGAAGAAGAGGCGTCGCCGAAGAACGTCGCGGGTAGAGCTCGTCGACGTCGCAGATCACGGTGTGCGTCGTCGAATTCCGGTCGCCGGCGTTCTTCGCGTTCTTCGCGTTCTTCGCGAGGAGGATGGAGGTTTAGAGGATCTCGCACAACAGGAGGATCCTCCAAAATAGACAAGTTTGTCCATTTTATTATTTTGCCAACAAACGCAAAATGCGTACGTAACGACCCATCAGTTCGTTGAATTAATTCAACGAACGAAACAGCCCATTTAATACACGAAATAAACCGCTCAATTAAATGGTCTGTTAAGAATTAAAGAAAACGCGCCGGTTGACTTTTCAGTTACTTTGACGGGTTTTCGCGGGTGCGTTACTTAGCGAAAGAAACGGTGGGGCTCGTGCGGGTCCCACCGCACAAATATCCTAACAAGGGGTAGGATATTTCCGGATAGCACCCTATCCGCTTTAACTCAGTTCAAGTGGCTTCCAAGTGACTTCCAAGCAGTTTAAGTGAAATAAAATAAAGTTGTCGCACAAATTTTATTTTATTTCTGACTTAAAGCCCCAAAATTTAAAAACCACGTCTGAGCAAACGCAACTCCGGAAGAGGCGTTTCTAAGCAAATACCGGTGCTGCGATTTCATCGGTGCCCTCAGAATTCGATTCCGGGCACCGGTTCAAAAGATAGAAAAACCCGCTCGTCCGTTCACTGAACGTACCCGAGCCAAACTTCGGAAATTGATTCCGGGCACACCGGGCCTCGGAATCAGGTGCCGTCTGAAGCTGCGCTCTTGTAAAATTCCAAAGAAAATTAAGAAAAAAATTTCCTTGAAATTTGCGGGTCTTTACAAATTTACTCCAGTGCTGAGACTAGAGTCGATCGGGATTTTTCTTGTTATGACAATCCAAATAGGATACAAAGTTTATCAGATGAACATCAAAACTGCTTTCTTAAATGGGTTTTTTGAATAATAAGTATACATTGAACAAATAGTTGGATTTTTTATTGGAAATTATGAAGAAAATGTTTATAGATTAAATAAGGCTCTATATAGTCTAAAGAGGGCACCACGATCATGGTATTCTAATCTGGATACTTATATGAAGCTAAAATTTAAAATAAGAGGTGTCAACCATAATATCTATGTGAAGAATTCTAAGTAAGATCAATTTATGGTATTGGTGTATGTGGATGATATTATATTTGGTAGAAGTAGGCAGAGATCAGTGGAAGAATTTTCAAATCATATGAAATTAGAATTTAAAATGTCTATGATTGGTGAACTGACATATTTCTTAGGGCTGCAGGTTATTCAATAGAATGACTACACTGTCATTTTTCATGAAAAATATGCAAGATAATTTCTGAATAAATTCAATATTCTTGACTCTAAACAAATGTTGACTCTGATCATGGTTGGAAAAAAACTTGTAAAGCATGAGGATGAGACTTCTGTGGATCACACCTTGTATATGAGAATCATTGGAAGCTTATTATACTTCACTGAAACACAACCAGACATCATCTTTGAAATTTTTTTAGTGTCCCACTTTCAAATAAATCTGAAGGAAGAACATATGGAAGCAGTTCAATGAATCATGAGGTATATTCAAGGTACACTGAATTCTGGCTTATACTTTGCTGCTGGAAGAGACAACAAGTTGTCATATTTTTTTGATGATGACTGGGATGGAGATATGGTTGGTAGAAATTCTACAAGTGGTAGAGTGTTCTTTATTTATAGGAAATTCATGGGTTGGTTGAGTAATAAATAGGAAAGAACTTATCTTAGTACTGGATAAGATGAGTATATGTCTTTTATAAAGGCTTGTACCTAGCTATTATGGATGAAGCAACAACTGACTGATATTAGTGATGAGGAAAAAAACCAATGGTGATTCACTATGATAACAAGAGTGTGATAGATCTTACAATGAATCCTATTCATCATTCTTTCAAAAAATATTTTGAAATAAGATATCACTTCATAAAGGAAAAAAGTTGAACAATATATGATTAAAATGGAGTGGAACTGATCACAAAGTGACTAACATTGTAACCAATCCATCAGCAACACATGTGTTCAAGAAACATTAGTTGAATCTTGGTGTTCAGACACCTCTTAGTTCATAAGGATGTCATAGATAATCCCCTCTCCACAAGTGTGTTAAATATTTTAATATTTTTGTGGAAATGATGCAGGTTTATTAGAGAGATATGATCCATGGGAGTGTGTTTTTGAGCTCTATGAGTAAAAATCAGGTTCTTTGGGTTTATTGATAAAGGGGTAGAATGAAGAAATAGATAAATTCACTGAGTTACAAAGGGGGAGAATGATAATGGAGAAACAATTTGGTGTTATGATTAAATAATAAAAACATATATTGGACATCTTTATGCATTCAAAAACACGAGAACCCAATCCGTGGAATGAGAATAGTGAAACAATTTGGTGTTATTAGGAAAATTTCAGCACATAGATTGGAAATATTTAAGCATTAAAAAACACGTGAACCCAATTCATGCTTCCCCTATTGTTTTCTACACTGATATTTTCTCACATAGACTTAGAGTGTTGGATGTTTTGTTTCTCATGTATCAGGTTTTGATTGCAGCTGGTGCTTCATTGAATTTATCTATAGTTTTCCAAAAAACTCAAAAGGGGAGATTATTGGAAACAAGGTTTTTATTTGTTGGAAATGGAGTATGGTTTGTGTTTTTTTTTCAATACTCACATGTAATATCAAGTATTTTTCAAGGAAAGGGATCTTATAGTTCAATCTAACAAACATTATTGAAGGTCACATCAATTCCTAGTGTTTGCCAAATTTTGGGGGTCCAAAATTTGGAGGATGGATTGCATCATGAAAAGTGGGTTTCCTTGAAGGCCTTATGAAAATATGGAAAAGGCATGAGTTTTTTGAAGATGGGATTCATAAATGGTGTTTCACAAAGAATCAAGGAGCATTTATGGTGATCTACGCGACAACGACAAGCATCATGAATGACGAATAATTGGAGAATCGAGAACAGTGATGGTGATCTCTATGATTATGATAATTAGAGCATTATGGTGCACGGTGGTTTGAAAAAAAGCTTCATAATAATGTAAAATCACAATGGAGCATCACGGATAGTGGAGTTACGTGAAGGGATGAGCTTATAAATATAAGGCTACCCCTCTACATTTCACACAAATTTTTCCAAGGAAAATCCAAAATCACTCTGATTTCATGATACCATGGGAGCTCTGTGAAATTGACTTTCCATGCGATATTGAGCATCAAAAAAAGACTTTTTGAGTCTTAAATAATTCCAATTATTTTTATTAATGAGTGCTTCATGATGATGGGGTATTTCTCATTGACTTAGTGAGTTTTGCAAAGGCAGTTGGTTCTGTGAAGGAAATTAACTTCATGATGGGATGATATTCACAAAGGAGATTTGAGAAAGATAGTTTTAAAGAAACATTTTTCAGTGATCAGTGATTTTAGAGTTCATAAACATAGGTCTATAGTGAAATCATAGTCTCATGATAGACCGGAAAAAATTCTTTAATAAAAATATATTGAAGCGACCTTCAAGTTGATAAACTAAATTAGAATTCTATCAAAGTAGTGAGAAAGGGGGAGTCGATAGAAGTGTATCGAGGGACACAGTGTGTTATCACTAAAATATCGTAAATGTAGTGTTCTTGGAACATAATAAATATTTATTAACTCTTGTATTCCAAAACTATAGAAAATTAGTGGATTTAGGTATGAACGATACACTATCGGCATATACTCCTTGTATTAGACCTTAGTGGTGAACAAAGTAAAATTACCGTGTGATCTCTTTGAATATGGTTGTTTATTTTTGGAGCATTACCTTTAGATAGTTTTAATTTGTTCCTACTAATGTGGGAATAAGATCCATTACTTTTGAAGAAAAATTTGACACCCAAAATTCACCCATCCCCTCTCAGGGTGTTCTGAAATCCTTCAAATTACTCATCCATTTCAGTTCATAATTGGGAAATAGGGGTTTTATTGGCATTGTAACTAGTGTTATCAAGAATGGGTTCTATTTGGTTAGGAAATCCTATTATAGGTATCACACCATGGTTTCAGTTAACATTAACGTAACGTTGGAATGAACCCAATTCAGGGGTGGTTTCAAGTTCATGACACTAATTGGGTACTAGAATCTAGTATAAGAGGGGAGTTGGTGGATGGCCAAGTGTGGGTATCAGTTGGTGGGTTTTGTTTGTTTCTGTAAGGTTGTTAGTTTTGATAAATCACTTGCTCAGGATAATGGTCAGGTGCAATGATCGAGTATGATTTTCAAGAAGCAGACTGGTGGAGCAGCCAAGCCTGTAGAGATTTGGCATTATGAAAATGATTTCTAGCATAGATGTTGAGGCAAGTCCTTGGATTATGAATAGTCTATAAAGGAAGATAAGGTGTTTTGATAAGAATAGTAAGGTGGAGGATCAAATAGTGTATATTAAGGATGTTTCAAGAGTGGTGAAACATCATAATGTTGGGATCATTAGACCACTATAAGGAGTAGAGCTTGTGGTGGGTTTGGTTGAAATATCTTAGTACCATAGTGTACGGGTTTATAAGGTTTTAAGAAGTAGATCGAGTTGGGGATACTATCTTCGCATGAACATAACCAGTGGGATTATTGTGCATGGTTTATTAATGGAGTCTTAGTGATGATCATAAGGGAACCTTGGGGATGATCTTTTTTATAGCTGGATATTGTAATATCTCTCCCTCCACTAAAGTACGAACCCATTTGAAACTTTTTGAACCTCTTGTAATTAACCATGATTGATGTATTTTTAGGGGTAGGAGGAATTATAGTAGTGTTCTAGGAGTTTAGGACAAGGATCTGGGGTTGGAACATGATGCTGAAACACCACCAACTAGTAATTATAGTGCTATCGGCTAGCCAATAGCCAAAAACAAAACTCAGACTCTGGCTTGGATCCACCGACTAGCCAATGGCCTAGGGTCGGCTAACCGATGCTTCATTGACTATATTGTGGAGGTCACTAATGTGATGGTGGTCTCATGAGAAATTTTTTAATTAGGTATAGTGTGGTAATTTATCCCAAGCTACCCTCTCCTTTTTTACTTAGGTTCTCTCTACATTTTGGTACGCATATCCCCTCCCATGATCCCTCTCCTCCACTGAAGTTTGTGAGCGATCTATCTATTCCTTGATCCATTTTATCCACTTATGTGTGTGATCAAGATCCCTAGGTATGTCTATAACATCACTAACTTTTAATCTTAATATCTTACACCATCATAAACTCTCTCAACTATGATGTCTAATATTCCCTATTTATAGGGTGTTTATCTAGTTTCTCATTTTCTTCTAATTTAGGTTGAATTGGTGGTTAATAATGCATTAGTATACTATTCTAATCACGAGGTAGGTTAGGGTGACCCATTATTTTCATAAATATATATTCAATATTTCTTGATGAATATTCAATACAATACACAAAAACATGCATGAGGATCGTAATAGTTTAGTGTATTTGGATACAAGGTACACAACTTTCTAATTTAGTGAAAGATCTTCAACATCTCCCCCACAATGGCTTGAAGACCTTCATTTTTTATTGATTTTGATAATACACCTTTCAAGGGGTGATGTGGAACCCTTACAAGGCCCGTAGTCGTAAGTATTTCATAGACCGTAGGCCTTAGAGGAATTCATTTCCCATAGGATTCAAACATTACATACAACCCAGACTAACTACTTGGAACTGCTCCTCCCCAACATCTTCATCGTGAAATTAGATCTCCACCTTTTCATGGCTATTTGGTTAGGCTTTCCAATGCATGCACAGGCTTTTCCTGATGGCAGGTGCCATACCCTCTCATTATTGCAATCCGTTTAGCTTCTTATATGGTGAAAGATCCTTGATCCTCATCCTTCTGAAGCTTGTTCCTTGTAGGTTTTCTGGTTTTCATCTACAATTAAGGTGGCCCAAATTCCTTGAGGTGGCCCAAAGGCCTTACTTACCTGAAGTCCTAGGTGGCCCAAAGGCCTTAAAGGGCTCGAGGACCAAATTGGTGGCCCGAAGGCCCAAACGGAGGAATATTCCTGGCTGCTACAGTGCCAAACAGTGCCTGCTACAGTTCCCTCTATAGTACCTGCTACAACACCTGCTATAGTACCTTCTACAGTACCTGCTATAGTACCCTGGAAATTAGCCTCCCCCTGGATTTGATCTCGTGTCTCTTGGATGTACTTAAGGAGTCCTCACCAACTGGGCTGAGGCTCATGTGCATCTTTAACATCTCCCATAAATAAATTTCCCTTTAGCACTCTTCACAAAAATACCTAACTTAAAACCTTTATTCATAACATTAGGAAAGGAAATATAAGAAAGGGTAAGGTTAAATGCTCAGTAAGGGTAAACAAGAGAGATATATATGCATAACATGAGCATAAGGGTATAAGAACATGAACATAACATTTTAAAACCATACCTATATATCAAAGATCATAATCTTGAGTCATGGAATAAATATTGGTAGTTCATAAGACATGAATCATATTGAAATCAAAGAAAATGGTCCATAAGAGCATAAAAATGGCATAAGGCATGGAATCGTCTCATATATATAAACATAGAAAATCATTTCCATAGTAGTCAAGGATCACCGCCAAGTTTATCATAGTTAAATGGGTTCAATCCTTAAACTATTATAGTAGTCTTGGTTCACTCCCTAGAGAGCCATAACAGAAAAAGTCCCTTACTAAATTGGGTTCACTCCCCATTCCAATATTTTCTTCCTCAAGAGATATAAATCTTTACCCAATGCATTTGAGGAAGATATAGGTCGCACCCATCACATAATGAAAACCATATTTATGTGTGCCACAAGATCATAAAACATTAATCATAACACAACTGATGAAATGAAATGGGTTTCATAAATATTTCTTCATATCATAACCTATGAAAAAGATAATGGTTTCATAATTATTTCATTATCTCATCAAAGAAAAATATATTAAAAAATAAAACGATTTTAGAGGAATTTTTTCATAGTAATACCCGTGGAAGAGAAATGGGGTTCATAAAATTATTGACATCATAAACCATTTAGAGAAGGAATAATAATGGTATCCTTAGTTCAAATCCATATTAAATCATAATTTACACTAAGGGATGTAATTTTATATAAAAAATTATTTTAAAAGATAAATCACTTGGAATGTTTCTTGAGGAAGATAAATTTAATTTGAAAATAAATTTTAAAAAAATTTTTTTTGAATTTTTTTTTTAAAATAAACTTGAAAACTTATAAAGGGATCTTTAAAATTAAGTTTAAACATTTCTTGAGGAAAATATTCTTTATGATTTAAAAAACACTTTTTAAAACATAAAACATTTTCAAAATCATTTTCACTTTGAAATTATTTATTTAAAATATATATTTTTCCAAATATTAAGGAAATTTTTTTATTTGAAAATATATTTGAAAACCTTAATGGAATCTTGAAATCATTGAGTGTTTGTGAAAATAGTAAATATTATCCATGTTGTGCATGTTAAAATTAAATATTCTTTTCACATTTTCTATAAAATCCAAACGAGCATTGTTTTGAAAATGACAAAAATATTCATTTAATTTTTTTTGTATAAAGTAAAAATGGGTAAAAATTTATTTAAAAATTTATTTTTAAAAGGATTAAAACATTTTTTAAAACCATATGAGAAAACATGATTTTGGAGGAAAAATGGTTTTCGACTGAAGAGATAAACAAATACGATTTTACTTAAAAATATTCATTTGAATTCTTGAGTAAATAAAGAGAGTAAAATGGATAGATAAAATTAATTATCATGAAATAAACATAGGATAACAAAATTAATGAGTTTATTTAGAGATAAATTATACGATCTCATTATTGGAAACATAATCATAAACAATCATGATAAATGATGAGACTGTAACATAAAAATATTACCACTTTGGCAACATTGAATCATAATCCCCATGAAAAATATAAAATTAAATGAAACTTATAATATCATTAAAAGAATGATATTCATGGTATAAGATGTCAAATTTGCAGTATATACACCTCATATAAAAGGATAGGTTCATAATGAAACTTATGTCCCAATGAAAGCAAATTGAGGCAAAAATCCCGTATTGATTTGTTAACTTTTGAAACATAAACCCCATGAAAGAGAGATACTAAAATGAAAATGTAAACCATAATATTTTTTAGTATAATAATCATAATATAAATTAATGAACCATATATACACCACATAAAATAAATAAGAGGTTAAGATGACATGTGTCTCACATAAAAATAAAAGTGAGACGAAAATCCCTTATCACTTTAACAATATTTTAAATTATAATCCCAAATAAATAATATCATACAATTAAACTCTAAATAAAATTAAAAGAATTATATTAATTTTATAGCATTTAAAATGGATAGTATATATTCCACACAAAATAAACTATTGGTGAATTTGCTTATGTCTCCCAGAAATAAGAGGGAGACTAGAAATCTATGACCTTTTGTCTCAACTTCATTCATAGACATTAAAAACTCCTATATAATAAAAATAATTTTATTATAAATATATTATAGAAGCATAATGATATATATAATACCATATGTGATTTAATAATGACCTTTTATTACCCATTTATTAACAATTCTTTGTTAAAATCAGGTTTCTGGTAATAACTGCTTTGTTTTTCATGTATGTTTTGATTTATTATTTTCAGTCATCTTAATTCGATCATGGTTACATCATATACAAAATAATAATCATGAAATAATTATCATATTTATCCATTTATTATACTTTTAATACCAATAATAAATTTTGGTTTTGATAAATAAAGTACATTACGATAATGGAGAATGTAGGCCATACGTACGCATGAGTAACATTTTTATTTTTCAATGATAATTATGGAAAAGAGGTAAGTAATATATAATATTTATATAATTATAATAATATAATAAATAAAATATTATTTCTTTAAATATACTTATACATATCATCCATGTGGTGTGGTGAAGAAAAGATAGTCACATCACTTCATGAAGGCGGTAATCCACACATACATGAATGACGTTATCATCATTTAGTGACTGAAAAGGTAAGAAATAAAATGATATATTATCTCTTAATAATGATAATTATGTCATAAATATCATTATTATTTCATTTATATCACATATATTCATTAAATTTATCCTTATTATCTTTCATGTAAAGTGCCAATGAAAATGAATCACATCGCTTCGCTAGACACTAGTTCACCATACACATGGGCGATGTTATCTTATCCCCTAAGAAATGGAAATTAAAAAATTATATATGATATAATTAATATAGAGATATAATATTTTATAAATATAATATATATAATTTAAATCCATCATCATACCCAACCTTCAGAGATGGTAATGGAAAATCAAATGACATCAGTTCGTGAGGTGATAGTCCACCATACACACAAATGATGATTTCATAACCCATTTGATGGAAGTAGATATAGTTTTTGGTCATATATTTAATATAAAAAATCTACGTATATAGAATATACTGAGGTAATTATATCATTATGTATTAATAATAATTGAAGGAGTTGGAGAAATAAATAAAATAAAAATTCTCGTTGAAGAACATTACCTCTTCTTCGGGTAACCTCCTTAGGTTTTCACCAAAATCATTCCTAGGTTAGATATATGAAAAAATAAGGATTATATGATGGTATAAAGAAATTTTGGAATTTATTTGGTTAGGTAATATCAGAACCAAAAGTTTTTAAAGGTGTACGGAGGAGAGAAGAGGGGGTGGACTTTTATAAGTGAGGTGAGTGGCACAATTGTAATTTTTTGAAAAGGAAATGGTGTAACCAAGTTTTTATCATGAAAAAAGGATAAAAAATAGATTATTATCAAATAATAGACATTATAGGGCCTAAATATTTTCATAAAAATATTTTACATAAGTTTTAATGTCATTTTAACCCTTATATTTTTAGTTTAACCCATTCTAAAACTATTTTTACCTTAACCATGGTAATTAATTTTTATTATTTTCACTATTAATTATATAAAAAACTAAGTTTAAATTATTAAATAATATAAATTATTCTTACTAATTATATAAAATAATTTTTTTAAAATTCCATTCATATAATTGTAAAAATTTAATTTAAAATTTATCTTACAGTTGAGACAAGAAAATGAGTTTTCAATGAGAAAATGTTCAAAAGTATACAAAGTTTTTTATAACAAATTTTAGCATGAAAATTGTAACGCCCCGACACCAGCTACCCAGAGTCGGTGCATTACTTCGTAACATTGGCATGATCGCAAGAAAGATCAAATCTCGAAAGACCGATTGGTTTAGTAGCCTTGGAAACACTATATATATTCATAAGTTTTACATTACATCATAAAATGAAAAACTAATACAACAACATAATGTTTCCACAATCCACACTATAATCCCCTCATAATATCCCTGCAGGTCATTCATAACTTACATCTCCACATCCTGGGAAAAATAAAACATAGAAAAGGGGTGAGCTCAAATTCCCAGTAAGGATAACAATATAGCGGAACATTCAAAAATAAGCATAAACATTTAAGGCAATGAATTACTAAAACAAAAGCCTATTAAACTTGAACTTCAACATAGTATGGCAAAAGTAAAATGAAATAATGCCATTTACTTGTTCACATGGATATTCTACTAATCGAATAATCACATGCAATATCAATAACCACTTTCATAATGTTGGAATGCATAATGCCAGACTATCATAACCACATAGCCAAGGCCTCGTGCCAAGACTACAAATAAGATTTTTGCCAAGGCCTTGTGCCAAGACACTATTTTGTCTCATGAGACCTACCAATGCATCGAGGAGCTATAGCGGGCTCCACCCGTCACTTACTAAGTCCAATGCATTCCCATATGAAAAGGTTTAAACATAACATAAACATTCGTATTAAAACTAGCATACGAAATGTCAATAATTTCACCATAAACTATGAATGGTATAAAAATAGCACATCCACAGTCAAACATATCACAAAACCTTAAATACAATATAGAAGTTTTGTATCATAATAAATCAACTTCAAATAAGCGTAAAATCCGTCAAAGGATGTTGACATAGATGAAATCAAAACACTTTTTAGAGAAATATCTCTTTATATTTTTGAAATCATTTAAGAGCCATATAAAATAAAACATTTTCATGAAAATATTATTATAAGCTTGTAAGGGAAGCTTTGACGATTTTATAACGGCGGAAAATAACCGCACCCGCCGTATAAGTTTAAAAAAACATTCTTATCTTAATTCTGTCGAAAAGGTTAAAAAGCACCTTGTTTGGAAAACGACGGAAAGATTCCCTTATAAACCTCTTATAAAAAGTCAAACAAGGGTATAAATGAATTTAACCCATATTATTTTAAATATTAAAAATGTTTTGAAATACATTTTTAAGAAACATGGATGCGGATGATAATGAGGTCCCAGTAGATAATTATGTATAAACAACCTCGGATAATGATGAGATTGCGAAATAAACCCTTACCTTGAACTTTCCCTTAGTCGATGGTATGTTAACTTCCTTTATAATAATTAAAACATTGTTATTAAATTATACAATAATCATATACATCAATATGATATCATATATGATCTTTTAACATTGCTTTATTAATAATATCTTAGTATTATCGTCGTTTCGGGTGATAATCGATTCGTTTTTCTTAAATGTTTGGTTACGTAAGGCATGTTTGTAATAGAGAGATTATATCTTATTCATAATCAGAATTATATTAACATTATTTTTAACCCTAAAATAAGAATAAGACTTGAATGGATATGATGGAGAATGAATCTCATCGCGTTCGTGGAGACGGTAGTCCGTACGTACGCACGGACGCTACTTCCATTTAATTTTTATTTTAAAAGAATCGAATCCAAATGATACATAGGTATATTACTATTACAGTATAATATAATATTTTATATATGTTACTTAAGTTCATTAACACCATCCTTTATACGTTCCATGTGTGGTATGAACGAGTCATATCATTTTAAGGGGGCGGTAGTCCGCACTTCCTCAAATGAAATTATCGTATGTATATACAACATGAAACGAATAATGGTATGAAATAAAATGGAATTACAGAAGCTTATATATAAAATATATATCATTAATAACATATTTAATTACAGTTCCATCATAATGGCCACCACGAGAGGCGGTAAGATGTATTTGAACAATCATCGTTTCGTGAGGCGTTAGTTTGCCATCCACAGAAACATTATGTTCATCATCCTTTAGATGGAGTTGTGTGTATGTGTAGTTTGAATCCTTCTTATAACAACATCCTAGTATATTGTGGATACTGGTGTTGTTACAAAAGAAAGGAAATAAAAATATTTTGGGGGTTGGAGAAGCAAAATAAATGAAAATAATTTAAGAGAAATCGTTACCTTTAATTTAGGTAACTCACTTTGGTTGGAACCAAAGGACTTCTTGAAATGCTTTCTGTCTAAGGGGAAGCTTCAAGGAGGAGGAAAGGGATGTGGGGAGCTTATTTGGGCAGGGTTTGGACGAGCCAAGTGGCTTGAGAGGTGTGAGGAATGAGTAGAAGTGGTCTCCTTTTATAAGGGAGAGGAGGGGCTCTTTAGGAAAGAGTGAAAGTATTACTTTATAATATAATTATATTCGGTTTATAATGGTCCAAAAATCATTGAGGTCAAAGATAAGATGACTCATATTCTAAATAACATCAACCAATAAGAATTGGACAGGTTTTAGATAATATTTTAATCATTATAATCTTATATATTTAAATGATTTATTAATGAGGTAAACATTGCATCATTATTGTGTCATTAATAATTTAAATTATTTGATGTATAAAAATTATAAATAAAATATCATTATGTAGGAAATCTTTTTAGATTTCTAATTAATATTTATAATCGAAAATCCAACATGTATAACCCCATGTAAAAATTGTTCTTCTAAAAGATGTAAGCTTATGCCATTTTTATTTTTATTTTAACTTTATTAATATAATGTGTCCCTACCACATACAAGTGGCTCCAAGGGGTCGCCAAATCGACCCAAGGATGCCCATGGTCGGGTATGTGTCCACCAATAAGGTTAGGACACGTTTTAGGGTAATTTTGTATTATTATAATATTATTTTTTAACCCTTATTTACCGGATTTACCCTTTAACCATGGTAAATAAAATATTTACCGCAGTAATTATTCAAAATGTGTAAAAATAAAAGTTACCTATTTACATAATTTGGACATCCTGATTCCAAATATGTAATCCATTTTTCCAAATTCAAAACACAGAAGTGTCAGAAATTAATTTAAAATTAATTTCCCGTTGTTAAAATAAAAAGCGTGTTTTTAAGAGATAATAACTATCAAAAGATTGACACTTGTTTATGTCCGATTTAATTGTGAAATTATGTCCAATGACAAACATTAAATTAAATGGTAAAAATATATTCTAAATATACTTTAAAACCACTAAAATTCATAATTTATCAATATTAATTATTTTGATTAAAAAAGTTGTTTTTAATTAAAATTTAGTAATCTTCACTATTCATCAAAATATAAAAGTTATCCGAAAAGTACCAACATTTCACCCTAGGATAATTTCAATATTCTGAATCCAAAAATGAAGTCCATTTTGAAATATAAAATATATATGATTTCAAAAATTAGGTATTACTATTCACAACGGCTAGTTTAATTAGTTGTGGTGTGTGTTAGAACTCGAGGTTGCGTACAACACACGCTATCGCATTATTCGAAGGGAAACGTACCGTGGAAGCTTGGGGTGTTACATTCTCCCCTCCTTCAAATAATTGCATCCTCACAATTTCTAGGGTATTACTGCATAAAAAGACTCAGCTGGTTCTTCATCATAAGTTCCTCGGGTTCCCACGTTGTCTCTTCCATCTTATGATTTCTCCACAAAACTTTTACCAGACGCGTCGTCCGGTTTCTCAGCACTTGTTCTCTCGTATCAAGAATCTTGACGGACTCTTCACAATAAGACAGATCAGGTTCCAGTTCTAATTCCTCATAGGTGAGTACATGCGTTGGGTCAGGCATGTATTTTCTCAATAGAGATACGTGGAACACATCGTGAACTTTGGAGAGACTTGGCGGCATTGCCAATCGGTAAGCCACAGCCCCAAATCGTTCTAGAATTTCGAAGGGTCCGATGTACCTGGGACTCAATTTACTTTTCTTACCAAAACTTATGACTCCCTTCCATGGAGATACCTTTAGGAAAACATGATCACCGACTTGAAATTCCAAATCCTTCCTTCAATTATCGGCATAGCTCTTCTGCCTACTTTGAGCTGCTTTGATGTGATTTTGGATTACCTTCACCTTTTCCACCGTTTCCTCCACCAGTTCTGGGCCTACAAGTTTTCTTTCACCAACGTCATCCCAACAGGTTGGTGTACGACATCTCTTTCCGTATAATGCTTCATATGGTGCCATCTGAATACTCGAATGGAAGCTATTGTTATAGGAAAATTCTACCAGTGGTAAATATTGATCCCACATACCCTGAAAGTCAAGTGAGAAAGATCTCAACATGTCTTCTAGGGTTTGAATAGTCCATTCTGATTGTCCATCTGTCTGAGGGTGGTAAGCAGTGCTCAAATGAAGTTCAGTATCCAGGGATTTCTGAAGACTTTTCCAAAATCTTGAAGTAAAACGGGGATCACGATCAGAAACAATCGATAGGGGTACTCCATGAAGTCTCACAACTTCATTAATGTATAGTCTTGCTAGAGGTTCCAGGGGTAGATCTTCTCTTATAGCTAGAAAATGTGCTGACTTGGTAAGACGATCAACAATAACCCATATTGCATCGTTCCTTCTAGAAGTCTTTGGTAGCCCCATGACAAAGTCCATCGTAATATTGTCCCATTTCCACTCTGGTATGGGAAGAGGTTGCATGACTCCTCCAGGCTGTTCCCTTCCAGCTTTCACTTGTTGACAAACCATACATCTTGACACAAAATCAGCAATCTCCCTCTTCATGTTGTCCCACCAAAAACGTTCCTTCAAATCTCTATACATTTTGGTGCTCCCAGGGTGTATAGAGAAATTGGAACTATGAGCATCATCCAGCAATTCCCTTTTTAGATCAGGTAAATCGGGAACACAAAGTCTCTTCCCGAATTTCAAAATTCCATCTTCATACACAAAGTCTCTCAATCTCCCATCATTCACAGCTTTAATCTTCTTCTGAAATTCTTCATCATCGGTCTGAGAACTCTTAATCCTTTCTAGTAAAGATGGTTTGGCAACCATTTGAAAAAGCATTGATGTTTCACCTTCCCTAGTTATTCCCATGTCCATCTTCACTAGATCCATGAAAATTGGATCCCTTTCAATTCTCATCATGTTCAAAACACCATGGTCTTTTCTGCTCAAAGAATCTTCCACCTTGTTTGCTTTCCCCGGGTGGTAGTGTATCGTGCAATCATAATCCTTGAGTAATTCAAGCCATCTTATTTGCCTCATGTTGAGTTCTTTTTGTGAGAAAATATACTTCAAACTCTTGTGATCAGTATAAATCTCACATTTTTCACCATAGAGGTAGTGCCTCTATATCTTCAAAGCAAAGATCATAGCTGCTAACTCAAGATCATGAGTAGGATAGTTTTGTTCATGAATTTTCAACTGTTGTGATGCATAGGCAATAACTCTATCATTCTGCATAAGGACACAACCAAGTCCTTTCTTTGATGCATCACTATAAATAACGAACCCATCATTCCCCGATGGTAGAGTCAATATAGGAGCATTGACTAATCTTCTCTTCAGTTCTTCGAAACATTCTTCACACTCTTTTTTCCAAACAAATTTAACCCCTTTACGTGTGAGCTTCGTTAATGGGTTAGCCAATCGGGCAAAATCTTGGACGAAACGTCGATAATAACATGCCAAACCAATAAAACTACGTACCTCAGTTATACTCGTAGGTGCTGGCCATTCTTGGATTGCCTTGGTCTTAGAAGGATCAACAGAGATTCCATCTTTAGAGACAATATGGCCAAGAAAAGAAATCTCCTGAAGCCAGAATTCACACTTGCTAAACTTCCCATATAATTCATGCCTCCTCAGAGTCTTCAAGATAATGCGCAAGTGATTTTCATGATCTTCATAGGTTTTGGAGTATACCAAGATATCATCAATAAATACCACCAAAAATTCATCGAGATACTCCTTGAAAACTCTATTCATCAGATCCATGAATACAGAGGGTGCATTAGTCAATCCAAACGGCATTACAGTAAACTCGTAATGCCCGTACCTGGTTCGAAATGCTCTTCCTTCTTCACACACAACTGATGGTATCCAGATCGAAGGTCAATCTTTGAAAAGTATTGAGCTCCATGCAGTTGGTCAAATAAATCATCAATACGAGGTAGGAGATACTTGTTCTTTATCGTTATAGCATTGATCTACCTGTAGTCGATACATAACCTCATATATCCATCTTTCTTTTTAACAAAAAGAATAGGGTCTCCCCATGGAGAAACACTAGGGCGAATAAATCCCTTATTACTCAATTCCTTTAGTTGTTTCTTTAGTTCGACTAATTCTACAGTGTCCATTCTATAAGGGGTCTTCGATATAGGCCTTGATCCAGGAATCAAATAAATGGAAAACTCAACTTCTCGTTCTGGAGGATGTCCAGGTAAATATTCCAGAAATACATCTACAAATTCTTTCACAACAGGTACATCCTCTATTTGAACATTCATTTCCTCACCGACAGTTATTTCATTCTCTTCCTCCCCAATAATTGAATTAAGTTGAGCTACTGGGGGTGGATCTAAATAAGAATTAGGTGGTGACGATTCTGCTCTAAAAATAAGGTGTTCCTTATCATTATCATCAAGAATCGTAACCTCTTTCTTCTTACAATAAATCTTCGCATCATAGTCCGAAAGCCAGTCCATACCGAGGATTATATCAAACTCAATCATAGGTATGACGATGAGATCAGCAGATAAAGAAAATTTATGTGCTCTAATGGGGACTGATTCACAAAACTTTGTTGCAATGATACTTCCCTTAGGAGTTTTAACTGACAACTCCCTTATTAAATCAAATTGGAAAAATCTAATTTTCTTAGCAAACTGGGAAGATATGAAACAATGTGACGATCCAGAGTCAAATAATGCATTTGCTAAACTTGAGGAAACCATTAAATTACCTACCACCACGTCTTTCGGAGCTTCTACCTCAGCAGTAGTGATAGCATAAGCCTGGCCTTGATCCCTTGGCCTTTTCTGAGGTAAGTTCTCCTGACGCTTAGGACATTCATTTGCATAATGTCCCATCTCCCTGCAGTTGTAGCACTGAACGTTGGTAGCTTCCTTCTTCCCCTTGCAATCACGAGCTTGGTGGCCTTTTTCACCACACTTGTAACAGACTCCCATTCCCTTCAAGCAAGTACCAGGATGTTTCTTCCCGCATTTACCACAATATGGATATTCAACCTTTCCCTTCTTCCCCTTATTTCCATTCCCAGATTGATCAGCAGGTCTCTTCTTCTCTTGCTTTGCTTTAAAGTCATAAGACTTAGATAATTCCTTTTCGGTCTTGATAGCACATGAGACAATGTCTTCGTACGATGAAAAGGATTGTGAGACTAATGCTCGACGGAGAAATGGTTTTAACCCATCAAAGAAACAATCAATCTTACTTCTTTGGTTACGTATATAATCACCAGCGTACCTTGCTAACCTTGTAAAGTTAGCCTCATACTTTGTGACATTCTCATCCTCCTTCTGTCTCAGACTTAGAAATTTCCTTTCAATATCTGCTCGATGGTCACGAGGAAAATATTTTTCTAAAAATAGATCTTTGAACTCCCTCAATTCCATATTTGATACTTCATCATATTCCTTCGTATTTTGAATCAATGACCACCATTGATCAGCATCTCCAGTGAGGCGGTAAACTGCCATGATAACTTTTTCCCTTTCACTGGTCCCCAAAGCCTGAAATATTTTCTCTAGGGAAAATATCCATTGCTCAGCTACTAAGGGATTTGTACTCCCATTGAACGTTGGTGGTTGTTGCCTCATGAATCGATCTAACATTGATCCTCCACGCTGCGGATCAGGGTGCTCCATACGGGTAAGGTTATTATTCATAACCTGAGTAAGTTGTCCCAGTATGGTGATTAGCTGATCGGCACCAGTTTCATCACCAGCCACACTATAATTATCTTGAGCAGGAGGGAAATCCCTACATGGAGTGCGTGCATTGATACGGTTTCCATTTCTTCCAGTAGGCGCCATTTCTAAACAATGGCATAAACTAGATCAGTTTATGAATCAAAATACATAATCCCATACTTATAAAACACTTAACATAAATTGAACTATTTATGGATATAATCCATAATCATAAAAATGTTTTCTTTGAGGAAGTATATACTCATAAACCCTTCATAATGATTTGTAAAGAAAATGAGAGTTATCCTAAGCATATCCCCCGGGAGTGTCGTAACCAAGAGTGCAGCAAGGCCCGTTGTCGTGCACCAGTTCCCGTTCGAGTCTAGCTCAAAGCGGTGTTTTTGGGTTTTACCCCTAGGTACATCTGTGCCAGAGCCGCCTCTATCTGCTCGTATCCAGACAGGGATGTATTGCTAAGAAAACTCACAAAATCTCTACAATACCAAAATTCTAGGAAGTTCTTCTATACTAATCCTCAAAGTTTATCTTAGGTTTACGTGCTCTAATCAGAGTTTATCTAAATCTAGCTTCCAAGGTTTGTACTAAACTTCCTCTGATACCAACTGTAACGCCCCGACCCCAGCTACCCAGAGTCGGTGCATTACTTCGTAACATTGGCATGATCGCAAGAAAGATCAAATCTCGAAAGACCGATTGGTTTAGTAGCCTTGGAAACACTAGATATATTCATAAGTTTTACATTACATCATAAAATGAAAAACTAATACAACAACATAATGTTTCCACAATCCACACTATAATCCCCTCATAATATCCCTGCAGGTCATTCATAACTTACATCTCCACATCCTGGGAAAAATAAAACATAGAAAAGGGGTGAGCTCAAATGCCCAGTAAGGATAACAATATAGCGGAACATTCAAAAATAAGCATAAACATTTAAGGCAATGAATTACTAAAACAAAAGCCTTTTAAACTTGAACTTCAACATAGTATGGCAAAAGTAAAATGAAATAATGCCATTTACTTTTTCACATGGATATTCTACTAATCGAATAATCACATGCAATATCAATAACCACTTTCATAATGTTGGAATGCATAATGCCAGACTATCATAACCACATAGCCAAGGCCTCGTGCCAAGACTACAAATAAGATTTTTGCCAAGGCCTTGTGCCAAGACACTATTTTGTCTCATGAGACCTACCGATGCATCGAGGAGCTATAGCGGGCTCCACCCGTCACTTACTAAGTCCAATGCATTCCCATATGAAAAGGTTTAAACATAACATAAACATTCGTATTAAAACTAGCATACGGAATGTCAATAATTTCACCATAAACTATGAATGGTATAAAAATAGCACATCCACAATCAAAAATATAACAAAACCTTCAATACAATATAGAAGTTTTGTATCATAATAAATCAACTTCAAATAAGCATAAAATCCGTCAAAGGATGTTGACATAGATGAAATCAAAACACTTTTTAGAGAAATATCTCTTTATATTTTTGAAATCATTTAAGAGCCATATAAAATAAAACATTTTCGTGAAAATATTCTTATAATCTTGTAAGGGAATATTTGACGATTTTATAATGGTGGAAAATAACCTCACCCACCGTATAAGTTAAAAAAAACATTCTTATCTTAATTCTGTCGAAAAGGTTAAAAAGCACCTTGTTTGGAAAAAGACGGAAAGATTCCCTTATAAACCTCTTATAAAAAGTCAAACAAGGGTATAAATGAATTTAACCCATATTCTTTTAAATATTAAAAATGTTTTGAAATACATTTTGAAGAAAGATGGACGTGGATGATAACGAGGTCCCAGTAGATAATTATGTATAAACAACCTCGGATAATGAAGAGATTGCGAAATAAACCCTTACCTTGAACTTTCCCTTAGTAGATGGTATGTTAACTTCCTGTATAATAATTAAAACATTGTTATTAAATTATAAAATAATCATATACATCAATATGATATCATATATGATCTTTTAACATTTCTTTATTAATAATATCTTAGTATTATCGTCGTTTCGGGTGATAATCGATTCGTTCTTCTTAAATGTTTGGTTACGTAAGACATGTTTTTAATGGAGAGATTATATATTATTCATAATCAGAATGATATTAACATTATTTTTAACCCTAAAATGAGAATAATACTTGAATGGATACGATGGAGAATGAATCTCATCGCGTTCGTGGAGACGGTAGTCCGTACGTACGCACGAACGCTACTTCCATTTAATTTTTATTTTAAAAGAATCGAATCCAAATGATACATAGGTATATTACTATTACAGTATAATATAATATTTTATATATGTTACTTAAGTTCATTAACACCATCCTTTATACGTTCCATGTGTGGTATGAACGAGTCATATCATTTTAAGGGGGCGGTAGTCCGCACTTCCTCAAATGAAATTATCGTATGTATATACAACATGAAACGAATAATGGTATGAAATAAAATGGAATTACAGAATCTTATATATAAAATATATATCATTAATATCATATTTAATTACAGTTCCATCATAATGTCCACCATGAGAGGCGGTAAGATGTATTTGAACAATCATCGTTTCGTGAGGCATTAGTTTGCCATCCACAGAAACATTATGTTCATAATCCATTAGATGGAGTTGTGTGTATGTGTAGTTTGAATCCTTCTTATAACAACATCCTAGTATATTGTGGATACTGGTGTTGTTACAAAAGAAAGGAAATAAAAAGAGTTTGGGGGTTGGAGAAGCAAAATAAATGAAAATAATTTAAGAGAAATCGTTACCTTTAATTTAGGTAACTCACTTTGGTTGGAACCAAAGGACTTCTTGAAATGCTTTCTGTCTAAAGGGAAGCTTCAAGGAGGAGGAGATGGATGTGGGGAGCTTATTTGGGCAGGGTTTGGACGAGCCAAGTGGCTTGAGAGGTGTGAGGAATGAGTAGAAGTGGTCTCCTTTTATAAGGGAGAGGAGGGGCTCTTTAGAAAAGAGTGAAAGTATTACTTTATAATATAATTATATTCGGTTTATAATGGTCCAAAAATAATTGAGGTCGAATATAAGATTACTCATATTCTAAATAACATCAACCAATAAGAATTGGACAGGTTTTAGATAATATTTTAATCATTATAATCTTATTTATTTAAATGATTTATTAATGAAGTAAACATTGCATCATTATTGTGTCATTAATAATTTAAATTATTTGATGTCTAAAAATTATAAATAAAATATAATTATGTAGGAAATCGTTTTATCTTTCTAATTAATATTTATAATCGAAAATCCAACATGTATAACCCTATGTAAAAATTGTTCTTCTAAAAGATGTAAGCTTATGCCATTTTTATTTTTATTTTAACTTTATTAATATAATGTGTCCCTACCACATACAAGTGGCTCCAAGGTGTCCCCAAATCGACCCAAGGATGCCCATGGTCGGGTATGTATCCACCAATAAGGTTAGGACACGTTTTAGGGTAATTTTGTATTATTATAATGTTATTTTTTAACCCTTATTTACCGGATTTACCCTTTAACCATGGTAAATAAAATATTTACCGCAGTAATTATTCAAAATGTGTAAAAATAAAAGTTACCTATTTACATAATTTGGACATCCTGATTCCAAATATGTAATCCATTTTTCCAAATTCAAAACACAGAAGTGGCAGAAATTAATTTAAAATTAATTTCCCGTTGTTAAAATAAAAAGCGTGTTTTTAAGAGATAATAACTATCAAAAGATTGACACTTGTTTATGTCTGATTTAATTGTGAAATTATGTCCAATGACAAACATTAAATTAAATGGTAAAAATATATTCTAAATATACTTTAAAACCACTCAAATTCATAATTTATCAATATTAATTATTTTGATTAAAAAAGTTGTTTTTAATTAAAATTTAGTAATTTTCACTATTCATCAAAATATAAAAGTTATCCGAAAAGTACCAAAATTTCACCCTAGGCTAATTTCAATATTCTGAATCCAAAAATGAAGTCCATTTTGAAATATAAAATATACATGATTTCAAAAAGTAGGTATTACTATTCACAACGGCTAGTTTAATTAGTTGTGGTGTGTGTTAGAACTCGAGGTGGCGTACAACACACGCTATCGCATTATTCGAAGGGAAACGTACCGTGGAAGCTTGGGGTGTTACAAAAATGATTCAAATGAACTAAATTGGATTTATATATATATATATATAATTGAACTAATTTTACTTTTAAACCAATTTAAATATAATTAAATTTATAAATAATTTAAATGAAAAGGTAGTTTTTAATTAAAATTCATTATTTTTCAATATTCATAAAAAATCAATATTTTTAGAAAATTATAAAAAATTAAACCTAATATAATTTTGATATTATTATTTAAAAATTTAATTTAATTTTTTAAATAAATTTTCTAAAAGTTTCAAAAATTATTTTTAAAATAAGTGAGCAAAAATATGACAAAACATTTTTTATAAAAATACAATTTTAAGCATAAAATTTGTTTTATCCAAATATCTTATCTAAAAACACATAAGATTAAGTTAAATAGTTTATTGAATAAATAATATATAAATTTAATTAAAATAATTAAAAAAAGTTATTTTTTTAATTTACTTATATAAAACATGTTCATTTTTATTAAAATATTTTTTTCAGAAAAAGATTTCCTTTATTTTCAAATGGTTTTTATTTTCATTTATAATTAGATGGTCATAAAAAAATTATTTTTATATTCATGTTTAGACCATATATTTTCATAATTTAGTTAATGTTATTAATACCCACCATTAAAATTGCTTTGTGATAACTATCATATTAAGTGATAATATTTTAATAGTGTGTCATGTTTTGTTTATACTCAGTGTTGCGTATAACCTAGATAAAATCAGTGTTGCATGTAATGAAAAATATGAAAATGATTAAATTTATTTGATTTTTTTACAAAATCTTGAGGTGTTACATTATACCCCACTTAAAATTAATTTCATTTATGAAATTCATCTCAGCCGTCAAAGGTTAAACATTTGAATATTACTTCATAGAAATAAACATCACACAAATGAATAATAAAACTTCCATTAAAAAGGGAAAGTTGGAAACATAAAGGTTACCTAAAGTAACTCAAAACTAGGTTTACACATATAATAGCATAGATGGGAAGTTAATATTTTGACATGGAATAAAATCATAAATAATTATAGAGAGTGATAGAGATCATAGTTCACAAGAAAGTGGGTGATCTAAAGAAGGTTAAAGAACAGAAAACCATAAAGCAAAGAGGCATTAAAAAAGTTATTTTAAATAGTGTTTTTATTACAACACATGCAAGATGAAAACCGACCCTAGGACTCAACCCCACAACCTCTGCCCCAAACCCCAAACCCCCTACCACAAAGGCATGAAAAAAGTCATTGATATCATAAAAATGAAAATAAAAATATAACATTTTATTTCAATATCCTTTTACTAAAGTTGAATAATTTTTATGAGAATATATACTTATCTGATTTTATTCAATTTCATAAGAACAATATCACCCTTTGGTTATGACTTGATCAATTTCCACTACATCTCTTACTCTAAGAAATGAAGGTGAATTTTTGATGCCTAGTGTACTAGAAAATCATAAGATTTATAAATAGAATGCCAATTCATTCCATATGTATTTAGTTATCATCACAACAAAATGATTAGAATAGGTTATCCACTATTAATAAATCTTAATATTGAGAAGTAATACATTAATATATAAAACCTTATACAATTTATAACTTAAACCATTCTATAAATGGTTAAACTTACAACCCTTCCAAAATTAAAAATTTATAAATAAGGTCACTAAATTTCTCAAAATCAACTTAAAATTAATCCCCTAGATATCATAAGGTATATTTTTATTTTCAAACACCAAATATATAAATAACTTAGTCATATACATTGTTAAATCATGGTAATACCAAAATTACCATAAAACCTTTATGAAAACATACACACTTCCTCATTCCTTGAATAAAACCACAGATTACTGAATATATTATATAAATCCAATAATGCTATAAAATACATCACCGATAACATAAACCACATTTCCCACAAAAAATTAATAAGTTACAAGGTCAATAATACTATCCAATTTACTTTATTCATATAAATCACCTCTTTATACCAACATCATTATCTCAATATTCAGAAAATATTAAGGGTTATATTCCCTTAATTAAAATATCACCTTTCTATTAAATCACTTTTCTAGTCCATCAGTACTATTTAAAATATTTTTTTTTAAATCCTAAAAAAAAAACTTATACTGAAAAATACTTATATATTTCATGATTTAGATAACATAATTCTGGAATTATAATACATAAACACTTTAATTATTCCACCTCATAATTAATCTATTAACTTGGATTCATCATCTTATTACTTAATACCTCCTTTCCTTTCATATGTCATTCAAGGTATCTTCATCATCAGTAATGTAACCATTAATCATAACACTTTGTTGATTATATTCATGATAATTCCCTCAAGTACATAAAATTTTATAATTCCCATACTTTCCACATTTTAAACATTCAAATGTTGATGATATCTTAAAGAGACCACTATTCCCATCAATTTCAATAATTGAAATTTTACTTTTCCCTTAGAAATTACATGCTTTGTGTCCTTATTTTCCACACTTGAAACATATTCATGTTCCCATAAGACATTCACTTGGGTGATTCCTCCCACATTATAAATATATAGGAAACCAAATCTTCTTTCCTCCATGGTCTTCATTACCAAAACTCTCAATAAACACTATAATTATCTTCTTTGGTGAGTCTATGAGTTGGTTAAGGTGAATGTTTTTAATTATGTTTCATGATAACTGATTATAAATAATCACAATATTCTTCACTCTAGTCATCATACCATTTAGATTATTATTAAATAAATTTCTATCACATTCAATGTTAACCTAATTCCTTTTGGTTCCTACTATTGACTAAAACCAAAAAGAATAGTGTGAGAAACAATAATCATAGTGGAAAACTATATAATCATGAAAAAATAACTTATAAGATGTATAAATCATGAAACCTTCTTTTTAATAAATGAAATATTAGTTTTATCTTAGGTTATTCATAATAATCATCTTTTTAAATCCTCTATGATAGTTCGTAAAGAGTTTATGAATTTACAAAACATATACCCTAGGAGTATCAAACCAGGTGTTCAGTAAGGCTCATTTTCATGCACTAGGTGAAAATAGATTCTAGATCAATGTGCCCATTTAGGAGTTATTACCCATAGGAACCTTTGTTCTAGATCTACATTTACTTGTAGTATCCAGATATGGATGTAATTTCTTGGAAACCACTTGATTTATCCTTTACCAAAATTTTAGGATGTTTTCCTATACTTTAAATCATACCTAGAATTATCCTTTGAGACATCCCTAAAAAAATACTTAGAAATATCCCTAGGTATCTCAATTTTTTTTATAATCTTAGTTTCCAAAGGATAACTAAACCTTTACTCTGGTACTAACTATAAAGGCCCAAGATTTTCATATATATATATATTACATCTTTTTAGATGAATTTTCAATATATCACATAAAAAATGCCTGAGAACTGTAATAGTTTAGTGTATTTAGAGACTAGGTACATAGTCTTCAAATTTGGTGAAACATATTTATCATATCCCATAAATATCTTCCCCTTCAATACTCTTCACAAACATAACCTACTTAAAACATTTCTTTATAACCTGGGGAATGTAAACATAATAAAGTGTGAGGTCAGATGCTTAGTAAAAGTAAAAAATGGAGACACATAAGAATAACATGCACATAAGTGTATGAGAACATGAACATAAATTTTGAAAACCATACCCTATACATAAAAGATTATAATATTGAGTCATGTAATAATGATTAGCAGTTCATAAGACACAAATCATAAGTAAATCCTAGAAAAAGATCCATGAGAGCCTAAAATTGGCATAAGACATCTAATTATGGCATACAAATAAGCATAGAAAATCATTTCCATAGTAGTAAAGGATCACCTAAAAGGATATAATAGTGGAATGGGTTCACTTACCAAACCATTATAGTAGTCAAGGTTCACTCCCAATACCATTATAATAGAAAAAGTCCCTTACTAAACTAGTTTCACTCCCCATTGTAGTCCTATCCATATCAAGAGATATAAATCTTTTCCCAATGAATTTGAGGGAGATATAGGTCACACCCATATCTCAATGAAAACCATATTTATGTGTGAAAAAAAATTAAAAAAATTCATCATATTATAACCCATGAAATGAAATGGGTTTCATAGACATTTCATCATTTAATAAACTGTGGAAAAGCGACAGGTTTCATAATCATTTCATCATCTCATCAAAGAATAACCCATGAAAAAAGAAACAAGTTTCATAATCATTTTTTATGGTATAACCCATGGAATAGAAATGGGTTTTAGAAATATCTTTTCATCATAAACCATTTATATATGGAATAATAATGATATCCTTGGTTCATATCCCCAGTAAATCATAATTTACACCAAATAATGTCACCTTAGATGGAAAATTATTCTAAAAGATAAATCACTTGGAATGTTTCTTGAGGAAGATAAATTTTCTTTAAAAATCACTTTTTAAAACAAAAAACATTTTGGAAATAATTTTCTTTTTATATAAACTTGAAAACTTATTAAGGCATATTTAAATATAATTTGAAACATTTCTTGAGGAAAATATCCTTTCTACTTTGAAAAACACTTTTAAAAACATAAAAAAATTTCAAAATCCTTTTCGCTTTGAAATAATTTATTTAAAATATAATATATTTACAAATATTAAGGAAAAAAATTTCTTTGAAAATAGATTTTAAAACTTATATTGGAATCTTGAAATCATTTAGTGGTTATGACAATTAGAAATACTGTTCATGTTGTGCATGTTAAAAAAAGATTATTTTTACATTTTTTGTAAAATCCAAACAATCATTGTTTTGGAAAATACATGAATATTAATTTAAATGTTTTTAAAAAAATTAAAAATGGACAAAAAATTATTCAATAAATAATTTTGGAAAGGTTAATTTTTTTTGAAAACCTTTTTATAAAACATGATTTTGGAAGAAAAATGATTTTTGACCGAAGAGATAAATAAAGTCGATTTTTATTAAAAAAATTCCTTTAAAATATTGATTAAATAAAAATAGAAAACTGAAGATAAAAAAAAGTATTCTCATTACATAACTAGAGAATTAGAAAATTCATGAGTTTATTGATAGATAAATCATAATATTTCATCACTAGAAGCATAATTATAAGCAATCTCGATAAACTATGAGATTGTAATATAAAACTCTTACCACTTTGGTAACATTTAATTGTAATAACCATGAAATAATAACATTAAATGAAACTTATAATATCATTAAAATAAGTATATTCATTATATAACATTTAAAATTGTAATTATATACACCTCATATAAGAAGATAGATGCTTATGACCCAATGAAAGAAAAGTGAGACAAAAATACCTTACTTGTTAACTTTTGAACCACAAACCCCAGAAAAGAGTGTTAATAAAATGGAAATGTAAAACATAATAATTTTTATTATAATAATAATAATATAAAATCATGGTTAGTATATACACTACATAAAATAAACACATGGTGAATATGTCACATGTCTCATAAAAAAATAAAAGCGAGATGGAAATCCCTTACCACTTTAGTAATATTTTAAATCATAAGTCCCAGTAAATAATAACATCAAATGAAAATTTAAATATCATTAAAATAATAATATTAATGATATAACATGTCAAATGGTAAGTATATACACCACACAAAATAAATGAGTGGTGAATTTTTATATGTCTCCCAAAAATAAAAGAGAAACTAGAAATCCTTTAACTTAAGTCTCGACATCCTTTATAGACATTAGAACCTATTGTATAAAAAATATAAGTTTATTATAAAACTATTATATAAAAATAATTATATATATAATATAAAATACTATTTAATTATGACCTTTATTACACATTTATTAACAATTTCTTGTTAAAATTACGTTTCGGGTAATCACTGCTTTGTTTTTCATGTATGTTTTTATTTTTTATTTTCAAGCCTCTTAATTTGATCAAGAATCCATAATATCCATAATAATAATAATTAAATAATTATCATATTTATATATCAATTATAATTTTAACACCAATCATGATTTTTTGATAAATGAAGTACATTACAATCATGGAGACGGTTGGTCGTACGTATGCATGACTAACACTTACATTTTTCAACAATCATTATGGAAAGTAGAAAAGTAATATATTATCTATAAATAATGATAATAATATCATTAATACCATATTAATTATTTAAATATACTTATACATATCATCCATTTGGTTTGGTCCTAAAAATAGATTCACATCGCTTTGTGAAGGTGATAATCCACACGTACTCGAACAATATTATCATCTTTCAGAAAGTGAAAAGATAAGAAATAAAATGATATATTATATATTAATAATTATAAATATTTCATTAATATAATTATTATTCCATTTATATCATATATATTCATTAAATTTATCCTTATCATCTTCTATTTAAAGCGTTAGTGAAAACGAATCACATCGCTTTGTGAGGTGGTAGTTCATTGTACACACGAGCAACGTTATTGTATGACCTATGAAATGGAAAGTAAAAAGGTATATATGATATAATTATTAAATAGGTATAAATATGTTATAAATATAATATATATACTTTATATCCATCATCATACCCAACTGTGAGAGGTGGTAATGGAAAAATGAATGACATCTGTTTGCAAGGTGGTAGTCCGCCGTACACACAAATGATGATTTTGTAACCAATTTTATGGAAGTAGAGATGGTTTTAGGTCATCCATAAAATATAAAAAAATCTTAGTATATTTAATATATTTAGGTTATTATATAATCATGGTCCAATAATAATTTAAGGAGGTGGAGGAAGAAATAAAATAAAAACACTCATTGAAGAACGTTACCTCTTCTTCGGACAAACTCTTTAGGTTTGAACCAAAATCCTTCCTAGGTTGAATTTATACCCAAAATATGTATTATATTAAGGGATTTGGGAATTTTAGAAGTTATTTTTTTAGGTATTGGATTAATCAAAAGGATTTGAAGATGCGAAGAGGATGGGAGAGGGTGTGGCCTTTTATAAGTGAGGTGAGTGGCACAATTGTAATTTTTTGAATAGGAAATGGTGTATCCATATTTTTATCATTCCAAAAGGCTCCAAAATGTAGTATAATTAATAATTATACATTATAGGGTATAAATATGGACATATAAATTATTTTATATAAGTTTTTATGTAGCACCTTGAGCCATTTTCCATTCAAGAGTTCTCTCATCCGATTGTCCACTAGGCCTTAGGCGTGCCTCCCTGTACACCAAAGGCCACTAACTAGAAGAAAGGGTATGATTAGGTGATAGTGGGGAGAATATGAAATCATGTGGTGATAATAATAATGGTCCAAATGTATATATATAACACAATATAAGAGGACCATAACTCAACAGAATCAATAACAAACTCAGAGGAAGCATAATAAATAAACAATAGCAGTAATAAGCATACCCAAAGGAATAATACCATTTTTAGATGATAAAGACATTATAACAGGTTATAAAATAAAATAATAAAGGTTTCCCATGGCCAACCACACACACACACACAAATATATATATATAAATCTAAAAACGAAAGTTCAGCCTGATGTAGAAAAACAACCTGGTCCACTGCCATCCATCCCATGAAAAAGCAGTATAAAGTAATCAGTAAGTTCCATCTCTCAAGATCAAACCCTAGATTGATCTTAAAACCATAAAGTCCACACATATCCTGAGGGACCCATGTAGGGTATGAGTATGAACTCAGTAGGCCACCACCAACATGTGTCTGTCTTACATCCATAATTATGCAGGTGTATGAAAAATATAAATAAAAGAAAAAAAACATATTTAATAATTATCCCACTTCCCCTAAGCTTAAAAATAATATGCAAACATTCTACCTACTTTGTCTAATACTGGAATATCTCTAAACACATTCCCCAAATATATATATGGAATAAAACAAATGTATTCATATATATATATATATATATATATATATATTTGTAATGGTGAGGAACCATGGATTAGTGCACAAGGCATCCCCTAAAGTGTATCATTCCAGGTAAACCCTTAGGTTCTACCTATAAATATACCATTGGAACCTCATTCCATAAATCATGTAAAATATGTCCAAATGGAACACCCATCAAGTCCCTGACCCCTCATTCCAATACTTATAAAATCACCACCATCTCAAAAACCCGACACCCCAAGGCATAACAAAATTCATCCTCCAATATGTAAAATCACCATCGGCTCAAAAACCGACATCCTAAGGTATGGTGATATCCATCCTCCCAAAATCATGGACTGTTGGCCTCATGTATAATAGATAGCCTTAACCCCCATCCAATGGTCTCAATACCATCCCCTAATGATCCATCACCATCCACGTGGATTTCTATGGTGAGAACCTACAACATATCCGATGGTCAACACCATCCCCTAGGTTTTAATATCTACAGAGGCCTCCACCCACAACGAGTGGTCAATACCACCTCAAATGAGTCCTATATGTTCCCACACAACTCCAAGGGTGAATTTTCCAGGACGGTGAGTGGAAATCACCAACAAGTACCTAAGACACATCTTCCAGTACCTCATTCCCCTGTGACCATGTCGCTAAGTCCTGATGGTAAACACCATCTCAAATCATATGGGGAACACCCTCATCCTAAAAACCTCATTGCCTCAAATCTTGATGGCCATGTCACCTGAACTTAGTGATAATCATCACCCCATATATTTTGGGCCATGATCTCATCCTGATGACCATGTCACCTAAGTCTAGGTGATCAACATCACCTCAATCCACGGGCTATGACCAACATGTTCCCATGGAACCAATCATATCATGTAATAATTTAATAAAATAAAATCTTGGCCTGAACTATCCTTACTATGGTCAAAATCCACTAACCCATCTCAGAAAATATGAAAAATATCTAGGTAATGCTTAAAGTCATCCCACAACATCAGATAAATAATATAAAAACAATAAATAATTAATTAAGGGTCGCTCTCAGACTACCCACATTGGAGTATATAGAGTGCACCCCCAAAACACCCATATAATTAAGGAGAAATATAGGAACTGTATACCTTATATTTGTAGGTGATCACTCATCTAATATCAACCTTTAACTCAATTTAAAATGAGAGAAATTAAAGATTTATTCAAACACCCTAAAAATAATGAAAAAGGGCTCATGTGGATTTGGAATTCCATATTGAAAGATAAAAGGAAAAGAAAATTAAGAGGAGTGAAGGTCTTATAAATGTGATTTCAACAAGACCAATGAAAATAAATTCAGAGTTCGATCAAAGGAGGTAGTCCAAAGCCTAAGGGAGGTTAATATTAAAAGGATCCCCTGTTGTGCGCAAAAAATAATGGATAAAGGAGGAATAAAAAAAGAAATAAGAGGTGGGTAATAATTTAAATTTCACCCCTTAAAATGAAACTAATGGTTTGGTTGCATGGTTTGGATAACCGTTCTATAACCTTATGATGCTCACTGTTCAAGTACCACACCTCGTACGATTAGATGAATAGTTTTCAACATCGTGTGTATACTGTGTGAATTTATTATACTAAAAACTATAGAGATATTTCATAGATATGAAAACACACCCAAATAGTTTTAAAAACTCTTTCCAATGAAATATTGGGTTATATGGTTACTTTTAGGAGGCCACACAACTTGGTTAAACCATGCACCTCTGTCTCCTCTTTCCCAAAACTAAGTTTTTGAGACCTAAAAAACCTAAAACTCATCCAAAACCCTAAGGAAACTGTAGATCATTAAAAATCATCTAAAAAAATCCTTGGGTTAATCAAACTCTTATAATTAGGTTTCAAATTCAAAAAAGAAATTTGGCATGATCACCAAACTCAAAAGTTCAAAAAGGTTGAGGAATTTCGATAAGCTCAAAAACCCGAGGCATTACGGTCTCCCACCTTATAATAGATCATCCCCAACCCATAAACATTTACCCATATATGGTAAAAATAATTTCCATATCATTTAAATTACCCCAGTCTACCCTGGTTATTAGGTTATAGGATAATTCCCCTTTTAGATCTCCCCACCTTAGGAATTACCTATCTGGTCCCTTCCCAACAGAAATAATTCTGATGGTTCCACCAACCGTCCACGAACATACAAGCCCTTACATGATGTATCATCATTCCTACACCTAATTAGGTTCTCAATTGATTCCCATGTTATACCTAACACCCATCATGTCCCACATCTCATTAGATTCCCATTTTGTGCCTATTCCATAAACAAAACTCATCACAACTCGTATCTCATTAGATTCCCATAAATACTACAGCTCAACATATTCTCATAATAAACCGACATCGTATATACATATGTATGGCCATAAAAATATCGATGCATATGAAAATCATATATAACCCACATCACATCAATTCCCACAATAAATTCCAATTCTTATTCACCTTATATATATATATCATGCATCATAACCAATACCAACCTACTAACTAGCATCTGGTTAGTCCAAAAAAATACCCAATCACCTTGTACACCAAAACTAGAATTTCAAAAGAAGAAGAAGAAAGACCTGATCATTCCCTCAGGGTACCTATAACAATCGTTGGTCTCCGACCTACTCTAACCTTGGTTGCTCAACAACATGAATCCAGCCTAAAGCCTGACTTCCTAAGGCTTTCCCTCCCCATGGAGCTACAATAGCTACTGACCACTAACCCCACTGTTGGGTCTCTATATTTCTTCCATGACCTACTCATGTAGCTAAATCCTAGCTAAAATCTCTTAGTACCACTACTAGACCTACCTTAGATTCCTAAGTGTATTACAGTCCCTGACTCCCAGCTATCCGAGAAGGATTTTTTCAGAACCTCTCCAAATGGACCATATGGCCACATGCCCAACACTCCTTCAGAACCCAATCAAACTGGGTATGAATATGATTTAGCTTCCCACACTAGAAGAACACCATTTAAGAACCACTCCTCAGTGTCCTACCCAAGTATCTAGCCTAACTTCTCTACCAAAACTCCTCATGATCCCACTTCCTTCTTTCCAAAGCACCACCACTCAACTCACTCTACGCCATCACCCATCTCGAATAAGACTGGTGTGTCAAGTTTACCTCAAGTATCAGAACCGAATTCACCATATCAGAGAATGATTTCATCCTAAATATGTTTACATGTACTCTGATGGAATTCCAAAAACCATCCTTGAAACGTCACACCTGAGTGATGTCGTCACCCACCATAGTAGGTGAAAAATGAGACAAGTCCGTTAAATTAGCCACATAATCTATGACAGATGCATCTACTTGCTGAAGTTTCATGAAATCTCATGCATGGTAAACCCTCAATGTTTTAGGTAAGAAGGGATTAAATAATCTGACATTGAAATCCTTTTAAGATAGTCCCTCATGTCTACCTTCCAAAACCTACACACCCCACCATCTATTTTTTGTCCTATGAGCATATAAGATGCCAACTTCACCCTCTGACCTGGGGGTTTCTCAAGATGATAGATGACTGTCTACAATAACTTTATCCAGTTATCTATTGCTTATGGTACAACCTCACCCTAAAATAATGATGGGTGCTGAGACTAGAACTCACGAGTCAGATATGCCATAGAAGGCTCATCTCCATGAGCTCCTCAGTCAATACCCTGTATGACATGAACCAAGATCACCCTTATCTTATAATCTAACCATGTATCAAAGTCTACCATATATTATAGCTATCCCACCTATATCAGTGTGTAACTATGGATCATGATCATCCAAACCCTCAGGGGCCTCATCCCAACCCTCAAGGGCCTCATCCCATGAACTCTCATGCGTCACCATATCTCTACCCTCTTTACGCTCCACCAAAAGTCATCTAGGCGGAATCATGTTGAATACCAATACCATGGTAAAACAACTATAACAAAACACAAAAACACAAACACACATATGTATGTATGTATAGTATATTGGGAAATCTATAACATAAATCACATCTCTCCAACCTTACACTCCCCTACCGCACCATGTCACATGGAATTCAACCTCATGGATCCTTACCAACCCATGTTAGAGATAGGTATCATAGAAAATATAACCTCATGGCCCCTTTACTAACCATATTAGAGTTAGGCATCAAATATCACATATATAAATTTGGGTTTATGAGTATAACTCCCCCAAATAGGCTATGCATGAAAAAATTGTTTAGATTATTTTTTGACACTTTAAACAAATCACCCCATTTTTATCATCCATTCCTACCCTTATCAGGGTCAGAACCATATATCACATGAATAAAAAATCACATATCGATCTCATTAGAAACCACATAACTGGGATGGTTGATTAGAATTTGACCAAAGAGGCTATGTATGAAAACACTGTTTAGCTTCTTTATTGACACTTTAAACAACGCAATACCTTCTTAGAACATTATGGGTTCCTAATGAAGATCCCCAGAATACACACATCATATGATCCTAAGTACCAATAATGATTCATGAAAAATTACCCATTACTATACTAGGCTAAGGGTCAAACCTCATACTAGATAAACATCACACCTAAGTGTGTCACCCAAGGTGGAAATCAACCCAACTGTAAAAGTAAAACACATGAGATAAATTTACCACACTTGTAAACATGGCCTATCCTCCATTAATGGAGCTTCAAGTTTCCAAAAACGATCTCTATACCAATTTTGACAACATTCTAGTCTCTGATCTACTATATCCCAAACAATAAGAAAAAAATAACAAAATCATTGATACCATTTATAACCAGATAAAAATGGTTATTATTTAATACCGAGGCCTTGTGATGCTATAAGTAAACACCACAAAGAACTAATATGATACCATTTGTAGCACCCTGACCCATTTTCTACTCAATAGTGCTCTAGGATGGTTGTCCACTGGGCCTTAGGTGCTCCTTCCCATACACTAAAGGCTTCCAAATAGTAGTGAGGTTCTAATTATGTGATATTGGGGAGACTATAACCTAATGTGGTGATAATAATAATAGTCCATACGTTTGTATATAACGTAGTGGAAGATTACTATAACTTAGAAGATTCAATAAAAAACTCAGATAAAGCATTATAAATAAACAATAGCAGTAATAAGCATGCCTAAAGGAATAATACCATTTAATGATGATAAACATGTACTAGTAGGTCATACGATATAATAATAAAGGTCACCCATGGATGACTATATTATTATATATATATATATATATATAAAAAAGAAATTCTAGCATAATGTGGAGGAACCACCTAGTCCACTGCCATACATCCCATGAAAAAGCAGTATGACTGGATCACTAAGGTCCAACTCCCAAGCATGAATCATTATCTAATCCCAAAACTATAAAGTATACACACACCCCGAGGGGCCCATGAAGGGTGTGAGCATAAACTTAGTAATACAACAACAACATGTTCCTATTTTATATCCATAATTATATATGTGTATGAAAAATATAAATAAAATCAATGCAATTTTTTTTAATAATGAACCCTTTACCCTTGATCTCAACAACCATAAAAAACATTACAACTGCTTCAACCAATGCTTGAATATCTCTGAACATGTTCCCCAAAAAATATATATATATATGGAATACAACACATGTATATATAGATATATATATATTCAATGGTGAGGAACCATGGATTGGTTCCCAAGTTATCCCTTGAAGAGTATAATACTAGTTGAACCCTTGGGTTCTACCTATAAATATACCATCGACACTTCACACCATCAATCATGCAGCTCGTGTCCAAATGACACACCCTTAAAGTCCTTGGTCCCTTGGACCTCTACTTAGAAAATCACCATTGGCTCAATAACCCGATATACTAAGGCATGGTAAAATCCAAAATCCAATATATAAAATCACCATCTATTCAACAACTGACATCCTAAGGTGCGATGATATCCTTCCTACCACAATCTAGGACCATTGGCCTCAATTATAATGGTAAGAATCATCCCCAAACTGATGGTCTCAGAAACATCTCATGATGTTCTATCACCATCCACATGGATTTATATAGTGATCACCTCCTATATATATGATGGTCAACACCATCCCCTAAGATATAATATATATTGAGGCCTCCACCCATAATGAGTGGTTAACACCACCCCAAATGAGTACTATCTATGTGAACATGATTCTAGAAGCACATCATCTAATACTGTGAGTGAAAATAACCAAAAAGTTCCTAATCCACATCATCCAACACCTTATTCACCTATGAACATTTTACTAAGTTCTAATAGTCAATAATATCTCAAATCACATGGGCCACACCCTTATCCTGATGACCTCAAAACCTCAAATCTCTATGACCATGTCACCTCAACCAGGTGATCATCAACACCACATATTCTCAATCCACATACTCAGATATATAACCATATCACATTATTCAAGGTGATCAATATCACCTCAATCCTCAAGCCATGCCCATCATATACCCATGGAATAAATAATATAATATAAAAATTTAATTAATTTAAATCATGACCATAACTATCCTTCCCAAGATCAAAATACCCTAACATATCTTAGAAAAAATGAACAATAGATAGGGCATGCTTAAAATCATCCCACAAATTATTTTAAAAAATTTAAAAACAAATATTAATTAATTAAGTGTCTCTCTTGGACTACCCACAATGACATATATATAATGCACCCACAAAAACCCATATAATTAAAGGAGAAATCTAGGAACAACCTACCTTATACTCATAGGCACTCACTCATATGATATCAGACTCTCAATCAACATGAAATGAGATAAATTGAATATTTAGACAAAAACCCTAAAAATAGGGTAAAATATCTCAAATAGATTTATCATTCCATATGGTGAGATAAATGAAAAAGTGAAGAAAGAGGAGTGAAGGTCTTACCAATTTGCTTCCAATGAGACAAAAAAATTACAATTTTGAGTCCAATTGAAGGAGGTAGTCCAAAGCCTAAGGGAGGAGAATATTGAGAGGATCGCCTACTATGCCTGTAAAATAGAGGATAAAGGAGGAAGAAAAGAAGAAATAAGAGGGAGGGATTTTTTTTTAATTTTACCCCTTTAAATAACATGCACGGTTTAGCTAACCATGCACCAACCGTGAAGTACTCACCATCCAAACACCACACCTAGAATGGTTAGGAATATGGTTTTCCAAACTGTGAGTATACCATATGAATTATGTCTTCTAAAATATGTAGATATTTCTCACAGTCGTGCACCCACACCCACACGGTTTGACAAAATATGTCTAGTGTAATAGTGGGTTGCATGATTACTACTAAGAGGATACACGATTTGATTAAACCATGTGAATTTGTCTGTAATTTCCCTAAACTGAGTTTTTGGGATTCGAGTCACCTAAAACTCATCCAAAACCCCAGGGCACTTTCCGAGCCTTAAAACCCTTCTAAAAACAAGGCCTTTAACCAATAAAATATTGGAATTATGTTCGGAAGTAAAAAAATAAAGTTATACCAATCAACAAACTCAAAATATCACAATGTTTTATGAATTTAAACCTATTTAAAAACATAGGATGTTATAGTTTATTTCATTTTAACTGTTATCTTTTTTAGTTTAACCCTCACTAAAACCATTTTTACCTTAACTGTGATAAATAATTTTTATTCATTTCACTATTCATTTTGGTAAAAAATTAAGTTGGCCTTATTAGATAATATAAATTATTTTAATTATATATATATAATCCATTTTTATAAATTTTATTAACAAAATTTAAAAAATTGAATTTAAAGTTAACCCCATGGATGGGATGAGAAATGTAACGGCCCGAAGATTCATTAATGGAAAATCCCTCTTGATCTAGTTAAATGTCTCTTTATGCAAAATATTTCAATATGATTTCAACTACTTTGGTTTTATATTAAGAATTTTTACCATTGCTAATATAGTCATTGAATAGTGATCACATGATTAGTATAAATATATGACTTTAACAAATCCAATTTACTCAGACAAAAGAAGCGATGACCTCATCCAGTAGAATTTCTACATACAAAGCCCATTTTTCAGAGCTCGGAAAAGAGGTAGCATCCTTGGGCTTCGCTATTGACCAATCCCAAGATGAGCTTCATCATGTCAAGCTCGAACGGGACCATCTGCGTGAAAAGTGGAAGTTGATAGAGATTACCACTCGGGCAATGTTATCCGAGCCACCCCAAGTGTCTGTTACCATCACACACCTTACCCTTAGGTCTTATGCGGCTGTTTTAAGGGGTTATGTAAAAAATCACTAGTACTATGTTCATGTATATTATTTTTGTATATAATAATGAATATACCTCGTCATTTTTGATACATTGTAAATAATGTTTAAAGTACAAATAGTGTTTTTTAGTTATTATTTAATTAAGAAATCTATTTTATTAAATTAATGGATTTTTGAGTTAAATAATATTTTAATAAAATATTATTATTATTAAATTTATTTTTATTAAATATAAATGATCTTATAATTTTATGAATGCAATTGTAATTTTTATTAAGGTTTGAAAGCCATTTCTGTCAAAACCTGTGAATTTTCGATAAATGTCAGTTTTTATTTTAAAAGTAAAAATTGACTTATTTAGAAAAAATTTTAGATAAAATAAATGTTATTTCTGGAATCAGGATGCCGAAATTATCCAATGGTGAATTTTTCATAATTTTCTGAGACAGTCAAATTTTTGGGTAAAAATTAAATACCGTTTAAATATATAATGTGTTTTATGACATCATAATGACCCAATAGTGATGTAATAAAATACTATATGCTTTATTTTCAGCCAATATATATTTTAACATTAAAATAATGTGATTTTGGGTTTGTTTGACTTACTTTTCAAAGCATTAATGGACCCCTCAAGACTTATTAAACACCTTGTCTTTTTAAATTAATTTCCATGGGAGTGTGACTCACCTCCACATAATCAACCTTATTATTTTAAGAAGTTTGGAATTTGGCCTTATAAAATATTTTTTTCCTCTTATTTTCTACAAAAACCATGGTAAAAAACCATGGGATGGTTTGTGGTTTGGATTAATTTAATATAAGGGGTCCCAAACCTAAATAATAAAGAATTCCCTCACCTTTCCTATATAAACCCACCCATGCTCCCACTTACTTCTCACTAAAATCACTTGGAGTTCGTACAAAATATTCCCTACTCTATATATAATCCTCCCAAGGTTCTACAAGATCCCAAGAATCCTCTCTCAAGCCTCTCTGAAGCCTTTGGAAGCACACTTCCAAGTAAGGGTTTTTTTCTTCCTTTCTCATTTTTGTCCAATTTTCTTTAAGTTGTTTTGCCTTTTCATTTCAATTATGAATGTTGGGGTATGGTTTCACACCTCCCTCATACTTCCCTCTTTATGTTTGAATGATGGGAGACCCCTTTATCTCTCATTAAATTCCTCCCATGTACACCCGTTACTATGCCAAAATTCCAAAAAGAACTTCTCTCTACTCTTTTACAATCAAGAAATACTTTTGTATCATGAATATAAATTCCATTAAAATTGTTGGGACATGTATCTATAAAACCTCCTTACTTTACATTACATGTATATATGATGATCAACCCCTTTATCTCTCATCAACCATTTTTACGAATTCTTATGTCACGCCGTTACACTGCCAAAATCGCACCGATTTTCTATGCCAATGTCATTGTGTAGTGAGTACCATGCCCATTTCTCCATCAAGGGTATTCACCTTTATGCACATTTAATTATTGATTATAAAGTTTCATGTATGAATTCCACATTCCTTTATCGTAGAATAAATTATTATGTTTTATGAATCCATGTTTTATGATCCATGTGGAACACTTATGCATGAAATGAAATGTTTAAGAAGGGTGAGCCCTTATAGCGCTCGAATGCATTGGGTAAAGTATAGTATCATGATACGTCATGTGCAATGAGTGTTGAATCATTCTAATTCAAGTGCAATGAGGGTTTACTTGTACTTTATGTGCAATTAGTATTTACTCATGCTCCATGTGCAATGAGCCTTGGATCATGCTAATTCCATGATTAGTGTTATTTCCACATTTCCATGTTATGATTATCATGATTTATCATGAATTTATGTTCATATTTCTTTTATGATCTATTGATATGCCTATTGTCTAACATGTATTGTACTCCTCATGTTATTCCATGTGTACTCCCTTACTGGGCTTTATAGCTCACCCTTTTCTTATGCATGTCCTCAGGTTATCCCATGCAATGCTAAGTATGAGGGAATCTAGTGGTCATGTAAAGGAAGTTTTCAATAAAGATGTTCTATTTCATGTTTTAAGATTTTATGTAATGATCCTAAGCCCCAAATACACTAAACCTCTCGATATTCTTTGTTGTATCAAGTGAAGTTTTATGTAATAAATCATGTTTAAGTTTGTATTAAAAGCAGGGTTGTCATAGTTGGTATCAGAGGATAGGTTTAATTATTTTTAGGATTAGGATTAGAAAACCCTAGTAAAGCCTTAGAAACAAGACTAAGTATAATAAAAACATCCCTAAGTTTTGGTGATTATTTATTAAGTGGGTTAATAAGCAAATACATCCCTGTCTGGATACGAGCAGGTAGAGGTGGCTCTGGCATAGATGTATCCTAGGGGTAAAACCCAAAAACACCGCTTTGATCTAGAATCAAACGGGAACTGGTGCACGAAAATGGGACTTGCTGCACTCTTGGTTATGACACTCCCGAGGGATATGTTTTGATAAATCCACAAGCTTAGTATGAACCCTTATTAAGGGAATTAAAAAAAATGTCCCTAAGAATATATGTTAGAAGGTAGATCATGAAAAGCCTAGATTAAAGCCTATAGACTCATGAGTTAAAGAAATAAAAGTTTATTTGTAAGTCATAAACTTTTGTCTTTGGATTACCCTTTATGTGTTACCCCTAACTTTCCTTTTATTCCAGCCAATGGCCAGTAATAGGAGGACTCAGGCTAACAACCGATGTAAAGATCTGTGTGATGACTGTACTAATGAGATGCCCAACGCAATGAGAGCGGGAATCACGAACTTTGTCACGATTCTCTCTCAGATTACTCAAGCTTTGAATAGAAACACGGGTCAAGAGGAATGTTAAACCCCCCTAAGAAAGAACAAGTCGCTATCGAGAGCTTCATGAGACAAAGGCCTCCTACTTTTAGTGGATCATCCGATCCCACGATCGCTGAACAATGGATCAACTCAATTGAAAAGATCTTCTCCATCCTTCAATGTTCTGAACAAGAGAAGGTTCTCCTGGCTGCTTATCGTATGGAGGGTGAATCTGATCAATGGTGGACGTTGATCAAAAATATGAAGCCTGAGGTGGAGATCAAGGCATTGGAATGAAAGGATTTCTGGAAAATGTTTTTCGATAAATATTTTCCACCCACCCTCTGGCTTAAGATGGAAAGGTACTTACTTTCCCTCAAGAAAAAAGATGAAGAATATATTGGAGCGTACGAGGCAAACTTCACAAGGCTTTCACGATACGCTTCTGGCTTTGTCGTTACCCCTGAATGCAAGGTTGACCGCTTCTTTGGTGGGCTGACGCCTAGCTTGCAGAAAGCATTAGCGATCCGTGACTTCGACAGCTATGAGGAAATTTTCTGATTTTCCCTCAAGGTAGAAATAGAGATAGGAGAATCACAGGGGTATCATGGGGAAATGAAGCGTAAGCTGGACTTCAATTCTGGCGGTCCGATGGATAAATCCAACGGTGCTAATAAGATTCAGCACCCCACTTGCCAAAAGTGAGGGAAGAAGCACCCTGGAAATTGCCTTATGGGGATGAGGAAATGCTTCAGGTGTGGAAGAGAAGGGCACCTAGCTGTTAATTGTCGGCAAGAAAGACCCGTGGCTATGACAGAGGAGAGTAACGCTCCGTTCGAATCTCAATGCATTGTTCAATGCTACAAATGCAAAGAACCGGGTTATTTTGAAAATCAGTTCCCTAATCCAAGGGTTTTTGGAGGCAACCAACAACCTCCAAGGAAGCAAGGAAGATCTTTTCCCATAACTTCTGCTGAAGTGAACCCCGACAACGAAGTGGTGACAGGTACGCTAGTTATTCATTCAAGAATAGAGAACATACTTTTTGATTCAGGTTCTATGCATTCTTTTATATCTCGAAAGTTTAGTAGAACAATCCCATCACTACCACAAATCATGGAAGTGAAGATGTTGGTGAGTACGAAAAATGGGGCAATCATTGCATCCTATGAGTATAAGTCCTCCCCTGTTATAATATGTGTATTGAATTTCTCGGCGAACCTCATCATACTCTCTCTGGTGGAATTTGACTCAATTCTTGGCATGGATTGGATTTCCTTATATGGAGCCAACATAAATTGTCGGGAGAGAGAAATCATACTCCATATGGAGAATCGACCCCCGATTCTTTACAAGTGTCAGGAGGAAGATGAATCTCCTTTAGCTTCATCATCTCAAGAATGGATATTAATGCCCTATGATCATGCATATCTGGATCAGATTATTGAGTCCAAGGAAGAAACCATCCTTGAAGAAATGACTATTGTGAGGGAATTCACAGAAGTGTTTCCCGAGTAACTGCCTGGTCTTCCTCCTAGGAGAGATGTTGAGTTCTCAATTGAACTCATACCCAGGGCATTACCAATATCCAAGACTCCATATAGAATGGCTGTTTTTGAGATTGAAGAGCTGAAGAAACAACTATAGGAGAATCTGGATAAAGGGTTTATACTCCCAAGTGCTTCACCATGGGGTTCACTAGTCCTCTTCGTCAAGAAGAAGGATGGGTCAATGCGGCTTTGCATCAATTATTGTGAACTTAACAAAATCACGATAAAGAACAAGTATCCTCTTCCACGGATCAAGGACTTGTTTGATCAGCTGTGCGGAGCACAATACTTCTCCAAGGTGGACTTGCGGTTGGGATATTATCAAGTAAGGGTGAAGAAGGAAGATATCCCCTAGACTGCTTTTTTGCACAAGATACAGGCACTATGAATTCATAGTAATGCCTTTTGGACTCACCAATGCTCCACAAATCTTCATGGACTTAATTAATAGAGTCTTTAGAGATTACCTCGACAAATTTGTGGTAGTCTTTATAGATGATATTCTAATAGACTCCAAAACCAAGGAGGATCATGAGGATCATTTAAGAACTATACTGGAGACTTTGAGCAAGGAGAAGCTCTATGAAAATTATAGCAAGTGTGAGTTCTGGTTGAAGGAAGTATCATTCTTGGGCCATATCATCACAAGCAATGGGATATCTATAGATCCCTCCAAAATAGATGCAATTGAGGGATGGCCGAGGCCAACATCGGTAACGGATATCCGTAGCTTCTTGGGATTAGCTGGATATTATCGACGATTTGTGAGAAATTTCTCACAATTTTCCAACCCTCTTACCAAGCTAAATCGAAAGGGACTAAAGTTTTCTTGGAGTGATGACTGTGAAGAAAGCTTCAAGGAGTTGAAAAAGAGGCTTATCACTGCGCCCGTGATCACTTTACCCACAAGTGGGGAACTTTTTGTGGTATTCATTGATGCTTCAAAGAAAGGCTTAGGTTGTGTGCTGATGCAGAATGATAAAGTGATATCCCATGCCTTAAGGTAGTTGAAAATCCATGAGCGAAACTATCCAACACAAGATCTAGAGTTGGCGGCTGTGATCTTTTCCTTGATAATCTGGCGGCATTATCTCTATGGAGTGAAATGTGAGATATATACTGACTACAAGAGTCTTAAATATATATTCACACAAAAAGAGCTTAATATGCCCTAGAGAAGATGGATAGAGCTCATTAAGGATTATGACTGTTCAATACATTACCAACCTGGGAAAGTGAACAAGGTGGCAGATGCCCTAAGTAGAAAGGATCCAGCGATTCTATCAATGATGAGAATTGAGAAGGATCCAATCTTCTTAGACTTGATGAAGATGGAAATGGGAATCATAGAGAAGGTAACATCATCAATACTTTCACAAATTATTGCTCAACCATTTCTTTTGGAAAGCTTAAAGGATGCTCAAAAGGATGATGTGGGAATTCAGGAAAAAGTGGAAGTTATCGAAAAAGGGGAATCCTCGGTGTTTAATGTTAATGAAGAAGGAATTGTGCGGTTTGGGAAAAGACTATGTGTTCCATCAAGTCCAGAGCTGAAGAAGGAACTTTTGGATGATGCACATAATTCAAATTTCTCTATTCACCCAGGGAGTTCAAAGATGTATCGAGATCTCCAAGAAAACGTTTGGTGGGATAATATGAAGAAGGAGATAGTTGAATATACATCAAAGTGCCTGGTGTGTCAGTAAGTGAAGGAAGAGAGACAGAAGTCTAAGGGGATGATGCAAATATTGCCCATACCAGAATGGAAATGGGAGAACATCACCATGGACTTTGTCACCAGACTTCCGAGGACATCCAAAGGCAACAATGCAATCTGGGTTGTTGTGGATCGTCTTACAAAGACTGCACAATTCTTTTCTATTCAGGAGGATTTCTATTTGGATCAACTGGCACAGATATATATCAGGGAAGTGGTAAGGCTGCATGGAGTACCACTATCTAATGTGTCTGACTGAGATCCAAGATTTACCTCTAATTTTTGGAAGAGTCTTCAACATGCTTTGAATACTGAACTGAAATTTAGTACGACCTATAATCCTCAAAATGATAGCCAATCCGAGCGGACTGTCCAAACACTTGAGGATATGTTGAGAGAATGATCAATGGACTTTAAAGGAGGATGGGATCAAAATCTTCCTCTGGTTGAGTTCTCTTATAATAACAGTTTCCACTCGAGAATCCAAATGGCACCATATGAAGCCATGTATGGGAAAAGGTGCAGAACACCAGCATGTTGGGATGAGGTTAGTGAACGTAAGGTGCTTGGACCAGAAATGGTCGAAGAAATTGTGAAGAAGGTGAAAACCATTCAGTAGCATATCAAGGCAGATCAGAGTCGACAGAAGAGTTATGCAGATAACCCTCGATGGGACCTTGAGTTTAAAGTTAGAGACATGGTTTTTCTACGCATATCTCCATGAAATAAGGTCATGAAGTTTGAAAATAAAGGGAAGTTAAGTCCAAGGTAAATCAGCCCCTTCGAGATTCTTGATCGTGTTAGGGCTGTGGCCTATCGACTAGCACTTCCTCCTACCATGGCCAAAGTACATGATGTCTTTCATGTATCCCTATTAAGTAAGTACATACCGGACCCTTCACATGTACTCTCTTATAAGGTGATACAATTGGAAGATGATCTTTCTTATGATGAGCAACCAGTGAAGATATTAGATCATAGAGAAAAAGTTCTACGAAATAAGACAATGCCCCTCATTAAGGTGTTGTGGAGAAACCACAAGTTTGATGAAGCGACTTGGGAATCAGAGGAAATGATGAAGCTGATTTACCCACATCTGTTTTAGTATGGGAAAAGGAAAATTTCGAGGGTGAAATTTCTTAAGGGGGAATATTGTAACGACCCAAAGTTTCATTAATGGAAAATCCCTATTGATCTAGTTAAATGTCTCTTTATGAAAAATATTTTTATAAGATGTCAACTTCTTTGGTTTTATGTTATGAATTTTGACCGTTGCTAATATAGCCGTTGAACAGTGATCACAGGATTTCTATAAATATATGACTTTAAAAAATCCAATTTACTCAGACAAAAGAAGCGATGGGCCTCATCCAGTAGAATTGCTCCATATGAAGCCCATTTGTCGGAGCTCGGAAAAGAGGTAGCATCCTTGGTCTTCGTTCTTGACCAATCCCAAGCTGAGCTTCATCATGTCAAGCTCGAACGTGACCGTCTGCATGAAAAGTGGAAGTTGATAGAGATTACCACTCGAGCGATGTTATCCGAGCCACCCTAAGAGTTTGTTACAATCACACACCTTACCCTTAGGTCTTATGCTGCTGTTTTAAGGAGTTATGTAACAAATCACTAGTACTATGTTCATGTATATTATTTTTGTATATAATAATGAATATACCTCCTTGTCATTTTTGATACATTGTAAATAATTTTTAAAGTACAAATAGTGTTTTTTAGTTATTATTTAATTAAGAAATCTATTTTATTAAATTAATGGATTTGTGAATTAAATAATATTTTAATAAAATATTATTATTATTAAATTAATTTTTATTAAATATAAATTATCTTATAATTTTATGAATGCAATTGTAATTTTTATTAAGGTTTGAAAGCCATTTCTGTCAAAACCCGTGAATTTTCGATAGATGTCGGTTTTTATTTTAAAAGTGAAAATTAACATATTTAGAATTTTTTTAGATAAAATAAATTTTATTTCTGGAATCATGATGTCGAAATTATCCAACGGTGAATTTTTCATAATTTTCTAAGACAGTCAAATTTTTGGGTAAAAATTAAATAACGTTTAAATATATAATGTATTTTATGACATCATAATGACCCAATAGTGATGTAATAAAATACTATATGATTTATGTTCTGCCAATATATGTTTTAACATTAAAATAATGTGATTTTAGGTTTGTTTGACTTATTTTTCAAAGCATTAATGGACCCCTCAAGACTTATTAAACACCTTGTCTTTTTAAATTAATTTCCTTGGGAGTGTGACTCACCTCCACATAAGCAACCTTATTATTTTAAGAAGTTCAGACTTTGGCCTTATAAAATATTTTTTTCCTCTTCCCTTTTCCAAAAAACATGGTCAAAAACAATGGGATGGTTTTTGGTTTGGATTAATTTAATATAAGGGGTCCCAAACATAAATAATAAAGAATTCCCTCACCTTTCCTATATAAACCCACCCAAGCTCCCACTTCCTCCTCACTAAAATCACTTGGAGTTCGTCCAACCTGTGCTCTAATATCTCTAGAATCTTCCCAAGGTTCACGAAGCTCCCAATAAGCCTCTCTCAAGCCTCTCTCAATCCTTTGGAAGCACACTTCCAAGTAAGGTTTTTTTTCTTCCTTTCTCATTTTTGTCCAATTTTCTTTAAGTTGTTTTGCCTTTTAATTTCAATTATGAATGTTGGGGTATGGTTTCAAACCTCCATCATACTGCCATATTTATGTTTTAATGATGGGATACCCCTTTATCTCTCATTAAATGCCTCCCATGTACACCCGTTACTATACCGAAATTCCTAAAGGAACTTCTCTATCCTCTTTTACAATCAAGAAATACTTTTGTATCATGAATCTAAATTCCATTACAATTATTGGGACATGTATCTATATAACATAATTACTGTCCATTACAAGTAAATATTATGATCAAACTCTTTATCTCTCATCAACCATTTTTATGAATTCTTATGTCACATCGTTACACTGCCGAAATCGCACCGATTTTCTAAGCCAATGTCATTGTGTAGTGAGTACCATGCCCATTTCTCCATCAATGGTATTCACCTTTATACACATTTACTTATTGATTATAAAGTTTAATGTATAAATTCTACATTCCTTTATCATGGAATAAATTATTATGTTTTATGAATCCATTTTTTATGATCCATGTGGCACACTTATGCATGAAATGAAATGTTTAAGAAGGGTGCACCCTTATAGCGCTCGAATGCATTGGGTAAAGTATAGTATCATGATACGTCATGTGAAATGAGTGTTGACTCATGATAATTCAAGTTAAATTGGGTTTTACTCGTGCTTTATGTGCAATGATGATTTACTCATGCTCCATGTGCAACGAGCCTTGGATCATGCTAATTCCATGATAAGTGTTGTTGCCACATTTCCATGTTATGATTATCATGCTTTATCATGCCTCTATGTTCATGTTTATTTTATGCTCTATTGATATTCCTATTGTCTAACATGTATTTTAATACTCATGTTATTCCATGTGTACTCCCTTAATGGGCTTTATAGCTCACCCTTTTCTTATGCATGTCCTCAGGTTATCCCATGCAATGCTAAGTACGAGGGAATCTAGTGGTCATGTAAAGGAAGTTTTCAATAAAGATGTTGTATTTCATGTTTTAAGATTTTATGTAATGATCCTAATCCCAAAAGACACTAAACCTCTCTATCTTCTTTGTTGTATCAAGTGAAGTTTTATGTAATAAATCACGTTTAAGATTGTATTAAAAGCAGGGTTGTCATAAGAAAACAGGGGTTTAATGAGAAAAAGTTCAAAAGTTTACAAAGTTTTTATATAAAAATTAAATATTAAAATGATTAAAATGAACTAAATTGGATTAATAGACATATATTTGAACAAAATTCACTTTAAAATCAATTTAAAATATAATTAACTTTGTAAATAGTTTAAATGAAAAGGTAGTTTTCAATTAAAATTCAGTATTTTTCATTATTCATCAAAAAACAATATTTTTAGAAAATTATCAAAAATTCACCATAAGATAATTTTGATATGAATATTTAAAAAATGGATTTTATTTTTTCAAATTAATTTTCAAAAATTTTCAAAAATTAGTTTTAAAATAAGTGCGCAAAAACAGCGACAAAACAACTTTTTATAAAAATACAGTTTTTAAGTATAAAATTTATTTTATGTCTATAAGTTGTTTAGAAGGCACATAAGATGAATTTTAAATATTTTATTGAATATATAATATATTAATTTAACTAAAATCATTCAAAAAAATTGGTTTTTTAATTTATTGAGGTAAAAATTGTTTGTTTTCATAAAAATAGTTTTTATAGTGAGATTTCCTTTATTTTTAAATGGTACTTATTTTCATTTATAATTAATTGGTCAATAATTAATTAATTTTATATACATGTGTAGACCATATATTTTCATAATTTAGTTAATCTTATTCATACCTTCCATTCCAACGGCTAGGCGATAAACATCATATTAAATAATAATATTTTAATTGTATGCCACATTTCGTTTAAACTCGGTGTTGCATGTAATGAAAGCTAAACTTAGTGTTGTATGTAATGAAAAATATTGAAAAGATTAAATTTATTTGATTTTTTTTCACAAGATATCATGGTGTTACATAGGTGTTCTCTAAGAATAAACCATAGTCTTTCTATATTTTATAAGTGATGTAATTGTGTGGCCATACCACTCTTCATGTGTGTTGGTCTAATATTTAAATTAAAGGTTTATTAAAGATTTATTTAGTTACACACCTCTTTTATCATGCCTTGAACTATAGGAAAGGATTAATCTAAGTGGAATTATTTTATAGTAGAATTAATCTCTAAGTGGCTTAATGTCATTAAACGCCAAATTATGTTTTAAGTTGTTATTAAGGGATTTGTGGATGAATCAATAATTGTGAAATGGAAATTAAAAATAATCAATATTGGTAAATAGAGATGACCTTTTAATTGAATCTAATGCAGTGTTAAGCATGATATTATAAAGTGTTTAGTTGTGTAGTGTCCCAATATTAATGAAATGGAACGGAAATCCCCAATTGATAAAATGGAGTTGAAGTAGATAAATGATAGATAATGTTTATTTAATTTGATTATTTCCTTGGGAAGATGATAAAACTTTTATGAAATGGGAATTGGGATTATATAATGACTCAAACTTCAATAATGGTAATTGATATTGTTTTTAGTAAAGTGAACTAGTAAATGTGTATACAAAAATTAAATGCTCTGGTGTGACTAGATCACTTGGGAATTATGGTAACCTTGTTTTGAAAGAATGGTGTACACTTTTGAAAGATTTCTTGACATATATAATGTTTTATTATTTTATAGAAATTATTTTTTTTCTTGGAAACTAATAAATATATTTTTTGATGTAATTAAGGGTGGAATTCCTTGGGTATAATCCCTTAGATTAAAATATAGATATAAAAAGGGTGGAATGCCTTAAGTAAGCATGGATTCTATTATGGGACACACTTGAGTACCCTGAGATGATGCCACCTTGGATTAAAGGATGTCCAAAGATAAGGAATTGGATGAGATACATGATATTCCTAACCAATTCATCATTATGAATGCGTTGGATTGACTCCTTCTTAGATTCAGGTGATGTATTAGATATCAATTTCCATAGATTAATATCATAGATTCCCTTGGGTTACCCTTTTAATTCCATGAGTTGAACTCACCAGATTCGGATTCATTATATGAGACATAATGCCTTAGGTGTGGGAATAGATTCTATTTAAGCCTATTAATTTGAATTACTTGGACATGTGGTTCTATAGATTTAGTTTAGAGAATTCCAAGGTTTTATTACTCAGATTCACTTGGATTATATAGTGGTAAATTCCATAGGTGATTTCCATGGATTATAGATGACATGATGAGAATGTAATGTATGGTTAAGCCCCTATTAATTCCCTTGTGTTTTGATGGTTTTGGTTGCCTTAATTATGCCCCTTAGGACTAAAATTAATTATAAGATCCACAACCCTAATCATAGATACACTAGCATTGGATGAAGTAGGTAGGTATGACCTAGGGTTTCACCATAGATCCCAAATTTAATGGGTTTTTTATTTATTTGTTTTATAGTAAATTATTTTTTTATATATAGCACTCCTGCATGCACTTGTTATATGGATTGGTTGTTTTAGGGATGATATTGGTGGTGTCCTATTGAGTTGTACTCACATCACTCTTGGTCCACCATAATACTTCGGTAACTAAGGATAATAATATCTATTTACAGGTTTAGGTATGGTAAAGCACCTAATATTATTGATTACATAAAATTAACATGACATGATAGGAGTAGGGTATTGATAATGGGACCAGGAAGAACTATAAACCAGCTTGGGTTGGAGTTAGTTTCAGTTTTATTTTTTCCTTTTTTTATTTTTTGTGTGTTATTCATCCATTGGGATCAGTTATGGCATGCATGGAATATTCCTTATTACAAAATTTTTGATACTGCAGTTATTGTCGGATCTTTCCCTATTTTCCTACGATGGTTATTAAGACTAATTATTGTTATTGATTATTATTATTGTTGCTATTATGACTCTGAATAGAGGGTATAAAATCCCCAAGGTGTCATTATAGACCCTCACCACTATCCGGATGCCTCAGGCATATAGGGAGGGGCACTTAAGGCTATGGAATACCACTGACCCAATACCAATTAGTGGTTTGGGATAGTAAGGCATTACAAATAGCGAGTAATCTAACCTAAAGTCCCTCTACCCAATGAAAATTTACTCAATAGAATTCTTAATTCCATCATAATTCCAATACTTAATATGTATAAACTATATTTAATTACTTAATTCATCCTTATAACCCAATACAAGCCAAATTCAAGGTAGAAGAAAAATAAATCAATTATTATAACTAGAATGTAACTCCTTATATGGATATATGAAAATTTATAGAAGCACTTTAAAAAATTAAACTAAAGAACAAATACATTCATTATACAAAAATTATATTCATGAATAACAAAAAAATGAATTATTAAAAAAATGAATAATTTATATATTTAAACATGAGATAAACTATTTATGAATAATTCATAAATAAAGCAATTATAAACACTTCATAATTTAACCATGCATTATGGAAATTCCATAATTTGAAAAATAATAACAAGTTAAATTAATTCTAATGTGAACTCTTTTATATTATTCATTTATAATAAATTTACCTTAAATATATGATATGTATAATATAAACATTATATATATAAACTATTTATATATTATAAAAATATTTATAATATCACATATTTAATATTATTTAAACCTTGATTAAATATATTATTAAAACTAATTTTGATATGGTTCAAATAATTTCTTAAATAAGACACTTTTAGTTTGGACATTTTAAATTAAATAATTATGACCAATTTATAATTTTGATATAAAATATTTTGTATTTTTTCCTTATTTATTAATTTATAAACACTTTATAAATTACACTTATAATTTCCATATAAACCATTTATATCCCAATTATAAGTCATTCCATATAATTTAAAAAAGTCTTTTTGATATAAATATTTTACATTATGGACATTTATTTAATAAGTCTCATAAATTTGTAATTAATTAATTATAAAAAAATATAATTAATTAATTTATTAAAATATTTATAAACTCAAAAAATATCTCAAAATACTTGTTATATTATTTATAAACATTTTATAAACCATCTAATTCAATTCTAAATTTACATATAGAAATAAAAATAAAAATTTCCCTATATATTTTATTTGACAATATAAGTCAAATTGTAAGCTATGATTCATAAGGCCATAACATCAAACCCTTTTAGTACTATCAATTTTATTTTATAATTGATAGTGCAACTTATGATATGCCGTAATATCCCGCATAAGAGAAACTTTGTTGGTACTAAGGCATGTAGTGAAATGAGATGGGCCATGGATTTAAAATTTTCATCATCGGATCAATATAACTATGTTGTCTTCAAATATTTGAGACTCAGTAAAATGATGAGGATCTCACATGAATTAATTCAAGAATTAAGAGTAAATTAGTAGTTACCTCATTTGAATTGAAGGTGTATACAACAACTACTCATCGTCATCGACCGTTTAGCAAAGGATCTGAGGTCAAATCCATCAATATCATCCACACACACTTCAATAATTCATGGGAATGATAATCATTGGAATCCAGTTGCTAGGGTAGAGGATCAGAAAATCCTTTGACATCTCAATAATCACCATGATGTTGTTCCTTCAATCTGTGAAGGAGATATGTGATTGAACACTTGGAATGATTAATTATCTCTTTAGGATATGGGAAGGAGGAAATAGGAGATCTCAAATTAGAGTGTATGAATAGTCACATGGAAAAGATCCCCCTCTTACTTATATAGTGGAGGTTAAACACCCAGCAAGGGTTCCCTGACCCCTATATAAATAATAACCACTAAATAAGTTATAAACAACACGTTATGACCAACTAACCATGTAATAAATTTCATTTATATTTTTATCAACTAATTATAATATATAATAAATATATTATATAATAAAATCAAGTCATTAACTCAACTATTAATTCCAACAAATGTTAAATTAACCTCGAATATTAAAATAATATTCATTCGTATAATATTTTTCCATGAATTCATTTAATAATTTATGAATACTTTTAAAAAATAAATTCAACTCCAATTATTCTATACTCTAATATCAATGAATTTATTTATTCATTGGTGAGTTTTTTCTTGAACATCTCTTGAACCCCATGGAGGGGACCACAATTTCCTATACTCCTTCAACATAATAGGGAATACTTTTAAATATGCTAAGTGTGTGACCCTCTAGACCCTTATCACGATAGTAGTGAATATTATTCGCAGACCAGGAGTAGAGACTAGTAACCCATCAAGGCCACTAATTAGATAAGGAAAAGTCATAGTAATGAAAAACTTTCCTATGAACACACTCTATGTAACATACTATATTTATAATAGGATATCTCATAAAGTAGGATACATATTTTTTTTATCATCCATTCTTTCTTCATTATTCATTGACCTTACTGGATTGAATAATGTTCTTTTACCATGGCATGGATTTATTAAAGGTACCAATATACTAATAAACTAGGCTTGAGATATCACTTTCTTTCAAAAGAAACAAATTATATCTTGATTATTCAATCGACGTTATACCACTAATAATGCACCCAACACAAGCTACCTCACTATGACATCAATTCCATATTTCTCATATTGTATCAAAGTACGCAATCAAATAGTTTACAATAATAATAATATAAAGTTATGAGTCCATTCGACATGTTCATAGATAAGAACTACTAATGAAACTTGAAACATGTGGTGCTTCTATTGGTGGGTCATTTCTCATGATCCCATCTACTCAAGATCACCAAGTGAGAACTTGATGATAAGAAGTCTCAATGATTATGATCCCCTAATACTTGATGGTTGCGCATCATCTATTTCCTTTAAGTATGATGTATTAGACCATAAGACATATGTTTAATATTACCATCATGGTATCTCTAGGTTCTCATTATAGCCTGGGAACAATTAGAACCTTTTGACACAACATGTAATCTAAAGAAATTACTATAAATATAATGAACATAAAAGTATCAAAACTATAATGGTAAGGTAAAAATATATATATTTTAAACTATATACATGTAATGGTAATCTAAGTACATATATGAGTTGGGTCTAGGGAACATACATACAACACTCTCACTTTTACTAGAGCGAAATTCTAACATGTCTCAACCCACTAGATCTCACATGAGAATCATGATTATATTGAGATATGTATTAGTTAGGGGGTTTTCCACATTATACTTTGTAAATAGTCTAATAACAATTAATTTACCTCTCTAGGTAAAATCCATCAAGAGATGAATCTTATGAAGTGTATTCTTTGTCCTCGGGTGTGACTTGGGCTCCTTAGAAAGCACCACTACTGTAGTATTATCACAATAAAATGGAATAGGGTCTACAATTATAAGAATAACACTAATATCTAAGACAAAGTTTCACATTCAAACTACCACCTTAGCTACATCACTTCACTTAAAAATTAAAATTTTTATTATCAAACAATTTTAAGGAAAAAAAGTGAGAAACCAAGTCAAACCCTAAAGGAGAGGACAAAGTCATTATAGTGAAATTGCAGCCTACCCGTTTTGATCTCTCGAAAAAATTTCCATGATAAAGTATTTACCTAGATGTTCGGTTGCTTCAACAGAAGGTCTTCAAATCTGAATGCCAGATTTCCCCAAGACTGGATGTACTCCTCTACATTGATCTTTCCGTTGTTGAACCCCCGAACTAGAATCAAGTCATACTTGTCAATCCATACACTCTTCTCATCATTGGTGGACACCTTAAGAGTATTTTGCATCATTCTTTATGCCTCCTCATTGGAAGCGTTGATTGTCAGTACTGTTTCCAGTATAACCTCATCTGAGCTCAAGATCATATCTAAAGAATTATCGGCCACCTCCCGATGCTGACAGACCACCGTGGGGGGATGTGGGCCGCAATCCTTCAACTTTCCCTTCGACTTCTTTGCCGATATGGTCTACATCGGTAAAGGTAAATATGAATAGTAATTTTTCTCTTTCCATTTTATCCTTTTATTCTTGCTCCGTATTGGACTAGGGTACCTGCTCCCCTAGCCCTCATCCTCTATATCTCCATCAAAGAGGCAAGATCATTCATCACTAGACTCTCTCTCCGAGGCCATCTCTTCATTCACGGAGGTTCTGACCAAGTCGTTTCTAATAGATTGGACGAGATCCTCAACTACCAGAGCATCAAAACGGTTTACCAGATCAATACCTTCAACTTATATAGGGATTTCCCTGACTGCAACTGCACGCTTACCAGCCTGTTCCAGGGTCTTAGAACCTTTTTCACTCTTACCACCACCTGAACTCAGCACCTCTGCATAAGAAGCCCTACCATGTAACGTGGAAACTCCCTCATCCACCATTTAATGAGCCACCAGGTTGATGACACTGCCAGGCTGTTCCTCTACCCCACCAAATCCCTCAAGACCCAAAACATCATGCATATGGAGCAGAAGTGCAATCAAATCAGTCCGCAATCGATTAAAAACTTCCGACACTAAGGGATTCATCTCCTGCGATCCACTCAGCATGCCCCTTGCATCGGTACCTTCAGAAGCCTCACCCACTGGATTCTACTCAGGCACAGCTAACTCAGCCACTGAGGAATTCGCCTCCCGTGACCCACTCAGTATTCCTCTAACATTAGTACCCTCATAAGCCGCACATTCCTCTGAAGGAGCCACGGGAGGTCGATGATGGAGTTCCTTCCGTGTGCTGTCCACTACATCTGGACTGGCATAGACCACCCCCTCTGGAACCACCCCACAACCCTCCATTTTCTCCTTCAATCCATCAGCAACCCGCATAGACTGATTCGTAATAGGCTCCAACTTTACCACATGCCCCTCGGCATCCCTAAGCACAGCATGCAGAACCTTGTGCCTACGACAACAGGCTGAGACCGGATGGCCGAACCTGTGACACCCCAGGCAAAACTCTGTCCACAATTCAAAGCTAACATGCTGTTTCCAGTGGATTTCTTCACCAACCAAAATCCATAACCATTCCAGGGGAGCCTTTGAAGCATCAGCCTCGACGCAAACGCGAGGGGAGATTGGGTGACATATGACCGACGTCCGGCTATCAGAACACAAAATATACCAACCATATTGCCTAAAATTCAGATCATTGAAGGGTTCTGGAAAGGTAGAGGGAGATCGGGAAAACTAAACCAAACCACAGATGAAGGCGAGTCGTGATTCATGTGAAGCTCAAAAGACTAGCTAAGATGAAACATAAGAAATGGGTAATCTTAAATTATCATAAATTGGGGAAAAGAAACATAAGAAATGGGTAATATTAAATTCTCAGTAAGGGTTAAGTACAATAGAAGCTAAAAAAAATAAATAGTACTAATCAACATGAAAATTTAAATAACTGAACACACATGCTACCTAAGTAGCATGACTATCTTGATATGATAAGCAATAATTAATATGTAAAGGTAAATAATTGAAAACGCATTCCATTTAATCAATGAACTAAAAATAAAATTATTCCAGAGATAATATAATAGTGAAAATATTCTAGATAATAATAATTGAACTATGAATGAATGCAATTATTAATTATTAGATGTCATGTCTCAAGCACATGATAACTTTACCATCAATACCTTTCACAAGATGTTTTAAACTATAGTTAAGATACCATTTAATGATATCTTAACTAATTTGTATCATGATACCTACCAATGAATCTAGGGGATATATAATGATGGTCCCCTCCTGTCACTGTAGGTCCAAATATTTCCTCAAATATCAAATAATATATTTAATTCATAAATTATGTGCCCTATCATAAAATATCTTTATTGAGTAAAAGATATAGATTTATCAATATTTCACTAGATAAACAAATTACTTTCAATATAGAACAATGTATAAAGAAATGATATAGGTTTTAATCAATAAACTTATCCATGATGAATAATATGTAAATTTAGGGGAAATTTAACGTCTAATGATCAGAGGAAAGTGAACATTTAAATGTAAATTTGTTAACTATAAAAATGAATCAAGGAAGTAAATATCAATACTATCCTTAGTCAAGATAATCATAAAAAATCTAGTGAAATAATGATAATGGTATCAATAGAATATATACCCAGTGGAGTATATGTAAAATTAAGGGTTGTTGTCATTGATGAATAAAAACATCTTTAAAAAAATTCTTGAGGAAAACATCATTTTTTTCATGATTTTTTTTAAAACCATTTCCTCTGAAAATCACTTTATTTTTTTCTAAAAGAGTATAAATGGGTGAAAATAATTTTATAAATAATTTTTAAAAGGTTAATTTCTTTTGAAAACATTTTTAGAAAACATGATTTTGGAAGAACATAGAATTTTGACCAAAGAGATAAATGAAGTTGTATTTTATGAAATAATTTCCCCAATAATTTAAAGTACCAAAGAGTGGAAAAATGGAACTATCACTTCAAAAAGATTATGAATAACCATAGGATAAGAAAATTAAGGGGTTTATTAAACAATTATCAAATAATTTCCTTTATTGAAAATTCAATAATAAACAATATTGTTTAGAATGTGATTGTGAGATAAACCCTCAAAATGACCACATCGTTGAGGTGAGAATTAAGCAAGTAATCAATTATCTGTATCAAATATAAATCCAAATAAAACAAGTGGAAATAAAATAATAGATAATAAAAATTCAATATATATATAATCATAGAATATCCACGATAATGATGAAGTAATATAACCCAATGAAAGGAAATTGAGTTATGAAATACTTTACCACTTGGTAATATTCAATTCAAATATCCTTAGATGAAATAATTCAAATTGAAACTTAAATTACCATGAATAATGAAGTATTCATGATATTACATTTCGAAGGGAAAATATATATACCATATTACAATATTCCTCAATGAAATGAAATTGAGATGAAATAGCTTAGAAAGATCATATCATTGAAGTGAGTATAAATCCATATAAAACAAGTGTAAATACAATTTAATATTATAAAAATTCATTTTAAACATAATCTTAGTATGACATAATTGACAAAGTATAAGTTCAACTGAATGAATGGAAATTTAGTTAAGAAACCCCTTACCATGAAGTTTCCTTTAATTGAACATGATTTAACATCCTATATAACTGTTTAAAGCATGTTAATAATTTATACCATAACTATATTCATATTTATGATATCATATATGATCTTATTATATCATCTTATCATCCTCTTGTTAATAATATTTCATTATTACCCTTACATTGGGTGTTAAATACTTAATTTTACTATAAATGTTTTGTTGTGTTAGTACCAATTATTGTGTATAGGATATAGTTACATCATATCCATAATTATATTAAGGTCATATATATATATCATATTTATTCATTATGTATATTTTTATAATTATTATTTACTTTTGAACATGAAAAATTAATCGCATCACGTCATGGAGACAGTAGGTTGTATGTACATATGAATAATGATATCATTCCATTAATGGGTGAAACAATAAGGAAGTGGGTGATATATTAATTTCTTAGAATCAATATCATATCTTAATTACCATATATATCCATTAATTCTATCATTATAACCATCCTTGTAAGGTGGTGATGAAAAACAAAGTACACTACTATTTGGAGATAGTAAGACATATGTATGCACGTGTGGAAACAACATCTTAGTATATTTATGATACTGGAGTTATTATTTTAGGATATAAACAACACATTAAGAGGAAGTATAAGAGAAAAATAAACTTGAAAGAGTCGGTAAATACCATTACCTCATCGTCGACAAATTTCCTTTATATCTATTATTAGGGACACTCGGGTTGGTATTTTGGAAGAAATAGAACCTCCATAACTTGGATAAGGATGTTTTAAGATAAATGGGTAGGACTTGGTGGAGATAAATATCTCAAATTGGTGTGTGAAATAGGAGGTTCCCTTTTATAATTGAGGTGAGAGACACTTTTGGAATTTCTCAAAATATTAAAATATAATAAATTAATTTATCATAAAAAATGACCCCAAATGGTTAGTTCTTAGAAGATAAGATAATATAGGGTTTTAATACCATCAAAAAATATATTTTTTACATGTTTTGGTCCCATTTTAAACCTTATCATTTTGATTAACACCTTGATTATTTATTTTTGACCTTAACCGTGGTAACCATTATTTTATTCATAAAGGGTTAATAATACTACTATAAATAGAAAAATGAATCATAAATGGAATATTTATGATGAGTAAACTATATTCCATTAGCCTATATGCATATAAGATTATTTTATGAATTTTAATAAAATATTATTTTGATAAATTATTATTAATATCAATTTGGACACTATTAATCTACTTTGACATCAAATACATCAAGAAAATGGGGAGATTAGAATATAATGTTATAAAACCTCTCTAATAAGTCATATAGAAATGTAAAACTCATATCAAAAATGAAATAATTCAAATTATATCAAAACAAATATTTTTAAAATCAATTATTTTATTTTTCTGTTTATTAAATTAATACCACATTAGCATTTCACACACATTTAACGAAATTATGTAATTTAAAAAAAATTAAAAATAAGTTTATATAATGAAAATAATTTTATTAATATCAAAATAGACATTTAGGTTCATTCATATCATTATTTTTACCCTATGTAGACACACAAAAGTTATTAAATACAAAGAGATAGACATTTTGTATTTATCATTGATTTGAATAATATACAAGTCATTTTCACATACAAATGTCCATTAAAAAATTGAAATTAGAACCTAAGGTGATAAATTTTGAATCTTATTCATACCATAATTTTTGGACAAGTTTAGATCCTGGTTATACCCTTATATTTTTGGTTTTAACCCTTATTTAACCTCTTTAATTCTTAATGGGACAACATGAGTTTTTACTCTTTGAGGGTTAATATAGTTACTATAAAATGAAAAAAGATACATAAATAAATAATTTATGAAATTTTAATCCTTATCAAAAATATTTTTACTAATTTAATGTTTTTATGAATTTTATATTATTTAATAAAATATTGTTTACTATTAAATAGTCATAATATCAATTTTAAGAACTATTCATTTCTTTGAATTTCATAATATAAAGACAATACTTATAATAAGAAAAAAAAATTATTACATACCTATAATGTCAAGTTAATCGATAAATTTATTTTATAATATTATTTATCTCAAATTATATTTATTTTAATATTTTTAATATCATTTATTGTATTTTTCCATTAATTGAATAATTACTCCACCAGCGTTGTGAAAGTTTTAAAGTTAACCAATCATAGATTAAAAATTAAAAATAAATTACCATGATGAATATAAATATTTTATATTTTAAATTAATATTTATAACCAAATATATCTTCTAGATAATACCATATTAAAAATTTATAGTTATTAAAATCATGAATATGACATCTTTATGTTTTTTTTAAAATAAAATATTATAAGGGTCATAATCACTTTATAATGAAAAATGGTCATATATCTGAAAATTAAATGCTTATAGATGAAAATTAATCATATAATAAAATTGTTTCAAGTGTTAGGGTCATTTTATAGTCCTTATCATTTTATTTTAAACTTATATTAAACAATTTATGCTTAACTGTTGTAACGAAAATCACAAAGACTTAAAATAAAATGGACATATTTAATAAATTTGGAAATTCTAAATAAAAATATGGAATTTCTTTTTTCAAAATTTAATACACAAAATTTGAAAATTTTAATTTAGTATTAATTCTGTAAAATGAAATGAAAAACAATTTTCTTGAAAATGCATTTTTAAACCCAAGAATTTACTTCTACCAACATAAGGTATAAGAATGGAATTAATTAAATTATATATAAATATAGTACTTAAGTTAAATATATATAAAATTCAAATCATAAAGGTTATTTTTAATATAAATAAAGTAACATTTTTATAAAATTTGGTATTTTTCACTATTCACGAGGAAATCAATCTTATAAAAAAATTACCAAGAATTCACCATAAGCTAATTTTAATACGATTATTTCAAAAATGTATTTAATTTTATCAATACAATTTCTAAAAGTATATAAAATTAATTATATTTAATTTCTCATAAAAACTTTTTTTTGAAGAAAACATATATTTAAACAATAAAATAACTTCACTAAAAATTATGAGTTTATTTCCTAAGAATAAATAAATAAAAACTTCATATATATTTTATAATATAGTTAATACTATTAACACCCACTAATTTAACAACTAGTTTATAATGGATATGTTAAAATAATAATATTTAATATTATATCACAGTTTGTTTAAGCTTGGTGTTGCATACACCACAAGCTATCAATTAAATTTTATATGTTCTAAAATCTTGAGATATTATAGTGGACAAATTTTCTTAGAGAGAATGATATCATGTAACATTAACAACAACACTCTATTTGATTGTTCAATATTGTAAATTTTGAGTAACTTATTAGTATATATACTTCGACTTCGCCCAATCTGCCTCTGGGATCTATCTCGATAGATATTAATCCTTAGGATATAGGTTGCTTCACCTATGTCTTTCATGGAGAAACATTCATTTAACCAAGTCTTCACTTATTGCAAGACTTGCACTTCATTTCCCATAATTAATATGTCATCAACATGTAATACTAGAATAATAATGGTATTTCCACTAACATTTTTATAGACACATAGATATCTTTCATTCATGAAAAAATAAAATTATTTTATGGACTCATCAAAACAAACACTACATGATTGTGATGCATTATTTAACCCATAAATGGGATTCTGTATCTTTCATACTTTATTAGAACTCTTTGAATAAATGAACCCTTAGGGTTGAGTCATATAGAAATATTAAAACATTTTCCCATTTATAAAAGTAGTTTTGAAATCCTTTCTAAATTACATAATCATAGAAGACTATTATTTCAAGTAATATTCCATTATATTTTTCTTCTCTATATAACACCCTGAGATTTTGTGAAATTATTATTTTTCAAATAGATTTGATCTTTTCTATATTTTGTGTGACACCCAACACTAATTTTTTTTTCATTAAAAGTAACACTAATTTTAGATTATGTTACATTAAACAATAAGTTTGGATTGTGCTACACACAATACCAAGTTTATCTTGCATTCACATAACACCGAATTTAAACAAAACATGACCTACTATTAAAATATTATTATATTCTAGTTATCACCTAGCCATTATAATGGATGGTATGAGTAGGACTAAATAAATTATAAAAAAATATGGTTTAAAAATGTATATATAATTAATTATTTGGTGACTAATTAGTTATAGATGAAAATAAAAACTTTTGGAAAATAAGAGAAATTATTTTCTAAAAAACTATTTTTATGTACATAAATGTATTTTACGTTAAAAAATTAAATTAATAAATTCTGGTGAATTATTTTAATGAAATTTATATATTATATATTCAATAAATATTTTAACATTAATATTATTTGTTTTCTAGACATGATATAAGAATAAATCCAACTTTATGCTTAAAACTATATTTTCTAAAAAAAACAGTTTTGTCGCCTTTGGAATACATAATTTAAAATTCATTTTTATAAATTTTAGAAAATTTATTTGAGAAAATAAAATTTATTTTTTAAATAATAATATCAAAATTATGTTTGGGTGAAATTTTAGTATTTTTTTGAGAAGTTTTATTTTTTTAAAGAATAGTGAAAATAATGAATTTTAATTTAAGACTACCTTTTTCTTTAATTTATTTATAAAGTTAAATTATATTTTAAATTGGTTTTAAAGTAAAATTAGTTAAATTATAAATAAAGTAATCTAATTTAGGTCATTTTAATCAATTTCATATTTAAATTAGATATAAAAACTTCGTAAACTTTTGAACATTTTCTCTATAAAACCTAATTTCTCATCGTTTTGATATATGAAAAACTTAGAGCATTCATTTCTTTTCAAAAATACCAATTATGTCCTACCCCCACTTATAAAAGGCCACCTCTCTCTTATCTTATTCACACATTAAAAACATTTTGTTTTAGAAAATACCTACCCAAATAAATTCCAAAATATCATACCATAATCCTATAATCCTTATTTTTTTATATAAATTCAACCTAGGAAGGATTTTTGTGCAAACCTATAGAGGATACCCGAAGAAGAGGTAATGTCCATCAATGATCATTTTTGTTTTATTTCTTCCTTCACCTACTTAAATTATTATTATTCCATGATGATATAATAACATAATTATATTAAATATAATTATATGATGTTATGTTAAATTCATTACCTAAAACCATCTCCACTTTCACAAATGGGTTACGAAATCATTGTTCGTGTGTATAACGAACTACCGCCTCACGAACAGATGCCATTACTTTTTCCATCACCACATATCACAACTAGGTATAATGATGTATGCAAAGTATATATATGATATTTATAATATAATTGTACCACTAGAGTACTTATATCATACATACCTTTTTTTCTTCCCATTCCATAGGGGATACGATAATGTCACTCATGTGTACGGAGGGCTACCGCCTCACAAAGCGATGTCATTCATTTTTCACTAACTCTTAACATGGAAGATAATAAGGATAAATATATGTGGTATACATGACTTAATTATGATATTAATTACATATTTATAATTATTTAAATTTAATATATTATTTTATTTATTACCTTTTCACTCACTAAAAGATGATAACATCATTCGTGTACGTGTGGACTACAACCTTCATGATGCGATGTGACTCTATCTTTTCATCACCACACCAGATAGATGATACGTATAAGTAAATAATATGGTATTTATGATATTATGATAATTATTTATAGATCATATATTACTTACCACCTTTTCATAATGATCATTGAAAAATGGAAACATTACTCATGCGTACATACGACCTACTGTCTCCACGATCATAACATACTTCATTTCTCAAAAAAATATTTCATGATTGGTATTAAAATTATAGTTTATTTATAAATATTATAATAATTTCATTATTATTATTCTGTATATGATTTAACCATTATTAAAGTAATAGGACTAAAAATAACAAATCAAGTCATAATAGGAAAACAAAGCAGTTATTACCCGAAATGAAACTTTAGTATAGAATTGTTAATAAATGGGTAATAAAAAGACATAATTAAATAATATATGGTATTATATATATAATTATGGTTCCTTAATATCTGTATAATAAACTTATATTTATTATACATGAGGTTTTAATAAGTTCAACAGAAATCAAGACTTATGATAAGGGATTTCCGTCTCACTTTTTACTTCCTTGAGACACATGAAATATTCACCAACTATTTATTTTATATGGTGTATATACTAAGAATTAATGTTTATTTTATTATTTTATAAGAAATTATTATGGTTTTACATATCCATTTTATTATCTCTCTTTCATGGGGATTTCAGTTCAAAAGTTAAAAAATCAGTAAGGGATTTATAGTCTCTCTTTTATTTTCAGGAGACATGAAAATTCAGCACCCATTTATTTTATGTGGTGTATATAATGAAACTTTGACATGTTATATCATGAATAAAACTATTTTAATGATATATAAGGTTTCATTTAATGTTATTATTTATTGGGGTTTACAGTTTAAAAGTTAACAAATTAGTAAGGGATTTTGTCTCAATTCAACTTCTTTGAGATGTATGTTATGTTATGCACCTATATTATTTCACAAGGTGTATATACATAAAATTTTAAATTTAATATAATGAATATATTTATACTAATTATATTTTAAGTTTTATTTTATGTTATTCCTTCATGAGGCTTATGATTTAAAGTTATTAAAGTGGTAATGATCTTATGTCACATTCTCTTCATTTATCAAGATTATTTATGATCGTGTTTTTTATGATAAAATATTATGATTCATATATCAAGATACTAATTAATTTTATTCTACTTTGGTTTTTAATGATATTTTAAAGTAATATCACCATTTACACCTTTTTATACTTAAAATAATTGGGAAAATACCTTTAATAAAATATGACTTTATTTCTCTTTTCGGTCAGAAATCTATTTTCTTTAAAAACCATGTTTTATAAAAATGTTTTCAAAAATGTTTTATTTTTATAATATGATTTTAAAAAGAAAATTTTACCCAAATTTTACCTTTTTATTTTTTTAAAGTAATCTTTATGTCATTTTCCAAACAATTCCCATTTGGATTTTACTGAAAATGTAAGGGGATTATTTATTTTAATGTGTGCGACATGAGTGAAACTTCCTATACCCATGAACATTATTTTCATTAAATATTAATTTATAATTTTTCAATTTTATTTTTAAAGATTTTTTTAAAATATTTTAGTTTTAATTTTTTTTCAAAGAAGAAAGGATATTCTCCTCAATAAATGTTTTTAATGATTTTAAATATTTCTGTACATGTTTTAAATTTTATTTCAAAGAAAATTATTTTGAAAATGTATTATGTTTTAAAAAGTTATTTTCAAAAAAAATTATTTTCCTTAGGAAATTTTCCAAATGATATTTCAATATCCTTCTCCATCTAAGATGACTCCCATTGATAATATTTATGATTTACTTTTGATATGTACTAAGGATATCGTGCTTATTATTTCTTGTAATGGTTTATGCTTATGATGAAATGAAGTTTATGAAACATTTCTCTCTTTTGAGGGTTATACTATGAGTAAATTCTTATGAAAACCAATTATTTTAATAGTTTATGCTCTGATGAAATGATTATGAACCTATTTCTTTCCCCTAAGTTATTATATGATGAATTTTTTATGATACCCATTTCATTTCATGGGTTATTCTATGATGCATATTTATCATATTGTAGAAAAATATATATATTATTTTCATTATGTGATGTGTGGGACCTATATTTCTCTATACCACATTAGGTAAAGATGCATATCTCATGAGATAGACCGGACTGGAACAAGAGGTGAACTCGATTCTGTAAGGGAATTTGTCAATTATGATGGTCTTAGGAGTGAACCTTGACTGCTATGATGGTTTGGGAAGTGAAACCATTCCACTTTGACAGCCTTATAAATTATCCTTTAATAATATGGAAATGATTTTATATGCTTATGCGTATTCCATAAATCTATGTCTTACGATAATTTTATGATCTCAGGGCTCAGGTTCTTTGATTACCCTATGATTCGTGTCTTATGAACTACCAATATTTATGACATGTCTCAAGATTACAATATTTTATATATAGGTTATAGTATTTATATGTTATTCTCTTGTTATCATACCCTTATGTTCATCCTATACTTACATATCTCCCTTGTTTACCCTTAATGAGCATCTAAGCTCACCTTATCTTATGTTTCCTTTCCCCAAGTTATTAAGAGTTGTATTATGTATGATATGTATAATAAGAGTTCTAGTTATGAATAATGTAGTGGGAGATTATGTAATATACCTATGGACTAGTCGTATATGCTTCCATGTTTCTAAATACACAAAATTATTATATTCCTTAGGTGTGTGTTTGTGTAATGTAAAAAATATTCATAAAAAAATATTAAATTTCTATGTATGATAATCCTTATTCACTATAGTTGGTAACCTTTAGAAAATAGGATGAGAAAAATTTAGTGATATCCTTAAGTATATTTCTAATGATATAACAAAAGATATATCTATGGATAAGTATAAGGACAAGTCAAAATACAGTAAAATTCCCAATAATTTTTATAACGGATAGATCAAGTGGTTTCTGAGATATTACATCCCTATTTGGATACTATAAGTGGATGTGGATCTCAAAAATAGGTAACTAGGGGTAATAACTCTGAAAAGGGAGCATTGATTTGGAATCGATCGTCACTTGGTTCATAATAATGAGCCTTAGTTTACACCCAATTTGACACTCCTCAGGGATATGATTTGGAAATTCACAAACTCTTTATGAACCATCATGAAGTATTTAAATAGATGATGACTATGAATGAACTAGGATAAACCTAAGGTTTTATATATTAAAAGTAATGTGTCTTGATTCATACCTCCTAAATGATTTTTTAGACTATGTGATTTTCCATTATGATTAGAGTTGCTTACACTATGATTTATGGTTTTAGTCAATGGAGGGAACTAGAAGGAACATTGGGTTAACATTGAATGTAGAATATTATTTTCTAATGATAATAAAAATGGAATTATGACTATAGTCAAATATTTTTTAATTATGCATAATCAGTTTTTATCAAACATGATTAAAAATGTGTACCTTAACCAATTCTCAGACTCAACAAAGAAGAGAAGGAAAGATTTCTATAAGAGTTTTGGTAGTGGAGACCATGGAGGAAAGAATTTTTAGTTTTCTATGTGTTGAGAATTTGGGAATAAACAAACAAGTGTATGTATTAGAGGAATAAGAATATATTTTTACTGTGTACAATAAAAACACAAAGCAAGTAACTATAAAAGGAAAATGAAAAGTTTGGTTAATGCTATGAATGATAATAATGGTCTCCCTAAGGTATCATCATCATCTATTTAATGCTTTAAATGTGGAAAGTATCAGACTTATGAAAATAAATGTCCAAAGTGGAAAGATTTTAAAGAAAATCATCAAGGTTATATGAGTAATGGTTATATTGTTGATGATTAAGAGACTACAGATGAGATGTAAAATGAAATAAGTATTAAGAAATGAGATGATGAAGTATAGTTAATGATTTGAGAAGGAAGTGAGGTGAATGAAGTATTTATGTATTTTAATTAAAATATTATGTTATATGAATCATGAAATATATAATTATTGTTCAATATAATTTTTTCATTAAGGATTTGAAATAATATGTTGAATTGTGCTGATGAACTGAAAGAGTGATTCAATGACAAGGTGATATTTTTATTATAGGAAGGTAACCCTTAATATATTTCTGGTTTTGAGAAAATTGTATTTAGTTTGGATAAAGATATGATTAATATGGATAATGTAAATTAGATAGTATTGATGACCTTGGAAATGATTAAGGATTTTGTGAAAAAGTGGTTTATGTCATATTTGATGGAGTTTACAACATTATTGGATATATGAAATATATTCTATAATATGTGGTTTTATTCAAAGAATAAAAAGGCATTCATGTTTTCATTGAGGTTTTATAGTAATTATGGTTTCAAGATAATACATTATGAAGTAATTCACATGTTTTTTATTTGAAAATTAAGAACTATTTCATGATATTTGGGGGATTAATGATAAGTTCATTTTGGAAATTTAGTGACCTTTTTTCTAAATTTTTAGATTTAAATCTTTTGGAAGGGTCAAAAGTTTAACTATTTATGAAATGGTTTATGTTGAAATTTTAATGAGGTTTTATAGATTAATGTATTATTTCACCATATGAATATTTATTCATATTTTATAACCTATTCTAACCATTTTATTTTTTTATAACTAGATATATAAGTAATGAATTATCATTATTTATGGATATTATGATCCATTGGTACTTTAAGAATTAAAAATTCCCTTTTATTTCATGGAGTAATATATGAAGTGTAAATTAATAAAGGCACAACCAAAGGGTGAGATTGTTTTTATGAAATGGAATAAAATCATGTAAGTATATATTCTCATGAAATTTTTTCAACATTAGAAAAATGATCTTGAAATAAAATGTTGTCATGTTATCATCATTTTTGATGATATAAATAAACTTTTTTCATGTGTATTTTTTTATTTATTTATGGTCATTAACCTTATATATATCAGCCAATTTATTATAATTATTGTTATCTATCACTATCCATTAGTATTTGGGTGTTATTTTTCTCTTATATGTCTATGTTTTCACTTCCCACATATGTTCTACTATTTGGAAACCTAGCATGTGTTATTCCAGATGAATTTATCAGATCCCTTTCACTTTTTCAAGAATATGTTTTATTAACCTATTTTACAATATGGGTTTCTATAAAGTAATTTTCAAATGTTAAACCTCTGACAACTGATATTAATTTTGAGGGTTAAATTCATTTTAAGGGGGGTAGAAAACAACAACCTAAGATTATGTGAAATTATTTTTTTAAAATAAATTCTATGTATTATATATTCTATGTGACACAAAAAAATGATTTTGGATTGAATTAAAAGTAACATTGATTTTATCTTACATTAAATGTAGCACTAAGTTTGGCTTGTGTTATACACAATATCAAGTTTAGCTTGCATTACACGTAACACTGAGTTAAAAAAAAACATAACCTACTATTAAAATATTATTATATGATAGTTATCACCTATCCATTGGAATGATGGGTTTTAGTAGGATTAAATAAATTATGAAAAAATATGGTTTAAAAATTTATATATGAGGAATTTTTTAGTGACCAATTTGTTAGAAATGAAAATAAAAATCTTTTGAAAATAAAGGAAATATTTTTCTAAAAAACTATTTTTATGCACATAAACATGTCTTACTTCAAAAAATTAAATGAATCACTTTTGGTGAATTATTTTAATTAAATTTATATATTATATATTCAATCAAATATTTTACATTCATATTATTTGTTTTCTAGACAAAATATAATAATTAATCCAAATTTACGCTTAAAACTATATTTTCAAAAAAATCAGTTCTGTCACCTTTGATGATCTTATTTTAAAACTAATTTTTACTAATTTTAGATTTTTTGTTGGAAAAATAAAATTCATTTTTGAAATTTTAATATCGAAATTAACTTAGGGTTATTTTTTGGGATTTTTCTAAAAAGTTTTATTTTTTTATGAATAGTGAAAAATACTAAATTTTAATTAAAAACCACCTTTTTGATTAATTTATTTATAAAGTAAATTATATTTTAAATTTACTTTAAAGTAAAATTATTTTAATTATACATCCATTAATTCAATTTAGGTCATTAAAATCAATTTTATATTTAAATTATATATAAAAACATTATAAACTCTTGAATATTTTCTTTTTTAAAACCTACATTCTTATCACATCTGTGAGATTAATTTTAAATTGAAAATTTCCAATTATATGACTTTAATTGGGAAACATGGATTCCATATTTATAATAATAATAATTTATATTCTCCATGTAATGCCCTGACCCCTCTAGACTTGAGCTGGTGCATTACTTGTTATATTGGCATGGTTAGAAGGAATGAAAATCCCGAAGGAATGATCAGTTTAGTAGTATTGAAGAAACTAGATACATAGATGTAACTCAAGTTATATTGGAAAGGGTTACAAAATATAAAACATAACAAAAACTAATAAACTGCATCCAAGGAAACTCAATATGGTATCTTCTTTTCATCACCTGTTAATGGTAAACAATGAAATGGGTGAGTTCAAATGCTCAGTAAGGGTTAAAAATGGAAGAAGCATGAATCAATAATAACTAAATCATAAAAATTTTTACATAATCAATATAGCATGGTGAATAAATGAAAAACTTACACCATTAATAAACTGAGAATGAAACTGCATCCATAGGTTTTGTCATAGAGAAAACCTCATGGATAGTAATAACTGATAAAGAATAAAGAGAATGCTTATTGGTTGGAAATCATGTATCTGGCACATGATACCATAATACCATAAAAACGGTTTAATTCTGTGGGTAAAAACCCATCTAATTTTTGGAAACAAACTTGAAGGGTCTGTCTCCAACTGATTTGTCTCATGAGACCTGTCGATGCATCAAGGGGCTATAGCGGGCCCCACCCACCACTGCATGTCCAAATCATTATTTATATATAGATTCAAAACAATAGAAATATGCCTTTACATTATCCATATAGAATAGAGGATACTTATTCATCAATATTTCAATAGTCAAAACAACATTCAAAATAAATACCATATGTTAAATAGTATACGACTTAGAAAATAATCATATCCATGATTTGAGAATATGGAAATTTAAATGAAATATTATTTCAATTGAAAATTGATCTCAAATGGGTAGTAGGTACACCACATAAGAAATAGTAGGTGCCCAATACTAAGTAAGTCACAATGAAGTGAAAATAGAGACAAAGCTTTACCATGTTGTAATCAATTGAGTCATATGACCAAAAGGTAATAGCCACCAAATGAATCAAAAAATACCATGAATATAAATATAATCATGATAATATATATCAAATGTAAGTACAACTATACCACATATAATAAATAAGAGACGAAAAATGGAAATCCCATAGAATTGAAAGTGAGATGAGAAAACCCCTTACAAACATTTTGGCATGGTAACGAGTATTTTTGAGGGGGATTAATGAGAGGTAAAGGTGTATCCCATTATTTATATATCACAAGGGAAGTATGAGGGAGGTAAAAAAACATACCCCATCATTAGTTATTAAAAATAAAAGAGCACAACATAGGGGAGATTCTTGAAAAAAAGTGAGAGAGAAGATCCCTTACCAAGAACATATCATTAGATTGAGGAAAAATCAATGAAATATTTATGTGTGAAAAATAAAAATCTACAAAATATAAGTTGATATAAATTATAAAAAAATCATATTTCATTCACACATATTCTTGGAACAATGTAACTAATGAAATTGATGTTTAACTCAAAGGATGAAAATTGAGTTAAGCAATCCCTTACCTTAAGCTCAAAGGTGTTCTTGATTGTTTTTAACATCCTGAATAATCAAATTTATCTTCATTAATTAATAATTACAGAACCTCAAAAACATTTAATTGATATTTTATAACCTTATTAAGTTCATTAATGGCCTTTTTGATGGGTTTAAGATATTCAATTTTATTATTTTGGAAGCATTTTCTTACTTGGTTTTCATGATTGGTTTACTTGTATTCATGAATGGAAGTTCATGTGAAATGTGGATAAACATACAGAATAATTATTATATCTTATTAATGAAATTATAGATATATAAATGATCTTATAATGATTCTGGTTATATACCATGAGGATGACTCATTCACTGAGTTAATGATAAACCCTTGGATTTGGCTTGGCCGTTTTGTGCACAATGAACTTGTTTTATATTATTATTCCATTTTATGAGTGTGTAGGGATTACAGAACATTAAACATGATAAAATACATATATTATGATCTCTTTAAACCATTGAAAAGGTTTCATGACCAGTCTTGAATATTTTAATGCAAATTGAAAACCCGTCTTCCTTGAGTGTGATAAATTAACAAATCTTGAACGATGTTTGCATTTATAGTATAAAAGGAGGGGAAAAAGAGAGATTATAATGAAATATTCCATTATAAAAATGAAAATCCAGTACATTTATGGTACTGTAATTATCATGGCATTTGGATGAGGTGAGGTGGGAAGAGAGAAAAAAATAATGGAACTTATAAAAGGAATTGAAATAAAAAGGAAGAGAGGTTCACCTCTTGAGTACTCCTCTTTGAGAAACTCCTTAAGACCTTTGATTTTTTCCTTTTACTGAGACCAGAAGGCATTGGAAATGGGGTAGGAGGTTTGGGAGCTATTTGAGCAGAATTTAGGCAAGGCTTGAAGCTTGAGTGGTATGGGAGGAAGAGGGGGTGAGGGGTGGTCTATATAGTAGAGGGGATGAGAGTTTTCTTAATATTATAATCATTAATTTATTATTTCTTCTCAAGACAATAAATAGTAAGTATTTCATGACTTAGAATAGTAATAAGATCAAGTGTGTTTGAGATTTGGGTTCTTAAATCACTTGTGATGCTATAAATAGTTAATTTAATTTATAATGTATTTATACAGTAAATTAATGTATTTTACTATTCAAAAAAAAAATTCAAGTATTTTAGAAAAATACCAAAAATTCACCCTAACCATTTTTCAACATGTTGAATCCAAAAATGAATTCCATTTTACAAAAATAATTTTCTAAATATTATTAATTAAATATTTAATTAAAATCAACATTTAATTGAAAAATAAAAACACTTAAAATATTAATCTTCATTTTTAAGGTGCCTAAATTTATTTATACATTCATAGGTATAGATAACATTCATAAGAGTCATATTAATATTCACAAGGGTAGGTTATTGTTCTTAAGGGCATGTTACTATTCACCAAAAATTAAGTTAATTCTATCAAACTCTAAATATCATCCTAAACACAACCGTGTATGTCCGATTTTCAAAATTAAAAACACACAAGTGGAAAATTTAAGTTCAATGGATAGGCTATGAATATCTCCTAAATAATTAAGTGTTTTTTCAAAGAAACTCATTTATTTATGAAATATAGGCTATGGATTGAATGTATTTAAGTGAAACATACCATAAAATGTTTGGGGTGCTACATTATTCCCTCCTTTGGAAATTTCGTCCTTGAAATGTTTCATTTATAAAGCCCACCAAAAAAGATGTGGGTGGTTCTTCTACATAGCATCCTCAGGTTCCCATGTGGCTTCCTCTATATTTTGGTTTTTCCAAAATCCTTTACTTGACGATTCATCTGATTTCTCAATACCCGTTCCCTTGTGTCAAGGATCCTGATAGGCTCTTCACAGTATGAAAAATCAGGTCCCAGTTCTATTTCTTCATAGGTGAGTACATGCATTGGGTATGACATGTATTTCTTCAAAAATGACACATGGAACACATCATGAACTTTAGAGAGACTTGGAGGCATTTCTAAATGGTAATATACAACTCATATTATTTCTATAATTTCAAATGGTCCGATGTACCTGGGGCTCAATTTTCCTTTCTTACCGAACCTTAAGACACCCTTCCATGAAGATACTTTCAGAAAGACATGATCTCCCACTTGGAATTCCAAATCCTTTCTCTGGTTGTCAGCATAACTCTTCTGACTACTTTGGGCTGCTTTAATATGGGCTTGGATTGTCTTCACCTTTATCGTGGTCTCCTCAATAAGTTCTGGGCCTATATGTTTCCTCTCACCAACTTCATCCCAAAAAATTGGAGTTCGAAATCTCTTTCCATATAATGCTTTATATGGAGCCATTTGAATACTAGAATGGAAACTATTTTTGTAGTAAAATTCCACCAATGGAAAGTACTGATCCCACATACCTTTAAATTCAAGAGAGCATGATCTCAGCATGTCTTCTAGAGTTTGAATAGTCCTTTCAGACTGTTCGTCGGTTTGGGGGTGATAAGACATACTCATATGAAGCTCAGTATTCAAATCCTTATGGAGTCTTTTCCAGAATTTTGATGTAAACTAGGAATATCGATCAGACACAATCTATAGGGGTGCACCATGAAGTCTTAAAAATTCATTAATATAAAGTATCTCTAGGCACTCAAGTGGTAAATCCTCTCTTATAAGAAGGAAATGTGCTGATTTTTTTAGAAGATTAACAATTACCCATATTAAATCATTTCTTCTAGGTTTCCTCGGTAATTAGGTGAAAAAATCCATCATAATATTATCCCACTTACATATAAGAATAGGTATAGGTTGTATCACTCCTATGGGATGTTGTCTCTCTGCCTTCACTTGTTGGCAAATTAGACACCTTAACATGTAGTCAGCAATTTCCCGCTTCATAATATCCCACCAAAAATATTCCATCAAATCAATATACATCATTGTGATAGCCGAGTGTATAGAAAAATTTGAGCTATAAGCATCGTCTAATAGTTCCCTTTTTAGCTCAGGTACCGATGGAATGCATAACCTCTTCCCAAATTTCAGAACTCTTTCTTCATACTTGAATTCTACCAATCTCCCATCCTTGACAACATCAATTTTATTATATAGATTATCATCATTAGATTGAGAGCTTTTTTATCTTCTCTAATAAATATGGTCTAACAATCATTTGAAAGAGGAAAGATGTTTCCCCTTCCTTAACAATTCCCATATCCATCTTCAGTAGACCCATAAATATAGGATCTCTTTCAATCCTCATTTGGGTTAGGATTCCATGATCTTTCCTGATTAATGCTTCTACCACCTAATTTGCCTTTCCTAGGTGGTAGTATATTAAAAAATTGTAATCTTTGAGTAACTTGAGCCATCTCCTTTGCCTCATGTTGAGTTCTTTTTGTGTGAAAATGTATTTCAAACTCTTGTGGTCCGTATAAATCTCACATCTTTCTCCGTAGAGATAATGTCTCCATATTTTTAGAGAAAATATTATAGCTTCTAAATCAAGATCATGAGTTGGATAATTTTTCTAATGAGTCTTCAAATATCTTGATGCATAAGAAATAACTTTATCATTTTGTTTAAGGACGCAACCCAGTCCATTCTTTGAGGCATGGATATATATTACAAATCCATCAGTTCCAGATGGAAGAGTAAAAATTGGATCATTGACCAGTCTTCTTTTCAATTACTCAAATCATTCTGTACATTATTTTTTCCATAAAAACTTAACCCCTTTACATGTGATCTTGGTTAGCAGGTTAGCCAGTCATAAGAAATTCTGAACAAAACGCTGATAGTAACTTGCTAAGATAATAAAACTGCGTACCTCAGTTATGTTTGTTGGCATGGGCCATTCTTGGATTGCCTTTTTCTTCACACGATCAACTAATATTCCATCCTTAGAGAAAATATGTACAAGAAAAGAAACTTATTGAATCCAGAATTCTCACTTTCTAAACTTCCCATATAAATCATTTCTTCTAAGAAATTTCAAAATAATACACAAGTGATTCTCATGGAATTCATATATTTTTGAGTATACAGAGATATCATCGATGAATACCACAACAAAGTTATCAAGACATTTATTGAAAAATAAATTAATTAAATCCATGAAATCGAGGGTGAATTAGTCACTCCAAAAGGAATCACTGTAAAATTTTAATGCCCATACCTGGTTCAAAATGATATCTTAGGAATATCTTCCTTCCTCACACGTAGCTGATGATATCCGGATCAAAGTTAAATCTTCAAAAAGTATTGAGCTTCATGAAGTTGATCAAATAAATCATCAATCCAAGGCAGAGGATACTTATTCTTTATTGTGATAACATTGATTTCCCTGTAATCAATGTATAGCCTCATGGATCCATCTTTCTTCTTGAAAAACAGGATTAGGGATCCCCAAGGAGAAACACTAGGTCAAATAAATCCGTTGTCACTCAACTCCTCTAGTTGTTTCTTTAGCTCAAATAACTCCACAGTGGCCATTCTATAGGGGGTATTTGATATAGGTCTCTCACTAAGAATTAAGTCAATAGAAAACTCAATTTACCACTCTGGAGGATGTCCAAGTAAATCCTTGAGAAATACATCAATGTATTATTGCACTATATGCACATATTCAATATGAATATTTCTTTCTGTGATCATAGATATTGTTTTATCTTCCTCTCTAAGTATTTAATTCAGTAGAGCTACTAGGGTTGGATCTAGATAATAATCAGGTGGTGATGTTTCTGCTCTAAAGATAAGGGATTCTACACCATTTTTAAAAATTGTAAATTCTTTTTTCATGAAATAAATATTTACATCATAGTTTTATAGCCAATTCATACTGAGAATTTTATCAAATTTAGTCATTGGTATAACGATAAGGTTAGAAACTAAAGCATGTTTATGTGTTACGAGGGGGACTAGTTGACATTCCTTTGTTTCAATGATGCATCCCTTAGAAGTTTTGACTAATAACTCTTTTATTAAATCAAATTAGACATGTCTAATTTTCTTGGAAAACTAGGAAGATATAAATGAATGAGATGATCCAAAATCAAATAAATTGTTGGATAAGTTTGAAGAAACAATTAAAGTACCTTCCACCACATCATTAGAAACTTCAACCTCCATGGTTGTAATCACATAAGCTCTCCCTTGCTCTCTTGGAATTTTTTGTTGAAAGTTTCCTTGGTGCTTTGGAAAATCCTTTTCATAGTGTCCCATATCTCTACAATTGTAGAATTGAACATCATAAAATTGTTTCTTCCCCTTGAATTCATTAGATAGATTCCCCTTTTCTCCACACTTGTAGTAGACTCCCATGCCTTTCAAGAATTTCCCGAGATGATTCTTTCCACAGTTATCGCATAATGGGAATTTATTCATTCCCTTATTCTTCTTTGTCACTTCACCTTTCCCTTGGTTATCAGAGTACCACTTTTTATCTTATTTTCCCTTGAACAAATTTTATCTATAAAATTCCTTCTAAGTTTTGATGAAACTTGATACAATTTCATCATATGATGAAAATGTTTGAGAATCCAGTGTCCTTCAAAGACTTAGCTTAAGACCTTTAAAGAAATGACCAATATTTTCTACTGAGTCACGTACATAATCTATGGTATACCTGGCGATCCTTGTGAAGGTAGCCTCAGACTCTACAACACCATCTTCTTCCCTTTGCTTTAATCCAAGGAATTTACTCTTCACTTGGTTCATTTCTCATGAGGGAAATACTTTTCGAATAATATTTACTTAAAAGTCCCCCATTCCATATCTTATATTTCTTCTTCCTCCATGGTATTCTGAATCAAGGACCACCAATGATCAGCATCTCCCTTTAGACAATATACTGCCAGCACTACCTTCTCATTTTCATTGCATCTTAATTCCTTGAATATATTTTCAAGTGATATGATCCACTTCTTAACTACCATCAGATTAGTTGTACCACTAAAATATAGGGGATTATATCGCATGAAACGATCCAACACAGGTGTAGCATAGTTACTCGTCACAACCTGAGTATGTTGTTCCAATATGGTCATAATATGATCTGCTCCGACATTGACCATGTTGACTTGTTCAGTGGGAAAATCCCTACATTGTACACGAGTATTGATTCCCCTTCTTCCATTAGGAACCATTTATAAATAATGAAATACACTAGATTTGTTTATGAATCTAAAATAGAAATAAACTTAACATAGATTGAAGTTCTATGCATAGTTAATCTCATAAACATGGTTTCTCTAAGGAAAAATTTACATTTCAATCCTTCATAATGGCTTGTAATAAAATATGAATTATCCTAAGCATATCTCCCTAGAGTTTTGTAACCAAGAGTAAAACAAGGCCTGTTTTCATGTACCAGGATACCTCCGGTCAAGCATGAAACTCCTTGTCAGAGATTTTACTCCTAGGTACATCTATGCCAGAGCCACCTCTACCTGCTCGTATCCATACAAGGATGTATTTCTTGAAAGTTCCACATAAAATTTTCCTTACAAAAATGATGGGAAGTTCTTGTATGTTTTTTCTAAAATAATACCTTAGGTATTTTCTCCATAATCTATGTTTTCTAATCTAGTTCCCAAGTTTTCTACTAAAATTCCTATGATACCAACTATAACACCCCGACCCCTCTAGACTGGAGCCGATGCATTACTTGTTATATTTGCATGGTTAGAAGGAATGAAAATCCAAAATAAAATATCTGTTTAGTAGTCTTGAAGAAACTATATACATAGATGTAACTCAAGTTACATTGGAAAAGGCTACAAAATATAATATATAACAAAAACTAATAAACTTTATCTAAGGAAACTCAATAAGGTATCTCCTCTTCATCACCAGTTGAAGGTAAAACATGGAAGGGGTGAGCTCAAATGATTAGTAAGGTTTAAAAATGTTGGAAGAATAAATCAATAATAACTTAATCATAAACAATTTGACATAATCAATATGGCATGGTGAATAAATGAAAGACTCACACCATTAATAAACTGAGAATGAAACTACATCCAAATATTTTTTCATAGTGAAAACCTTATGGATAGTAATAATTGATAAAGAATAAAGAGAATTCTTATTGTTTGGATGTCATGTATCTGAAACATGATACCATAATACCGTAAAAATGGTTTAGTACTGTGGGTAGAAACCCGTTTGACTTTTGGAAACAGACTTGAAGTGTTTATCGCCAACTGATTTGTCTCATGAGACCTATCGATGAATCGAGGGGCTGTATCAGGCCCCAACCGTCATTACATGTCCAAATAATTCCTTATACATTGATTCAAAACAAGATAAATATTCCTTTACATTATTCGTATAGAATAGAGGATACAGATTCATCAATATTTCCACAGTCAAAACAACATTCAAAATAAATATCGTATGTAAAATGGTATACGACTTAGAAAAACAATAATATCCATGATATAAGAATATTGAAATTTAAATGGAATATAATTTCAATTGAAAAGTGATCTAAAATGGGAAGTAGGTACACCACATAAGAAAGAGTAGGTGCACAATACTAAGCAAGTCACAATGAAGTGAAAATAGAGACAAAGCTCATTACCATGTTGTAATCAATTGAGTCGTATGACCAAAAGTTAATAACCACAAAATAAATCATAGAATACCTTGAATATAAAGATAATCATGATAATATATACCAAATATAAGTACAACTATACCAAATATAATAAATAAGAGGTGAACAATGGAAATCTAAAATAATTGAAAGTGAGATGAGGAAACCCCTTACAAACATTTTGGCATGGTAACGAGTGTTCTTGCAAGGGCTTAATGAGAGGTAAAGAGGTATAACATTATTTATATATCATAACGTCATTATAGGGGAGGTGTGAAAACATACCCCATCATTAGGTATTAAAAATAAAAGAGCACAACATAGGGGATATTCTTGAACAAAAGTGAGAGAGAGGATCCCTTACCAAGAACGTATCATTAGATTAAGGACAAATAAATGAAATATTTATGTGTGAAAAATAAAAATCCACAAAATATAAGTGGATATACAATATAAAACAATCATAGGTCATTCACACATATTTTTGGAACAATGTAACCAATGAAATAGATGTTTAACTCAAAGGATTAAAATTGAGTTAAACAATCCCTTACCATAATCTCGAAAGTGTTATTGATTGTTTTTAATGACCTGAATAATCAAATTTAGCTTTATTAATTAATAATTACACAACCTCATAAACATTTAATTTATATGTTATAACCTTATTAAGTTCATTATTGTCCTTTTTGATGGGTTTAAGTGATTAAATTTTATTGTTTTGGAAGCATTTTCTTACTTGGTTTTCATGATTCATTTACTTGTATTCATGAATGGAAGTTAATTTGAAATGTGGTTAAACATACAAAATCATTAATATATCTTATTAATGAAATTATAGAGATATAAATGATCTTATAATGATTCTGGTTATATACCATGAGGATGAATCATTCGATGAGTTAATGATAAACCCTTGGATTTGGCTTCGCGGTTTTGTGCACAATGAACTTGTTTTGTATTATTATTCCATTTTATGAGTGTGTGTGTATTATAAAACATTAAACATGATAAAATACATATATAATGATCTGTTCCAACCATTGAAAAGGTTTCATGATCAGTCTTGAATATTTTAATGCAAATTAAAAACCCGTCTTCCTTGAGTGTGATAAAGTAACACATCTCGGACGGTGATTTGCATTTATAGTATAAAAGGAGGGGAAAAAGAGAGATTATAATGAAATATTCCAATAGCAAAATAAAAATAAAGTAAATTTATGGTACTAAAATTATAATGGAATTTGGATGAGGTGAGGTGAGAAGATAGAACAAAACAATGGAACTTGTAGAAGGAATTGAAATAAAAAGGAAGAGAGGTTCACCTCTTGAGTACTCCTCTTTGAGAAACTCCTTAAGACCTTTGATTTTGGCCTTTTGGTGATACCAGAAGGTATTGTACATGGGTTAGGAGGTTAGGGAGCTATTTGAGTAGAATTTAGGAAAGGATTGAAGCCACTACTGAAAAAACGACCTATACCCACGATTCAAAACTGCGGGTATAGCCCCTAAAACTGTGGGTATAGGCGATACCCATGGTTTTGGGAACCGTGGGCTGGAAAGGTGTCACAATAGGGGTCTCAACCTATACCCATGGTTTGAAAACCATGGGTATTTAATAAAACCATAAAATCACACCTGGGTTTCAAACCCTGACCCTGTTCAATCTATCTAACCTACCTCACCTCTCACGCTACTGCTTATACATGTTTATATATGTATATTTTAATTAATATATTAATTTTCGTGACTGAATTCAAAAATTGTAAACACGGAGTATCGAACCAGCGACCTACCGAATAGAGTACCTGCGCCGAACCAACCAAGCTGCATTGAATACATTCATATATTTTTTCATTTATAATAATATATTAATCCTTGTCTCTGTATTCAAAAAGAAGAAGCCGACGGGATTCGAAACCGCGTCTCACTTGGCGACCATCCATCGCTTAACCAACCAAGCTGCATTAACTACACCAATATATATCTACATTTATAATAATATATTAATCCTTGTCTCTATATTTAGAAAAAAAAGAAACTGGTGGGATTCGATACCTCAATAACTGCAGCAGATATGCAATGCCACACCAACCAAGCCGTAGAACGAATGTGTTTATAAATTTCTATCAACCTAAATTTATACATTCAAATCGTGGGTATAGGATGGAAAATAGTGGGTATAGGTTTTCCTTCCAATTTTTTTTGTTTCCTGCGCATTTTTTGGCCGCTGGGAAAGCTATCCCCACAGTTTTAAAAACCGTGGGTATATGCCTTCGAAAAAAATTTATCCCCACGGTTTTGGAAAAACCGTGGGGATAGGCCTTGAAATAAACACCTATACCTATGGTTTTACAAAACTGTGGGTATTGGATTTCGAAAAACACTCTATCCCCATGGTTTTGACAAAAACGTGAGGATAGGACTTGAATTAAACACTTATACCCACAATTTTGGAAAACTGTGGGTATAGGTCCCACACTAACATATACCCACAGTTTTCCTAAACCGTGGGTATAAGGCACTCCTATACCCACGGTTTTTCTCAAAATCATGGGCATAGGGCTATTTTCTAGTAGTGAACTTTAGTGGTGTGGGAGGAAGAGGGGGTGTGGGGTGGTTTATATAGTTGAGGGGAAGAGAGTTTTCTTAATATTATAATCATTAATTTATTATTTCTTCTCAAGTCAAGTAATATTGTGTATTCCTTGACTTATAATAGTAATAAGAGCATTTGAGTTCATGATTTGAGTTCTTACATCTCTCATGATTCCAAAAATAGTTAATTTAATTTATAATGTATTTATACGGTAAATTAATGTATTTTACTATTCACTAAAAAATCAAGTATTTCAGAAAAATACCAAAAATTCACCCTTACCATTTTTCGACGTGTAGAATCCAAAAATGTAGTCCATTTTTCAAAAACAATTTTCTAAATATTATTAACTAAATATTTAATTAAAATAAACACTTAATTAAAAAATATAAACACTTAAAATATTCATCTTCATTTTTAAGGTGCCTAAATTTATTTATACATTCATAGGTATGGATACCTTTCATAAGAGTCATATTACTATTCATAAGGGTAAGTTACTATTCATAAGTTCAGTTACTATTCACAAGGGTATGTTACTATTCACTAAAAATTATGTTAATTCTATCAGACTCAAAATATCATCCTAAACACAACAGTGTATGTCAGATTTTCAAAATTCAAAACACACAAGTGGAAAATTTAAGTTCAATGGCTAGGCTATGACTATCTTCTAAATAACAAAGTGTCGTTTCAAAGAAACTCAATGCTTTATAAAATATAGGCTATGACTCAAATATATTTAATATAAACATACCATAAAATGTTTGGGGTGCTACAATCTAATAAGTTAAACTTAATTTTTGACCAAAATGAATAGTGAATATAGTAAAAATTAATTACCACAATTAAGGTAAAAATGGGTTTACTGGGGGGGGGGGTTAAAATGAAAATATAAGGGTAAAAATGACCTATAAAGTTTTCTCAAAACTATTTTCAAGACACATTTAGACCTTAAAACCTATAATGTTAAACAATTAACCATTTTTTTACCCAATTTACTTATGAAAAACGTGGAAGCACTCAACTGTTTTTAAAAATACCAAGTGTGTCCTCTAATCCACTTATAAAAGGCCACTCCCTATCGTCTCTTATTCACACATTAAAACACTTTTATTTTGGATAATTAATTCAAATATAACTTCCCAAATTACCTAAAATAATCTTATAAGACTTATTTTTGACAAAAAACCAAACTTGTAAGGATTTTGGTACAAATCTAAGGAGGATACCCGAAAAAGAGGTAATGTTCATCAACAAGCATTTTTGTTTTATTTATTCCTCCAACTCCTTATGTTATTATTATAACATGATGATAAAATAAAAAAGTATATTAAATATAATGAGACGTTTTTATGTTAATGGTATGACCTACAACCATGTCCACTTCCATCAAATGGCTTATGAAATCATCATTCGTGTGTACAACGAACTACCGCCTTGCGAATTGATGACATTTGTTTTTCCATTACCAACTATCACAATTTGGTATGATGATGGATTTAAAGTATATATATGATATTTATAACATAATTACACCTCTAGAGTCATTATATCATATATAAATTTTTTCATTCCATTGCATAGGGGATATGATAATGTCGCTCGTGTGTACAACAAACTACCGCCTCACGAAGTGATGAGATTCGTTTTTCACTAAGAATTTTTATGGAAGATAATAAGGATAAATATATATGATATAAATGAAATAATTATGATATTAATTACATATTTTTAATTCTTAATATTTAATATATCATTTTCTTTATTACATTTTCACTCACTGAAAGATGATAACATTATTCTTGTACGTGTGGGGTACTACCTTCACAGAGTGATGCGACTCTATATTTTCATCACCACACAAAATGGATGATATTTATAAGTATATAATATGGTATTTATTATATTATTACCATTTTATAATTATAATATAATACTTACCTCCTTTTCATAATGATCTCTAAAAAATGGAAACGTTACTCATGTATACGTACGACCTAACATCTTCATGATCGTAACATACTTCATTTCTCAAAACTGTATGTAATAATTGGTATTAAAAGTATAATTTATATATAAATATGATAATTATTATGGATATTATGAAACCATTATCAATTTAAGAGGACCAAAAATAAAAAATCAAGACATATAAGAAAAACAAAGTGGTTATTACCTAAAACGTCACTTAAACATGAAATTGTTAATAAATGGGTAATAAAATGAAATAAGTAAATCATATATGGTATGATAATTATAATTAGAGTTCTATAATATATGTATAATAAACTTTTATTTATTATATAGGAGGTTTTAATGAGTAAAAATTAATTTAATACTTACTGTAAAGGATTTTCATCTCACCTTTTTTACTTATGTGAGACACATTCCATATTCACCACTTATTTCTTTTATGTGGGGTATATAATGACCATGAATTAATATTTTCATTCTTCTAATGAATATTATTAGGGTTTTACACATCATTTTTTAGGATCTCTATTTCATGGGGTTTACAGTTTAAATGTTAACAAATCAGTAAGGGATTTCTAGTCTCTCTTTTATTTCTGGGAGACATGAAAATTCACCACTCATTTATTTTGTGTGGTAAATATACTGACCCTTTGTCATGTTATATCATGAATCCCATTATTCTAATGATATTTAAAGTTTCATTTTTTGATATTCTTTATTGGAGTTTATTGTTCAAAAGTTAACAAATCAATAAGGTATTTTTATCTCAATTTTCATTATTTGAGACGTATGTTATGTTATATGCCTATATTATTTCATAAGGTGTATATAAATACAATTTGAAATGTAATATCAATAATTTATTTAACCTCATGAAATTTTAAGTTCCAATTTATGTTATTCCTTCATGGATATTATGATTTAAAGTTACCAAAGTGGTATTGAACTTATGTTACAATATCATTGTTTATTGGGGTTGTTTATGATTATGTTTCTAATGATAAAGTACTATCATCCATATCTCAATAAAATATTTAATTTTATTACCCTATGTATATTCATGACATTTTTATGTAATATTACCATTTTTACACTCTTTGGTGCTGAAAATAATTGATAAAATGTTTTTAAGAAAATACAACATTATTTATCTCTTCGATCAGAAATCCATTTTCTTCCAAAACCATGTTTTCTAAAAATGTTTTTAAATTTTTTATTGTTATCCTATTATTTGTAAAATACACATTTACCCATGTTTTAACTTTTTAAAAAATGTTTTAAAAGAAATATTCTTGTCATTTTCCAAACAATTCTCATTTGGATTTTACCACACATGTGAAATAAATATTTTCTTTAACATGTATGTCATTAATGAAACTTCCTATATTCATGAACATTATTTTCTTCTAATATTTCTTTAAATTTTTTATGGTTATTTTCAAAGAAATTTTTTTAGAATGTTTTGATTTTCAGATGTTTTTTTCAAATAAACTAGGATATTTTTGTCAATAAATGTTTTAAATAATTTTTTAAAACTTCATTAACATGTTTTAAATGTTATTTTCAAAGAAAAGGATATTTAAAATATTTTATGTTTTAAAAAATTATTTTAAAAGAAAGGTTAATTTTTTTAATAAATGTTCCATGTGATCTTTCAATTTCCTTGTTCATCTAAGATGATATCCTTTGATAGAATTTATGCTTTACTAGGGATATGAACCAATGATACCATTATTATTCTTTCTCAGAAAGTATTATGTTTATGATGACATGATGTTTATGAAACCTATTTATATTCCATGGGTTATACCATGTAGAAATTCTTATGAAAGCTTCTTCTTTTCATAGGATGTGCTATGATGAAATGATTATGAAACCTATATCTTTTCCACATGTTATGATATAATGAAATGGTTATGATACATATTTAATTTGTTGGGTTATGATATGGTGAATTTTTATGATCTTTTATTACACATAAATATGGTTTTCATTATTTGATGGGTGGGACATATATCTCCCTCCAATGCATTGGGTAAAGATTTATATCTGACGAGATATACCTAATTGGAATGAGAAGTGAACTTGGTTTAGTAAGATGATTTGTCCACAATGATAGTCTTGGGAGTGAAAATTTACTACTATGATGGTTTGGAGAGTAAAACCATTCCATTATGATCTTCTTGTACATGATCCTCAACTAATATGGAAATAATTTTCTATATTTATGTGTATGTAAAAAATAAATGTCTTATGCCAATGTTATGCTCTCATATATCATGTTATTTGATTACTTTATGATTCATATATTATTAAATGGAAATATTTATGCCATGAATCAAGATTACTATATTTTATATATAGGTTATAGCTTTCATATGTTACATTCATGTTATCATAACCTTATGTTCATGTTGTGCTTAATTATATCCCTTATTTACCCTTACTAAGAATATAATCTCACACTTTCTTATGTCTTATTTCCATATGTTATGAATAAATGTATTATATATGATATGTATAAAAAGGGTTTTATTTATGAATAACGTCGTGATATATGATGTAGTTTACCTATGGAATAATGTTTTGTGTTTACAAGTTTCCAAAGACACTAAAATATTATGTTCCTCAGATGTGAATTTGTATTATGTAATTAATATTCATAAAAAATATGTAACATCTATGTATTATAAGACTGGGTTTCTATACACTGTTATTGAGAATGCTTCATCATAGTATATGACTTTAAATTACCTAAAACCATTCGTAACTAGTCATGATTTATAGGTATTTAATTTACCATCCATGTATATCTTTTTATTGAATACTCATTTACATCTAATGGGTTTTACATCAGCTGGAGGGTCTACTAAAATCTAAAATTTGTTTTGGTACATGGAAACTATCTCATAATGCATGTTATATTTCTATTTAGCATCATAATTTCATTCTACTTATTTCTGGTAGGTTATAGGTTGATCACTCTATAAGTGTAATGTGTCCACTAACTTGGTGATAGGAAAACAATATCTATAAGGTTATCTAACCTCTCATGTATACCTATGGAGTATTTGTATCATGGGAACATCTTCATCTCTAACTGTTTTTTGTATAGTTAGTTCCTGTACGAACTCTTATGCACATGAAGCATCAATTTCAACAAATTCAATATTTATTCCACTATTTATATTAGAAATGTGTCCCCTTTATATAAATATGGAATGTATTTCCACAATAACTTTTCTATATGAAGGTTTATATAGGTAATATACTTTAGTTTCTTTAGGATAACCTATAAAGATGCACTTCATGCTCTGAGATTCTAATTTTTTACTAGGTATAGTCTTGAAAAAAGCCTCGAATCCCTATACACGTATGTGTAACAGATTGTATTTCTTTCCATACCCCAATTAATATGGAATCCAATATTCTTATTTAGTTGGAACTCACTTAAGGGTATATTCTCCTCCAATGGCTCGAAGGCCTTCATTTTTTATTGATTTTTGATAATCCACCTTTCAAGGGGTGAGGTGGAACCCTTACAAGGCCCGTAGGCGTAAGTATTACATGGCCTATAGGACTTAGAGTAATTCATTTCCTGTAGGCTTAAAACATTACATACAATCCAGACTAACTACTTGAAATTGCTCCTCACCATCATCTTCATCGTGAAATCAGCTCTCCACCTTCGCATGGCTGTTCGACTAGGCATTCCCGTGCATGCAAAGGCTTGTCCCGATGGAAGGTGCCATACCCTCTCATTATTGCAATCCATTTAGCTTCTGCTATGGTGAAATCTCCTTGATCATCCTCCTTATAGAGCTTGTTCCTTGTAGGTTGTCTGGTTTCCATCAGCACATAAGGTGGCCCGAAGGCCTTACTGACCTGAAGGCCTGGGTGGCCCGAAGGCCTTAAAGGACTCAGGGACCAAATCGGGCCCAAACAGGGGCATATTCCCGGCTACTACAGTGCCAAACAGTGCCTAATACAGTTCCCACTACAGTACTGTACAATTCCTGCTACAGTACCTTCCAAACAGTGCCTGCTAACACCATTCTAATGAATTTTATTAGGATAAGTGATTTGGGATACTATCCCATTGCACTTTAAGTGATTGATCAAAGTTTTATTAAGATACTCTCCACCTCAGTCTAAGTATAGTTCCTTAATCTTCTTACCAAGTTGGTTTTCTACATCATGTTTCTATTCATTAAACACTTAAAAGTAATTCAACTTATACCTCATTAATTACATATATCCATACCTACTATAGTCATCAGTAAAAATAATTAAGTATGAAATCTCAACACTTTAATCTACTATAAATATACCACATATGTCAGTATGAATCAATTATAATAATTCACTGGTTCTTACTCCTTTCCTAATGAGGGTTTCTTTGGTCATTTTACCTTATAAGTGAGAATGACATGAATCCAGGGGGTTTAACTTAGTTGAGTATAAAAAACCATTCTTGATGTAATTTATTTAAAAAATTATCATTTACATGACCAAGATTGGTGCTCCATAGGTTGGTGTTATATGATTCATTTTCACTGGTTTTGTCATTGATTTCCATCATAGGGTTTTTCAGGTTCAAGTATATACAATTTATTTTCAATATACTCCATACTATAAAATATGTTATGCTGATAAAATAGGAAAAATTTATTTCTAAACATGAATTAAAATCCCATGGTATCTAAACTCAACACTAATATTATGTTTCTGGTAATGGAAGAAACATAAAATAATTATTTAATATAAGAACTAAACCACTAGGAAAATTAAGATGATAATATGCCATTTCCATGACTTCTAGTCTTGCACCATTTGTGGTCTGGAGACCCACCTAACCTTTTGAAATATTTCTGGAATATTCTTGGTTCCTAAGGTAGATGTATCTCCTTACTTATTTTTTCCAACCTTTCAATTCTTCTTCTAGTAGCCTTTTTTTCCACATGAAAATTAGATATCCTACTTCCCATTTCTTCCCTTTATATCTTTGAATTTTTGGAAGAATGATAAATTAGTTTATTCATATTGGGTTTATTTTTAGCCATTACCTTCCTCCTCTTCTTTACCATAAGGACTTAAGAATTTTTATTCTTTAAATCCTCATCATCTTGGAGAACTAAATAAAATACTTCTGGGGGTGACTTTTTCATGTTATTGATGTTTTAATTTAAAAAAAACTTAGGAAGTATATTGTTAAAGAGGAAAGAGTGATATCACTCAGTAGTTATTAGTTCAATTTGAACCCAAGGGATTCAAGTCACTTGATGTACCCAATCATCTTGAGTACATGAGGTCATACTTTATTCCCTTCCACTATATTTCACCTATATAGTGCACTTGATATCTCATACCTTTCTTACCTTTATCTCTCGTAATATAACTCTTGTAGATGAGTTAGTATCTAGAAGGCATCTTCTTCCTCAAGAATTTTATATAGTTGACTGAAAATTTATAGAAATGTGATACACAATACATCTAGTGCATCATCTATATGAATTCATATTTTTCTTTATCTACCTTACTTAATTCCTGAGGGGGATCAGTGTGAAGTGAGGAATCCATCACATAAAGCTTCATCTCTTAGAATTGTACTATGCACAAAATTTTGTACCACTCCTATAAATTAGGACCAGTTTGGATATTTTCTTTATCTAGAATTGATCATAGTGATAATTTACTGGTAGTGGTGATTTTCATTTTATTTGCAAAAAAAACTTAGTAGTTAGTAATTTATCTTTATCACATTTTATTCATTACCTATTAAATCACTAAATGTCTCACACTATTTTATCAAACCATAGTATCCCTCACTACTAGATTCAGTATAATCTATTTCTTGAGTATTATAGTTGCAATAATCCATTAAACCTCTTACCATAGTCCAATATATGGCTAAACTACTACTCAAAAAGTTTCAAGGTAGGCACTAGATTTTCCAACCACATTGACTCGTTACTCCATGAATTGTTCAGTGAAGTCCCAAATTCTTGGAATCATAACTTGGAATCCCTCAATGATTTTCCTATAAAGTGGTATCAAGCTAGCTTTGGATACTTCTTTTATACTATATTTAGTTAAGTAGACCCATAACTCTTATAGAAACTACATAGTAGTAGGATCCACCCTAAACCATGGTTGATGAACACCTCATACACCCAATTCTGTTCAAATTTAAGTGAAAAAATGCATTAAGACTTAATACTACTTTGAGGGTTTTTATTATTTCTTGATTAATGAATTAATTTTCAACATAATATGTTTTTACTATGTGATCACACTTACAACTGAATAGTTCATGAAAAAAAACATTCACCACATCTTTTTTAATCCATACATTATTTTTTTTATTCTTTCATCTGTTCATACAAACATGTATATTTATAAAAATAATAAGCAATGCATTAATTAAAAAAACTATCCAATTGATCTTGAGAATTTGGTATTGATTGATCTATTTATATTAAATGGATTAAGTGTAACCCTATGGGTAAAATACTTGAGTTGATTCTGACTCATATCATATATCATACACTGGTCTAATTGGCCTTTTGAGTTTTTCTAAATAACTGGCTTCTAGTGGATGACACCCCCACACTCCTTTTTTTGAATCCTTATTTTAGACTTCATTGAGAAATGAAACCCCCTTATTTACCTTTTACATTTTTAGCATTTTTTAAAAATCATATTCAATATAGTTTGTTTATTTTTTTAGTGGAATTTGAATGCGTTGGATGGAATAGATCTGATCATCAGAATTGGGATGAAAGTATTTAGAAAATTGGGGGTCAATAGAATTACCACAACAGACAAACCTTGGACCATTTAGTTAACACATATATAATATATGTTCTTAAAATTTTATATCCATGCTTCAATCTGAATTATAATTTTAGATGTCCATAACTTTGCTATCTGAGAACAGATCAAAGCAAACTCTATTACATTGGAACCAAAATGAATACCATTATTTAAATTTAAGGAAAATTTAATTTTTCTTGACTTAGAAAATTCAAGAAGTACCTCTGATACAAATTTTTAGTACCGAGGCATGAAGAAAAAGCATATAGGCTTAGGATTTAAAATATTCATCATTGGATTGACTTAAATGTGACATCTTTAGTGATTAGAGCCTCAGTAAAATGATTAGGATCTCACCTAAATTAATTTAAGAATAAAAATTAAATTAATAACTACCTCATTTAAATCAAATGCATTTATGACCACTACTCGTAATTGATGACCATTTCTTAATGGATCTGAGGTTGAATCCCTCTAGATCATCCACACACACTTTAAGAGTCTGTGATAACATCGATCATTAGAATTTAGGTGCTATAATGGAGGATTGATGAATACTTAGATGTTTGGATGAGCACCACGACACCGTTCCTTTGATCCATGAAGGAGATATTAGATCAGGAACTTGAAACAAGAAATTATCTCTCTAGGATGTGGATAGAGGATAGAGGATATATCAAGTTTGAGTTAATGAATAGTCACTCAAAAAAGACCTCCCTCTTTATTATATAGTGAAGGTTAAACACTCAGAAAGGGTTCCCTAGATCTCAAATAAAGAGAACCCACTAAATAATCTATAAACGACATGTTATGAACAACTAACTATTTCATAAATGTTATTTATATTTTTTTCACATACTTTTAACATATAATAAATATATTATATGATAAAACTGAGTCATTAAATTGACTAGTAGTTCCAGAAAATTTTAAATGAAACTCAAATATTAAAATAATATTCATTCATATAACATTTTTCCATGTATTCACTTAATACCTTGTGATTACTTTTAATAAATATATTCAACTGCAATTATTCTGTACTCTAATAATATTGAATTTATTTATTCATTGGATATCATTTATTCTCAAACATATTTAGAACCCTATTGTGGGGTCCACCTTGTACTATACTCCTATTCAATAAAACATGGAAGACTTTTGAATACACTAAATGTGTGACCCTCTAGGACCTTATCTCAATAGCAGTGAATACTATTCATAGACTAGGATTGGAGTCTAGAAACCTATCAAGGCCCCTAAGGAGATAATGAAAAGTCTTATAAAAAAAACATGTCCTAAGAAAACATTTCATGTAATATAATCTCTTTTTGATAGAATATATCATAAATCAGGATGCACACATGGTGTGTAATTATCTGTTATTTCTTTTTTATTCCTTAACCTTACTAGATGAACATAAATTCTTATATCATAAGTATAGATTTAGTAAAGGTACAACCATCCAAATCAACTAGTCCCAATATATCACTTCCTTTTAGAAGCAATAAATTATATCTTGATTATACAATCAATGTCATACCATTAATGATGCACCCAACACAAGATACCTTGTTATGAAATTAATGGCATGATTCTTTTCTTAAATCAAAGTCTGTAATAAAATAATTTAAACTAATAATAATCTCATGTTAGGAGACCACTACACATGTTCACAGATATGAACTACTAATGAAACTTGAAACATGTGTTGTTCTTATTGGTGGGTTATTCCTCATATTCTTATCTACTCAAGACTACCAAGTGTGAACTTCATGAGAAAAATTCTCAACAATTATAATCTCTAAACACCTGATAGCCACACATTATCTATGTATTATTAGTATGATATATCTGGACCATATGACATATTTTTACGATTACTATCATGGTATCTCTCGGTTATCATTATATCATGAAATCTACTACAACCTTTTTATGTGACATGTAATCTAAGGAAATTTGGATAAATACAGTGGATGCATAAGTATCAACACTATTAAGGTAAGATAAACACACACAAACACACAAAATTGTATACATGTAATGGAAATCATAGTACATACATGAGTTAGTTCTAGGGAACCCAATTACAACAAACTTGGTGGTGCAATGATATTTGTAGCCTATGACTGGGGTTTATATATGAATAATTCACTTAGGAGTGGTATTTTATGATACAGATCGATATCACCTATACAATATGATGCTCTTTTTTTCATACATGGTATGGAACCATCAATGTTTTTGATATCCCATATCATATGCCATGATCTAATGAAAATAGAAGGAATTCACTATGTTTTTAGAAACAATATCATATATAATATCATGTGATATAATCAAATATTTTAAAACATTACATAGTTCAAAATATATATCATTTCTTTTGATATCCTATATAGAAAAAGTTTTTATAATTAAAATTATTAATAATATTTAATTATAGATAATATGAAAATCATTCAATATAAGGATTATTTATTTTAAAATAAGATTTAATGAATCAAATCACATAGAAAAGCTTTGATACCACCAATGGGTTTATAAGGATCCATTAATACTTAATAAACACTAAATAAACAACAAGAAACCCAAATTCTAAAGATCTAACATGTATGTATCCTAAAACCATGTTATATTTAAAATGAAAAACCCATGTGTACCTTATATGGTTGATGTCTTTTATACTGCATTTTATCAATTATTTTTAATAGATATCCCTTATAGGTAGCTAAAGGACTCCCACCTCGATGGTGTATCCATAGAATGATGTAAATCAACCAATATATGGGTATAAATTTCTTAAAGAACCACAATATTCTAATATCTCTCAATGCTAAGGGAGGATGAGAGAGATATTCTAGGAAGGGAAGAGAGATTTGACCAAGTCTTAAGAAAGCTCATATAATCACAATATTATAGTGATTTCCTTATTTTAGAATCCTTGACAAGCCATCATGAATTTACTCATATGTTTATAATTTATGAGTAATTGAAAATAAATTACAACATTTGTAACCCCTTGGCCATGAAAATTCTCCCTACGTTTCGTCATAAACATTAACATACTAATATCAGCATTTACAGTAACATACTAACATTAACATTTGTAACCCCTCAACTATGAATTAACTCATATGAAATGTTTAATAAATGATAGCTCATGTGGGTAAGATCCAAACATTAACATACTAACATTCAAAAACCACAAAATCATAATATGTTAGAGTGAATCATACTGTGAATTTATCTTCATAACACTACCATAAAATTCATCCTAATCCCATAATATTATTAATTATGGTAATGGAATAAAATCTATATTTCATGCTATACGATATCACCAAATCGTATAATAAAATATATCCTAAACACATCACATGTGTTTAAGTATTTAAGGAATACATCATTCATAATTTTTTCACCAATATGATTTTAGGACCAATAAATCATTGGTGGGATTTTCTAGTTAAGTTATATCAACATGTGGTATTAACCTAGAAGAAATTTTAGTGTGGTTACTATGATAATATTAAGACTGATTATGATAGACAACTAAAGTAGTTTCAATCTTGCAGGGAGATGAAAAATATATATAGTTATTGTAGAATTACACCATGGGTATCCAAGAGGCATGGATCTAGTCAAACCTATGGGTTAGTATTAGGTCCAAGAGTTCTGCATCAGTTTATCAGTTGGAGATTCTTTGGTTGTTTGGTTTGTATAGGAGGCTAAGGTGAACAGAGTTAGGGTTAGTAGAACTGGTAGGGAGATACTCCTTAGATGATTCAAGAACTAAAAGTTTAGGGTCGAGGACCATGCCATCTATATGGTATTAGGAAGACTCCTATCATGCAGGGCAGAGCACCATCTTAATTTTGAGGTAGGATTCTTATGCCATCAACCTTATATTCTATTTTGTTTGATATGGGTATGTTCCAATCATTTATATATCCTTTTATAATCAGTGATTTGTTTATTTATTAGAGTATCTATATGGGGTTTTGTTTATCGATACACCCTTAGAAGTTTGATTAGAGGGTATCTTGAGATATCCAAAGTGTTTTATAGTGATTAGTAGATATAAGATTCTCTATAACTTCTTTATATTAGAGATTTACAATTTTTATGTGATCCTTGGAATGGATTGGTTGACTTGTTATCCAGAACACATCAACTATAATAACTAAATAGTATTGTTCACATTTGTGGAGGGTGATTTCTATATGTATTTTAGTAAGTGGGATCGAAAGACAATCCATTCAGGACTTGGCAATTCAAATTTGGAGGAAATAATGACCTAGTTGGATAGTTTTTCTTTGAGAGATAAAGTTATGATCTAGGTGGAATTTCCTTCCATCATCGATTAGTTCCAAGATGCATTTCTAGAAAATTTTCTAATATGTATAACTAATCATTAGATTTTATTGATGATAAATCTTGTTCCAGGTACAAAAACATATCCATTCTTCTTTATATAATTACTCCTATATATATTTGAGAGATAAAGTCTCAACTTGATGATTTTTATGTGTAAGGACTTATTTTTCTGAGCATTTCCCCTTAAGGTGCTCCTATATTGTTCACCAAAAAGGTGGATGGATTATTACTCTTATGTGTAGATTAATGGTGTATTATCTAGGGGAAAATTAATAAATGGTATTCCCTTACTCATGTAAATGACATGATTAATCAACTAAGAGGATCCAAGTGGTTATCTAAGATTGATATGAGGTCAATCTGTGATCAGTTGAGGGTGAGGCCCTCTGATGTTCTATGTACTTATTTTAGGAACATGTAAAACATATATTGGTATCTCATGTTTTAATTTAGATTAAGGAGAATAATGTTATGGTTCATGTACTAGATGAAAAGGGTTTTATATCCTTACTTGTATTCATTCATGATCATATTTTTCGATGAAATTTTGGTGCACTCTCAGTAGAGGGAGGATAAGGTCCACCACTAAGAGATCATTCTAAGTACACTAAGTGAGCATCAACTATATGCCATGATCTTGAAGTGTTAGTTATAGATTTGTGAGTCATGATTTTTTATGGAACATGATATATGAGGTAGAAATATCATTGGACCTAGAGAAGGTTGAGGCCATGGTTTATTCAGATTATCCTAAGAATGTTTCTAAGATTCATAGTTTACTAGAATTTTCATGTTACTACTGGAGGTTTATCTAATAATTATTCAATTTGAAAATAAGGATGAAGGACTTAACCAAGAAGGGGGGTAATTTTTTATGGTAAGAATCTTATGATAGAGCATTTTATAAGATTAAAGGGAGGTTGGAATCTACATTGATCTTAAACTTACCTAATCTAGGTAAGTAGAATGCACTGTATTGTTATTATTAAGAGTTGGGCTTGGGAAAGTTCTAATACAGGGTACGCGAGCAGTGACTTATGGGTCCAGAAATAAAATATTTCATGAGAATAACTAATAAACTCATGATCTAGAGTTAACATTAGTGGTTCATGCATTGATCTGTTGATGTCACTATAATTGGGAGAGAGGTACATGGTGTTTACTAACCATAAGATCCCCTAGTATATTTTTTCTCAAAGGATCCTAAACCTTTGGCAGAGGAGGTGGGTTGAGTACCTAAATTATTTTGATTTTGAGTTAGTATATACCCTTGGGAATAGGAAATTCAAAGATGATACCCTAAATAGAAAGAATCAGGTGAAGGTGGTATGTATATATAATGCAGCAAGTGGCAGGTAATGAGTCTCTTTAAAGATATACACCTCGATGTTCATGATTATTAGGGAAGAGGAACATTAACATTCATTAGAATATCATCCTCACTCATTGATATAGTGAAAGGGATTCAATTATCTAAATCATACATCTTGGTGATGGGGGAATATATATATATATATATATATATATATATATATATATGTTGGGGAGATTCCACCAGACTGGTCCCTTGATGCTGATGAGGTCCTTTATGTATGGGTTTATTTAGTAGTCCCCACAAGCATGTATTAGGAGTTGATATAGTATTCACATGCCTTGATATGGGTTGTTCAATCGAGTATTACCAGTATGTATTATGATATTTAGAGATAATACTAGTGTCTCAGGATGAATAAGGATATAATAGGGTTAGTTTCGTGACGATTTACCAGTTAATAGTTAAAGGCCATGCATCAACATCTTTCAAGTCTTCTTCAGACATTAATCATTCTCGTGTGGATGTGAGTTGATGTAACTATATATTTTTGACAGGTTTTCTAAGGTTATCTAGTGACAGTGATGTGGTATGGGTTATTATGGACTGGTTGATGAAGGTTTCACATTTACTACAAATCTAAAAAAACTTCTCTATAGATGATTTGGGTAGGATACATGTATGAGATATTAAGTGTCTACATGTGGTGATGAGGCTCATCATTTCTAATTAGGATACATTTTTTCATCACGATCCTAGTAAGGTATATTGAAAAAACTTGATACACATGCACATATAAGAACTACCTACCATACTCAGACCAATGGGTTGTATTAGTGAACCTTCTAGGTGTTGGAGGATATGTTTTGGTCATATTTCCTTGATTTTTGTGTCTTGGTGGAGAAACATCTAGAACTTTTATATTTTTACTATAATAAAAGTTATCAGAAATCAATTCAAATGGTTTCTTTTGAGGATTTATATAGTTGACCATGAAGATCACCTCTGTGTTGGATAGAGGTCAAGGAGTTAGTGGTTACCAGACCAAGTCTTGTGTGGGAGACATTGAAGAATATTTGGATGATCAGGAAGTGGTTAGTGACAACTCAGAGAAAAAAATTATATTCCAACAAGCAATTACATCCTACAGAGTTTGAGGTAGGTGACTATGTATTTTTGTGGGTGTCACATCAGTTAGGACACATGCATATTTAGAGGTAGGGGAAGTTTACACTGAGGTATGTGGGGTTGTTGGAGGTTGTTCAGAGGATTCAAACCATTTTAATTTGTAGTGTTATGCATGATATATTCCCTGTGTCTCAGATCAAGAGATACCATCCCAACCTTTATCACATGGTTAGTGTTGATGAGGTCGAGCTGAAATCATGCATGTTTTTTAGGAATGACCAGTTCATATAGTGGATCAAATTGAAAAATTTAGAATGGTAATTAAATTTCTCTAGTGCATGCATAGTAGAAACACAAGCATATTCAGGAGGATACTTTGGTGTGGGAGTTAGATATATGAGCATTGTGGCTAGAGCTTTTCACCAAAGAGGCTTGATGATGCTTAGTGGCGCATCTTAGTGACAAGATTCTATACGAAGAGAAGGTTGTAACACCCCATATCTATACAAGGTATTATTTTTATATATATTTTAACAAAATTTGAAGGAATTAATGGGTGATCAAGGAATATTTATAGGGAAATGGGTTTGGTGTTAGGAAATATATCCCTTGATAGATTCCATTATGTTCATAGTGGATTGGTATTAGATAACACTTGGGTGAGGTAATGGTTGTGGTGCCTCTAAGTAGGTCACTGGGATCCCAATGAACATTGGGCAGGTACCCAGTGCCCATTGGGTAACTAGTGGTTGGCCTGAAGGTACCCTGTGGGTTCCATTTTTCTTTTAATTTTTTTAAATTAATCCCTTAATTATATAAATGAGTTAAAATTAAAATTGTTATTATTTATCTAGCAGTGGTATCCAAAGAACCTCCCTTTATATCTTGGACTCCTCTTCTTCAAATGCTATAATCATTCCATTTATCATTAGTCGTGGATTCAGCCTACTGTATGAGTTTTTCACTAGTAAGGATACAACCCCTATTCCTTTTATTTTTTGTTTTTGTATTTGTTTCAACACATATTTTATATTATACTCAATTTCATGGATTTTACTATATTTATATACTATTTCCATTTAAGGTTGAATCAACTAGTGATTTATAATGAGTGGGACTCGACTAGACCCAAATATGTGGTCTCTATCTATCTTGATGGTTTTTAATATTTTAGAATGCATCATATAAAATGTGGGAAACCCTGATTTTTTGTGTATCGCATTAAATTAATTTAAAATGGTTTCCTTTAATTCATATAGTGAGTGTAAAAACTATAGTTTTCAAATTTTGTCCATTTGAATATTTATATATAAATTCATGGGTTTTTCTTCAGATTTGAAGTGAAATTATGGGTGTTACAAGACTCCAAAATTAATATATTAAAAATATTAAATCAACCACATGAAATTTATCTTTTTAAATTATTTTCTCACTGATCAGAACCTTAGTTGGAAAAAATGAGACAATAGTTGATTTTGAAACGCAAAGTTTACCCTAGGCATGATAAAAGTTTAGTCAACTTAGGATGTTCCATTATAGTGTATTCATTGGTAGGTACATTAAATAAATTAAATGATTAATTTATTTAATTCATTAAATAATTAACTTATCCCCCTTCTCTATAAATTCATGGTTATAAAAAAACCTTTGGGTTATCATCATAACTCTGGAATATTAGAGAGTAGGAGAGAGCCACCATTAGTGTTGATGAACTCAGGATCATGGATCGATAATTTATAATCAAGGATATTCCTGGGATGAATAAATAAAGTTGTATAATATTCAATGACACCACTAGATATGTGTTCTTCACCAATGATCGATCCATTATCAAGGAAGGGATCATTATTTTTCATATTCTCTCCCTTATATTCATGATTATTGAAAAAATTGAATATCTACTTAATTTCTTGAATCTTGTTTTTTGCATGACCCTAGAATTTAATTTTCATCCTCGACCCTTTCTATCTATTTTCATTGGGATAATTTGTTTCTCCATTTTGATTATGTGATTATTATTTTAGGCTTTATTTATAATGTCCGATGATAATATCACTTTGTTATTGTGCCTCTCCCTCCTTCGTTCTTCGCATTCTTCATCATTGGTCCATGGGGTCAATTATTTGACATTATTGTATTGGTTTGAGTATAACCAAATATATGTATTTTTTATGGATATTAGAACAAAAATGGAATCCATGACTTTTGTAAGATACAAGGAGCGATTATGGAAGCACGAATGATGGTCTTGGGTATAAGGACCTTGTAAAATGACAGAGGCCCAACATACCCTGTGTGGATCAATAGAAACTAGGATTTATATCCATATGAGGATGAGAATAAATGATGTATGGATGTTAACTTCTAGATTGGGCCTTAGGTAGAGATTTATATGATATTTTTGATGAGATCAGTGGATGCATCGAGACTTTGAGATGAATATTAATTTTTTGGGAAAATCCGAAATACACTCCATGTAATATAGAGGAACACGTTCCATGTTTCTTGGTTTAATTATGTAGGAATGGTTTTGGTGTGAGTTAAATATCACTCACTTTGTAGACAAGTCCACATTCCATGTGATACTACCCAAGTGTTTGAATTATGCGTGGGGAGCACATGGCTAGGACACTGGGTGATTAGACACATTGTTCCCCCATAGGGATACATAATGTGGAGGAACATGGATACCTAATCTATGTATAGGGAAGAACACACCTAGGTCCTTAGGTAATTCCATACACTATGAACATTGATGAACCCTACATATACTCTCCCCATAACATCATACCTTACATATCTTTTTCTTTAGAACTTAGTTTTGGGCCCAAAAGTATCCCATTCTGAGTAGAGTTCTATGTAGGACATGATATTGGCCTTTGTTTCTGCATAAGAGATACGACATGATGTGAGATGAGTGGGATTATTCTTCCAATGATCTTAGCTGATGGAATTTATTAGGACCGATCATTAGAGTGATAACTAGTTCAATACTCCCCTGACTCACTAGGTCATGAGTCCCCCTTACCTTATATGTAGGTAGATTTAGTACTCAACCACACTATATAGGTAATGATTACTCTATCTATAGAGCGGAACTCCCCCATCATCAAGCTGAAATAGGGAGTGGATCATTCACTAGAGTCAGTGATCCCATGGATATGGTACATAGTAGCAAAGAGTGAGCCCTCTATTCTGATTCTTATGAGGTTACGCTTGGTGATATGCATTGGTTATGGTATTTTTAGATATATATAAGAGGACTCATAATTCTTAGATGGATATGGAGATCAATATTACACTACCTTTTCAACTTGGGTTTTGGTATGAGAATATATGATGTTGGGTTTCATTTCCCTCTTTTACTTATGGGTTGAGATGACTATTTTATTCAATCACTTCCCAATTTATTTTTACGTAATCCTACCAAGTATTTTATACTCACCCCAACATAGGATTTTCCAACACATGTCATGTCTTATGAAAATTATAGATAGATCAGTGATGACTTTGGTGGACTTGGTATTAGTGTAACATTATAATACTTAGAGGCATTGACCATGTTCGATGGCCAGTCACAAAGATTGTGAGTCGGGTGCTCTTCCAGATCTCCCTTTATCAATTGTTTTCATTTTGGTACCTCCTTTATCTCTAGTTGGATGTGTGTTTTTTCCCTTTATAGTTCTATTTTCACATGTTTCATTTTGACGGTTTTCTTGTAGGTTTTCGCAAGAATTGTTTACTCTTTATAGGTTTCAATTTTATTATATCATTGCACTATTTCATGGAGTTCGGTGTGTGTAATTCTATAGGTACATTAGTTTAATTCCTACCATTTAAGTTAAATTTATTCTTGATGATTTTATCCATCCCATGAACTATTGAAGGTAGGATTGGGGTGTCACTCTTGTCTTACCACCAATACAGGAGGATCATTGGCGGATCAGATTATGAAAGAGTGATATCAAACAAGGTTTTTCCCAAAGAAAATGTTTGGAGTTAGTCATATTTCTAGAATTATTTTTGGGAGATTATGGAAATAATGTTGAAGTGTATCCAATTTGACTCTTAGACTATGGAACCTAGTGGTGGTGTAGTAGCCAACGTATCTATACACCAGGACTCTGATTACTTTCTAGTCAACTTGGTATATTATAGAACCTTTTATAAGGAAACCAATGATACATAAATCATATAGGATTGGTTCTTTTAACTTTCATGTCCTTCTTGATTTAACACCCCAAATATCCTCATTTAACTATAGTACGTCGTGTTAATTTTTTGGATGCCTCCATGATGACAACCAACTAATATTCTAAGACAGGGTCATGAAGACAACTAGTTGAGCAATGAGGCCTTGGTACACAAACCCATTATTGATGTGTTCCATCTAGGTGATCATATATAAGTTCTTCCACTTTATGGGAAGTATGATAACCCACATATAGTGGTTTAAGCAGTTAATAAATTTCATTTTGAGGAACTGATAGATCCAACAAGTTTGAATAATGATGCATGTAAGCTTAGAATCTTGAATGAGTTTTAGTGATAGAAAACACTTAGGTTTTTTGGTGATATAGTCCCTTAGAAAATAGGGGATTGGATTGGTGTGAGTTTTCTGTCTTGTAAGGGACCCAACTGATCAAATGTTTGTTCTTGCAACTAGAATTTTATATAAAGAAGTAGGGAGATGGTGGGGAATAATCACTTAGACTCATTATGAGGTGATTATCTCATGGAAAAACTTTCAACAATTACTCCATGATGAGTATTACCCTTCGATCTTGTGCTCCATATGGATCTAGGAGGTTCTTGAGCTACAACATGGTGATATGTTAGTTTCTAAGTACAAACAAAGGTTTATTGAACTCATAAACTACTCTATATATATTTTATGAGATGGATGCTTACAAGCATAGAAGTTTGAGTAGGGACTCCATAGATACATTCCGACTAGAATGGTCTCTTTATTCCTTCCCACTTATACTGGAGTGCTAGAGTAGGACTTGGTGACAATGATCTTTCTGAAATAGGGGTGTTGGGATGCTAGATAAGGCGATGGAAATAATGAGTAAGATTATTTTTAATATAAATAAGGAATCAATCATTAGAGTTTTAATGTAGGAAGAATACTTATACCCAAAATCAGACACAAGGATCTATAGTACAAGGATCACACAGGGGATCTAGTCATATTTGAGATGGGTGATGCTATAATTGTAATGGTATAAGTCACATGGATCATTATTGACTAATCCAATGCACTGTAGGTGGAGGAAAGACATCAGATAAACCTATACAGTAGTGTCAATGTCATAATTTAGGATCTCCTAGGTGTGGTAAGGATAGTCCACAGGGAGGTGGTGTAGATAGAGGGAAGGGAAGAGCCCTAGAAGGAGGGTCTATAGGTGGAGGATGATTCTATGAACTACTCCCACCCACCACAAGGTGGACCATAACAAGATCATAAGGATTATAGTATAGGACAAAGCTAGTTTCAGGATATAGAATGATATGACCATGATAAACATATGATGATTTGAGGTAAGATCTTTGTCTTCTCTAATTTAGCTCTAGTACTTATAGACATATGCGTGAGTCATTCTTTCAACTACATATAACTTGTGAAAGAGGTAGAGATTATTTTAGAGTCCTTGAACTATCAAATATGACTATAGGTTCCTATAAGGAGTGACTCTTTTAAATCACAAATCTATTAGTAGTGCGAGTTGGAGATTAGTGGTCAGAGTTTCTCATGGGACCTCTTGGTCGTTGTGATGAAACCTTATGAAATAGTCCTGGGAATGGGATGGTTTTCTTCAATAAACACCTAGATCGACCATCATTATAGGATATTTATATATCTATAAGATGATGGGTTGCGGTTCTCCTTCAATGGAGATAATGACCTTTAGGAAAAATGAGTGGATATTATGACTAGGAAACTGTAACCCATCACCCATTAGTTGGTGAGTTTGGACCTTGGTACAGTGGGATATGCATATATCCAACTTCATATAGTAGTGGAGTATTATATGGATGTATTTACCAATGGTATTTTAGGATTACCTCTAAGACCTGAGATCAACCTCTGCATTAACTTTCACAGTGGGACTGAATTGATATCTTTTGAGGTATATTAGATAACCTGTTCTAATCTATAGGAGATGAGGATGTAGTTGGATGACCTTTGTGAGAATGGATTTATTTGACCCATTGTGTCCCAATAGATGGATTTGATGCTGTTATTTAAAAATAAATATGAGTTACTATGGATTTTCATTGATTATCATCACTTGAATCTAGTGAAGATCAAGAACAAGTACCCCTTAAAAAGGATCGATGACCTATTTGACTAGCTAAAAGGAAAAAAATGGTTATCAAATATTTATCTCAAGTATGACTACCATCAGTTGGGGGTTCATGAAGATGATATTCCAAATATGGAATTCTAATGTTGCTAAAGGAATTATGAGTTTATTATGATTCCCTTCAACAAGATGAATTCCCCTAATATGTTCATGACACTTATGGACCAAATATTTTATCCTTTTTGGAATAAATCATGGTTGTTTTTATCAATGACATTATCATTTAATATATCTTTTAGGAAGAGAACATATATTATTTAACGATGGTTCTAGAATTAATCTTGGAGCACCAATTATATGGTAATATCTTGAAGTATTAATTTTAGATATGAGAGGAATACTTTTTGGATTTTTTCATCTATGATCATGGCATAATAGTAGATGTGGTGAATATTTATGTATTGATCACTTGGGATACACCCTAGATCATGTCAAAGGTGTAGAGATTATATGGTTTATTAGGGTAATATTAGAGGTTTTTGGAAGAATTCTATAGGATTTCAGCCTCTTTGACTACCATGACTAGAAACAGGTGGTCATTTGTTTGGATTGATTAGTGTTAGTGAACCTTTGAGGAGCTAATAAACTGGTTGATCAATTCTCTTATATTGATATTTTTAGATGAGGGAGTTTAGTACATGGTGTTTTTTTCCTATAGAGCTGGTCTTAAATACATTTTGATTTATAGGAAGGTATTGATTTCTTATGGGTCAAAACAGTTTAAATCCCATGATCAGAACTACATGACCCATGACTTGGAATTGGAAGTGGCTATCTTTAACATAATGATGCGGATTCAAAATCTTCCATCCAAGTGTTTTTTTGTTTATTTAGACCACTATATTCTTAGGTACATCATTACCCAAATAAAATTCAACCTAAGACAGAGGTTTTGGTTGGATTTTTTATTGGACAATGAATTTGGGATAGTTTATACTTCAGGGAAGGGAAACATGATAGTATATTACCATAGAAAGAAATACCATTTTCTCTTAGTGGAGAATACATTAGAGCAGTTGGACTCATTATTGCTAACCCAAGTGGATCTGAGTGGGAAATTTTATCTTTATTTTATGGTGGTGAATCAACCCCTTATTCAGTAGGTGAGAGAGACTCAATTGGGAGATGTTGACTATAAAGGTATGTGTAAAAAGATATCCTTAGGAGATGCACTAGATATATTTTATGAAGGTGGGTAGGAAGTCATACTTTTCTAGGTATAGAATATAGTTCCCTTTGAATTGTGTGAGGGGGTGTTTTAAAAGTTTTATACCACCCATTTTTTGGTACATCCAGGTGTGGAGAAGATATAATAGAACCTATAGTGGTAGTTGTGGTGGACTGGTATGAGGATGAGTGTTATCGAGTATGTTTTTCTATGCCTCACATGTCATCTGGTGAAGTATGAACATTGGGTTCTATCATGTCTAAATCAAACTTTTTAGATCTTTTAATATATGTGGAATGGAATATGAATGGATTTTTTGATAGTGAATCCACAATCAATGACATGCCACTATGCTACCTGGATGATTTTTTATCAACTTACTTGGTCAGGACACTTCCTTTCCATCTGGGAGCAGAGTCCTGTTGAGAGTTTGGGGCATTTATATGCATGATAAGTTGACTATATTTATGGGTTACCCAGGGAAAAAATCTTTATCTATGGTTCTCATTTCATTTCTTGGTTATGGAGATACTTACAGGTGGATTTCAGGACCTAGTTAAATATGTGCATGATTTTCTAACCCGAGAATGATGTCCATACATAGAAGACCATTCGGGTTTTTGAGGAAATTCTAAGAACTTGCATGTAAGATTTAAGATGGATATAGAAGGATCACTTACCATTGATGGAGTTCAAATATAATAACAACTATAACTATACTATTAGCATGACACCATTATAGGTGCTATATGGGGAACCCTGGAGGTCACCCTTGTGCTAGTTTGATATTAGAGAGACATCACTTGTGGGTCTTGAACTGATGCAAACAATAATATAAAAGTTTTAGATGATCTTAGAGCATCTGAGAACAACTCATAGTTGGAATAAATATTATGTGGATCAACATTAGAGGCCTTTTGAGTTAAAGTTTGGAGACCATATATTCATGAAATTTTCCCCATGATGTGGATTATAGAGATTTGGTTAGGGTATAAAGTTATCACCAAGGTTCATTAGACCATTAAAAATTCTATATATGGTTGGTGAGGTTTCTTACCGCTTGGACTTAGCCCCATAGTTGGACCGAGTACATGATGTTTTCTATTTATCATAACTGAGGAGATATGTGGATGACTCATATCACTTTATTGGATGGGGAGAAATGGACAATGAGGATAGAGTTAGCTTATCAAAATATCTAGTTGTTATTGAGGTCAACAGGAGAGGATCATTTATGGGTAGACCACCCCTTTGGTTCTAGTGCTTTGGAAATAAGGGAATATCCAAGAGAGATCTAGGGATTGTGAGATCCAGATACAGGTTCAATATCCTCACCTTTTTTGCATTGTTTTTTCTTTTTAGGGTCAAAACACTTGAATGTGGTAATAATGTAACAACACTTATTTTCATAGACTGGCCCTTTGACTATTTCTATATAAAATTATTGGTTTCTCTTCAGATTTGGTGCGGATTTATGGGAATCGTAGGACCATTAAATTAATATATTTAAAATATTAAATATATTAAATCACATTCATGAAATATATCTTTTTAAATGATTTTAACATTGTTCAAATCCATGGTTGGAAAATCTAAGACTATAGTTGATTTCAAAACATGAGGTTTACCTTAGGTGAGACTTAAGTTTGGTCGATGTTGGATGTTTCATTGACGTGAATTTACTAGTGGGTGCATTAAATAAATTAAATGATTAATTTAATTAATTATTAAAATTACTAAACAAGGCTCCTTCTCTATAAATGAATAGTTAATGAAAATCCCCAGGGTTAGCTACATAACCACATGAGATTAGAGAGGAGAAGGAGAGATCCACCATTGGTTTTGATGAAATCAAGATAGTGGATTGACAATTAACAATCAAGGATATTCCTGGGATTAATGATGAACATAGTGTAATATTCAATGAAATTGATATAAAATTTTTTCTTCATAAAAATAAATCCATTCACGAGGTAGGGATCATTATTTGGTGGATTCATGCCCTTGTGTTCATGATTGTTGAGAAGGTATTGAATATTTGGGTAATTTCATGAATCTCATTTTCTACATGACCAAAGAATTTAATTTATATTCTTGATCATGTTTTTATATTTTAATTTCACTCATTTGTTTTAGTATTTTTATTCTAGGATTGTGATCATTTTCTAGGTTTGTAATATCCAAAAATAATATCAATTTTTTATTGTGTCTCTCCCTTCTATGTTCTTTACATTCGTCATTTTTGGTTCATGGGGTCAATGATTAAACATTTTTGGACCGGTTCGAGCATGATAAAACCTTTATATTTGGAGAAAATATGTGAATGGAGATGGAATTGAATGATTTCATAAGGAATGAGGTCATGCGATAGAAACACAAATGATGATCCCTAGCACGATGACCTCATATGATGATAGAGGCATGGTGAGCCTTTATTGGATAAAAAAATCCAATTTATGACCATCCAAGGTAGATAATAAGTTAATAATTGAGGTTTACTTTGATATTGGGCCTTGGTTGGATCTTTAAGAAGTAATTTTAGTGATATTAGTAGATGCAGTGAGGCCTCATGAAGGAGATAAAGTTTTTTTTGAAAATCCCAACTACATGATGTGTATTCCTAATGAACACACATCATGTTTCTTGTTTTTAAGTGATGATTAGGGTTTTATTGTGAATTAAATATCACAATCCATTTGTATGGGACCACATGCCATGTGATACTACCCAGGCAATTAAGTCAGGTATGGGGAGTACATAGTTTGGACCCTGGGTGATCAGACACACCATGTCCCTATATAGAAACATTGTATAGAGAAACATGGATACATGAGATGTTTCTAAGGAATAAAATCCCCCAGACATTGGGAATTTCCACATACCGTGTGTGTCTATGAACACATAGTGTACTCTCCCTAGAAGCTCCTCCCTTGTGTATCTCCTTCTTCAGAACTCTATCTTGGGCTTGTGAGTATCCAATTATGGTAGAATTCCACATAAGACACAATGGTATCCTTTGTTTAGGAATCATAGATATGAATTGATATGATCTGAGTTTGATGATTCTTTTAGGGACCTTAGATGATGGTAGTGATCAATTTTGATCATCAGAGTGATACTAGGTTCGGTAATTTCTTTACTCACTAGGGAATGAGTTCCCCAAATCCTATATACAGGTAGAGTTGGTACTCCCCTATACTAAAAAGGGAATGATTCGTCTATCTATAGAGTGGTACTCCCCCATCATCATGATCTAGTTTTGAATGGGTCCTCCACTAGAGTCGGTACTACCTCATCTATGGTATGAAGTAGCAAGAATCAGACCCTCCATTCTGATTCTTATGAGGTTTCATGTGGTGATTGACATAAAAGATAGGAGATTTCGAGTTATAATAATCATCATCATAATTATTTAGATATGGAGATTGATATTACTCTCTTGTTTTGATTAGGGTTTTATTATGAGCATATTTGTTGTTGGGTTTCATTTCCCTCTTTGACTTATGGGTTAAGATGACTGTTTTATTCTATTGACTCACTCTTGGTTTTCTTGAAATCCTACCAAGTATTTTATAATAACTTAGGTATGAGATTTTCCTGCATGTGTCTTGTATTATGCATATTACAAGTAGATCAATTGTGAATTTGGTGGACTAGGTATCAGTGGATCATAAAAGTACATGGAGGCACTGACCGTGTTCGATGGTCAGTCTTAGAGAATATGATCCAAGATCAATATCATATTACCATTTTCACTTTTTTTTAGGTTAAAACCTCCTTTTTATCTGGTCATATGTGTATTTTTCCCTTATACTTATGTATTACCTTTCTGCACTTTGATATTTTTCCTAGAGGTTATCACATGCATTGTTTACTCTCTAAAGACTTTGGTTTAATTATATATCTACGTTGTTGTATGGATCTGGGTGTGTGCGTTTGTATAGGTATATTAGGTGAAGGAATCAAATTTTAGTTATATGCCTACACAAATCTTGTCTTTAGCCCCTGGAATTTTGGAGGTGGGCTTGGGGTTTCACTCACAACTTACTTTCGACCCAAGTAGGGCCGTGGTGGGTCAGATTTTGATAGTGCGAGTAGAACCTAATAGGTCATGAGTGGACCAAGTGGGGGTTTTATTGACACTAATGGTCACTAATTATTATTATTCATATATAATGGTATATAGAAACATTATTTTTGGATCGATATGGGTTCATTTGAATGAGAACCAATTCTAGGAGCCTAGTGTAATTCGATAGAAAATGCCTTGGTAAGGATTGTCTTGAGTGTGATCTAAGACAACTGTGACATGGCTTAGGAATGGGTCATTGAGATAGGTAGGTGTATTGAGATAAAAAACCATGATATTTTAATAATTATAAATTCTTATCAATGAATTTAAATGATATATCATTCATTTATTGGTTACTAAGGATATGATGGTGCCCGACCCACTTAAAGCTAATCAACAGTTGTACCTTTTCCACTTGAATAAGGCTGATGATCCATTATTCATAATGATAACAATGTAATGGTGGAACCCCATCCACATTGTTATGTCATGCTAGTGGTATATTATCCTATTGAGATTATATATTGGTGGAACATCATCCACTTATGTGATCCCTCTCGGTAGTGCATCATCATCATGCAGACTTGATTTAGTAGTATAATGTCTACCTAGGATTCAATGTTGTTGGTGTATCAACTATATAATATGTGGCACTCTTGGTACATCATCCACCTAAATAATGACATTGGTGGTGTATCTTCTACCTATGGATATTGTCTTAGTAGTGTATCAACTACCTATAAATGTAGTCTTCATAGTGCCTCATCCATATAGAGACTTGAGACCATGGTATATCATCCACCTCATGAGTGGTATTAGTGGTATATTACCCACATAGTAAAGAAGTTTATGTTTCATAAATACCTTATATATATATATTATATGTATATGTAGAAATTTTATTTTAATATTGAAAGGTAATCATAAGGCATGGAAAAAGGGTTTCCATGCCACTATATATGACCAATCTTAGTATATGATAGAGGAGTCAATCATAGTGAATGGCTTAATGAAACCATGCTACTGCTTCATTTAAACTACATTATAGGATTTAATAATCATAAAAGGAATAACCTGAAATAATATTTCATGCAATTTCCTATAAAATCCCATGTAGTCATATCATATGACTCTACCTTATCATAAATCTAAGATTGAGACTCCTTTTGATGGATTTGATGATTTGGGTAGAAAAACTCTTCCATGACACTATCATTAAGACTGGGTAAATTAATTTCAATGATAGGGAAGGATCATACATTCATGAATGTGTGTATTGACTATATTATAATTTAATCATGTGATATAACATATAATTAAAAGTGAAAACTCATGGAGAATCCTCGAATCCATTTAAGAATCACTCCCATATGATGGTAGTGGGAATGGATATTTATCCAAAGATATATATATCCAATATTCACTCTTATTCTTCTTTATTTATGATTAAAGATCTAGAACACTATAAATGAAGAAGACTACCACACATACAGTGTATGATTTATTGAAGCCCTTAGATTCCACCAGAGGTGAGATGCTGATGTCTTTCACTCTAGTAATCTACATCAAACACTTTCAAAGATAGATAGGGACGATTCAGTGATTATGACATAAGGTACACACAGTTTTATATCATTTCCTCAATTATATAATTCTTACAATCATTTTCTATGAATGGGTTATCATTTGATGGGATTATAATCACTTATGTATATTCTATTAAGTGTTTATAGACCTATTGAAATTTTAATAATTATATCAGTGAAACCCATGACTGTAGATTTATGAAAACAATAAGGGAATATTGCTTATGTAAATAATTATATATATCTCATAGAAACCATTAAAATGGCTTGTTCATTTTTATTGTGGGTTTTATATCACAACATACAATATAGGATATAATAATCTATAACATGGTTAAATCCCATTGGTTTTCTACTTGTCATAGTGTAATATGGGAGGCTACTATAAAATATGACCATATGTGCCTATTTTTTTAAAAACAACATCAATTTGTGAATACAAAACCTCTTTATATTGTTAAAAAATATATAACATATCATAGCCAATGACAGGCATATCAGTCATAAAATACAACCGGAGAGTTTTCGGTAGTATATCATATTCAATGATTCAATTATCAATCATTTATTATGATTAATACTAAATTAAAGTAGCAACCTTATAAATCATACCTTACAATTAGTTGAATCGTTAAAAATGATAAGTGAAGAAAAATTTTATTTTTCATTATTTTTAATTATAAATTGAATAAATTATTATTTTTAAATAATAATAAAAGGTATTTTGGTCATATTTTAATAATTTATAAATAATTTATATATAATTTAATTATAAAGAGTTTATAATTAATTAATTATATATTTATCAAACATTAATTAACTAATATTTGTTAAATATTAAATATTAAGGTTATAAATACCGTCTATAAAATTATAGGTAATTCTCTATGAATTTTAAATAAAGTGATTATTTAATGATCATACGGTATAATATATAAATTATTTATAAATTACAAAAATAAGGTATAATATAAAGTGTTTATATTTAAGAAAGTTATGAAACATTCATATTGATTAATTTGAAATATTCAAATTAAAAGACCTCTATTTTGATATTACTTAAACCTTATCAATAGGTTTTTGATAAATTGATATGGTCAAAGGTATAAGTGATATTAATATATAATATTAAAGATTATGTAAAATGTTTACATAATAGGAAATTGAAATATAAAACATTTATATTTCATAAAATAACATATATTAAAGAAAAATCCCATATAATGAATAATATGAAATGTTTATATTATGAATGAATATAAAGTGTTTATATTCATGAATTATGGAACATTAGTAATAAATAGATTAATTATAAATTTTTATAGTTGTATTTAATTTATGGACTGTTAATTGATGATTGTTTCAAGTTTAAATTTATTAAATTTTCATTTATTTAAAGTTTATTCCCTTATTTATTATTTGTGATTATAAATTGTTTATATATTGTTAATAAGTGCATGATTTTTTTAAAGTTTTGAAACCGCTTCTTATAAATTATCAAGTCCCTCATTACATGATAGGTACAACAACATAAGATTTAGTTTTCATATACCTTGACCTTAGTTTGTCATTGTATTTATTATTTTGAATTTATTTGTTGAATTTAGTTTATACATATTAGGTTTTATAGTTATGATAAATTAAATTCTCTATTGAGTAAAATATCCCCCTGTAGAGGGACTTTGGGTTAGAATTCACACTATCCTGGAGGATTATGCATTGTTCTAGAAAGGTGAGTGTTGGTTATTAGTGGTTTTAGGCTTACACTTGAGGGGATTTTAAATCACATATAATTATAAAATCTTACATGATTAGTTCATATACCTTATGCATGAGATGAATTTAGATATGTAAGGATATTTTTGACTTCTACTTTTGGTTGAGTAACAAAAAATGTGGGTTATGTAAAGATTCACACATCAAGACAGTTCAAACATAATAGTTTGGTGGATGGAATAGTATTCAAAAAATTAATTGTCATTGGAATGAATACATAAAGGGTATAAAATGAGATAAGATTGTGAGATTAAAAAATATTCCAATACTAAGTGTTATATTTATTCTAAATTAGTACTTATTAGGATTTTGATCATTCATTATGGGTGACCCTAATAGCTATGTGCCCATGAATTATCTTATAGAATGAAAGAAATTAATGAGATGATTTTATGGTTAGGTTCCCTATTCATGGAATTTTCTTTGGGTCACACTTAGTTGGTAAACCCTAACATCTATGATATCAGAGGAATATAGTTGGTTTTATATCCATACGATTGATTGGATAAGGGGTTTCTCGTTCAACTATCCAAGATTCATATATGATATTATTTAAAAGAGTTTTCTAACAGATATAGTGTTATCTTATTTTTGTAAAAAACTAGTGTAAGTCATGGTGAAATAAATATCTTGTCCCACTGATGGGTATGATGAACTAAAATGGAGTCATCATTTTATTGGGGGACTATTTAATAAAATTCCTAATTAAATACTAATAAAACATGATACTCATCTGAAAAAAACTTCTATCATATATAAATAACATCATCATCATAAAAATTAACCATGAGATAAATCTTAGAAAGTAAAATCTTAATGTAATACACTACATAGACTAGTATATTAAAAAAATTATCAAGTATAAGGAAATTTCTATGTGTTAGAGAAACACTTTATCATGTAAAAACATATTGAATTTTTTCAATAAGTGAATTTTGATGATTATGAAGCATAAAATGACTTACTTGAGGTTTTAAAGGCATTAAATGAAAAATGGAATATTGAATTTTTATTATCTTCTCATATATTAAATATAATTGGATATGGAAATGACTTGGTAAGACTAGAGGATTCCTTAAGTGTTTTTATAGTAAAGTAATTCATCTCATGTTTATACTTGGAAATGTTTCAACAATATGTATGATTTCAAGAAAATTTTACCCGATATTATCAAAAGTTAAAAATAGATGAACTAGGCATGTGATGTTTAAATTATAGTGCCATGAAAATAGCACAAGTGAGTGAAAGTTGAAAATTATATAATAAAATTCAGTTGGAGAGTCCAAAAATGTTTCTTTAAGAAGTAAAAAATGATCATTGAAACCTAAAGGAGTTATCATGAAGGAGTTATCATTCTATAAGATGGAATTGTTTGAAATGACTAAAGAAGTTTTAGAAACTATATAGAATTTCAATGACAGGTATCAGTGTTATAGTATTTTATTCTTCTATTTAAGGGTATTTTATAGAAAATTTATACCTTATAAATGTTATTAATGTACAATAATTCAATATCAAGGGAATAATTGATATATCTGATAGTTTTCATTCAAATGTTAAAGAAAAGAGTTATTAAATCAAGGATTTTAATGTAATGGAATTTATCATGCTCAAATGAATCTAAGTGAAGGATGTGTATCTTCATCTAAATTCTATTATATAGAATAATATAATCTATTTTTTAATAAATAGTTGTAATGAAAAAGTGATATTATTAATTGTATAAACATGGTTTGTGATTCCTCTGATTCTATAACATGTTTGGAAAAGAGAAAAGGATTCAAATGTTTTACCTAAGATTAAAATGTTTATCCAAATGTTTGTTAAAACATTAGGGAATATATTCATGCAATCCATAAGTATAATATTTTAATAAGTTAATCTTTTTATAGAAAGATGATCCAAAAACATAGAATACCATATTTTGTATGGAAAAAATAGTTTTTTAAATATTTCTATTAAAAAAATAAGTTTTGTTTCTTGACAAAAAGGTGTTTTTTATATTGGAATGATATTATGGATATAATATAGTTTCTAAGATGCTAGTGAGAGTATGTTTAAACTTATAGAAGTTTAAATTTAATAAATAACATATTATACCAGTCTAAAGTTAAGGTGATTTTCACTCAATGTATTAAATATTTTTGGATATGTGATGATAAATAAAAATGTAACAGGTTACATATAAATACTATGATAAAGTGAATATCAATATTTACCCAATAATTATACTAGTCAAAGTGAATTTCACTTTATTATAAAATATTTTAGAATGTGCTCGTAAAAAATAATGTAAATAGTTACATTATTTCAAGGGAAAATTTTGATGGAATAGGGTTCTAAGGATAATGATGTTTATCTTAAAAATAGTTCTATATCAACAATAATATGTTAACATCATAACATTTTATGTCATGAAATTTTAGATTTTGAATATTTTCAATGATTTGAACATTAGAAATATGATTCCTAAATATCACCATTACTCAAACTTTCTTTATTCATAGATTTTAACCACTTAAGAGTTTAGTGGAAGGGTTTTATTATATGTACACATAGAGATATGACAACAATTACATTTAGAAGTAATAAGTTAGAAAAACCTCATAAAATGTAGTAAATATAATGATGATCTCATTGTTTTTCATACGTGATATGATAGATCCATTCTTTTTTTGGGTTTTGTTAAATATTATTTAAAGAGTTTTAATAATATTGAACATATCATATAAAAGGAAATATATATTTTATAATTATTAAATGTTGGATGTATAAATATATATGAAAATACACATTTTTTGAAATAAAATGATAATTGAACTATCAATATTTGACTTTGAGTTCATCTGTAACTGATGCTCATCATGGAGTATTATAATTTATGATAAAATATTAAGGTTTGTGTAAACATGATTCTAGTATGAGATATGAAATATTCTCATGAGGCACAAAAAATACTATTTGTGTGATGGATGACCCACTAGGTATATCACATGGAGTATCATACACTATGTATTTGGTATACTTAGGGTGTGTGAATAATATAAAAGACTCCATTACATATGTTTAGTGAGATAACACGAATAAAAACTATTATACATTGATACCTTTATTATTCAAGATATTTTGGATTAGATGATTATGGGCGGTAGGGTATGTTGTTGTCCATGTCATCGGATAGACCTCAACCAAGATGGTATTTGTCTTCTTGTATTAAAAATATTACATCTAGGATCTTGATTGTGATAGATTAAGAATTGTGTGGTCATATTTATATAGTACATATGATTTCCTATTCTATGAAGATGTGGATCATGTGATGTGGTCATTTATAAATATGAACGTAATATATTGTATTCATTGACTAGGGAAGTCTATAAACCATGTACCATGGTCACAAATTGTTTTGGACAAAGGGAAAATATGAGAATTCATGTTAGCATGATATTCAGTTGGTTCCAGTAGACATAAGTATAAATATAAATGTGTTTTATTGAGATCACACCAAACCCCTTTATAGCTTGAGTAGCATTGAATATTTTCTAGAGACTGTTCTTCGATTAAATATTTGTATCCATTGAATCATATTTTTTTTCAAAGATATAATGGAAAGTGGCGTCAAACTTTTGGGTTGATTAAATTGGAATTGAAGTTTTAACTCAGAGAGAAAATCCAAATGTTTTTAGGAGTTTATACAATTTTTTTGGATGGGTTTTCACAAGGTATTACATATGATAACATTCCTAAGGTGTTATAGAAGACATAAAAAAGGGTTTTACAAGTTATTATATATTATACAATACATGGTGAAAAGGGAAAATGTTTATTAGGATTTAGTGTAAGTGGGATATTGAAGGAGTTGATATACCTAAATCCATTATATATATATATATATATGTTATATGTATAAGTATTAATTGTATTTTTATGATTGAAGGGTAATCATAAGAATGGAAAATTGGTTTCCATTCCAATTCCTATGATCAATCATATTATATGATATAAGAAAAAATAATTATACATAGTTTAGTGAAACATTGATATTTACTCATTTAAACTGAAGTCTATTATTGGAGAATCATAAAAGGAATACCATGAAATAAGATTTCATGCTATTTCCTATACAATTCCATATATCCATATCATATGACTATAAATAATCTTCAAGATAGGAATGAGATTAATTGTTATTGCTTTGATGAATTGGGTAGCAAAAATATTCCATGATGATATCATTAAGACCTCTTATATTTGATGTAAGGGTAGGGAAGAATAAAAAATACATAGGATGCATGGATTGATTGGATTAGAATTTACTCATCAATTATAATGAATGATTAAATATAATAACTCAAGAAACATACTCAAAATGATACTAGAAATACTTCCATGTTACGGATATGGGTATGAATGTTTATCTAAACCTCTCTAAACCTCATGATCTCCTTTTATTCCCTTTTTATGCTTGATTTTCTAGAAAACTATGAGAGAAGAAGACTCCTACACATATAATTTGTGATTTAATACATCTTGTAGATACCTTTGGAGGTGGGGGGATTATATATTCTACTCCAGTGATCTTAATAAAACCCTTTTCAAGAAAAATAAGGATGATTCAATGACTATTCTATAAGGTACACATGGTTTTATATTTATTCTTAGTTTCTAAAATGCTTACTTTTATTTTTTTATGAAAAGATGATCTCGAGATTGGGTTAAGACCACCTTTTTATGTTCTATTAAGTGTTAACAGACCCCTATAAATTATAGTACCTAATAGGGATGTCTTGGTGGTACCTTATCCACCTGAGTTGTGAAATGGTGGTATATCATCCACTTGATCATGGATATTGGTGGTGTATCATCCACCTAAAATTTTCAATGGATCACTCACCAAGTGATGTCTTGTTCACATTTGGTACTAGTTTGGTGATGGATCATTCAGTTAGATGAATTGAAATAGTGATATACTATTCACCTAGATTACTATATGAGGATCAATAAATTTTTCATCCTCGATGTGTGTTTAGACCATGGGTATATCATCCTATTCTAAAACATTCCAAAGTAGGTATAGTAACACATGTTTTGGAGGGAGCACTCCATGGGGTGATATGTTATTTATTTATTTTTATTTAATTTAATATAACATGATATTAATAATACACCTATATTTAATGGTTTTTCTAGGGACATGGTTGGTGGTTCCCTATTGATTTATACTCAGATCTTACTCGGGTGATCTAATACCTGAGAAGACTCTATGTTTTGTGACCTAGGTAAGGAAATGTACTCTCCAATATCGGATGGTTGAGATAGTGGATATTGGTGGGTGTCAGAAGATAGGTATGAGTTTAAAACTAGGACCTATTTTGGATGTATCCAATTTCATTTTTAGATTACTTTTTCTAATACCATGAGCTTTTGTGAAATATATTTTTTGAATTAATTTAATCTTTTTGATATTTTTCATTTCACGCAACATTGAATATAGATTGTGTTACATGAAAGAACCAAGTCATACTTTATTTTTATACTAAAACATGTTAATATTTCATTAGAAGATACCCCAAGATATTTTTAATCTACAAGAAACTCCGACTTGTCTTGTATTATACGCAATACTAACTTGGCTTACGTTACACGCAACCCTGAGTTTTTACAAAACATAATTTTTTATAATTAATTAAATAATATAGTTATATCATATTCCTTAAAAATAATAATATTAATGTTAATAATTTTTTAATATTATTTATAATTCTTTTATATAAATAAAACATAATGATGATAAAACTTATAATTTTTAGAAAAGTATTTATATGTTTGGAAATACTATTTTATGAAAAGAACTGCATTTTATGTCCTTCTATGAATAATATTAAAATTAAATTTAGAAATTTTTAGAAATTTAATTTTATAAAATAAAATTCATTTTTTAATTCATAATTTCAAAATTAATTTAGGGCGATTATTTGGGATTTTGCTGAGAAACTTCATTTTTGAGTGAATAGTGAAAAATACTGAATTTTAATTCAATTTTTTTTCTAATTTATTTATATAGTTAAATTATATTTTAAGTCAGTTTTAAAGTAAAAATATATCAATTATACATCTATTAATACAATTAATATTAATGGAATCATTTTTATGTTGAATTTAGATATAAAATCTTAATGAACTTTTGAACATTCCCAGTTTAAAAACCCTCTTTCTCCCCACATCTGCGAGATTAGAATTAAACTTAATTTTTATAATTATATGAATTTAATTTAGAAAAAGGAACATACATGTTTATAATAAATATAATATTTATAGTCTAATAATATCAACTTAATTTTTTTTAAAAATATTAGTGGAAGTGATTAAAATTAATTACAGTGATTAAAGTAAAATTAATCTTAACAAGGGACTAAACATTAAACTTAAAGGACCAAATGAACTATAAAATTTTATAAAACCCACTTAAAGGACATATTTATTCCATATAACTTAAATTATTGAGTTTTGTTGTTTTTTTTGACTTTTTTTACGTACAAACATTGGTACACCTAACTTGTTTAAAAAAATGCCAAGTGTGTCCCCTCCCTCCACTATAAAAGGCCGCCACCTCTCCCCATTATTCACTCATCTAAAACCACTTAAGTTCATAAAATATCTTCCCAATAAAATTCACAAAATCCCCAAATTCCTCCTTGAATACCCCCTTTGGCTATAAATCCAACCAATGAAGATACTCAAGACATAAGGTAAGGGAATTTGATCTCACTTTTTATTTTTGTGAGATTTATGCCTTATTCACCACTCATTTATTTTGTATGGTGTATATAATGCACATGAATATATTCTATGATTGTTATAATTATATTTATGGTAATTTAAATATCCATTTTTGATCTTTATTTCTTGTGGTTTATGTTTCAAAAGTTACCAAATCGGTAAAGTAATTTTTCTCAATTTTCCTTCTTTAAGACCATGCCATGTTACACACCTATATTTTTTCATGAGGTGTATATACTACCTTTGACATGTTATATCATGAATATAATTATTTTCCTGATTTTTTAATATTCCTATAATGTTATTATTTATATTTTTTTATGATTCAGAGTTACCAAATTGGTAATGGTTTATAGCTACAATCTCACCATTTATCTAGATTTTTTATGATTATGCTCCCATTTTTGAAATATTATGATATATATCTCAATAAATCTCATGAGTTTTATTAAACCCTGGTTATAAATGTTATATAAAATTAATGGTACCATTTTCCACTCTTTTTTACATAAGATGATCAAGAAAGTGTTTTTAAGAAAGTCCGACTTTACCTATATTTTTAGTCAGAAATCTGTGTTCCTTCGAAACCATGTTTTCTAAAAAAGTTTCCAAAAATATTATAATATTCTCATATGATTATTAAAATTAAAATTTACCTATTTTTACCTTTTTAAACAAATTGTTTTTAAAAATTAGTTATCTTTTCATTTTCCAGTTGAGGACATTTTCAAAACATTTTATGATGCAAAAGGAATGTTCGACATGTACGAATTTACCCACCATCTTGACTGTAATTCTCATGAAGGTTATTTTAATAGAACAAAAATTTGTTTTTAAGGAAAATATTTTCCTATTAATCTTAAAATTATTTGTTTTAAAGTTGTTTTCTATGAAAAAAGTTTTCAAACATGTTTTTTGTATAAAATTTTTTTAAATTATTTTCAAAACTCCCTTTATATGTTTTCAAAAGGTTTTTTTTTGAAAGAAAAAGTTTTAAAAATTATTTCTAGCTTTATTTATATATTTTCAAAGTATTTTCAAAGAATTTTTTTTCATGAATCTTTTATAAGTTTTCATGGGAAAAGGTTTTCAAAATTATTTCAAGACTTCTTTCTTTATTTTCAAAGTATTTTCAAATAATAACGGTTTCAAAAGGATTTATCTTTTAAAATATTTTTTATAAGAATAAAGGATATTTTCCTCAATATTTTGTTTAAAAGGATCTTTATAAATTATTTTTCATATAATATTACATACATTGGCGTTACTCATTCCTTTATGGGGAATAATCCAATGGTTCCACTCATATTATTTTTCTGAATGGTTTATGTTTCGATGGCATGATGTTTATAAAACTTGTTTCTATTTCGTAGGTTATATTTTTGAAACACATTCCTCTTACTTGAGTTTTATACTTATTAAACCTACTTACTTTCTTGGGTTATGGTGTGATGAAATGATTTATGAAATCTATCTTTTCTTTCACAGGTGAAGATATGATTACATGTCTATGACACCCATTTCATTTCATGGGTTATGATATAATTATTATAAAACCCATCTCTTTTAATGAGTTTTGATATGAAAAATGTTTTATTATCTTGTGAAATATGTATACATGATTTTATTATAAGATGGGTGGGACCTATATCTTACTTCAATACATTGAGTAAAGATTTATATCTCGTGATATAATTATGGGAATCAAGTTGATAGGCTTGATCCACTATGGGAAGATGGGGAAACATGATCCCTTACAAGGTAAGGACTATGAATGGGGATGATGGTATGTACCTCCCAATAGGTGTAGTCACCATGAAGATGGTAGATGGGAAAACCCGATCCACTATGGGAATATGGGGAAACCCAATCCACTATGGGAAGATGGGGAAACCCAATCCCTTAAAAGGAAAAGACTATGATTGGGTATGGTGGTGTGTCCTAAACAATAGGTGTAGTCCCCATGAAGTGACCTAATAAGCTCTAAGAATGAGTATTTAATTATAGGGAATGATATTACATGTTCATGTGTATTCCAAAACTCCACGTCTTACTCTTATGTCATAATTTCACAGATTATGCTCTTGACTTCATTATGATTCATGCCTTATGAATTGATAACCTATATTCCATGATTCATGTTTATGATATGAAGGGTATGATATTCTAATGTTATGATCACATTCTCATACCCTTATGATCATGTTTATTCTTATATGTCTCCCTTGTTTACCATTACTGATCATATAATCTCATGCATTTTTTTATATTCCCTTCCCCAGGTTATGAAGATATATTTTAGGTATGATATGTATAAGAGGGGTTCTAGTCTTGTAGAACATAGTGGGAGATAATATAGCTCACTCATGTACCAGTGTTTATATTTCCATTTTTCCAAACACACTAAAACGACACAATTTTTGGGCGTCTATTTTTGTAATGTATTAAGTATTCCAAAAAATGATGTAATGTCAATGTATGTTAAGACTAGGTTGTTATAGTTGGAATCAGAGTGAAAATTTAGTTATTCTTTGGAAACTAAGATGATAAAAACCTTAGTGATAATCCTAAGGACACATATAAGGATAATTCTAAGGATAAGTAAAAGTAAGGGAAAATGTACTAGAATTTTGGTAAATGATAGAGTGAGTGGTTTCCTAGAAATAAATCCATGTCTGGATACTATAGGTGGATGCAGTTTTGGTATAGTGGTACTTAGGAGTAACAACTCTAACAAGGTGAATTGGGCCAGACTCAAGCGTAACCTGGTCCATGACAATGGGCTTTACTGCACACTCAGTTTGACACTCTCGAGTAGTATTATTTGAGAATTAACAAACTCTTCATAAACCATAATGAAGGATGTAAAAATATGTTGGCAATGAATAACCTAGGATAAACCTAAGGTTTCATAGATTAAAGAAAGTTCCATTATTTAGACACAATATAAGTGATTTTTCATGATTATGTGGTTACTCACTATGATAATTATTTCATACTCAATGATTTATGATTTTAGTCAATGATGAGAACCAAGAGGAACTGGGTTAAAATTGAATATGATAGATTTTTTTTTGATGAGTAGTCAATTGGGATGTTAGTTGGAGTAAAGGAAGTTTCCATCATTCCTAGACATTTTTCACGGAACATGATTAACAATGTGCACCTTAACTAACTCTCATACTCAACAAAGAAGAGAAGGAACTAGTTTACTAAGATTTCAGGTAATGGAGACCATGGAGGAAATAAGTTTCAGTTACATTTGTGCTAATAATGTGGAAAGAATCACTCAATTGAATGTATTATTGGAACAAGAATATTGTTTGACTATAGAAAATAAAGAAACAAAGAAATTGACTACAAATAAAAGTTGAAGGATTCAGTTAATGAAATGGATGTGAATATTGGCCTCCTTAATAAATCATGAATGGTAAAATGATTTAAATGTGGAATGAATGGTCCTTATGAAGATCGATGTCCTAAGGGGAAAGCTACCAAAGAGAATCAACAAGGTGGTATGAGTAATGGTTATATTGTGGCTGATGATGAGACTATAGATAAAATGTGAAATGAAAGAGGTATTAAGTAACATGATAATATAACCTTCTTATAAATTATGTATGAAGTGGAATAATCAAAGTTTTTATGTATTTAGATTCATGAGTTATGTTATAAAGATAAAAAAATATACAATGACTATCCAATTTATGTTTTTCATGAAGGATTTAAATGATTATGTTGAATGTTTTCAATAGACTGGAGAAGTGATTTAATGACAAGGTGATATTTTGAATAAGGGAAGATAACCCTTAATATGTTCTTTATGTTAAGATAATGTTGTTTGGATAGATATACTTTGGATATGAATAAGTAAATTGGACAATATTTATTACCTTGGAACTAATTAAGGACTTATTGACAAGTGTTCCATACTATCATTGATTAAGTTTACATCATTTTTGGATTTAAGAAATATATCCAGTAATATTTGAAATAAGGGATCATGCATGTTTTTAAGAGGATTTATGGTAATTTAGGTTATTAACATGTTTAAATAGAATATATGATGAGGGTATTAACTTCTTTGTAATGTGACAACCAAGAGTTACTTTTTGATATATGGTGGATCAATGTTAAGATGATTTCATTAGCTTCTTTCTAAAGCTTTGGATTTTCATATTTCAGAAGGGTTCTAAGGTTAAACATTTATGGAATGTTTTAGCTAGACATCAGATGAAGTTTATGAGATTAAAGTATTATCTCACCACATGATGATTTATGAATATTGGATAACCTCATCTAAAAAATTTGTATTGATAGTAACTGATGAATAATGGGATGACTTATCAGGGATATTATGATCTGTTAGTGAATCATGAATGAAAAAATCACCTTCATTTTTGGAAAAATAAGTTAAGTGGAAATTTTTCAAGAAATGACAAAAGGGTGAGATTTAACTTATGAAAGGAAGTTAAATCAATTAATTATAACTTCTCATTAAAATCCTACAACTATAGGGAAAGAATCTTGGAATAGAAAAGGTTATCCTAGTACCTTCTTTTTTGATGAATCCAATGGTCCCATAGATCATTGTAGATTTATGGATTTGTGATTATTAACTTTGTTCTGAATATGTTCTATATCACTCTCTTCTAGAACTTGATAGTTATATTTCTATTCCGTGTTCATGTTTTCACTTTCGAACTATGTTCTCTTATGTGGAAACCCAGCTATGAGTTAATTTGGGTAACCATTATGGTTCCAACTTTCATTTTATAAAGGAATTTGTAGTGTTCATTTTTACGATGTGGTTTTCTATTAAAGTAACTTAAAAGTATTAAACCATTGATAACCCATATGAATTTCAAGGAATAAATTCATTTTACTGGGGGTATAATGCAACACGCTGATTTTTTGTAAAACATATTTTTTTGAATTAATTTAATCTTTTGGATATTTTGCATTTCACACAAAATAGAATATAGATTGTGTTATATAAAATCACCAAGTTATTATTTATTTTTACACTAAAACATGTAAATATTTCATTATATGATACGCAAGATAAGTTTTCACTACACGTAACACTGACTTGGCTTACGTTACATGCAACACTGAGTTTCTACAAAACAATATTTTTTTATAATTAATTAAATGAGATAGTTATAAAATATCCATTAAAAATAATAATATGAATAGTAATTACCACTTTTTAAATATTATTTATAATTTTTTATATAAATAAAACATAATTATGATAAAACATATAATTTTTGGTAAAGTATTTATATGTTTGGAAATTCTATTTTCTCAAAAGAATTGTTTTTTATACCATTCTATGAAAAATAATAAAATTAAATTTATACACTTTTAGAATCATAATTTGATAAAATAAAAATAATTTTTGAATTTATAATTTATAAATTATCTTAGAGTGATTTTTTGGTATTTTTTTGAGAAACTTCATTTTTTAATTCAAAAACTACTTTTTCATATAATTTATTTATATAGTTAAATTGTACTTTAAGTTAGTTTCAAAGTCAAAATAGATCAATCATGAATATAGTAATACAATTAAGTTCATTGGAATCATTTTTATGTTTAATTTATACATAAAATATTAATGAATTTTTGAACATTCTCACTTTAAAAACCCGCTTTCCCACAACATTACTATATTAGTATTAAACTTAATTTTTCCGCTTCTATGAATTGAATTTAAAAAAATGGATATAAAAGGTTTTAATCATTATAATGTTTTATTATAATTATTTCATATTAATTTTTGACTAAAAATATTATTGAAAGTGATTAAAATTAATTATATCAATTAAGCTAAAATTAAGCTTAATAAGGGACTAACCTTAAAATTAAGGGACCAAATGACCTAGAAACTTTTCCAAAAACCATTGGTTGGAAATATTTAGGACATAAACCATCAATTATTGAGTTTTTTTGGTTTTTGACGAATTATTTTGGGTAAAAAGGTGGGTATACCGAACTGGTTTTAAAAAATGCCAACTGTGTCCCCTCTATCCCCTATAAAAGGTCACCACTTATCCACCTTCTCAAAAACTCTGAAACCACTTAATTTAGGACAATATCTAAAAAATTTACTTCCAAAATTCCCTCCCTTACTCCTTGAATCCTTCCTTTTGGCAAAAATCCAACCAATTAATCCCTTAAGTGCAAACCAAAAGGAGTTACCCAAAGAAGATGTAACATCTTTCCTCAAGCTCATTTCCTTTATTTTATTTCTCCACAACCTAAATTATTCATATTCCATGAATAAAATATAGAATAAATATCCTAAATATTCTTTTATTTGGTTATGATAATGGTTATACCAATACTTGCACACACTTCCATCTAATGGGTAATGAACATACTGTTCTTGTGTATGATGAAGAACCGCCTCATGAAATGATGTTGTTAGTTTTTCCTTTACAACCTCTCATGGTTGAGTTATGATAGAAAATATATTTTTATATGATGTATATGATATATATGAGGTATTTATACTTATTTAATTATTATATAACACATAAATTCATGATTTTCATTTTTTGTTAATACGATAATTTTGTTTAGGGGAAGTGTGGACTACCGCCTCCTCAAAGAGATGTGATTTTTCCAAACACTACATGGAATGTATTAAGGATGGGTTTAGTAAAATTATATGATATATATAAAATAATAATTCTTGTATAATTATAATATATTTATATAAACATATATTTCATTCACTCTATTTCTTTCAATATTACAAATAAAAATGGAAACAACGTTCATGCGTACGTACAATCCGCCATCTCCATGAATGGTGTATTCCATTTTATATTTATACATTCTATATATTATTATAAATAAATATATTCTGAATATAAATGATATTTATATCATGTTTTCTTTCTATAACTCATTATTCAAGTATGAGGACAAAAAATATAACAAATTAAGACATATGTGAAAAAAGCAGATATTACCCAAAGCAAAACCTTTACATGGAATTGTTAATAATACGATGATATAAAGTAATAATAAAACCATATATGGTATTATATATAAGAATATGGTTATTTAAAATATGTACAATAATCTTATATTTATTATGCTGGAGGTTTTTATGAGTACGAAGAGATTCAAGGCATATAGTAACATAATTTCATCTCACTTTTTATTTATATGACATTTATGACTTATTCACCACTCATTTATTTGTTGTGGTGTATATAATATAAGAAACCAGAATTAAAAATTACATAGCATATGAAATTTTACCATTCTAGGTTCTGGAAAATTAGACACAAGCTTATAATTTATCAGAGTTACAAAAAAATAAAATAAAACAAAAAAAAGATCCGGCATGCGCTGACTCCGTAAGCGAAGTGAACGTCTTCAGAAACACTGCTAAACTTATGAAAAATAATTAATATAAGGGGTGAGCATAAAATATTCCCAGTAAGGGTTTTAATTTTTTTTATAAATCCTTATAAAATATAACTACGTAAATACATTTTGAAATACCCTTTTCAAGATACTATTTGAAATTACTTACACTTTAAAAATACTAGATCATTTTAGACACTACTTATGATCAACATTACTTAAACATAATACCATATTTTTATGAAAACAATACGCAATATTATGAAAACAAAATACTATTTTGAGGTCACTTGAATTGTTGAAGGCTATCTGGGCCTGCCCACTTAACAAAGGATGTGTTCACTATCCATTTCCCTTCCATATTTACAATGGTCAAGCACCAGGTTTTCCGAAAACATTTTATGATTTCTCTACTTACACACACACACACACAAACACACACACACACACACACACACACACACACACACACACATATATATATATTTTTCACAGGAGTTTTCAATTTTGAAAACATGTCACCACTTTAAAATTCACATTCATAATTATATATAAAAATATATAAAATACATGAACTTCCAATGCATCACTTACATGTTTGGTCACAAGAAAAACTTCTACCACAAAGGCTTTGCATGGACTATCCGAGTATTTAATCATTTTCTATGAAATAAAATTTCCATAATTGATCATAATAATTTATTTATAAAATTGTAAAGGAAACATTTAAAATAAAACACTTTCAATGATATCCATGTACTTTTTATTTTTGGAATTAAATCTTAAAATTGAATCCAAAAGTTTATTGTAATGCAACGAGTGTCGATGATGTGCATAATCGCATGGACATGATTATATGCAGATGTGATGAACTTAATGTTAGAAAAACGTGAGGACATTTTATGAACACTTTTTCAGAAACAAGATGATAAAAATTACAACATATCAATAAAATTATAAATATAACTATAACCATTCCATACATGATAAAATTGAAAATAAGGTCCTGTAAAAAATCCTTGAAATTAATTTTAGCCCATATCCGTACATGATTTGTTTGCACTTTAAAATCATGAATTAATATGTTGACACACACACACATATATGAATTATTTGAATTGTATATTATATACACATATATATATCTACCACACATATTTACATTACTTCAATGAAATTATTCATTAATACTTAAAAAATACTTATATATATATTCATATTTGACGAACTTGAAATCACATACATATATTTATATACATATATATATCTATCATGACTTTAAATTCTAAATATTTAAATTTGGGGATCAATTGTGTACAAAACATGGATTTGAGATGAATATATCAAATGAAAATTATAAATTCTTGAATTGAAGGTTTTAAAATAAAGGCAATCACTTGAAATAAATTTTAGTACAAAAATAAATATTGAATCCCTTATGAAAAATTAAATCTTACTTGAAAATTTGACTTAAATAAACCCATAAATAAACATGGCGGAAGTAAATTTCCCTTACGCAAAACCATAATTCATTAGCTATTGTAATATTTTATCATAAGAAGATATAAATCAGAGTTAATGATTAATTAAATTCTACCTTACAGAATATATGTTTAAAGATATAATTTGAAAACAAAACCCTTATGAAAAAATAAATAGACTCAAGAATATAAATTACATAAATATAATTGATCCCTTACCTTAATATGATAATTTCCTTCTGCCCAGACTTGGGAACACTAATCAGGATGTGCAATAAACAAGACTCCCGATAGTGTGTAGGAATTCAAAAAAGTTAAGAATAGGGAGGCAGAGTAGTATAAATCAATCTATTTATAGACACTGCTTCATTGTTTATATAGAATTTATATATATATATTTTTAGCAGAAGTATATTGAGAAAGCCTAACAATGTAAGAAAATATTTTTCAGTGGATTAGGTTAAGATTCGATTCATATCCGAGACAATTGTCAACAAATAAAGTGTATAAATTATATTCTAGCTAAAATAAAATCAACATAACACATTTTTGGAAAAAACAATTTAAAATTATGATAATAGGGACAATTGAACAGATCTAGTTAGAAAAATTGAAAAACAGAAATAGAGAAGTTGAATAAGAATGAAACAAAAATTCATAACGCTATTAAACAGAAGAAATCAGAACACCTAAAAAGTGGAAATAGGGACCTGCCTCAAAATAGATCTAAGAAAACCCATAAAAAACCCAACTGAGTTTGATCATCACCTATGTCACCCTGACCTCCATCGCCATTTCTTTGATCGACACAAGGCAGCAATTCCTGGCCTCGACTCCTGAGGAAGAACTCAATCTCAACCTTACTGCGCAACAACTCAACCTCGAAACTGGCCAATGCAGGGACTTCTGTGGACCTCAACACAACCTTGGATTCTATGGAAAAAACCCCAAGGTAGCTCACAACCCCCCCTGCAGTGACTCACGAACTCCCGTGAAACCCTAACTCAGCCTCCTCTACCTCGAACCGAGACACCCCACTATGGACCCCTATTCATTATCCTTTTTTTTATTTTATTATCATTACTTTTGTATCATTATTATTATATCATAATTTTATTATTAATAATCCCTTTAACTTATTATATATAAATGAACTTAATTTTTTTTATTATTATCAAAACTTTAAAATTTAAAAGTTATAAAAAATAATTTTATCATTATATATAATTCAAACCTAATACATTTCATATATTGGAAAATTAAATTTTATAAAAATTAATTATATATATATATTTAAAGAATCCATATTATCATAATTTATAAATCTTCCAAGTTTTATAAAACAAATTATAATTCAATTTAAAAATATCATTCATATATGTATAATTTTAACATTCTATTAGACAAATTCATAAAACATTAATCCAAATCAAAGATTATAATTTAAAACTAATATTTATTACTTCATACATACATTTATATACCAAAAAATTACTTATATTTGTATATTAATATTATTTTTAAAAATATTTCATTAAATAATAATTTTGATAAAATAAATTCAATTTTGTAAAAATAGTTATTTTAAGTTATTCTATAAACAAAGGAAAATTATATTTATTTTTAGAATAAGTTTGAAAGTTGTACTTATAAATAAAACAATTATGTTAATTTTTTATTTTAAATAAAACCATCTTAAAAATGTTTAAATTATAAATAAATCCATTAAAATATTTTTATAAGAAAACTAGGTTTAGATTTTTTGGGAGGTTACATTATTCCCCCGTTAAAAAGAATTTCTTCCTCACAATTCATTTCGTTAGACTGAAAAAAATTCTGAATTTCCATCTTTATAATCACCTAAACTAGGACTCCTAGACTTATAAACTCTACTGGTTAGATGAAAACATCTAATTTCAAGAGTTGTCTAGAACCATGCCTCTTATACTAACTATAAGGACCTAGCCTTAAAAATTACATATCAGAGGACCTTTTACCTATCTAGGTTGTAGAGAATTAGATAGAATCTTACAATTTATCAAAGTTGCAATAAAATAAAATAAATTAAACAAAAGACACGTGATGCACTGACTCCGTAAGCGAAGAGAACTCCTTCAAAAAACTTTACTAAACCTATGGGAAATAATTAATACAAGGGGTGAGCATAAAATATGCCTCGTTAGGGTTTTAAAAAAACTTTGATAAACCCTTATAAAATATAAATGTATAAATACATTTTTAAATACCCTTTTCCAGATAATATTTGAAATTACATACGGTTTAAAAATACTAGATCATTTTAGAAACTACTTAAGATCAACTTTTCTTAAACATAATCCAATGTTTTTATGAAAACAATTCACATACTTCTAAAAACAAAACACTATTTTGTGGTCACATGAATCGTTGAAGACTGTCTGGGCCTTCCCACTTAGCGAAGAATGGGTTCACTCCCCATTTCCCTTCCATATTTACAATGGTCAAGCACTGGGTTTTCCAAAAACATTTTAATCTTGATCTTCTTATATATATATATTTTCACTAGAGTTTTCAATTTGGAAAACATGTATCTAATTTAAAATGCACATTCATAATTATATATAAAAATATATAAAATACATGAACTTCTATTGCATCACTTACAAGTTTGGTCACAACCAAAACTTATACCACAAAGGCTTTGCATGGACTATCCAGGTATTTAATCCCTTTCTGTGAAATACACTTTCCATAATTGATCATAATAATTTATTATAAAATTGTAAAGGAAACATTTAAAATAAAATTCTTTCAATGATATCCATGTACTTTTTATTTTTTGAATCAAATATTAAAATTGAAACCATAATTTTATTGTAATGCGACAAGTGTCGATGATATGCATAATTACATGGACATGATTATATGCAAATACGACAACCTTAATGTTAGTAAAATGTGATGACATGTTATGCACACTTATTCAGAAATAAGATGATAAAAATTAAAACATATAAATACAATTATAAATATAACTATAACCATTCCATACATGAGAAAATTGAAAATATGGACTTGTACAAAATCCTTGATATTAATCTTAGCCCATATCTGTACACAATTTTTTTGAGCTTTCAAATCTTGCACTAATATATCGATATATATACATATATATGAATTATTTAAATTGTATATTATAAACACATATATACATCTACCATACCTATTCACATTACTGCAATGAAATTAGTCATTAATACTTACAAATACTTATATATATATATATATATTAATGTATAAAGAACTTGAAATCACACACACACTTATATATATATATCATGAATTTAAATTATAAATATGTAAATTTTGGAATCAATTGTGTATAAAACATGGATTTGAGATTAATATAACAAATCAAAATTATAAATTCTTTAATTGAAGGTTTTAAAATAAAGGCAATCACTTGAAATAAATTTTAGCATAAAAATAAATATTGAATCCCTTATGAAAAATTAAATCAAACATGAAAATTTTTCTTGAATAAAACCATAAATAAACTTGGTGGAAGTAAATTTCCCTTAAGCAAAACCAGAATTCATTAGCCATTGTAATATTTTATAAGAAGAAGATATAAATCAGAGTTAATTATTAATTAAATTCTCCCTTATAAAATATAATTTTAAAGACACAATTTGAAAACAAAATCCTTAAGGAAAAATAAATAAACTCATGAACTTAAATTCCATTAATATAATTGACCCCTTACCTTAATATGATAATTTCCTTCTTCCCAGACTTGGGTACACTAATTTGGATGTGAAATAAACAAGGCTCCTGATAGTGTGTGTAGGAATTTTGCAAAGTGAATAACGGGGAGGGAGAGCAGTATAAAACACTGTATTTAAAGACTCTACTTCATTGTTTATATAGTATTTTTATATATAGTTTTTCAGCAGAAGTGTATTGAGGAAGCATAATAATGCAAGAAAATATTTTTCAGAGAACTTGGTTAAGATTCAATTTACATCCGAGACAACTATCAACAAATCAAGTTTATAAATTATATTATGGATGATAGGAAAAAAATGGACCAAATTGTTGGAAAAAACAATTTAAAATGATGATAATAGGGACTGTTGAACAAATCTGGTTAGAAAAATCACAAAATAGGAAAAGAGAAGTTGATGAAGAATAAAACGAAAATTCATAATGTTGTTAAACTAAAGAAATCAGAGCACCTAAAAATTATAAATATGGACCTACCTAATAATAAATCTGGGAAAACCCAAAACAAAACCCTAACTGAGTTCGATCATTACTGATGTCGCCCATACCCCCATCGCTGGTGCTTGGATCGACAAAAGGAAATGACTCCTGACCTCGAATCCCAAGGACAAACTCGATATCAACCGTACTGCTCAATCGCTCAACCTCGACACTGGCTAATGCGTGGACTTCCATGCCCCTCATCATGACCTTGGCTTCTACAGAAAAAACCCCAAGGCAGATTGCAAACCCTCTGCCTACAGCGACTCATGGACTTCTGTGAAACCCTAACTCGGCCTCCTCTGCCTCGTACCGTGACACCCCACTACAGACCCCCTATACATTCTCCATTTTTATGATTTTATTATTATTAATTTTGTATCATTATTATTATATCATAATTTTATAATTAATAACCCCTTTAACTTATTATATATAAATGAAATTTGTTTTTTATTATAAAAAAACTTTAAAAAGTAAAAGTTATAAAAAATAATTTAATCATTATCTATAATTTAAACCTAATATATATCATATATTTGAAATTTAAATTTTTTAAAAATTATATATATATATATATATATATATATATATATATTAAAGAATCCATATTATCATAATTTATAAATCTTCCATGTTTTATAAAACAAATTATAATTCAATTTAAAAATATAATTCATATATGTATAATTTTAACATTTTATTAGAAAAATTCATAAAAAAATAATCCAAATGAAAGTTTATAATTTAAAAATAATATTTATTACTTCATATATAAATTTATATACAAAAAAATTAGCTATATTCATATATTAATATTATTATTTAAAATGTTCTATTAAATGAAAATTTTGATGAAAATATATTCAATTTAGTAAAATTGTAATTTTAAATTATTATTTAAACAAAGGAAAATAATATTTATTTTTTGAATAAGTTTTAAAGTTTTAATTATAAATAAAACAATTAAGATAAATTTTTATTTTAAAGAAAACCATCTTAAAAATGTTTAAATTATAAATAAATTCATTAAAATATTTTTATAAGAAAATTAGCTTTAGATTTTTTGGGCTATTATATATACTATTCATGAATAAATTATATGATTATTATACTTATATTTTTGGATATTTACATATCCATTTTATGATATTCTTTTTCACGGGGTTTATGTTTCAAAATTACCAAATTGGAAAAGTAATTTTGTCTCAATTTTCATTCTTTGAGACACATGTCATGTTATGCACCTATATTTTTCCATGAGGTGTATATACTGACATTGAAATGTTATATCACGAATATAATTATTTTCATGAAATATTAGGATTCATGTAATTTTATTCCTTCCATTTTATTATGATTCAAAGTCACCAAATTGGTAGTAGTTTATAGCTACAATCTCACTGTTTATCGAGATTGTTTATGATTATGCTCCCATTGATGAGAGATTATGATCCATATCTTAAAAAATCTCATGATTTTTCTTTAACTACAGTTATTCATGTTATATATAAGTAATTGATCCATTTTCCAGTCTTTTTTATATAATAATATCAAGAATGTGTTTTTAAGAAAGTTTGACTTTACCTCTCTGTTTCGTCAGAAATCTGTGCTTATTACAAACAATGTTTTCTAAAAAGGTTTCCAAAAATATTATACTATTATTCTATGATCATTAAAACAAAATTTTACTCATGTTTTAACTTTAAAAAAATGGTTTTAAAAAGAAATCTTCTTGTCATTTTCTAGTCGAGGTACTTTTCTAAACTTTTTATGGTGTAAAAGAAATGTTCGACATGTATGGATTTACCTATCATCATGACCACAATTCCCTTGAATATTATTTTAAAAGATAAAAAATTTATTTTTTGAAGATTTTTTTTCTAATATTTTATAAATTCATTGTTTTAAAGTTGTTTTCAGTGAAAAAGGTTTTGAAAAAATTTTGAAGTTTAAAAAGTGTTTTAAATGATTTTCAAAAATTCATTTATATATTTTCCAAAGGTTTTTTTAAAGAAAAATGTTTTTAAAATGATTTCAAGCCTTCTTTCTATGTTTTCAAATCATTTTCAAATAATTTTTCTTCCAAATTCTTTTAAGCTTATTTTATAAATTTTCAAGTGAAAAGGTTTTAAAATTTATTTCAAGCCTTATTTATACATTTTCAAAGTATTTTCAAAGAAAATGGTTTTCAAAAATGATATATGTTTTAAAATAATTTTTTAAAAGAATAAAGGATATTTTACTTATTAAAAGTTTTTAAAGGATCTTTCCAAATTATTTTCCATCTATGATAACATCCATTGGTGTTACTAATGAATTTTTAAGAAATGATCCGATGGTTCTATTAGTATTATTTTTCTGAATGGTTTATGTTTCGATGGAATTATGTTTATGAATACCATTTCTATTTAATGGGTTATATGTTTATGAAACCCATTCCTCTTTCATGGTTTTTATAGTTATGAAACTTGCTTCTTTTCACATGTTATGTTGTGATGAAATGATTTATGAAACCTCTCTTTTTCCACAGGTTAAGATATGATTACATGTTTATGAAACCCATTTAATTTTATGGGTTATTATTGGATGATTATTAAAACCATATTTTTTATGGGTAATGATATGATGAATGTTTTATTATCTTGTGGAACATGTTTGAGTTATTTTATCATGATATGGGTGTGACCTGTATCTCCCTCTAATTCATTGGGTAAATATTTATATGTCATTGGATAATGATGGGAATCAAGTCACTGGGCTTGATTTACTATATGAATACGGGGAAACTTGATCCCTTATAATTGAAGGACTACGACTGGGGATGGTGGTGTGTCCCATATAGTAGGTGTAGTCACCATGAATATGGTAGATGGGGAAACCTGATCCATTATTGGAAGATGGGGAAACCCAAACCACTATGGGAAGATGGGGAAACCAGACCCCTTATAAGGAAAGGAATATGATTGGGGATGATGGTGTGTCCTTTCTAGTTTGTGTAGTATCCATGAAGTTCCTTGATAAGTTCTATAAATTTATATTGACTTATAGGGAATGATATTACATTTTCATGTGTATTCCATAATTCCATGTCTTACACATATGTTATGTTTTAATGGAATATGATCTTGATTTCATTATAATTCATTCCTTATTAATTTCTAACCTTTATTCCATGATTCATGTTTATGATATTCAGGGTATGATCTTTTAATGTTATGATCATGTTCTCATACCCTTATGATCATGTTTATGCTTACATATCTCCCTTGTTTACCCTTACTAAGAATATGTGATCAGCCCTTTTTATGTTTCCTTCACCAGGTTATGAAGATTTATTTTAGGTATGATATTTCTAAGAGGGGTTCTAGTCTTGGAGAACCTAGTAGAAGATAACATAGCTCACTCATATATCTACGTTTACATTTCCATTTTTCTAAAGGAACTAAACTAACACGGTCTTTGGACGTCTATTTTTGTAATGTATTAAGTATTCCACAAAAATGATGTAATGTCTATGTACGTTAATATTGGGTTGTTATATATTTGCATAAAATCTAACATGAGAGTTCATACTTGTATTTATATGAATTGTTTGAAATTTATAACTGTTAATATTGAAATAACTTGTGTTGATATTTAATGTTGGATGAAATTTAGCTATGATATAAATTATTTATGTTGTTGATACTTTGTATTGGATATGTTTTTTGCTTTAATATATTTATGGTTATCAGTACCTATGGGTATAGTAACCCCACCAATTATATATTGAACCTCTCCACTAGTTGACCGACTTTGGAACACGGGGAGGAACAATTGTGGTACATGGCACCTAGTTCATTCATGATAAAGGTAAACTAGACATGAGATGGCATAATATATTATAATAATTTTGCACACAACAACATTAATTTTTCATAATGGTTATTGGAGATCTCTGAGGAGTAACTTACATGCTCCCACCTCCATGATGTATCCAAGGACTGATCTAAATCACCGAATAATTTGGGAATTTACCTCCTTTATTACATGATATGTAAGTATATTGATTGGAAAATAAGGAGGAAGATATATTCATATGAGATAATAAATATGGGATTTTTTAAAGATCCCACACACCCATTAGCATGGATACCACTTCCTTATATAGACCTCAAGACACTCTCATGCCTTTATGTATTTACTCATATGTTATGAAACATATGTGTAAATTCCATGTGGTTAATACACCTTGTAACCTTCATCAATCTCATTCTCCCAATGTTTTTTCTTTTAAAAAAATTAATCAATAATAACATATGTAGATGAGATATTAAAAAATTAACTATTAACATTAAATTTACATCATAAATCATTGGGTTTAATATGAATTATACAATATGATTCAATATTCCCTATGATTTTTCTATGTCACACACTATGAATTAAAAAATCACAAGTGTCTTATGATACACCGATACCATACTATACAATATAGAAAAGTACACATAAAATGTGGAAGTATTGAAAGTGCATCTATTTCAATCACCTAATTTCAGTAAATCCTTACATACTTTATGGTACTTCACTTTATATTATATCATATACAATAAATTTTGAAATCTAATCCAAAAATTATTTTGGAAATATCAAAAACACTTTTGGAAAGCTATCATAAAATTAATAATGTATCATATCATATGAAATACCATAGGAATGACCATCTAAAAATTATTTTAGATAAACTCTAAAAAACTTTTTGAGTTTCATAAAACTCAATCTATATTCATTCAACCCCAAAGTGTTACCCCATGGGAATTTATAGAATTTTTTAAAAAATATGAATTCATAAATTTGTAAATGTAATAGAGGAGAATAATCTAGAAAATAATCAATTACACTCAACATATAAAGTGATCTAATGTGATCTCCATCAAAAAAATGTATCTCTATACCTATTTCCACCACCTATATCATTTATAAGCATGAATTTTTATATGATCTTGTTATCTAATTCATCGAGTAAACTATAGAATATATTCGATAAATCATTATTTACATATGATGTAAATTTTAATACATCATAGAGTATAATAAATATATATATATATATATATATAGTATGGTATGAAATATAAGAAACCAAGGCATGTATTATGACCTTGGTTAGAGTATATCACGGGGCATGTAATAGATATTTAATGACACTTCCTATTAGTTTCATTTTTTGACTGGGAAATATCCTAAGGAATAAATCATATTATATGATTTATATAACACCATATGATTAATATTCTTGTAAAAAAATAATGGTTACTATTTTAATATATATTGAATTGGTTATCATAATTTTTCACATTTCCTAAGATAAAACATATGGGATATACTAAAGTGTATTCATATGATGAATCTATGAATGAACAAATCATTAAATATTACATTATTTAATGTATAAGTTAATTCATAACCACTCAAGGAGCATTCTCAAAGTATATTTAAGGAGTAAGTCACCATGACATGGTGTTTGTGTGAGCTTACATTGATACCTATCACTTATCCTTGACCAAAAAAAAATATTTCCCCTCCACCATTTACCCCTGATAGGTACTAACATAATGTGGGTGTGAAAGAGAATTCTGATAGATCATTAGGTGATTCAGTCAATATATGGATACTCCATAGAGGGGGGAGACCTCTAGTTACCTCTGAGGGATATTTAGAAAACATAAGAATAAAGAGATTAGTAGAAAATCTTGGATGAAATAATGAGTTATTAATTTTTTTAGTATCATGGTTTTGGGTTTCATGTATAATTGAACTGGGGATTGGATATTTCTAATGGATTTCTATATCATGAATGTGTGTTGTTTAATCCTAAAGAACCATTTTGTGGTATTAAATCTTACCCTTGCTTCATGATTCTCAAAATAACGTTTTAAAATTAAGAAAAAATAAAATCAAATGGATTTCATATTGAATATATTAAAATAATACTGATATTTTAACAAATAAATGTTTAACGTATGATACTCTGGAATTTTTTAAATAATATTTTTAGTGTAAGGAATTGAGTCGTTATGTAACTATGGGAATAATGGAGTCCTAGTATTAATATATGAAAAATAATAAATATAACATATCACATGCACACTATTTTTAAAAAATAAGGGAATATCTCCAAAACAGATTCTCCTATGGAAAAAATAAGACAACCATTAATTCAAAAAATGTAGGTTTTATCAAATTTCTGATATAATCTTTATATTCATTGAGTGTTTAATTTAAGTACAATCATGAGAAAAATAATAGTTAATTAAATTGTTAAATTAATTTATTGTATATTATTTTCTAAAAACCTTAACCTTATTATACTTTAACATGGTGATATCAAAATACTAGGGTTATCCACATAACCATAGAGGTTTGCAGAATATTTATCATGGAATAGATCTCTATTTGAGATGAATGGAGAGGAGGAATGAAGAAGGGTCAAATATTATTGGGCGACGAACGCCTCGACTCTTGTCAATAACAATGATGTGTGATCATTCTTCATTAAAAATAAATATGATATTAAGGTAATAATTTTATTATATTGCATTATTTATCCATTCTTGATTTTATATGATGAATGTGAATTAATTATTTTATAAATTAATTTTTGGATCATTTTTGTAGAATCATTATTAATTATTTTTATTCCTAGAATTAGGAATTGATAATCCCTTTGAAGCCACAATGAATACTTGATCTTATGTCAACAACATCGGAAAATCCAACATGAAAAATTATAATTTCTCACTTCTATATTTTGTTCCTTTCTACCCCCATTATTTGATCATTCATCGTCAATATTACTTTTTTAGTGATTTGACTATATTCGTGAACTTGTTTCATGATGTAATTGATTAGTTGTTTATGTGTATTGTTTGTGTGTTCATTTTTGGGATCAAAGATGTGGAAGAAGAGTGATGATGATAAAATAAATATGATGGTGGTGTGGGTGATGATGGTTTCTCAAGATTAATCATAAAGGTACTCTAGAATAAAGATGACAGATCATTTCTGAGAAAATGGTAGTTGGCACCTGACCATTGATGGTGACATATAGTGATCTACATAGATCTAAGAATTATGTGTGAGATTAGTTATGGAATTTTAGGTTACAACAACTTAGAATAAGATACATGATGATATAGAGTTTCTATAAAATTTCTATCTACACAGCACCTAGTTCTAAAGAACACATGTCGTGTGGTCCCCTCTATATAGTGCTAGGGTTTGAGTTTGAGAAAAGTATCACACAACCATGTATGTTTCTTATGTTACATGTGACTCCTAGGATGAAATATTAGTGTGTACTATCCAGGGTATACAACAAAAGACATAGGTTGGGTACTCAGACATGGTCAGAGTACACAGGCATGAGCATATTATATAGACCTAGACATGGTCATGAATTGACTTAGTAAGAAACATCATGTGCTCATTGTACACACTGCGTACTCCTTAAAGGGTAGGTTATATACCTTTATATCTTTAGTTTAGTTTCTATTTCAGTATGGGTTAGTTTTCTTGAATTGAGGTGAGTTTTTTCAATAGGCCCCCATGAGGGTTCAGTGTTATATATAGTCTTGAGCATCAAACATAAGATACCATCAGTGGATTAATGCAGGAATCCCTTAGTGAGGCTTAGGGTTGGATCCTCATTTCAATCGTTCTCCCTTAGTTGGGTTAGGTATCACATACCCTTAATTCTGGGAATTTTATTTCCAACCTAGTAGGTTAATTTAGTTACGATCAGGTATCCTTCATTTACCTTGGGTCTGATATCCTATATGTGTATTGAAATATCTTATCTCCTGATGAGTTTAAGTTTTATAGAGTGATTATATTAGACAATCCCTCTCAATTCCTTCATACTTTAATATGGAATGTCCGGATGAGTATGACCACTCAGATGGGTGCCATTAATTTTATCCCTACCAGATGATTATGTTCTCTCAGATGCGTGATTTTATGGAGTATTGAGTCGAATCCTAAGGATGGAAGTGAGAAAAAACCTCACCTTTAGGTTTAGAGTCTTTCTTTGAGCATATATGGGTTAACTTTATTATCCTCCCTGCTTTTGTGATTTATCGATGACTCCCTCTTTGATGCTTTGTGTTTGATGATTTCAGGGTGTTATACTTGGTATGTATATAGTCAATCCTATTTGGGATCTGATTGCATGTGTCATGTCTTATATATAAAAAAGAGCTTTTAATTTAGTTCTAGGTGGATTAGGAGTAGTGGGATATTAGTTAGGCTAGAAATACCATATACTGATCCTGAAGTTTCTTTTTGGGAGCCTTACCCTTTTTTTAGAAGGTTAAAATACTTTACCGTATTAGAAGGATTTTAATTAGACCCTTTTTCATTTCTATACTATTTTATCATAATCTGATGTATGATTGTATATTATTCATGAATTTATAGCGTTGGATATTTACCTTTTGTATTATACTGGTGTATGGATGTGTGTCTGTGTGAACAAGTACTTTAGGAAAAGGACTCACATGTGTGCTATATACCTACTCGACACTAGTCTCCAACCCTTGGCCTATTGAAGGTGGATGTGAGATGTCACTCTTGAATTAGTACCAGCTAAGAGATCCCAGGTGTGTTAGGTATTAACAAAGTGGTATTATAGTATAGGTTAAATCTATACTAGAGTTTGGAGATAGTCTATATATGAGGATTAGTTTGGGACCCTTGGAAATAGTGTTAAAGTGTATATAGTTTAGATCTCAAGACAATGAACCAAGTGATGGTGCAGTGACTGATGTATCCATTCATGAAGACATTGACATTCTTCTTATTGACTTGGTAAATATAGGAACTATTTTTAGGGAAAATGTTGGAACATGAATAATATAGGAATGGGTTGTGGTTTCCATGTCCTTATTGAGTCAACTCCCTTGATATAATCTCTTAACCATGGTGCATATTGGATATTATAGTATGCCTCCAAATTGACAAACAACTTGTATTTCTTCATAGGATCACGATTATGATACACTTGGTGATGAGACCTTAGTCCATGGACCTATACAGGAGGTTTTTCCCTCAGTTGGATTACTGATAAGACCTCCACCCATTGAGCATATAGTTATTATGGAATTACTCAAAGATAAAACACATTGGATGAGTGTGCCTCATGGGTTACATAGGTAGATACTCCTTATTTTTTGAGTTGATCTTGACCCCTAGGAATTAAAGTACTTTCTTGGGTATGTAGAGTGAGTTTTCATCCTTGTTAGGACCCCTGCTAACTCGTTAGTGGTCTTAGTGCTGAGATTTCTCCATGTCCTAGAAGGGATATGCTGAGGTATGATGATACAGACACATGATGATGTGATTCTCACTTAGGCAAACTTTGAGATCCTCTTTAAAGAGGAGTTTTATCTAGTTATATTCCAAGAAGTGGATACCCATGATACTTTAGAGCTCTTGTAGGGAAACATGATAGTCACAATATAGACATTGGGGTTCAAAAAACTCTCAAGGTATTCCATGGATATGGTTTGTGATAAATAATTTTGATCATATAAAATTGATAATATCATTCTATGAGATATCCAAGATAGAGTGGTATCTTTTTGAATCCCTTCTGATGTTAGTGTGATAGAGTATACCTTAGTTGTAGAGAGCTTCTTAGTAGACTAGTCACCGACTAATGGTTCTAGAAATGTAAACCATGGATCTTAGACTTCTGTAACTAGTATTTGAATTCAAAATTAGGGATCCAATCATGTGAGGTGGCTTCATAGGATTGAGGGTTAGCTACCCAGGGCTATCAAGGAGGCTCTAGTTAGCTGAAGGAGAGGTGATGCTAATCCTATGATCGAATAGACCATATCACATGGGATTTCCTAAACCGCCAAGTAGTAGATACAGAGAAGGCCTATGAGGAACCCAGGAAGAGGTAGATGCTTGTAAAAGGAGGTTCATAAGGTTGCAAACATATCATAAGAGTTGGTAGAGCTATGATATGTGGTTGAAATTATGATATGTTACCACTTTTACCACCCCTAGGTGGTCCGCATCGGGCTTAGGGTGATTGTGGCTAGGGGTGTATATAGTTGTAGGTAGTGAAAGCTTACAAATTGAAGGCTCTGAGTATGAATCAAGGTATTATTTCTATATTCTATATTTTATCTATATTTTTTGATAAACATTGGAACATGACACTCTTTCCTAACCATATCCCTTTTTTGAGACCTAGAGATTCTATTGGAACATTTAGCTAGACCTTTGCGATTATAGGCTCCTATTGTGGTATATTATACAATTACACTTCTAATAATATTGTGAAATATCTATTGGAGGATATAGATTCATATGGGATATCTTCATAGATATGATGAGTGCTTATGATTTCATCTTGGCTATGGACTAGATATCTAATGTCCACGTATAGATTGATTTTTTCAATAGGATGATAAAGTGCATCTATTAATATGGGATGATATTTTCATTCATTGGTGAGAAATAAAGTTAGGTAGAGAATTATAGTATTCTATATATAAGGATACAACCAATCTCTTATCATTTTTCTAGAATAACCCTTGGAGTAGCAGACACTATTGGACTTTAGTTTCCTGTAGTAGTGGAGGAGTACGAGGACATATTCCCTAGGATGTGCTTGACATACCTCACCATAGTGAGATAAAATTATGAATAGACCTACACCAAGGGAATACCCTGATATCTATTCAGTATATTAGGTGATATACATAGAATTGTGAGAGATGAAGGTGCAGTTAGAATATCTACAAAATAAGGGCTTAGTTAAACCCGGTGTGTCCCCCTAGGTAACCCCAATGTTGTTCTCCAAGAAGGAGGATGCAATATTAAGGATATGTGTGGATTATCATCAAATGAATCATGTATCCATAAAGAATAAGTATCTTCTTTATGATAATTGATGACCTCTTCATCCATTAGAATTGGGAAAAGTGGATCTCAATGATTACCCTCAGGCCAAGTTATCACATTCTCTATGTTTGAGAGGTTGATATATTGGAGACAACATTATGATGCTTCTATGGTAACAATGAGTACTTGGTGATTCCATTTGGTGATAAAAACACCCAAAAAATGGTCATGGGACCCATGAACAAGATATTTAAACCCTTCTTGGACCAATTCATGGAAGTCTCTATAGTTGGTATCCTCATGTACTTAGTGTCAAAGGAGAAGCATTTGAGACATTTGATGATGATCCTAGACAGAATCTAAGAGCACCAACCTTATGGAAATATCTCAAAGTGTCAGTTTTGGATTTAATAGGTATACTTCATGGGAGATTTCATCTTCAAGGTGAGAGTTCCAGTTGACCCAGCAAAGATCGAGCTTATGATATCTTGGGAGCTACCCAAGAGCATGTCTGTAACACCCTGAGATTTTATAAAAAATATTCTTTTTAATTTCATTAATGTCTTGTGTTGTACGCTACACCAAAAGCAGCTTTCACAACACGCATCCTTGACTTGCCTTTCATTACACGCAAGCACGACCTTCCTCGATAGCGTGCGTAGTACGCAATAATGATTTTCACTAAACAACAATATGCTATTAAAATATTATTAAAACTTGCCGTTATGAATAGTAATAACCACTTTTTGAAATTTTGTAAATTTTAGTTTTCAAAATGGACTTTATTTTTGGATTCGTAATATCAAAATTAGCTTAGGGTGAAATTTTGGTACTTTTCCGATAACTTTCATTTTCTGATGAATAGTGAAAATTACTAAATTTTAATTAAAAACAACCTTTTTAATAGAAATAATTAATAGTGATAAATTATTAATTTGAGTGGTTTTAAAGTATATTTAGAATATATTTTTACAATTTAGTACAATTTTGGTTATTGAATGTAATTTCACATTTAAACCAGACATAAACAACTGTCAATCTTTTGATAGTTCTTATCTCTTAAGAACATGCTATTTGTTTTGAAGACGAGAATTAATTTTTAAATTAATTAATGCAACTTATATGTTTTAAATTTGGTAAAATAGAAATCATTTTTGAATTCATAATATCAAATATATCTTAGGCCTAATTTTTGGTATTTTTCTGGAAACTTTCATTTTTTTGATGAATAGTGAAACCACTAAGTGGTAGTTAAAAAAAAGGAATTTTTCATAAAACATAATTTTACTGCTTCTGTGAGTGGAATTTAAAAAATCCGAGAGACATGGTTGATGTCAGTAAGTAAAATGTGGTTCAATGAGATGAAAATAATTTTTGGTGAATAGTAACTTTTTACTTTTTTTACCACGGTTAAAAGTAAATAGGGTAATTAAGGGTAAAAATGATATTATTATTACCCTAAAAAATGTCCTAATTCTATTGGATAAGTTTAATTCGACCAAAAACAACCTTAGAATAAAATATGACCATTTAGGCTCACTTTTATTAGATTAGGACATTTATTATTAATTTATTTAAAGAAGGGTTAAAATAGTTAAAATCAATGTTTAATAAGAAAAGAATTTTTAATATAGGGTTATACATAAGATAAATTCAAATATAAATATTAATTAGAAATATAAAAAAATTTCCTACATAATCGTATTTTATTTGTAATTTTTAGACATTAAATAATTTAATTTATTTATGACACAATGATGATACAGTAATTATCTTATTAATGAAATATTGACATAATTGATGTTATAAATACCCAAATAAATGTAATTTGAGACTTTTTATGAATTATACTAATTTTCAAGGTTAATATGACATGTTATTATTGATTTAATTAACTTTTTTCTAACTAATCATTCTGTTATGATTTTGAAAAAAATCAATTACTAAATAGTGTCAAAATTGACATAAAATTGTTTTTAAAACAAATATTATATTATTAATTGTTATTTTATTCCTAAAAATCTAAGGTTAGGCCAAATGACTTATATAAGGTTATATATATTAATAATAAACAACTTGGGGTTCGTTTTTCTTCTTATATTAAGTTTATTAACCTTATAGTATAAGAACCCAAAAAGACACGGTAAAAGTAAAATTATTTAACTTAATGTTAAATCTAAATGATAAGGTTAAAATAGGAACTTAAACTTGTCTAAATAAAATTGTATGAGAGTATTTAGACCCATACCCACCTTAGCTTCGAAATAAATCAATTTGGAGCTATTTAAAACCGAATATGACTTTATAATAAAATAATATTTTTAGTTATTCCAAAGGTGCCCCTCTCCTCCCTTATAAAAGTGCACCTCCTCCCTCTCTTCCTCACACCACATTGAGCCTTCAAGATCGGCCAACCCCTACCAAATTCTCTTCTAAAATTCCCTAGAAACATCCTAGAGGTTCTTGTCTTCTTAAAAGACCAATTTTAGTGCCCTAAAAGGAGAACTCAAAGAGGCGCTTCAAAGAAGAGGTAATGTCCGTTATCGATTCATTCAACATTATTTCTTCTTCCACTTCTTCTTCTTAGGTTGTTTCATTATGAAGTAATAACATCATTATAACTAATATACTGATATGTTATTATAATTATGAAACAACCCTATTTCACCATCTATCCATCCTACGGAAAACGAAATCACCGCGCGTGCGTACGTATGAAATACCGTCTCCACGCCGTGGTGTAATCGATTTTCCACCACCACCTTACTTGGATGGGTATAATGGTGTACATAATAAATATATATGATTATTTTAAAGTGATATTGATTCTTAAATAGTATACATACACTCCAATACAATTCCATGATCATGAGAACGATATCATCGCTCGTGTGTACGTACGGACTACCGTCTCCATGACGCGATGAGATTCATTCTCTACGTTAACCATTCATGAATGATTATAAAGTATATATATTAAGTAATCATGAAATATATGACATAATAATGATATTGGATTTATGTGTATATATATTTATGTCATCTACTTAATTTCATTCATCTCAACAAGGAAACGAAAACAGCGTTCATGCGTACGTACGGCCTACCGTCTCCATGAACAGTGTATTTCTTTCCATTTAATGATTTATTATATATTTGTATATTCTGAATATATATTATATATAAATCATGTCTTATATTCTTGAATTAAGTAATCATGATCTAAGTAATAATATTAATAATTACAAGTCAAAACACGGACGACAAATGAAACGATTTTACCCAAAACGCTCTTTAACATGGAATTTACAAAAGAACGGGTAAAATAAAGTCATAAGTGAACCATATATGATATCATAAAAATGAGTATGATTCTGGAATAAGTCAATGACATTATTTAAATCATTATACAGGAGGTTTAGACACTTACGAAGCAAATCGGACCTAAGGTAAGAGATAATTTTGCAAATCTCATTTTTATCCGAGATTGCTTATTCGTAAGTATTTACTGGGGTTATTTCTATCATCCATGTCCATGTTTTATAAAAGTGTTTTCATGTATGTTTAAAGTCATTTTTACCCATTTTTGACTTTTACTACATGGTATGTATTGAATCTTTCTATTAAGAGATACTTTTTGACTTTTCCAGAAAAATTACGAGAAGAATGTTTTTTTAACTTATACGGCACAAATGGATTTTTACGGTTTTATAAAGCCTTATTTTCATGAAGCTTCCTCCAAATATTTCATTACTATTTTCAAAAAAATCTCTTTCTTTTTAAATTTCATGAGGTTTTTTGAAAAGAAATTGATTTTGAAGAAGAAAAGATATTTTCCTCAATAATTCATTTCAAGTGTTTTATCAAAACCATTTTTCATCTAAGATGACATTATTTCATATGTGTATGTTTCAAGTATAATGTCTCTATGATTTACATGGTTTAAATTTTCTTATTTTGAAATGATATCCATTTATTTTATATGGATTATGTGATGATGGGATTATGTTTATGAAACCCATTTTATTGGTTGGGTTATTATAAATGATGTATGTTTATTTTGTGGAACAAGTAAGAATGATTTCATTATGAGATGGGTGGGACCTATATCTCCCTCAAATGCATTGGGTAATGATTTATATCTCATGAGATAGTCATGGATGGAACGACAAGTTAAACTGGTTCAGTAATACAGGACTGGAACGAGGAGTGAACTTGATTCAGAAAGGGACTTTGTCCACTAAGATGATCTTGGCAGCAATGCCTTGGCTAATATGGAAATCATATCATGTGGTTAATGGTTGCCACAATTACATGTTTTATTCCCATGCTATTTTATCATTCTAAATGTTTCTTTATAATCTATGCCATACGTACTTCCATGTTTTATGTCATTGCTCAAGCTTTTGATGTTTAAACATTATGTTCATGTTTTTAAGTTCAAATGTATATGGTATGTTTTATTTTATCCATACGTACCCTTACTGAGCATTTGAGCTCACCCTTTTTATGTTTTCTTTTCCCCAGGATATAAAGAAATGTTTTAGGTAAGAAAAAAAGGGAAGATCTATATGGGAGATGTTGAAGATCTTTCACCACGATTAGAATATTACGTTCCAAGTTTCCAAAGACACTAAACTATTACGGTCCTTGTGTGTCTGTTTTTGTTATGTATTAAGTATTCCGCAAAAGTAATGTAATGTTCATGTACGTCAGGCTTCGGGTCTCTACAGTTGGTATCAGAGGAAAGGTTTAGTCAACCTTTGGAAACTAGGATGCGAGAAATTTAGTGAGATCCCTAGAGATATTTCTATGGTATGTCTAGGGATGTCCCTAAGGATAAGTATACGTATAGAATATAGTCCTAGAACTACAGTAATGATATTAGAATTTAACCTAAGATGTTAGATATTGATGGTGCTCCCCCTTTATTATGTTGTTTTCCCTAGCGTGATTTTTGCCTCTCACACTATTCGTTTTGGGTTTTAGACAATGGCTGGAACCCGAAGGAACCGTGTTGATCAATGTAATGGACAATGCAATGATTGTCCTCTTGAACAAACAAATGTTATGGGAGATGGAGTGCAAAATCTTATTGTTATACTTACACAAGCTATGAATCATTCTGGACTCCCAAATGAGCAGAGAAGGGAACAATATTCTATTGAGTCCTTCATGAGGCAACGTACACCTTCTTTCAGTGGGTCTTCTGATCCACTTGTTGCTGAATAATGGATCATTACCACTGAAAATATATTTTTAGTTCTTCAATGTTCTGAACATGATAAAGTCATCTTAGCAGTATATCGTCTGGAAGGTGAAGCTGATCAATGGTGGAATCTTATCAAGAATACGAGGCCAAGAGATGAAATTGAGTCCATGGAATGGGACGAGTTCAAGAACTTATTTTTCAATAAGTACTTCCCTCCTATTCTTCGAACAAAGATGGAGAAGGAGTTTCTTGAACTAAAGCAAAATAATGATGAATCTGTTGGTATATACGAAGCGAATTTTACAAGGATTGCAAGGTATGCATCTGGCTTTATCATCCAACCAGAAAGTAAAGTTGATTGATTCTTCAGTGGCTTAAAACAAAATCTTCGAAGGGAATTAGCTATAAGAGACATCAATAGCTATGAAGAAATTGTGCGTTGTTCTATCAAGGTAGAAATGGAAGTTGGTGTTACTTATCCATCTCATAGTTTTGACAAGAAACGAAAGATGGAGTTCAAGGAGAAATCTCAGAATAATGGTGAAAAGAAGATGAATGTTTTCTTATGCTCAAAGTGTGGAAAGAAGCATGGTGGAGATTGTCTTAAAGGGACTAGAAAATGTTTTAAGTGTGGAAAAGAAGGCCATCGAGCAGCTGAGTGTCAAAGTAATGGAAAAAGGGTTTCTAATGATGTGAATAAAGAAAAGACTGCAGAGAACGCACCACCAACACTTCAATGCTTCAAGTGAAAGGAAATGGGGCATTATGCTAATAAATGCCCTAATCCAAGGGTTAGTGATGATCGACATGAGCAACCACATAAGGCAAAGGACAAAAGGAAGTCACATGCGATCACTATTGGCGATGTTGAATATGAAAACAATGTGGTGGAATGATTAAGTGTTTATGTAATGGGATTTCAAAATAATGTTGTATCATGGAATATTGGAATATTTATATATTGGTCTTTTGTGGTTTTCAATGGTACCGGTAACCATGGAATGTGATTAAGATATTTTTGGAAAAAAAGATGTTATGTGCATAATGAAAGGAAAACGAGGAAATGAAATGTTTGACCGTATTCATGAGCTCATGACTGATATAAGGAGAAGGTTATATCGTGGTTTGAGTATATAGAATTTTTGGATTTTGGTATGTGGAATGTGTTAACTTTCAACTGCATTCATGTTTTCACTAAGGTTCAATGGGTATTCATTTTTCAAGATAATACATGATTAAGGCCTTCGAATGTTTGTAATTTGACCAACAAGACATATCTTATGATATATGGGGATCAACGATGGTATTAAATCTCTGGTAATCGTTTTCACTATATTATGAGAGTGGACTGTAGTATTATGGATAAGCCTAAAGAATGGAATGGATTATGTTGGACATAAGTTAGTATTGTTTAAGGATAGAAGTTTTTTTGATATTATTTATGTGATGTTATAGTAACATAGTTTTAGAAAAAGGACAACCTACAGGATGGGCGACAGCCCATCGCGTCGGACAAGGCTGTGGGAATCAAACCCACAACCGAAGTGCAACTGGACTTTATCGCCTACCACTGGCCTACAGGAAGTCCCTGTTTAGTATAATCTAGTTTTATTATATTAAGCAGTATGATATTTGAAGTATAAGTCCATTTTAGGAACCATATATGATTAATATCACTATAGATGGACTTATGTATTTTTTTGATAACATTTCTAACCTTTTATTTGAGACAGATGGAATGACCCATCATTCTATCAAATGATCTGCTAACACATCACGAATGACAAATTCAAATTCATTTCTTTAAGAGATGAAGTGGAAATTGTCCAAATAACGACCAACGGTGAGACTGTACCAAAATCATGAAAGTATTTCTTCTAATTCCAATTTCATCAACTTTAGGGAAATGATCTTGAAAACCAAAAATGTTGTCCTAGTGCCCTTATATCCGATGAATCAGATGGTACCTTAGATCATCACAAATCTATGGATTTGTGATTGCTGGATTTTCCATAGCCATGTTCCCTACCACTCTCCATCAGAACATGACATTTAGATTTCTCTTCTATATCCATATTTTCACCTATGTTCTCCTATGTGGAAACCCAGTGATTAGTTTATTTGGGTAACCATTATGTTTCATACTTTTGTTTTTAAAGATTGGTTTTGGTATTCCTTTTTATTATGTGGGTTTCTATTAAATAAACTTTCGAGTAGTAAACCATTTATAACCCCGATGAATTTTGAGGGCGAAATTCATTTTAAGGGGGGTAGAATGTAACACCCCAAGATTTTATGAAAAATATTCTTTTTAATTTCATTAATGTCTTGTGTTGTACGCTACACCAAAAGCAGCTTGCACAACACACATCCTTGAATTTCCTTTCATTACACGCAATCACGACCTTCCTCAATAGCGTGTGTAGTACGCAATAACGAGTTTCACTATACAACAATATTCTATTAAAATATTATTAAAACTAGTCGTTATGAATAGTAATAACCACTTTTTGAAATTTTGTAAATTTTAGTTTTCAAAATGGACTTCATTTTTGGATTAGGAATATCGAAATTAGCTTAGGGTGAAATTTTGGCACTTTTCGGATAACTTTTATTTTCTGATGAATAGTGAAAATTACTAAATTTTAATTAAAAAAACCTTTTTAATAGAAATAATTAATAGTGATAAATTATTAATTTGAGTGGTTTTAAAGTATATTTAGAATATATTTTTACAATTTAATACAATCTTGGTTATTGGATGTAATTTCACATTTAAACCAGATATAAACAATTGTCAATCTTTTGATAATTATTATCTCTTAAGAACACACTATTTGTTTTGACGACGAGAATTAATTTTTAAATTAATTAATGAAATTGATATGTTTTGAATTTGGTAAAATAGAAATCATTTTGGAATTCATAATATCAAATATAGCTTAGGCCTAATGTTTGGTATTTTTCTGGAAACTTTCATTTTTTGATGAATAGTGAAACCACTAAGTGGTAGTTAAAAAAAGGAATTTTTCATAAAACTTAATTTTACCGCTTTTGTGAGTGGAATTTAAAAAATCTGAGAGAAATGGTTGATTTCAGTAAGTAAAATGTGGTTCAATGAGATGAAAATAATTTTTGGTGAATAGTAACTTTTTACTTTTTTTTACCATGGTTAAAAGAAAATAGGGTAATTAAGGGTAAAAATGATATTATTATTACCCTAACACATGTCCTAATTCTATTGGATAAGTGTAATTAGACCAAAAACAACCTTAGGAATAAAATATGACCATTTAGGCCCACTTGGATTAGATTAGGACATTTATTATTAATTTATTTAAAGAAGGGTTAAAATAGTTAAAATCAAAGTTTAATAAGAAAGGAATTTTTCATATAGGGTAATACATAAGATAAATTCAACTATAAATATTCATTAGAAATATAAAAATATTTCCTACATAATCGTATTTTATTTTTAATTTTTAGACATTAAATAATTTAATTTATTTATGACACAATGATGATGCAGTAATTATCTTATTAATGAAATATTGACATAATTGATGTTATAAATACCCAAATAAATGTAATTTGAGACTTTTTATGAATTACAATAATTTTCTAGGTTAATATGACATGTTATTATTTATTTAAGTAACTTTTTTCGAACTAATAATTCTGTTATGATTTTTATAAAAATCAATTACTAAATAGTGTCAAAATTGACATAAAATAGTTTTTAAAACAAATATTATATTATTAATTGTTATTTTATTCCTAAAAATATACGGTTAGGACAAATGTCTTAGATAGGGTTATATATATTAATAATAAAAAACTTGGGGTTCGTTTGGCTTCTTATAGTAAGTTTATTAACCTTATAGTATAAGAACACAAGAAGACATGGTAAAAGTAAAATTATTTAACTTAATGTTAAATCTAAATGATAAGGTTACAATAGGAACCTAAACTTGTCTAAATTCTATTGTATGAGAGTATTTCGACCCATCCCCACATTATATTCAAAATAAATCAATTTGGAGCTATTTAAAACCGAATTTGACTTTATAATAAAATAATATTTTTAGTTATTCCAAAGGTGCCCCTCTCCTCCCTTATAAAAGGGAACCTCCTCCCTCTCTTTCTCACACCACTTTGAGCCTTAAAGCTCGGCCAACCCCTACCAAATTATCTTCTACACTTCCCTAGAAACATCCTAGAGGTTCCGGTCTTCTTGAAAGACCAATTTTAGTGCCCTAAAAGGAGAACTCAAAGAGGCACTTCAAAGAAGAGGTAATGTCCGTTATCGATTCTTTCAACTTTATTTCTTATTCCACTTCTTCTTCTTAGGTTGTTTCATTATTAAGTAATAAAATCAGTATCAATAATATACTGATATGTTATTATAATTATGAAACAACCCTATTTCACCATCTATCCATCCTACGGAAAACGAAATCACCACGCGTGCGTACGTACGAAATACCATCTCCACGCCGTGGTGTAATCTATTTTCCACCACCACCTTACTTGGATGGGTATAATGGTGTAAATAATAACTATATATGATTATTGTAAAGTGATATTGATTCTGAAATAGTATACGTACACTCCAATACAATTCCACGATCATGAGAACGATATCATCGCTCGTGCGTACGTACGGACTACCGTCTCCACGACGCGATGAGATTCATTCTCCACGTTAACCATTCATGAATGATTATAAAGTATATATATTAATTAATCATGAAATATATGACATAATAATGATACTTGATTTATGTGTATATATATTTATGTCATCTACTTAATTCCATTCAACTCAATAAGGAAACAAAAACAGCGTTCATGCGTACGTACGGCCTACCGTCTCCATGAACGGTGTATTTCTTTCCATTTACTGATCTATTATATATTTTTATATTCTGAATATATATTATATATAAATCATGTTTTATATTCTGGAATTAATTAATCATGATCTAAGTAATCATATGAATAATTACAAGTCAAAACACGGACGACAAATGAAACGATTTTACCCAAAACGCTCTTTAACATGGAATTTACAAAAGAACGGGTAAAATAAAGTCATAAGTGAACCATATATGATATAATAACAATGAGTATGATTCTGGAATAAGTCAATGACATTATTTAAATCATTATACAGGAGGTTCGGACACTTACGAAGCAAATCGGACCTAAGGTATGGGATAATTTTGCAAATCTCATTTTATTCCGAGATTGCTTATTCATAAGTATTTACTGGGGTTATTTCTATCATCCATGTCCATGTTTTATAAAAGTATTTTCATGTATGTTTAAAGTCATTTTTACCCATTTTTGACTTTTACTACATGGTATGTATGGAATCTTTCTATTACAAGGTACTTTTTGACTTTTCCGGCAAAAGTACGAGAAGAATGTTTTTTTAACTTATACAGCACGAACAGATTTTTACGGTTTTATAAAGCCTTTTTTTCATGAAGATTCCTCCAAAATATTTCATGACTATTTTCAAAAGAATCTATTTATGTTTAAATTGCATTAGGTTTGGTGAAAAGAAATTGATTTTGAAGAAGAAAGGATATTTTTCTCAAGAATTCATTTCAAGTGTTTTATCAAAACAATTTTTCATCTAAGATGACATTATTTCATATGTGTATGTTTCAAGTATAATGTCTCTATGATTTACATGGTTTCACTTTTCTTATTTTGAAATTATATCCATTTATTTTATATAGATTATGTGATGATGTGATTATGTTTATGAAACCCATTTTATTCATTGGGTTATTATGAATGATGTATGTTTATTTTTTGGAACAAGTAAGAATGATTTCATTATGAGATGGGTGGGACCTATATATCCCTCCAATGCATTGGCTAAAGATTTATATCTCATGAGATAGACATGGCTGGAACAGCAAGTTAAACTGGTTCAGTAATATAGGACTGGAACGAGGAGTGAACTCGATTCAGAAAGGGACTTTGTCCACTAAGATGGTCTTGGCAGTAATGCCTTGGCTAATATGGAAATCATATCATGTGATTAATGGTTTCCACAATTACATGTTTTATTCCCATGCTATTTTATCATTCTAAATGTTTCTTTATGATCTATTCCATATGTACTTCCATGTTTTATGTCATTGCTCAAGATTTTGATGTTTAAACATTATGTTCATGTTTTTAAGTTCAAATGTATATGGTATGTTTTATTTTATCCATGCGTACCCTTACTGAGCATTTGAGCTCACCCTTTTTATGTTTTCTTTTCCCCAGGATATAAAGAAATGTTTTAGGTAAGAAAGAAAAGGGAAGATCTTTATGGTAGATGTTGAAGATCTTTCACCACGATTAGAAGATTACATTCCAATTTTCCAAAGACACTAAACTATTACAGTCCTTCTGTTTTTGTTTTAGTTATGTATTAAGTATTCCGAAAAAGTAATGTAATGTTCATGTACGTCAGGCTTCGGGTCTCTACAGTTGGTATCAGAGGAAAGGTTTAGTCAACCTTTGGAAACTAAGATGCGGGAACTTTAGTGAGATCCCTAGAGATATTTCTAAGGTATGTCTAGGGATGTACCTAAGGATAAGTATACGTATTGAATATAGTCCTAGAACTACGGTAATGATATTAGAATTTAACCTAAGATGTTAGATATTGAGTGTGATCCCCCTTTATTATGTTGTTTTCCCTAGCGTGATTTTTGCCTCTCACACTATTCTTTTTGGGTTTTAGACGATGGCTGGAACCCGAAGGAACCATGTTGATTATTGTAATGGACAATGAAATGACTTTCGTCCTGAACAAACAAATGTTATGGGATATGGATTGCACAATTTTATTGCTATACTTACACAAGCTGTGAATCATTCTGGACTCCCAAATGAGTAGAGAAGGGAACAATATTCTATTGAGTCCTTCATGAGGCAACATCCACCTTCTTTCAGTGGGTCTTCTGATCCACTTGTTGCTGAACAATGGATCATTACCACTGAAAAGATATTTTTAGTTCTTCAATGTTCTAAACATGATAAAGTCATATTAACAGTATATCGTCTGGAAGGTGAAGCTGATCAATGGTGGAATTTTATCAAGAATACGAGGCCAAGAGTTGAAATTGATTCCATGGAATGGGACGAGTTCAAGAACATATTTTTAAATAAGTACTTCCCTCGTATTCTTCGAACAAATATGGAGAATGAGTTTCTTGAAAAAAAGAAAAAGGATGATGAATCTGTTGGTATATACGAAGCGAATTTTACAAGGCTTGCAAGGTATTAATCTTGCTTTATCATCCAACCTGAAAGTAAAGTTGACCGATTCTTCAATGGCTTAAAACCAAATCTTCAAAGGGAATTAGCTATAAGAGACTTCAGTAGCTATGAAGAAATTGTGCGTTGTGCTATGAAGGAAGAAATGGAATTTGGTGTTACTTATCTATCTCATAGTTTTGACAAGAAATGAAAGATGGATTTCAAGGAGAAATCTCAGAATAATGGTGAAAATAAGATGAATGTTTCCTTATTCTCAAAGTGTGGAAAGAAGCATAGTGGAGATTGTCTTAAAGGGACTAGAAAATGTTTTAAGTGTGGAAAAGAAGTTCATCGAGCAGTTGATTGTCAAATTAATGGAAAAATTCTTTCTAATGATGTGAATAAAGAAAAGACTGCAGAGAACGCACCACCAACACGTCAATGCTTCAAGTGCAAGGAAATGGGGAATTATGCTAATAAATTCCCTAATCCAAGGGTTAGTGATGATCGACATGAGCAACCACTTAAGGAAAAGGACAAAGGGAAGTCACATGCGATCACTATTGGAGATGTTGAATATGACAACAATGTGGTGGAATGATTAAGTGTTTATGTAATGGGATTCCAAAATAATATTGTATCGTGGAATATTGGAATATTTATGTATTGGTCTATTGTGGTTTTCAATGGTACCGGTAACCATGGAATGTGATTAAGATATTTTTGGAAAAAAGATGTTATGCGTATAATGAAGGGAAAACGAGAAAATGAAATGTTTGACCGTATTCATGATCGCATGACTAATATAAGGAGAAGGTTATATCGTTGTTTGAGTATATATAATTTTTGGATTTTGGTATGTGGAAAGTGTTAACTTTTAACTACATTCATGTTTTCACTAAGGTTCAATGGGTATTCATTTTTCAAGAGAATACATGATTAAGGCCTTCGAATGTTTGGAATGTGACCAACAAGATATATCTTATGATATATGGGGATCAACGATGGTATTAAATCTCTGGTAATCGTTTTTACTATATTTTTAGAGTGGACTGAAGTATTATGGATAAGCCTAAAGATTGGAATGGATTATGTTGGACATAAGTTAGTATTGTTTAAGGATAGAAGTTTTTTTGATATTATTGATGGGATGTTATAGTAACATAGTTTTAGAAAAAGGACAACCTGCAGGATGGGAGACAACCCATCGCGTCGGACAATGCTGTGGGAATCGAACCCACAACCAAAGTGCGACTGAGCTTTATCGCCTACCACTGGCCTACAGGAAGTCCATGTTTAGTAGAATCTAGTTTTATTATATTAAGCAGGATGATATATGAAGTATAAGTCCATTTTAGGAACCATATATGATTAATATCACTGTAGATGGACTTATGTATAATTTTATAACATTTCTAACGTTTTGTTTGAGACAGATGGAATGACCCATCATTCTATCACATGATCTGCTAACACATCACGAATGACAAATTCAACTTCATTTCTTTAAGAGATGAAGTGGAAATTGTCCAAATAAGGACCAACAGTGAGACTGTACCAAAATCACGAAAGTATTTCTTCTAATTCCAATTTCATCAACTTTAGGGAAATGATCTTGAAAACCAAAAATGTTGTCCTAGTGCCCTTATATACGATGAATCAGATGGTACCTTAGATCATCACAAATCTATGGATTTGTGATTGCTGGCTTTTCCATAGCCATGTTCTCTACCAATCTCCATCAGAACATGACAATTAGATTTCTCTTCCATATCCATATTTTCACCTATGTTCTCCAACGTGGAAACCCAGTGATTAGTTTATTTGGGTAACCGTTACGTTTCATACTTTTGTTTTTAAATATTGGTTTTGGTATTCCTTTTTACGATGTGGGTTTCTATTAAAGAAACTTTCGAGTAGTAAACCATTTATAACCCCGACAAATTTCGAGGGTGAAATTCATTTTAAGGGGGGTAGAATGTAACACCCTGAGATTTTATGAAAAATATTATTTTTAATTTCATTAATGTCTTGTGTTGTACGCTACTCCAAAATCAGCTTTCACAACATGCATCCTTGACTTGCCTTTCATTACACTCAATCACGACCTTCCTCGATAGCATGTGTAGTACACAATAACGAGTTTCACTAAACAACAATATGTTATTAAAATATTATTAAAACTAGTCGTTATGAATACTAATAACCACTTTTTGAAATTTTTTAAATTTACGTTTTTAAAATGGACTTCATTTTTGGATTCGGAATATCGAAATTATCTTAGGGTGAAATTTTGGTACTTTTCGGATAACTTGCATTTTCTGATGAACAGTGAAAATTACTAAATTTTAATTAAAAACAACCTTTTTAATAGAAATAATTAATAGTGATAAATTATTAATTTGAGTGGTTTTGAAGTATATTTAGAATATATTTTTACAATTTAATACAATGTTGGTTATTGGATGTAATTTCACATTTAAACCAGACATAAACAACTGTCAATATTTTGATAGTTAATATCTCTTAAGAATACACTATTTGTTTTGACGACGAGAATTAATTTTTAAATTAATTAATGCAACTGATATGTTTTGAATTTGGTAAAATAGAAATCATTTTTGAATTCATAATATCAAATATAGATTAGCCCTAATTTTTGGTATTTTTCTGGAAACTTTCATTTTTTGATGAATAGTGAAACCACTAAGTGGTAGTTAAAAAAAAGGACTTTTTCATAAAACTTAATTTTACCACTTCTGTGAGTGGAATTTCAAAAATCCGAGAGACACAGCTGATGTCATTAAGTAAAATGTGGTTCAATGAGATGAAAATAATTTTTGGTGAATAGTAACTTTTTACTTTTTTTACCACGGTTAAAAGTAAATAGGGTAATTAAGGGTAAAAATGATATTATTATTACCCTAAAACATGTCCTAATTCTATTTGATAAGTGTAATTCGACCAAAAACAACCTTATTACTAAAATATGACCATTTAGGCCCACTTGGATTAGATTAGGTCATTTATTATTAATTTATTTAAAGAAGGGTTAAAATAGTTAAAATCAAAGTTTAATAAGAAAAGAATTTTTAATATAGGGTTTTAAATAATATAAATTCGAATAAAAATATTGATTAGAAATATAAAATTATTTCATACATAATCATATTTTATTTTTAATTTTTATACATTAAATAATTTAATTTATTTACCACACAATGATGATGCAGTAATTTTCTTATTAATGAAATATTGACATAATTGACGTTATAAATACCCAAATAAATGTAATTTGAGACTTTTTATGAATTCCACTAATTTTATAGGTTAATATGACATTTTAGTATTGTTTTAATTAACGTTTTTCGAACTAATCATTCTGTTATGATTTTCACAAAAATCAATTACTAAATAGTGTCAAAATTGACATAAAATAGTTTTTAAAACAAATATTATATTATTAATTGTTATTTTATTCCTAAAAATATAAGTTTCAGCTAAATGACTTAGATAAGGTTATATATATTAATAATAAACAACTTGGGTTCATTTGGATTCTTATAGTAAGTTTATTAACCTTATAGTATAAGAACACAAGAAGACACGGTAAAAGTAAAATTATTTTACTTAATTTTAAATCTAAATGATAAGGTTAAAATAGGAACATAAATTTGTCTAAATTATATTGTATGAGAGGATTTCGACCCATCCCCACCTTATCTTCTAAATAAATCAATTTGGAGCTATTTAAAACAAAATTTGACCTTATAATAAAATAATATTTTTAGTTATTCCAAAGGTGCCCCTCTCCTCCATTATAAAAGGGCACCTCCTCCTTCTCTTCCTCACACCACTTTGAGACTTCAAGCTCGCAAAAAACCTGAAAACTTCTCTTCTCCACTTCCATATAAACATCCTAGAGGTTCTGTTCTTCTTAAAAGATTAATTTTAGTGCCCTAAAAGAAGAACTCAAAGAGGTGCTTCAAAGAAGAGGTAATGTCCGTTACCGATTCTTTCAACTTTATTTCTTCTTCCACTTCTTCTTATTAGGTTGTTTAATTATGAAGTAATAACATCAGTATCACTAATATACATATATGTTATTATAATTATGAAACAACCCTATTTCACCATCTATCCATCCTACGGAAAACGAAATCACCGCGCTTGCGTACGTACGAAATACCGTCTCCACGCCGTGGTGTAATCTATTTTCCACCACCACCTTACTTGGATGGGTATAATGGTGTACATAATAACTATATATGATTATTGTAAAGTGATATTGATTCTGAAATAGTATACATACACCCAAATACAATTCCACGATCATGAGAACGTTATCATCGCTCGTGCGTACGTACGGACTACCGTCTCCACGACGCGATGAGATTCATTCTCCACGTTAACCATTCATGAATGATTATAAAGTATATATATTAAGTAATCATGAAATATATGAAATAATAATGATACTAGATTTATTTGTATATATATGTATGTCATCTACTTAATTCCATTCAACTCAATAAGGAAACGAAAACAACGTTCATGCGTATGTACGGCCTACCCTCTCCATGAACGGTGTATTTCTTTCCATTTACTGATCTATTATATATTTGTATATTCTGAATATATATTATATATAAATGATGTTTTATATTCTGGAATTAAGTAATCATGATCTAAGTAATCATATGAATAATTACAAGTCAAAACACGGACGACAAATGAAACGATTTTACCCAAAACGCTCTTTAACATGGAATTTACAAAAGAACGGGTAAAATAAAGTCATAAGTGAACCATATATGATATCATAACAATGAGTATGATTATGGAATACGTCAATGACATTATTTAAATCATTATACAGGAGGTTAGGACACTTACGAAGAAAATCGGACCTAAGGTAAGGGATAATTTTGCAAATCTCATTTTATCCGAGATTTCTTATTCGTAAGTATTTACTGGGGTTATTTCTATCATCCATGTCCATATTTTATAAAAGTTTTTTCATGTATGTTTAAAGTCCTTTTTACCCATTTTGACTTTTACTACATGGTATGTATGGAATCTTTCTATTACGAGGTACTTTTTGACTTTTCTGGCAAAAGTATGAGAAGAATGTTTTTTTTAACTTATACGGCACGAACGGATTTTTACGGTTTTATAAAGCCTTATTTTCATGAAGATTCCTCCAAAATATTTCATGACTATTTAAAAAAATATATCTTTCTTTTTAAATTTCATGAGGTTTTGTGAAAAGGAATTTTTTGAAGAAGAAAGGATATTTTCCTCAAGAATTCATTTCAAGTGTTTTATCAAAACCATTTTTCATCTAAGATGACATTATTTCATATGTGTATGTTTCAAGTATAATGTCTCTATGATTTACATGGTTTAACTTTTCTTATTTTGAAATGATATCCATTTCTTTTATATGGATTATGTGATGATGGGATTATGTTTATGAAACCCATTTTATTCGTTGGGTTATTATGAATGATGTATGTTTATTTTGTGGCACAAGTAAGAATGATTTCATTATGAGATGGGTGGGACCTATATCTCCCTCCAATGCATTGGGTAAAGATTTATATCTCATGAGATAGACATGGATGGAACGAAAAGTTAAAACGGTTCAGTAATACAGGACTGGAACGAGGAGTGAAATCAATTCAGAAAGGGACTTTATCCACTAAGATGGTCTTGGCAGCAATGCCTTGGCTAATATGGAAATCATATCATGTGTTTAATGGTTTCCACAATTACATGTTTTATTCCCATTCTATTTTATTATTCTAAATGTGTCTTTATGATCTATGCCATACGTACTTCCATGTTTTATGTCATTGCTCAAGCTTTTGATGTTTAAACATTATGTTCATGTTTTTAAGTTCATGTGTATATGGTATGTTTTATTTTATCCATGCGTACCCTTACTAAGAATTTGAGCTCACCCTTTTTATGTTTTCTTTTCCCCAGGATATAAAGAAATGTTTTAGCTAAGAAAAAAAATGGAAGATCTTTATGGGAGATGTTGAAGATCTTTCACCACGATTAGAAGATTACGTTCTAAGTTTCCAAAGACACTAAACTATTACAGTCCTTGTGTGTCTGTTTTTGTTATGTATTAAGTATTCCGCAAATGGAATGTAATGTTCATGTACGTTAGGCTTCGGGTATCTAAAATGTCTGAGGTGTGGATATTCCTTGGGTTGATTGGAAATTATTGTAAATTCATACCCAATTTCTATAGGATTGTGGTACCTTTTAATTCATTAACCTAAAATGGAAAACCTTTCATGTGTGTAGAGAAATTTCAATGCGATTTTTAAATTTTGTGACAGAGGTCGATGAGTGGACCCCATCTAGAGGCTTTCTTAGGAGGGTGTTGAGTATTTGGTGTTCTAAGATGCCCCCAAATTTGAGATTGAATGCATTTTGATTCATAGGTAGGAAATGATTTATTATGTGTCCTAGAAGTTGAGACCCCATGAGTATAATTACATGACCCAAATTTTCATGATTACAATGGTAGTTTTCAAGATGATGTCTTGGTGACATTATCTTTTGGGAGAGTGATTTATCATCTATTATGACCATAATAGCCTCAGGTATATCTTCTCATAGAAATATATTAATGTGAGTCAGAGGTGATGAATGGAGTTCTTGGAAGACTATGATTTCAATATAGTCTATAATCTTTGGAAAGAGAACCTACTGGTGTATTCTCTTAGTACTAAATCCCATTCATAGTTACTGATTTAGGAAATAGAGTGGTTGGAATTTTTTAAGTTGACACTTTTAAATGAGGGTGGATTGGTGTATCTCCAGTAGATGGTTGTAGCCCCAACACTCATATAGAAGTTTTGGGAAGCATATTTTAGGTATATTAGTTGCTAGGAATTACATGTATAGATATCCATAATACATGCTTCTGATGATTTTTTAAAGGTGGGGAGCACATCAACCTTTTCTAAGGATGGAAGATGGTACCATTCCTGCTACATGAGGAGGTATCGAGGGAGTTTCATATCCACCTTAGCGATGCATCTAGAAGTTTAAAATCTATAATAGGAGCATAAATGTTGGTTTTGGTGTCCATTTATGAAGAAAATTGTAGCTGAGTTCATCTCTCAACACCTCAATTTCCAGCAGGTGAAGGCCAAGAATCAGGTACCAGTGAGTTTAACGCATCCCCTTGAGGTGATAGAGTGGAAGTTGGATTGTATTTCTTTGAAATTTTGTAAGGTAAATATACAATTATCTAGAGGTTAGGACATTATATAGGTGATTTTAAACCATCTCACCTAGTAATAACACTTCCTAGCCATTTGGGAGAAGAGTTTAGTGGAGAGTTTAGGGAACCTGTATATGCAAGAGATAGTCCAGATTCATGGATTTCACTCAATGATTATTTCAGACCACAATTATCACATCAGATCTTGATTTTGAATACGATTAAAAGAGTCTTTTGGGACTCTGTTTTGGAAGATCATGAAATTATATCCCCCAAAAAATGGAAAGATAGAGCAGACCATTCTAGTTTTAGAGGACATGTTGCGGGATTGCATGATAGATTTTCTCCATAATTGGGAGGCTAATCTAACTATGGTGGAGTGTATATATAACAATAATAATCATTCCACTATTAGTATATCACTATTCAAGGCCTTATAAGGGATACCCTATATGGAACCGCTATGTTGAGAAGATCTAGGAGAGATAATGTTTATGGGACCAGAGTTGGAGTAAGAGATGATAGAGAAGGTGAAGATCATCTAGGAGTAGATGAGGACTGACCAGAGTCATTAGATGTATTTTGTAGACTGATGATTGTGGCCTTTATAGTTTTATTAGGAATAATGTGTGTTCCTAAAGGTCTCACCTTAGTGATAACTATGGATATTTTTCCAAGGTGGAAATATATATTATAGATTCATTATCCCTTTCTAGATACTACACAAGGTTGGTGATGTGGCATAACACTTAACCTTACCACTATAGTTTGAATAGCTGCACGATTATTTCTATATGTTATAGGTGAGGAGATACATTCATGATCTATCTCATGTTACTGACTAGGGTGATATGAACATTGAGGATGGACTTACCTTTTTAGAGTACCTGATGGACATTGAGAATCAACAAGAGAATATCCTTCATTGGATAATGATTCCTTTTATGCAAGTTTGTTGGAATCATAAGAGTCTTCAGGAGAGAACTAGGGAGTGGGAGAACTAGATGCGAGCTTAGTACCCTCATCTCTTTGAGTAGGTTTTTACTTCTTGGGAAGAATATCCTTGAATGTGGGGATAATGTAATGACTCTATTTTTGTTGTGTGATACTTTTGAATATTTTAAACTATATCTTTTTGTAGTAAGGTATAGAGTTAGGGTGGAATTATGGGCCATTTGGAGACTCATTGTTGATATATGAAAAATAATAAATATAATATATCACATGCATGCTATTTCATAGAAATAATGGAATATCACACAAACATAGTCTTGTATGGGAACACTGACACTGCTATTAATTATAGAATGTGATATTTACCAAAGGTGCAATATAATCTTTATACACGTTAGATTTTTTCATTAAGTGTAGTTTCATAAAGAATACTAAACAATTAAATTATTAAATTAATTTATTATCTATTAAGTTCTATATACCCAACCTTAATCTATTTTAATATAGTGATATCCAAATATTAGGGTTATCCATATAACCCTATAGCTTTGGTGAAGATCTACCATGGTGTAGAACTCCGTTGGCGATAAATGGAGAGGAAGAACAAGGAATGATTGATTGAGAACAAGTGGTGAATGATTTTACTCTCATCAATGAAAATGATACGAGATCATTCTTCATCAATGATTGATTCGATATCAATGTAGGAATTTTATTTTGTTAGATTATTTCCTCATTCTTGATTTTTTGTAGAGAATGTGAATTAATTATTTTAGAAATTAGTTCATGGATTTTTTTAATTACCATCAATTATTTTTATTCCTTGAATTAGGAATTAATATCCTTTTAAAACCACAATGATTAATCACTCTTCTATGAATGAAGTTGTATAAGCCTAACATAACCAAAAATTAATTTCCCAATTCTATGTTTTTTTCTCCCACCTTTATTATTCATCATTAGTATTACATTTATCCTATAGTAAAACTATATACAAGAACTTGCTTCATAGTGCGATAGATTCATTGTTTATGCAAGTTCAATTTTGGGATCTAAGACACATTGGAGGTATGATAGTGATGATGAAAATATTATTTTAGTGTGTGTGTGTAAGTGGTTTCATGATCCAGATCATATGGTTACTCTAATATGAATACTAGATGTGATTTACAAGAAAAGGGTGGCTAGAATACAGGAACCAGTGACAACGTGGAATGGTCTGTGAGGATTTGAGAAATATGGGTGAGGTTAGTGGTGGAATTATAGGTGATGATGGTGTGGGAATAAACACATGAATATATGAAGTTTATGTGAAATGCCAATCTATACAAAATTTAATTTAGAAGAACACATGTTGTGTGGAACCCTACACACAATGATAGGGTTTTAGGTTATGAAAAAAAATAATGAAATACCATGTATGTTTCCTATATTCTATGTGAACCCTAGGCTGGAAGCTCAACATGCACTACACTACTACAAAATGGGTAATATCAGTGCTAAAATCGGGCTTTAACAGCACTAGAAAAGTGTTGTAAAGCTCAGCACTGATAGGGGGGTGGGGGCTTTAACAGCGCTAAAAAAGAGCTGTTAAATCCATGACTTTAACAGTGCTTTTTTAGCGCTGTTAAAGGTGTCGTTTAACAGTGCTAAAAAAGCACTGTTAAATCCCTGCCTGCTGCAAATAAAAAATCTGCATCAGTACAGCCAGCCGAACAGACCTGCAGAAAAACCAGTATATCAACCACAAACATGTCATCAACCAATCACAACCCAACCATTAAATACTTACATTGCCCCAAACACCCATAACACAACCCAACCACAACCACAACCTTCATCTCAATGTACTCAACTGATCTAAACACTTAAGATGGATTTTACCCAAGACTATCTAATTCAAAATGACGATCATGTCATCAATAGACCACTTAATTTCTATGGTGATCCCCACTATACACTTTAGCTCACAAACACCACCATTTGATGTTTAATACCTCCATCATCGGGAAAGAACCAGTAGAACCCCACATGATATAAGTCTATTGCATGATGTTCAAACATAGCGAGAGGAGAAGAGAAGGTGAAAGTCCCGTAGACGAACAACATAAACAATGAAAATCCACCACCCTTTCACTATATACATCAAAATCATATCTTTAAGAACGTCCATGTGAATTTCTATCTTACTTCCATCGAGGATGATGCATGTTGGTCAACTTGTTTTGGAAATTGTTTATCTTCATCCGTGTCTTGTACTTCCACCCATGAATTTGAAGCTGAGTATGCGTACACAATAGTTGAGGCGGGGTTGACTTTTACATGTCAAATATGACCCATGAATCGTTGTCCTAAAGTTTCAACACAATCCGAAAGCGTTTGGTCGGTTTCCCGTATGTCAGTTGTTGATTTCACTTAAAAATAAGTCCATTTTGAACAAATCAGAGACACTTTGAGTGGTGTTGGCCACACCGGGCCTCAGATTGAGTCGGGGTTGACTCGTACACATCAAATTTAACCCATGGATCATTGTCCTTAAGTTTCAATAGAATCTGAATGCGTTTGGTCAGTTTCCCGTATGCCAGTTGTTGATTCTCACTTAAAAATAAGTCCATTTTGAACAAAATAGAGGCACTTTGAGTGGTGTAGGCCACATCGGGCCTCGTATTGAGGCGGGGTTGTCTCTTACACGACACATTTGACTCATGGATCGTTTTACTTAAGTTTCAATAGAAACCGAATGTGTTTGGTCGGTTTGGCGTAAGTATGTAAAATATTGTCCATTTTAATCAAAATACATACACTTGGAGTGATATCGGCCACACTGCACCTCGTATTGAGGCAAGATTGACTCGTACACGTCACATATGACCTATGGATCATTTTACTAAAGTTTCAACACAATCCGAAGGCGTTTTGTCAGTTTCCCGTATGTCAGTTATTGATTTCTCACATAAAAATAAATCCATTTTGAACAAAAGAGAGGCACTTGGAGTGGTGTCAGCCACAATAGGACTCAGATTGAGGCGAGGTTGACTCTTACATGTCACATTTGACTAATGGATCATTTTCCTTAAGTTTCAATAGAATCCAAATGCGTTTGGTCAGTTTCTGGTATGTCAGTTGTTGATTTCACTTAAAAATAAGTCCATTTTGAACAAAATAGAGGCACTTTGAGTGGTGTCGGACACACCAGGCCTCGGATTGAGGCGAGGTTGACTCGTACACGTCACATTTTACCCATGGATCGTTTTTCTAAAGTTTAAATAGAATACGAATGTGTTTGGTCGGTTTTCCGTATGTCAGTTGTTGATTTCACTTAAAATTAAGTCCATTTTTAACAAAAACAGAGGCACTTTGAGTGGTGTCAGCCACACCAGGCCTCGTATTGAGGCGGGGTTTACTTGCACACATCAAATTTTACTCATATATCGTTTTCCTTAAGTTTCAATAGAAACCGAATGTGTTTGGTCGGTTTGGCGTATGTATGTAAAATATTTTCCATTTTAAACAAAATACATACACTTGGAGTGATACCGGCCACACCGCACCTTGGATTGAGGCAGGGTTGACTCATACACATCTCATATGACCCATGAATCGTTTTAATAAAGTGTAAACACAATATGAAGGCGTTTGGTGGGTTTCCCGTATGTTAGTTGTTGATTTCACTTAAAAATAAATCCATTTTGAACAAAATAGAGGCACTTTGAGTGGTTTCGGCCACACCGGGCCTCAGATTGAGTCGAGGTTGACTCTTACACGTCAAAATTGACCCATGGATTTTTGTCCTTAAGTTTAAACAAAATACGAATGCGTTTGGTTGGTTTTCCGTATGTCAGTTGTTGATTTAACTTAAAATTAAGTCCATTTTTAACAAAACAGAGACACTGTGAGTGGTGTCGGCCACACCGGGCCTCAGATTGATGCGAGGTTGACTCTTACACATCAAAAATGAGTCATGGATCTTTGTGAAAAAGTATCAACACAATCAGAAGCCATTAGATTGGTTTGGCGTTTGTACGTAAAATATTGTCCATTTTGAACAAAATACATACACTTGGAGTGATACCGGTCACACCGCGCCTCAGATTGAGGCGGGGTTGACTCGTGCACATCACATTTTACCCATGGATTGTTGTAATTAAGTTTCAATAGAATCCAAATGCGTTTGGTCGGTTTGTCGTATGTCAGTTGTTGATTTCACTTAAAATTAAGTCCATTTTTAACAAAATAGTGACACTATGAGTGGTGTCGGCCACACCGGGCATAAGATTGATGCGGGGTTGACTCATACACGTCACACATGAGTCATGGATCGTTTTTCAAAAGTATCAACACAATCAGAAGCTGTTAGATCGGTTTGGCGTATGTACGTAAAATATTGTCCATTTTAAACAAAATACATACACTTGGAGTGATACCGGTCACACCGCGCCTCAGATTGAGGTAGGGTTGACTCATACACGTCACATATGACCCATGAATCATTTTCCTAAAGTTTCAACACAATAAGAAGGAGTTTTGTTGGTTTCCCGTATGTCAGTTGTTGATTTCTCACTTAAAAATAAGTCCATTTTGAACAAAATAGAGGCACTAGGAGTGGTGTCTGCCACACCAGGCCTCAGATTGAGGCAGGGTTGACTCGTACACGTCACATTTGAAGGTGAGTATGCATACATGATAGTTGAACTTCTTAGAGAAGAGTTTCTGGAAGAGTATAAGAGACATGAAGCAATGAAGATCATTAGTGTGTTGGAGCAAATGTGGTTGCTAAAAACAATGTGGCAATCGGCTTGTGCAAGGCGGCCTAAGTTACAACTTACAGGTATTGTACTTTATTTTTTTCTGGAGGGTTTCAGTTTAAATGCATTTTGGAATGATCATTGCTAGCCATTGTCTTTTAGGTTTTCTTGAAAGCCGAGGGGAAAGGGTGGGGTTTGCAGACATTGGAGGATATGTCGAAGGGTGATTCTGTGTGTGAATATGTTAGAGAAATGTTAAACCACGCAGTTCTGAAAAGAGTCACTATTTAAAAAAAAGTCAAAAGTTTAGATACATCTCAAGATGGTTAGTTTAAAGACATTTTGAGGGACAATACTAAAGACATCCTCAAATATGCACACATCCCCCACTTTTAGATAGTTGTCTACTACAATGATCTTCCAAACAAGATATGCATTAGAATGCTCATGATACATATAGCAATTCACTTCCCACCTTCGAGAATGATCTGAAGCCCAAACCATGACATCATTATGTTATTCCTTGAAAATTCTCTTGGCAAACTGGAATGGCAACTCACTCTTGTGATTTTGCGTCTCTACTTGTCTCTTCATGTGTGCATATATTGCCATTCCAAACGCCTTCAGATTGTGTTGAAACTTTAGGACAACAATAAATGGGTCATATTTGACGTGTACGAGTCAACCCCGCCTCAATCTGAGGCGCGGTGTGACCGATATCACTCCAAGTGTATGTATTTTGTTTAAAATGGACAATATTTTACGTACATACGCCAAACCAATCTAACGGCTTCTAATTGTGTTGATACTTTTTCACAACAATCCATGACTCATGTGTGACATGTAAGATTCAACCCCGCATCAATCCGAGGCCTAGTGTGGCCGACACCACTCATAATGTCTCTGTTTTGTTAAAAATTGACTTAATTTTAAGTGAAATCAACAACTGACATACGGAAAACCAACCAAACGTATTCGGATTCTGTTGAAACTTAAGGACAACCAAGATATGCATTAGAACGCTCATGATACATAGATAAATTCACTGCCCACCTTTGAGAATTATCTAAATCCCAAACCATGACAACATTATGTTTTTCCTTGAAAATTCTCTTAGCGAACTGGAATGGCAATAGCTGCACACATGAAGAGACAAGTAGAGACGCAAAATCACAAGAGTGAGTTTCCATTCCAGTTTTCCAAGAGAATTTTCACTCGCTTTATGAAACATAGGAAATATCTTTAAATGTAGCATCAATTGCCAAATCATTGGAATAATTTCTTGCATTGGATGTTCTAAATGCCAGATTTAACATCCCATATTGTTCATCAAATGGATTGGTGAACTTCCAATATGGAAGTTTCCGCATACATGCAACTAATGATTGGAGATTTTACTGGTTCATGCATGATATGAAGGTATTTTGGAGATTTTACTGGTTTTTTTTCAAAGGCCAAAGAAATGTGGTTCATCATTCTTGCATATTGCTGGTGCATTTCATCTGTTAAAATGGACAAATGACCCATTGGAGAAACAATGTTTTATTTAATAATAATTACAAATTTTCTACAAACATTTACATACAATAATGTTTCATATTTTTATCCCCATGAACCCCTCTCAAAAATTTCCGCCAATTATACACATCTGCAACTCTTTCAATAAAAGTCAGAACTTCATGCTACTTCTGGACAATCTTGCATCAGGTATGCGGCCCACTTGTTTTTGAACATATCTACATCGTCTTGTGAATATGACGCTTTTCGGAATTCATAATAGTACTGAAAAATATATAAATAAATAATTAATAAATAATTTAAATGAAATAGTACTTGTTTTCGAAAATACCTCTTTAGGGATGCTAGTTTGTCCATTGACAACGATCTCTCTCATGAATCTACAAACATAATAACCACAATCTTTGTCATTTGTTTTTTTGGACACTGCAGAAACATCGATCATGAGGTGAGTAAGTAACTTTTTTTGATATATGTTTGGATAGTGCAATTTTATTATATATACCCTGATATTTGTCCAGACGTAGTACTTGCTCAGCTCCTTATGCTTAGCCCTTGTCCTCATACCATGATTTAGACGATATTGGTACACCGCCCTATCATAACAGAATCCTCAGTAAAAGATAATATATATTATATAACTTGATGTTTAGACCTAAAATATAGGATGTAGTGTCTTACAGATTGACAAACTGCATCACATGCGGTCGGTTTGTTGGATATTCGTTCTTTGAATCCAGAAAATAAATCTTGGGAGTATCCAAACTCACCGCAATTAGCAGCCAATGTTGCCTAAATACACAAAAAGGAATAATTAATGAAAGAAATGAAAATAGAATTGATATGATTTAATCGTAGAGTTTTACCCCTACATGGTTGGTATGAGGAAGAGTCGGTCATCCGTTATCTTGCTGTCAAATTCTTTCAGCATAGCAGTCGCTCTTTCTTTAATTTTTGATTCTGATAATTGTGTTTCTTGTGTTGATGTGATATGAGGACTGACGAGTCTGAATTTTGGATCATGAGGAAAACCCTTCAAATGATTTTCATATATACATCTACCAATAATATAAAATGTATTTAATCATAATTAGAACAATATATCAGCGTTTGGAAAAGCGACGGGGTTGAAAACATACCTCATATACACATTTACACTTGTGATGTCGAGCCACCCATACTCAAGGATCTCATTTACATTCTCAGTAGCAACAAAATCTTGTATTTACTCTCCATAAATATTCTCTTCAAAAACAACTACATGGCTACTACCATTTCTCAACTTCGTATCCACATGAGTCTTCAATGCAATTAAATGTGGATAGAGAATAAGAGGTGTAATTATTCTTTCAGTAGATCTTTTGGATCAGCTGGTCGATCCTTTCTATGGTCCCAAGTTTCCTTTCACCTCATCTCCTTTCTTTGTCTACAATAAAATTCATTGGTTCAGACATTTTTTTTGTTAAAGGTTTTGCTTAAAAAACTGTAAATAAATACCTCTTTTTTGGCATGTAGTCTCACAAGTTGTGATGTCCATGCAATGAATGTACCAATAGCCTATTTGACTGTAAAAATATCATCATCATCAAGTGGAACAGGTAGTTGTGCTATTGGCTCATGATCTACTGTAATCGTCACTTTCAGATGATCTTTTGGAAGTGGTCTATTGTACAGCGTGTCTTCTGAGATGTTGAATACTGTAGCCCTTTCTACAAGGTGATAGGTTGGTGTTGAAAGATATAAATCACAATCATTATCACCCTATATAAGATCAGTATAGGAAGAAATCAGTGTTTTCCTGATTCACATTTCATCAGAACAATTAATAGAATATTGATTACCACGGCTAAGATAGCTCTTTGAGGGGAATGGCTCACCTCAAAGCTGGTTGGGTGTGGGGCAGGATCTTCATGCACTGGTTGTTCCTGAGTTGTCTCTTCTCTTGGCTTCTCACCCATTAAAGTTGCTAGAAACTCTCTCTGCCATTGAAACTGTTCTTCAAGAGTTGATAGTCTATTTTTCATTGCTGTCATTTCTTCATTTTTTCCATCCTCTTGTTTTTTCCCTCATAATATACTCGGGGTGTCACCCCAAACCCCCTAGCTCTGACGTGACCATATTGTTCTGGTCACTTCAAAGTTGTCGCTAATATGTCTGCACCAGCTGCAGGAGTACCTGACTCCTGTGACTGTTAGATATAAGAAAATAAGTAATTATTATTATGTAATAGCGATTTAAAACAAAACATTTTATCATGTCATACTTACACATATTTCCCACACTTTTTGTGTGTTTTCATCAACTATATCCCCTTCCTTATCCACACATTCCTCCTTCCATAGCACATGACGAGGGATGGATGTGTGTTTGGTTTCAGAGGAATCAATATACATATAAATAGAGAAAGTTTTTTATAATTTTTTTTCTTGACACATAACAATATCACTGTAAATTTAAAATACGCACCATTTTCGTTTCTAGTGAGGCGTACCCCATCCTTGCTTTACGATAGGGGTACGTCGGTTTTGATGCGCGTTCCTTGTTTTCAGTACTGAGTTGCTATTTCATAAATGAAATATTGATAATCAAAGTGACGAATACATGTATATCCTCAAACAACATATTATCAGTCACAATGTACCTGAAACTTTTGATCCCCACGATGACCAACAAATGAGTCCCATGATTCTTGGGATATCAAGTGAGTGTAGACAATGGGTGGGTGCGGGTTTATTTTACCCTTGGAATCTTTTAGATGATATTTTGTAAGAAGAGTGCGAAAACCTCGATGACACCATCCCGCAAGCCTTAGTACATAAGTCTTGTGTGAATCATCTACTATAAATGCACTCTGCAATGGATTGTGAAGAGTAAGACATTGTTTCATTATTTTATTTGCTAGTAAATTAAAGAAATGAAATCAAAATGTTACCGTAATTTCTTCCCACATCACAGCCTTCAGGCCCGACACAACATGGTTCCATGAAGCTATGTCAATCGGCATGCGTTGCCGAGTGACAATTCCAATGTAACTGCTAAAAATTACCTTGTTGGGGTTAACGTGTTGGCCCCATGCATTCCACCAACATCAAATTTTATTCCTTTGCTCTTTGCCTTCAGAACATTATCCAACACTGTTAAACTACGACACACCTATTTTTTCTGCGATGCTGCTCCTTTATCCCCAACCATTTCGTCTATATCAGCATCATCAATGTTTTCATCTAAAATGCTAGCATTAGCATGTTCAGATGGTTGTTGGACCTCAAAAATAGGATCACTAATAACAGCAATAGAAGCACCAACAAAAATAGGTTGAGTTTGAGAGGCTTGAGAGGCCTGAGAGGCTTGTTCAGAAGTAGCAGTAGTAGAAGCAGTAGCAGCAGAAGCAGCAGTAGCAGCTTGAGAGGCTTGTTCAGCCTCGAGGTTAGGAGCACCAGAATGTGCAGAAGTCATTATATGTAAAAAAAGGTTTAACACTTAATTGGATTACATAAATTCAATAATGATAAGATAATAAAATGAGATAACAAGATTTATATTACAAACAAAATATAACCTGTTTATTGAACTTTTTTTTTCAAAGGCTGAAGGGATTTGACACCTCTATCGATAATCCAAATCCCTTCATTGTGGTCTCCTCTAACATAAAAAATTTATTCTTCATTGGGACCACTACGAAATGATTGTGACATCCCACTAAAAGGATCAACCTCAATTGAATTTTCATTGGACCCTTCAGTAGTTTTGGATGATAACAGAACAATCGACCACTTTCGGTTTGTAGGGTCTGACACATAAAATACTTGTACCGCTTGTGATGCCATTATAAATTGTTTGTCTTTGTACCCTTCTTTACTAAAATCAACTTTCACAAATCCCAATTCATCTATTTTAACACCACTATTGTTATCAACCCAGTTGAATTGAAAAATCGGCAATTGGAATGTCGTATAATCCAACTCATATATTCTTTTGATATTGCCAAAGTATGACATATTCACATAAATTGGATTTCTATCCTTACTACCAGAAACATGCATCGCTTCAGCCACAAGTGTTACTCCACCATTTTGCATGGTTCTATCTTCATCATGTTTATCTGTATAGAATGTATAACCATTAATTACATAACCATTGTAAGATAATACATACACGCTTGGTCCGACAGCTAGTCATCGAAGTTGTTCTGAAATTGAATTCGGATTTTCATCTAACTCCTTAAAAATATGGTCTCGAAACCATCCTATAAATTGGTGATTATGTGTATTTGATATCCATTTTTCAGCCCTTTATGGATGCAACTATCTCAAAATTTCTTTGTGGGTTTCAATATATGGAGCAACCTCCCAACTGTTACGCAAAACATAAAGGTGGGCCTGCTCCCGATCTGTAATATTGATTTTCACAACATCTCTTCCAGAAATTCCCTCACCCTCAATGCGTCCAGTGTGAGGAGATTTCGGTAGACCAATGATTTCCACATCAGATAGGTATTTGGTATAGAATTCAATGGCTTCCTCAACAATATATCGCTCCATAATACAACCCTCTGGCCGACTTCGATTTTTGACATACCCTTTCAAAATATTCATATACCGTTCAATGGGGTACATCCATCTATAGTGCACAGGACCACAAAGTCGAACCTCTCTCACCAAATGAACCATCAAATGAACCATCATATCAAAGAATTTTGGTGGGAAGAACATTTCTAATTCACATAATATAATGACAATTTCTCTTTCCATAGCTGGAAATTTCGCCGGGTCTAAAACTTTTCTGCATATAGCTTTGAAGAAGAAACAAAGTTTGGTTAACGTATGATGAACATTTTTGGGGAAAATGAAACGTAAAGCTACAGGAATTAAATCTTGCATCAAAACATGATAGTCATGTGATTTCAAACCTTTTAACTTCAAATCATTCATTGACACAATGTTTTTGATATTTTATGAATACCCCTCTGGATCCTTTAAATCATTGAAGAAGTTGCAAAACTGATATCTCTCATCCCTGGAAAGATTGTATGCAGCTGGAGGAAGAAACGTTCGATTTTCACCCTTCACGGGAGCCAACTCTTCTCCTATTACCATGTCAACCATGTCCAACCTTTCCTTAATTCCATCCTTTGTTTTTCCAGGCGCATTTAGCAATGTTCTGATAACACTGTCACATACATTTTTTCCACATGCATCACATCAAGAAAATGTCTGACGTACAGACATTTCTAGTATAGTAATTCAAAAAAAATTGATATCTTTTTCCAACCGATTTTCATAAGGTTTTTTGAAAATGGTTTACCAAAAATAGTGTTCACGTCTTTTACTTTCTCAAACAGCTGATCACCTATTAGTGGAGATGGTGTTTTGTGTTGTTCTGAACTTCCATTGAATGATGTCATCTAAGATTGGTACTTATGTCAACGGGGTAGAAATCTACGATGTCCTAGAAACACAGATTTTGATGAATGTTTCAACCTAATTGATTCTGTATCTTCTTCGCACATAGGACACCCTTGAGTTCCTTTAATGTTATAGCCTGACAAATTTCCATAAGCAGGGAAATCATTTATCGTCCCATACGACATCGCTCTCAACGTGAAGTATTCTTTTTCATAAGCATCATACAACATAACACCTGAATCCCACAGTAACTTAAAATCCTTGATCAAGGGAGCCAAATATACATCAATATCGTTACCTAGTTGTTTTGGTCCTGATATAAGCAAAGATAACATAATGAATTTCCGTTTCATGTATAACCAGGGTGGCAAGTTATAATTTACCAACATAACAGGCCAAGTACTGTGAGTGTTGGTTTGAAAACCATAAGGATTCACTCCATCGGTAGATAATGCAAGACACAGGTTTCTCGGCTCATTTCCAAATTCAGGATACTCATGATCAATTCTCTTCCATTGAGGAGAGTCGGCCGAGTGATGTAATTTTCCATCTTTATTTCTTTTATCTGCATTCCATGACAATTGTCTTGCAGTTTCTTCACTTCCATATAGATGCCTAAACCTTGGAATGATTGGAAAGTACCATACAACTTTCATAGGAATGCGTTCATCTTTCTTGTATCAAGAAGCACCACACTTTGGGAATTCTATAAGTGATTTATTCTCCTTGAAAAACAATATACAGTCTTTCGGGTAGGCATTTATTATTTTAGAAATCATACCCATCGAGCGTAGCATTTGTTTAGCTTCATATGTCCAGCTTGGGAGCTCATTATCTTCTGGAAGCATGTCATTCAAAAGAGCAAGTTGTTCTGTGAAACTGACATCACTCCATCTGTTGCCTGATTTCAATTTATACAACTTTATTATAGCTGAAAATGAAGTATATTTAGTGCAACCAGCATACAATGGCGTCTTTGCACAACTCTTTAACTTCTCAAACAATTTTGGGAAATCACAGAGTTCATGTTCAACTGTCCTTGTCATTTCCTCAATACGATATTCATTATCATTGACATATTTAATCACATCCTCTATATAGTCTTCTTCATTATCCATATTTGTAATCATATCTGATGATCCATAAAATACAGTTTTATTCCAGCCAGTAGCTACATTTTCTTTTTCCCCGTGTTTATTCCAACATTTATAACTCTGATCTATTCCATGACATATCAAATGTTCTTCCAACTCATCTGGAGTAATTAGTCTAGAATAACAACAATGTAAACACATACAAAGGATTTTAGAAGGATCATTTGCATGATACTTTGCAAACTTGATGAACTCTTTCACTCCGTTCTCATACTCTATTGTCAAACGATTAGCATCTATCCAATCTTTATTCATCTCCATCCTATTTGAATCTAAAATATTATTATTTATGATTAAAATACACAAAACAAGACTTCCAAATACAAAGTAGCAGAGAAACACTTCCTTATAAAAATAGATACTAATATAGCGTAACCATTTTCAATAAAGATTTGGAAATCAATAGAACCAGGATAAACCCCCATCAAAATGAACACACTTTCCAGCCCCCTTACCAATAGTTATAGCACCCACCACCCTGCAACAAAACATTAAACATCCTTTTAACCACTCATACTAGTCACCTCATTCATAATAAACATTAAACATCTTGGATGAGTCTTGGTGGATCTTGGAAAGGGGTTAAATCCATGTTTAAGATATATGTTCCCTATAATATACAAACATATTCGTGATTATGGATGAGTCTTGGTGGATCTTGGAAAGGGGTTAAATCCCCAAGACACATTTATAATTTCAAACCAATCCCATTATCCAAACCAAAATCCAACCATTTCTATAATTATTAAATAATTATTACTTTACTACCTAGGATTCTTTCACAAAGAAACCATACATAAAACGTAGATCATCATTCCCACCGAATCATCGCCTCACCGCCCCAAAAGAATGACTAAAAAAATCATTACCTCACCACCCAAAAAGAATTTCCAAACAATCCATCACCTTTCCACACAAAAAGAAAAAACAAATGAATCATCCCCTCACTACCAAAAAATAATGGAAAAAACAAACCATCACCTCTCCAAAACAAAAGCATGGAAAAACAAACCATACATCATCCCAAACCACATCAAAACCAATTATCGTGACCCCCACTAGCATGACCACACATCACAACACATCAAAGACCATTTTATAGATTTAACAAAGGGACTTTTAGCACATTTCACTTTACTTTAAGAGTGTTATCACACATTTCATAAATCCAGGGGAAAGAATTTTATTAGCCAAATATAAGTGGTTATCCAATTTTCATTTTGGGGTGATATCACAACAACATGAAAAAAAGGCTTCCATATGACAACAAATACAGTGAACGAAAGGGCGCCCAATATCCATGATTTTTAGCGGGGTATTCAGTCCGTACAAACACAACATCACAATAATATAAAAGCTGTAAAAGTAAAAGAATCATTAACCCTTCCCCTTAAATTTAAATTAACTTATTAATTTATTTTAATTAGGCAAGTGAAAACCATCCCCAATGATAGACAAGAGTAAACCCCTCCTGCATGAAACAAAAAAGTGAGAAATGAAGGAATTCCAAACCCCAAAGAAGGTTTTCCAACTCACTGTGAACAAGAAATGCCAATAAATGACAACCACATGAAAAAAATAAAGATCAACCTACACTTCAAAATAATATTTAGGGCATCCACTGACCTTGGGTGAAGAAATCAGAAGTCCAAGGAAAACTCAAGGTGATGGAGCCTTCTGCGCTGCCTGGAAGACGTGACCACCGGAGTGGGGGTGCACAGGAGGAGCCACCAAACTTTGAAGAGGAGGAGTAGGGTTTGGAAGGGAGGAAGATCCGGGGAAGAGGGTAGAGGATAAGGAGAAAGAGTATGGTGGAGGTCTGACAAAGGGAAGATCAGGGGGGAGGGAAGCAGTCGCAAGGGTACAGTACCGTGAGAGCTTAGGGCACGATAAAAAAGAGGAGACTATCTGCCTCCTATTAATAAAATCGAGGACAGGTTTTAATAGTGCTATAAAAGCGCTGATAAAGCCACCCTTTACCAGTTCAAAAATTTAGCACTGATAAAGGGTGGCTTTATCAGCACTTTTTTGGCGCTGTTAAAAACTATCCTATATCAGTGCTAGAAAAGCAATGATAAATATGCAATTTATCAGCGCTGATAAAGATTATCTGTTACATACATGACTTATTTTAAAGTTAAATTTTATTTATTTTCCTTTCATTCTTTGTTTTGGATGGTTTCCAAATGTTTTTTTGGAGAAATAGATGAGTTTTAATGAATTGGGCCAAACCGTGAGCCCAATTCCAGAATTAAAAATAAATTTTGTTTCCTTTATAACTTTTTAATTTTTTAATATTTTTCCCTCATTCCAATTCCTAAATGGTATCCTATGACCTATTAACACCAAAATATAAATTTTGAGCCTTTATAAATCCATAATCATGGTTGATATGGGTTTTTATTTAAGATATTGGGCCTTCCTGAAGGCCCATTTCCTGCATTAAAAATAATTTTTAATGTTTTTATATCTCCTTCACTATTTGCGTTTTTTCGGTGATTCAATCTCCCCCTAGACCCTAAGAAACCCAAGCGCGCTCCCATTGCCTTTCCCCACTTCTTGGAGCTCTTTGAAATCGCGAATTAGGGATGATCTTCATAGGGTGTCTCAAATCGGTCAGAATTGAAAAGGTAACTTCATCCCTTCTTAACTCTCTCAATTCTTACTCTTTTCCCTCCATTACAGTTCCTAAATTACCTCATAAATCTTTTTCGAACAGTCCCTGAATTTTGGCTGTTTTCAATTTCAGAAACTATTTTTTTGGAGTGATTAATTCAGGATACTTCAAGTAGGTGAGTCTATTTCTTTCCTCTTTTAAATTTCTTAGGGTTTCTTCCCTAATTCTTGAATTATAAAAATTCTAGAAGTTAGGTTTCATGCATGGGTTCTAAATTACTGTATTTTGGGTGAAATATTGAGGTTTTAGGTTTCTTTTAACTTCCTTGAGGTGTGGTGGTCGTGCGGTTGATGTTTCGCCCCAATATTTGAGGGTTTCGACACATTCGGTAGGTGATTATGTGGATAACCATTTAATGATGAGTTAGTTTTCTTGATTAAATAATTTTACATGTTCCTTATGTTCTGTGCATTATGAGAAAACCATTTTTGGTAGCAATAGTAAATCATTTGTTTTTAAAGTTACATTTTTTCTTGAAGTGTGTATTTTTCAAATGTATTTCATGTGTTATCTCTTATGGTAGTTTTGTAAAATGTGGAAGTGATTTATTAGTTGTTGAAAGGGGCTGCCAATTATGGTTGGGTAATGATATAGTTCCATGTGGGACTAAAAAGGGGGTGTATTTGAATGGATTTATTTGTATAACCTTGTTATACTCCTTGAAAGTGTTTTATGGATTTGTGTGTTCTCATGGGTATCTTTTGTGATATTATTCAAGGTGATTATATAACATTTGAAAGTGGATTATTACATGTTGATTGTGCTGCCAATTATTTTTTGGTAGGGTCTTGGTGTGATTTTGGCTTAAAAAGAGGTTTTTGAAATGGATTTTATGTGCAAAGTTTGAGTATACTCTTTATAATTGTTTTAGGAAAGTTTTGAATGGTTTATTGGGTTGTGTAATAGGTGAAACTATATCAGCAAACTGTTTTGGTAGGAGTATATTTTTAAAAGGTCCATTTCATTTGTTAAAAGGATGTTATGTGATATGTATCATCTGGGAAATATTTTATTAAATTGTTTGAAAGAGATATTGGGGAGTGAATGTGATGTGAAAGTGACGTGGAGTGTTTTGTGTGAGTGTGATGTGAAAAATTGAATTTTTGATTATGAAAGAAGTTATGTTTTCCATGTGTGTGGGCTGTTATATGAGTTTAAATATCTTATAATTGTTTTATAAAATTATTAAATGGTTTTGTGGAAGTGTTGAAGAAATGTGAAATGTGTTGTGGGCTATTTTTGTGTGATTCGGATTTCAAAATCATTTTGAATGAAAAATGGATTTTTGTGACTTGTGTGGTATACATATGGGCTATTTGGTGAATTTGTTATGTGGAAATGATATTTTCATGGTCAATGTATATTTATTGACTTTTTTAACTTGTTTGAGCATAAGGGGAAAACCTGGGTATCTAGGTGGGTGGACGTGTACTAGTATGCTAGTGAATCCGTGGGGTTTGGCCTCAGTTTCACTTAGCAAGATTGACGCTTACAACACTAACTAAACTATGATGATGATTATTGGGGACCACTAGGTTATGGGTATGTTCCCTACTAGTGGATTGTGCACAAGAATGGATATTTGTGATGGTTACTCTCACCGAGATACGAGGTACCTGGGACCCACAGCTAGCTAGTGCCTAGGGGTTATTTCCTATTTCTTGTGCATATTATTTACTTTGTACTTACCGTCGACATACAGTATAGTTGGCTAGAAAATTCACTAGTGTTGACATTATTTTTAAAAGTGTTTATTCTTAATGATAGCCCACTTGAAAACTGTTTTATTCAAAGTTGCATCTTTTAGAAATTGTAACTAGATTTTCATGTTTTTGAAAACATGCATGCTTTTCGCCTTTAAATGTTTATCACATGGAATCTCTTAGTGATGGTATCCTACTGGGCATTGGCTCACACCCTACTTACACCCTTGGGTGTAAGTATACTTGGTTATTTTTGTTGTCGCAAGTTGGGTACAATTTTTTGTTCCAGTGGTTCGGGTTTCTAGCAGGTCCTTGGTGGTGAAGTCTTGTGGAGGTGGCTTGAGGGCGGTGCCCCTTGCCATGAGGGTTCTTGGGCTGTCCTTATTTGGTTTTGTACCTTTGGTATAGACCTTTTGAGTTGTTTAAAGCTATGTAATTCAGTTCTGAATTTTTGTAAAAGATTGTTTGGTTTGAAAAATCCAGATTTGTTTCATTGGATTCTTTTGTTGTTTTATGTTTATAAACTCGGGTAAATCGTTCCCAATTTTCATTTTATGATACCCGATCACTTGTGCCAGCCCGTGGGGATCAGGAACGCCCTTCGGGTCATGTCACGGGCTGGGTTTGGTGTCGGTTTTGGCAGTGACCAGATTCAGTTCGTGACATTATCCTTTATCAGCGCTTTTTGATTAGCGCTGATAAAGGTGGCGCTTTGCTTTCCCGTTTTTGTAGTAGTGCTATCTTGGGTACACATGTAGGGTACTTGAACACGAGCATGGGAAGAGTACACATACATAGAAACAACCAAGACCAACCTTATAAGAACACATTTTATTCCACTTATAAATTTTGTTCACTCCTTACCAATAAGGTTAGAGATATTTATATCTTTAACACAATTCCCATTTTAGTATGAGTGATTTACCAATTTAGAGGTGATCTTACTCATTCCACCCACATAAAGGTTTAGTGAAACATATAGTCTTGAGTATCGTCCATAATATCCTTTAAATAGTTCAGAGTAGGTATCCCTCTATGAGGCCTAGGGTTTGATCCTGATTTACACCAATACCCTAGGTAGGGTCAGGTATCACATTCCCTTCTTGTTGGGCATTAGATCCCTTAACTAGTGGGTCAATCCTGATAGGTCTAGGTATACCTTATTAGCCCTAGGTGTGATCCTGTATCTATATACCACGATCTTCTATCTTCAAATGAGGTGTAGTATAATTGGGTAAGTATCTCATATTAGCCCTCTCAATTTCTTCATACTTCAATATGGATGTCCTAACAAGTACGACCTCTTGGATGAGTGCCATTAGTTTTAGCATGAACTGATGAGTGAGTTACCTTGTTTGAGTGTTATTAAGAAGTCTCAAGAAGAATACCTAGGATGGTAGTGAGGAAAGACCTCACCTTGAGACCTAAATTCTTCCATTTAGAATATTTGGGTTACCTTGTTTATCTTTGTTCCTTTTTTGATTTAGAGTTGACTCATTCTTTGATGATTCATGTTTGGTGATTTCAGTATGTCCTACTGGGTATGTTTATAATCACCCCTATACTCGATTTTACAAAATGTGTCATGTATTATGAATAAAAAAAAATCCTTTTTTATGGATTTCTAGGTGGACTAGGAGTAGGTTTAGCTTAGATGGGCTAAACAGACCATAGGTGGATCCCGAATTTTATTTTTGGTAGCTATTCCATTTTGTTAATGTGTCAGAATCTTTTACAGGATTGGTGGGATTTTAATTAGATCCTTTTTTATTTCTATACTGATTTTATATTCTCTTATAAGGGTTATATTTTATATATGAATTTACAGTATTACTTATTTACCTTCTATATTATACTGGTGTATATAGATGTGTATGTGCGTACATATATTTTAGGATAAGGCATCCCATGTGTGTGATATGCCTAATGGGCTCAATTTTCCTTCTATTGACCCATTTAAGGTAGGATTGGGGTGTCAATAATAGCTTACTAAAATCCAAGTAATCCCTTCTGGTTCAGTTTGTGAACAACATGGATGGTTTTATGATGTGTTATATCAAAATTTGTAGTACAATCACACTAAAAAATATGGGTTATTTCAAGTGGTGATATAGTTAATTTCCTTTGGTTTTTGACATATCATATCATATGATATTGAAAATCATTGCATATTATGGTGATGATCAAATTAAGACACAAAATAGGCTATCATTTCATAATGGTGATACTAGTGTTTATCATAAAGCATGATAGCTAGCCATTGTGAACTAGTTACTCTTACATAATGGATTATCATAAGTTATGATTTCAAGTACATCGAGATAATATTACACCTACTGTATGTTTATTAATATGATTCAAAAACATTGGTTTTATGTTCTATATTTCATATGTTTCAATCTATTCTTACACAAGTCCCCATTTTCGGTGTTATTGATATATAGGGTCTATCATAATCTTTGTTCTCTGAGTGATTGTACATGAGGTGCATTATCAATAATTAATTATAATTGATTGTAATAAAATAGTTTTTAGTAATGGGTATTTTCAATTTATTCTTATGATATAATTTATATCATATGATATGATATAGTAGAAAAATTGTATTTTTCTAAATTTCAATTCTGAATTGATTTAAATTGAAATTACCAAGTATTATTGTTATATCATTGAGGGGGGGGGGGGAATTAAAGATACTTATTTTTTTGATTTATTATTCTTAAAAATTTACCTATATACAAGGTTAATTTCTTGATCCACACTTTATTGAATTATCACCCTTACTCATATATAATAAAATGAAATAACTACAAAATACACAAGGTTTTTTACAAGTCTAGGTAAAATGTGGGTACCTACTCTTTGCTACATTTGAGTTTATTCAGAGATTAAATTATTCCCTATATTATGAAAGTAAATACAATATTCTATCTCTAAAAGGATGCTTTGATCTCCTAATAGGAATTACAATATTCCTATTACATTATTTATACTAGCTCCCTCTAGTTTATAATAGGTATTCCAAAACTCCTTGAACAAGAATTCCAAGATTTATTTGGAAATTTTGGAATCATAATATCAAGATCCTATTACTCATGATTAGGTATTTAATTGATTCTATCTTATAGTACAATAGATAAAATGTCAACCTTATTCTCAAAAACTCGGTATTCAAGGACTTTAACTACAACTTAATGATCTACAGTGTTGCAAGCACATCAACCTTCCTCTCATTTCTTCTCTTAATGATATAAATATATTGTAGGGTAAGACTTTTTTCATGCCTATCACTTATTTAATTTCCAAAACATAGAAATAATAACACCATCCTTATTCTCAATCATCTTCTATAATATGAATATATTGTAGGTATTCTTATTCTTCTTCAAATTCTTCCTTAAAAAGAAATTATTCTCTTCCTGGATGTTATCAAATTTTCTATTCAATAAATAGTTTTTTCTTAGGGAATATAGTATCATATTCTCTACAATAACATTCCATCTCCTTCCCCTACTCTATATTTGTTATTCTGACACACAATCACAATGATATATTTTCCATATTTAAATATGTAAATATCCTTGATTTTCAAAAGGATGACCTTCTCCACAATTCTCATTCAAATAGATATGTAAGGTTTATCCTTTTAATACTCAATGTGATATAAAGTAATATCATGACCTATTCATCATTAAAAAATAATCACACATTACAATTCATGTTGTAATGCATGAATATTGTTATGGCATGGACTTCTCTTTATGGAATGAATGCCTCTTCATTCAAAGAATCAAATTCAGCTTTATTATTTATTATATAAACAATATCACATGTCATATTATTCTCTATGGTGTAAATATCACATTCTTAATACATATCGTGGACTATAATTATCTTTGGTTAATCGTGATGTTTATTCCTCTAAAGTGTAGTTCTATCATTGACTAACTTATTTTCTGAATCTATCATCTAAAAAATCTCAACTTCAAATTTCATTAATCGATGAAACTTTATGCATGATATACTGACTTTTAAATATTAAAAAACTTACTTTTACACATCCACTTTCTTTAATAGATATATAGTTGATCATCAAAGACACTTTTATGCATGGATATGATTATTTTTATACAAACATTACCTTTTCCAATTCTTAATATACATGTTTTGGATGACTCTTAAATATGAATCAAAGTTAATCATACATACTCCATGAATTTTCAAATTATTCTATTTAGAGGAAGATTTACTTTTATATATGCTTTAGATGAATATTACGTATAAAATTTCTTTGTTATTTTCCCACTCCACTAAAGGAATGACCCTTATGTATCAACTAAGATGACTTGTATGTTTTCATGGAATTACTTTTAAACATCACAAATGCCTCATTCCTTTTCTATATTTCTTCAATTCTACCATATGAGTTACTTTTATACTTAAAATTCCTTTTCCAATTTCATTTTATACTCTTAGAGTTACTTTTATGCATTATCCAAATGAATCTTTTGGATCAACACCTTATCAATTTTTACCCAAAATATTTTACTTCTATATTGCTTCAAATAGGATAAAAACTAATGAAATTCTCCTCAGGAAATATCTAACGACTCTAAATAACATCTAAACACTCTTAATGTATTGAAAATAAAGGAATATTTATATGTATATTTAACCCTATTTATAAATACTTTTATAGCTTATAATAATTATTTTTTGAATTTTATAGAAACTCTTTACTTTCTTAATAAATCTAGATTAAAATTTACACTTCTTCAACCATCATCCAATAGATAATCTTCATTTAATACAATAGTAATTATGATAAATAATAAATGGATAGTTTCTAACACTTCCATCTAGATTTTTTCTTTATCATCATAGTTCGTTGATATTTTTGAATAGACAACTCTTTTCAAGATATTTAATAATAATCTTCTAAATCTACTTGATTTTATTCTGTTGTATACAATTATTTCATAAACCATAGCACTTTTCATTCATTCATAAGAAATCTAGCTAAATAATAATAATATGTTATGGTTTCTCCTTTGTATCTGTTAATCCAAGTTCTCAAAGAAGCAGAAACCTTATCCATTATCAAGGGAAACATCTTCATTATTATCATTACAAAAAATATGAGTAAAAATATATAAGGAAATGAAAGAATTAATCTTCTATGCTATATATTAATCTTCTATACCCATTTATTTATGGACTTCTTATATATCTTCATTGGGATCTTACTACACTACCCAGCTTCAGCACACATTAAATTTACTTACTGTAAAGAATTTGACAAAAAATAAAACCTTAACTTAAACAATCCAATTGGGTTCCTAAAAATCCCCCTTTATATTTGTTATCAATACCCACTTCATTTATAAATTTAATATTATCCCCCATTAATGTAACAAATAAAAAATTGACAAGTTAAGGGATAATCTTCCTTATTCATTGATTCTTTAATTATTTAAAATTTTTCATCCTCTCCCCTTTATACTCTTCTTATTGAAAAATTGGGTTTAGTTAAAAAATTAAGATAAGGATTATACCACACTTCACTTTTAAATGGGTCATAAATCAATAAAACCTAATTATACTTGATCTAACTCGATGTAGAAAAAACTGTGATTAATTTAGACATCAATTATATCTACTGACCCATCCGACATGTGACACCAAATAAACTAACTATTTATAGGGGAATTTCAAGTAGTTTCACATATAAATACCCAAACTCATATTTAATACATACATTAAAAACATTCAATTGTATAAATGTTTATCCCCCATAAGTTTGACACAATATCCACTTTAAAAATATAAATTATTTGCTCAACACAAGAATGGTAAATTATGATAATTATATTTTAAACTTAAGAACAATCAAAATATTCCATATTTACATGAACTAATTATATCCAAGAAAGTTTTTTATCTCATCCCCCATTAAGGGATCTACTTTATCAGTCATTATCATGGTTGGTATTCTTCAAAGTGATCTCCAAGCATCTTATAATATCAATTGAAATATTTTGAGGTGGAAATAGTTAAATAATTTCATAATAACTAATTATTTATGTTTTATAACTATAAAAACATTAATTTCCCATATAAGAATCAACTAAAATTCCTTTTATTGAAACACATAAAAAAATAATAGGGAATAATATGGAACTTATTTTCTCCTTAGTGAGAGAAAAAAGGTTGATAATTTCTCATTAAATAAGATATTATTCTCTTTATAGCTCCAAATTTAGAAGAAATAATCATGATTAAACTTTTGAATATATTTTCATGAGTCTCCATAGGAATAATGTCAATTTTTCTGTCTCAGATATCTCATTTCATGGGATATATTTCTTAACATGAGCTGTCTGAGCACATGACTCTTCTAGTGCATGCTTCTTCTTCTTCTTTAGAATCTCTACTTGCGTAGGAAAAATTATCAAATAGTCTTTCATGTTATGTCTAGGATATTTTAACCTCACAAAAAATATCTCAATAGTTATTAAAATTTCATTATTACACAAACTCTCTAGAAAATTTTCTATTTCAAGTGATTTTTTTGGATTTATCACATACAATATCTTTTTCTTTTTCTATGATTTCTTTTTGATATAAACTGATTTGAAAAAATGTACAATACTACTCCACATTCTATGATATTTATTATCTCTAGCATTCTGTATAGTTTTTTAAAGGGTTATTATATAGTCTTCAATATAGTGACCTAGTTGGTCACATCTTCTATAAATTTATTCCATACATTCATTTTTTTTGAGTAGACATATTTTTTGATCTTTCAACCATAATTTTGTTCATCCTTAGGATATTTATCCTCTTTAATGAGTTTCTCACTCTATTTATACCAATTATTCCACTTGATTCATGCCATTTTATATGAAGTTAAATTTTATACCAGAATTCATAGGCTTTGTGACCAAAGGTTCCATAACACTCACAATTACATTTGAAGTTCTATATTAAATAAAATTATTTGACATATTGGTGAAAACCATACTATTATTTAGGTGAAATAAATAAATTATTTTTCTTTATATTGGGATCATATCTCTTTTCAACTCAAATCCAAATACCTTTGATATAAAGGTAATGTTTTCATTACATTCTTCCACTCATACCAGTATAATTTGATTGTAGAACTTGCAATATTAAATAAAATATATTTGGTGTCATCGGAATAAGTAGGAACAACTTATAACTTTTTCATTAGGTTGGTTTTCAAAATATCTCATGATGATTCATAATAAATACCCAAAACTTCTTCATAATCTTCAATCATTATATTCAAGGTATTTTTATCTTTAATACCCATGGATTTTTTTCTCACTCAATCATTATTAATTTATAAAAAAATTTACATCATGATATATCAATATTGTATATTATTTTTCAATTATAACCTTTTGAATTTTAATTTATACAATGCATCCATTCTAATTATCATCTTTATCTACTATAACTTTATCAAGTAAAGTGATTTTTTTTGATTTTAGTGTTTTTCTCAAGAAATTTTAAATGCTGGATTTCAATATATGTTCATTATAGATCTCTTATTCTTATATATCACCTTTATAGGTGACTTAATGATTTTTAACATGTTCCATGTGGTTAAATTGTTTTACAATGCTATATTAATATTTGTAATGACCAATTTGTGATGTGTCTTCATATATTTCTTCTTTTATTATCAGATACCTCCTTATAAATTTTTTATTTATAGAATAAGCCATTATTGTTCCACCCATTAATACTTAGTAAAATACTTATCTTATACATTATTATTAGCTGTAATATTTTTCTCTTTTGGATATTCCACTTTAAAATGTACAATTACACCACACCTAAAACCCTTTATAGGAAGCATATATTTTTACTTACCACTTCATCTTATGAAGTTTTATTTGAAATAAGATACACGATTCTATCACACTATTCATCTCATTATTCAACATATTTTGAATATAAAGATGATTCTTCTTCATTTTATTTTAGTTTGAGACCATTTATTACTTTAAATTTCTTATCATTCTTGATTTTAATCTTAAATATAGGTTATTTCAGTGAAATTTATCAATGGATAAATTATAACTATCTTCTAATGGGGAAAATTAAGCATAAAATATATTTAGGAATTATCAAATTTATTTATTTATTGCCAATAGTTTAGTGTTCTTGTGTCCATAAAAATGTTTTTATATGATATTTCTAAAAATTTTATTCACCCTTTTGAAGTAATCATCAATGGACTCATCATTAAAATTTTTAATATCTTCAAAATTTTCCCTCTAAATACACACTTTGAATTATTTTATCTTTTCATTAGCTTCAAAAGTTCTCTCAAGATTATCCAAAATTTTGTTGACAATTTGAGTGTAAGATCTCCAATCTGGGAAAGGTATGTTCTTGTATAAGTTTTGGTTTGAATCTCTTATTGTGTTTAATTAAGTGATTACCCAAGTCTTTTTGGAGGCTCAAGGGTATTCCAAGGGTTTGGGACACAAAAATGGAGAAAATGGGTTTTTTTTGGGTAGGCAGCATAGTATATGCACGATTAGTGATAACCATGCAGATAGCCTAGGAAACCGTGCAGGGGTGGGATTTTGGATAGTGTCCTATACATGGTTTGTGCATGGTTTGAAAAAATGTGAGGGTAAAACATATGACCCGAAATATTTTAAAAAATTACAATTTTTTCACTCTAGGATTTTTAACCCTAACTTGGGATTACCTCCCATTTCACCCCTCTTCACCACAAGAACGAACCAAATCTCCAAAGGGCTCCAAGATATAAATATACTTCATTTATAAGGAATTTTTGGTGCCGTTGGGTTCATATCGAAGCTCTGGGTAAGGCCAATCTCATCCTTGTTTCTCTTTTGAGTTTAGGGTTTGTATCTTATTCTCCTCTCTTTCCGAAGCTCTAAAACCCTAGTCTTTGGGTGATATTTAGGTTGAATCATAAAGGGTTGGTTAAAGAGAAATCAAATGGATTGATTAAGAATGAATTTACTTGAAAAATTGTGGTAGGTTGTCTACAAGTTATATCCCATGGTTTATTTATATATTTGTGTATGTGTGGTTTTGTTATTGGGTGTCTCCGGGTATGTTTTATCACCCTTGGAAAGTTTAGGTAAAATGGTTGTTAATAAGGCAAATGGAAACCCTCAAGATCTCCATGGGATGCCTTGAGGTTGATGAGACTAATCTAGGGAAACCCATGGGGTGTTCCAAATTTCCCAGATCTAGGGATTCGTGAAGAAAAAGTGAGATTGTTGTGTGTTTATGGAGAGCCCTTGAAAACATGTTGATGTGATTGATGGTGTTGGGTAAAAGCTAGGTGGTGCACCTAAGATTCATAATAATAACCTAAGGGATATTGGGTAAACCTGGAAGTGGCTTATATGGGTTGTCACTTGGTAATGATGAATAACTAAATGGGTTAATATGTAGAAATGATTAAAGACCATAATGGAATAGATTATGAGTATGGTGATGAAGGCTAGTGAGTTAGGAATGATGAACTAAGAATAGTGAGATAAGAACGATGAATGAATTCTTAGTGAGATAAGCATAATAAAAGGGAAATTAGTCTAAGTGGCTAAATGATGTGAAATCTGGTAAATGTGTTAATGGGTTAAGGTTTGGTATTAACTATCATATTATTTTTTATGATTTATGTTTTCCTTGGGAAATGGTTGTGATTTTTCATGAATGTTTTATGGATATACATACATATATACATACATACATACATACATACATACATACATACATACATACATACATACAAAACTCCACCCCTAATGTACGAGTTAGGGAAGTGGACTGATGCTCTATTCCCCTAACAGTTGCATCCACCCGGACTGAGGCTTTGAGGTGAGTATATGGTTGTTATGAGGAATTTAGTCCTAATGATATAGGATAATGGTTTATTTTCCTCATGCTTGTGATTGTGTACTTTAATCCCATGTAACTTATTTTGTTTGATGAACCCATGAAAAAAGTGTTGGAAATGTTAAGTAATGGGAAATGGGATGAAATGGTAAGATATAAAGAGGGTAATAAATGTTGGTAATGTACCTATACTGGTTAAGGGAACTTAATCTTTTCTTGTCATTGATTATTCATTTCCCATTTGAATGCACAACTGTTTATATCGAATATTTTGTAGACACCGTTGGTGGTGGACCACTGAGTTGTACTCACACCCTGTTCTGGCCACCATTGGGTACCTAAGTAGACTTCATGTTGTCATGTCAGGAGAAGGGAAAAGTCCCTTGCTAGGTAGTCAGGTTGGCATGAGTGTACATGGAGGAGGACCTAGACTTGGTGTCAAGACCATTTTGGGGATTTTATAGTTTTTCTTCATTTTGGGTTTTGTTCACTTCTGTACTTATATCATGGCATGACATATTTACTGTTGGAAATGGTTGTACCCCATTTAAGGAATGGTTGTTTATTCGTACTATGGTATTATTCGTTGTTATTCTGCTATTTTTTCTCTTATGTTGTGAATTACTCTAATAAAAAGGGGGTATAGTCTCCCCAATTAACTATTTGGACCCCTGCTGCTAGTCAGAAACCTTTGGCATATGGGGAGGCACACTTAAGATCATGTAAACACCTGACTTGAAGCATAGATTTAGTGGATTTTGTGTCGAGGATGTTACAAAGTGGTATCATAGGAGTTATTTCTTCTCCTTCTATAAAATCTTGTTATTTGGGATGTTATATGGGAGTTAGGATGTGTCAGGACTTGGTAATGAGCTTGTGCTTGGGTGTAGCTAACCCATGTACGAAGGGAAACCCAAGTCACCCATGGTGGGAAATTGTTGTTCTGTATTGTGTGATATTACAGTTGATGATATTTAACCTTAGGGTTATGCACATGTTGTGTGATGTGATGGTTTTATGATATTTGGCTCGTGGACTCAATGGAATGACGTTGTTCATTCATGCATCATTTTAGGAACCTAGATAAATAGGTGACATGCATCATGGTAGGCACACACGGGTTGGGTGTGTGAGGAAGGAAAGATAGAATGCACCTTGCATTTTGAAAATTTAAAATAGAAAATTCCCTAAACTAAACAATGCAAGTGGGTGAAGATAAAAGAATGAAAAGTTATAATTAATGAAATATGTCTAATTAAGGGTTTGTAATAAATAGAAAATGTTGTTTGTAACATGTTGTGTGAGCCTTGTGGTGGTGTATGGTTGTTTACCCCTTGTGGACCATAGCCCATGATAAGGACAGTCAGGGTGATGTTTTCGGAATGTTAAAGTTTATTGGGATGGTGTGTGTTTAGAGGGTTGTTGTGGATATTGAATATACTTCTTGTTATGAAGTTGTGAATGTTTTATGGTATTTGTTCTAAACCTTGTGTTTGGAAATGTAGAGAAATGCCACCATGATGTCGAGCGCTGGTGGGGAAACAAGAGGATGTTGCTGAGAACACTCCTCCAGTAGAGGAGAAAGAGAATTTGGTGATATAAATTTTTTTAGAAGAGCAGTTCCAAGAGAATTCGGCTTGTTTTATGCAAATGATGGATCAATACCTAGGGAAGGTTTCACCAAGTATATTTGCGCTGACCAGAGAGTTTCAGCTGCAACACCCTTCTACCTTTACCAGAGAGGGTGGGCCAGAGGAAACATAGTTTTGGATAGAGTCTGTCTAGATGACACTTGATCATCTGGATACTCCTGATGGGAAGCGAGTCAAGTTCACAGCTTATATGTTGTGGGGCCAGGAAAAGATTTGGTGGGACATCCTGGATCAGACTGAGTAGGATGAGGGGATGTTGTGGAAATATTTCTAGGAAACGTTTTTGGATCATTTTACCCAAAGACATTGAGGTAAGAGCGGGCTGTAGAGCCCATGAGCCTGACCCAGAGATCGATGTTGGTGATAGAGTATGCTGGATGCTTCACTAACCTATGACACTTTGTTCCAGTATTAGCGGGGGATGAGGCAGTAGTTACAAGGTGTTTCTAGGATGGGATGAGACTTTAGATCAAGTCTCATGTGAATATATTTTGCTTGAAGAGGTTTATAGAGGTAGTGGATCAAGCATTGATCTCATTAGGGAACCTGAAGAGAGATTTAGGTAGTGGGCTTAATGTGCCAGTTGGGCGGACAAGTGGTGTATTTTCTGAGGGATGGAAGCATCACTTTGTATGTTTTAAGCAAGGTGAAAGTGTGAATGGTGGTCAGAAGAGAGGATCAACTTCTCAAGGTTGTGATCTAGTGTTCTGCTATCTGTGTGACAGGCCAGGGAACATGGGTGGCCAGTGTTCTCAACCTACAGTTGAGTACTGATCATGAAAAAAATTGGGAAATTTTTAGAGGTTATGCAGGAAACCTCAGCAGGTGATCATGAATGTTGGGGACATGAATATGCCAAGTGGAGGCAAGGAATAAGTTTCTCCACATCAAGAAAGCAGTTGGAGCTCCACGAGCCATACTATCAGGGGCAGTGTATGTGGAACTCCAGGGCTGGATCACCCACTTCAGTAGGGTAGTGGAGTGCATGGAATGCAAGTTAGAGCCCATGGTAGAGGGGTAGGTCATCTTCATGTAGTTTGGTCGGCACTCGGTGATGGAGAGGCTGTGCCATCGACTATTTGACGTATGATCCTTGTAGCTTCTATGATTTCTAGTGTATTGTTTGACACTGGTTCCACACACTCCTTTATTTCATCTCAACTTGTCGTAGCATTGGATTTTACTATAGATAGTGTGTGTGGGGTTATGTCGACTGACACTCTGTTGGGGGGTGTGAAGTAAAGATATCAGGTTGTGTAGGGGATGTGCTTTGGAAGTCGATGGGTATAGTTTCTTGTGGGACTTGTTCATTCTCGAGATGTTGGGATTTGACTTGATTTTGGGTATTGACTGGTTGGTGTTGTATCAGGTGTACATAGACTATTACCCTTGCAGGGTATTGTTCAGGTCACTTGAGGGTGACACTTATTTCCATTGTGAAGAGTGGGATGTTCGAGAAGGTCATGTGGGACCGTTTTGTCATCAATTGGGTAGGCTTACGACTCAAGTATCTTTTCTTGTGCTTGATGATGGAAGAGGAGAATGGTCTGTCTTCCCTCCATCAGTGGATTCATTTCAAGATTTATTTCCTGATGATTTATTGGTGTCAACACCCGAGAGGGATGTTAAGTTCATGATTGAGTTGCTGCTGGGAGCGGAGCCAATTTCTATTTCTCCATACCAAATGGCATCGGTAGAAATCCAGGAGTTAAAGTTTCATCTTGAGGAGTTGGATCATAATGTGTTCATACATCCTACTACATATCCTTGGGGATCTCATTTTTGTTTTTCAAAGAAGGATGATGGGTCGTTAAGGCTGTGTGTTGATTATCAGAAGTTAAATCAGATGACAGAGAAAAATCGGTACACTATTCCAAAAATTAATGACCAGTTTGATTAGTTGAGGGGTGTATCAGTGTTTTCTAAGATTGATTTGAGATCAATTTATCACCAGTTTAGGGTGAGGACTTCTGGCATATCGCTGATAGCTTTCAAGAGTCAGTACCAGTTGTTTGAGTTTGTGGTGATGCCTTTAGGCTTGACCAATTCACTTATAGTGTTCATGGATTTGATGAAATGAATATTTCATCCTTATCTATATCAGTTTGTGGTTGTATTTTTTGATGACATCTTCGTGTACTCGAAAAATCATAATGATCATGCCCAACATCTTAACATCATTTGGAGTACACTAAGAGAGCATCGACTATACACCAAGCTGTCAAAGTGTCAGTTTTGGATTAGAAAAGTTCATTTTATGGGTCTCATAATCCCTAAGGAAGGTGTGTCAGTGGATCCAGAGAAATTGGAGGTTTTCGTGTCTTGGGAGAAGCACAAGAGTGCTTTATATGTTCATAGTTTTCTATTTTTGGACAGCTATTACAGGAGGTTCATCCGAGATTTCTCTCATTTGGAAGCACCACTTTCAGGCTTGACTAAGAATGGAATCAAGTTTTAGTGGTATGAGGCTTGTGATAATTCCTTTCAAGAGTTGAAAAAGAGACTAATGACTGCACTGATCTTGATCTTACCCAAGCCAGGTAGGTGGTATGTCCTATTTTGTGATGCATCCGGTATCGGTCTTGGGGTTGTGTTGATGCAAGATGAGAAGGTTATGGATTATGGGTTTAGGAAGTTGAGATCCCATGAGAGGATTTATACAACTCATGATATTGAGTTGGCTGTAGTAGTGTATTCCTTAAAGTGCTGGAGGCACTACTTTTTGGGGGAACGATTCATGGTGTATACTGGTCATAAGAGTCTGAAGTATATATTTTCCCTATGGTATTTGAATCTTCAGCATCGAATATGGGTTGAGTATCTCTAGTATTTTGACATTGATATAGTATATACACATGGGAAAGGGAATAATGTTGCTGATGCTTTGAGTAGGAAGGATCAGAACCAGGTGGTTCAGGAATCCAATATTAAGTGGAAAGTGATGGATTTGTTTACAAAGATGCACCTAGAGGTATGGGAGGAAAATGGTTAGGCGACTCTTTCTTCTGTGATGGTAGAGTAAATTATTTTGAGTCGAGTTAAATAAAGTTAGCTTAATGATATGGAATGTTTGGCCCTATAGGGAAGACTTAAAGGTGGGGAGCCACCTTCTGGTTGGGCCATCATTGTAGATGAGGTTTTTTGTGTTCATCGTCATGTGGTTGTGTCGGTATGCATGTGGGAATAGTTTATGCGTAAGTTCCATGCATCGAAATGGACAGTGAATCCTGGTTTGACCAAGATGTATCATGATATCCACAGGTAGTTTTGGTGGTCGAGAATGAAAATGGAAGTTGTAGGCTTTGTGGAACAGTTCCTTACCTTTTAACAGGTGAAGGCCAAGCATCAATGCCCAAGTGGTTTGTTATATCCATTTCCCATTCTGGAATGGAATTGGGATAATGTGACGATGGATTTTGTGGTGGGTCTTCTGAGGATTCCTTAAAAAATGATTTAATATGGGTAGTTATGGATCAACTAACGAAAGTGGATCACTTATTACTGATTCAGGAGACTTACACAGTTGATCAGTTGGGTAAGTTGTATGTTCAGGAAATAGTATGGTTTCATGGTGCACCACAGACTATAATGTCGGATCATGATCCATGTTTCACATCAATATTCTAGCAAGGGTTGTAGAAGGCACTTGGTACTCAGGTGATTTTGAGTTTGGATTTCCACCCGCAGAAGGATGGGCAGTCGGATCGTACAATTCAAGTATTGGAAGACATGTTTAGGGATTTTGTCTTGGATTTTTGTGGTTCCTAGGAGAATCACATGCCGCTTGTTGAATTTTCTACAATAACATTTTTTAGGATACAGTTCAGATGGAACTATTTGAGGCTCTCTATGGGAGGATGTGTAGAAATCTGCTATGTAGGAAGGAGGCCGGTGAATCCGAGCTACTGGGACTCAGCCTTGTGAAGGAGACTTCATATAAAGTTGATTTGATTTGGAAGAAGATAGAAATCGGTCAGAGTAGGTAAAATTCATATGAGGATCAAAGGCATAGACCTTTTGAGTTTTAGGTGGGTGATAGTGTGTTCCTTCAGGTGTTGCTAAGGTTGGGTCACTGACAGATTCGGAAGTAGGGAAAGTTGGTGCCCAGGCATACGGGGCTGTTTGAGATTGTGGAGACGATCGGGCTGGTGGAATACCGATTGGATCTTCCACAATGGTATAATGGGATGCATGATTTCTTTCATGTGTCGTAACTTCAGTGGTATCACCCTGACCCAACTCACGTGGTGGGTGTTGAGGATGTTGAGCTTGAGGTAGATGCATCCTTTGAGGAACATCCGGTTTGTGTGGTGGATCGTAGTGAGAAAGTATTACAGGGAAAGGTTGTACCATTAGTACAAGTACTATGGTAGCATGGGGAGGTTTAGGAAGAAACTTGGGAGTTGGAATCAGATATGTAGGCTCAGTGGCCCAATCTCTTTTCCTCAGAAGTGTAATAAAGCTTGGGAGCTCGGCTTGAGGATGAGCCATTATAAGGTGGTGAGGTTGTAAGATCTAGGATATTGGAAATGTATTTTATTGTTTAAGTTTTGGTTTTGATCCCTTGTTTTGGTTAATTAAGTGTTTACCCAAGCCCTTGTGGAGGTTGGGGGTGTTCCAAGGGTTCGGGACTTGGAAAATGGAGAAAAGGGAGTTTTCTGGGTAGGCTGCATGGTCTGTACACAACTAGTGCTAACCATGCAGACAACCTAGGAAACCATGAAGGAGGTGGGATTTTGGATAGTGGCCTCCGCACAGTTTGCGCATGGTTTGGAAAATTGTGTGGGTAAACCATGCAGCCCAGAATCTTTTAAAAAATAACAATTTTGAAACTCCGGGATTTTTAACCCCAACTCGGGAATTTCCTCCCATTTCACCCCTCTTTAGCCTAGTAACGATCCAAATCTCCCAAGGGCTCCAAGATATCAATCTACTTCGTTTTTGAGGAGTTTTTTGCACTGTTGGTTGCATATCGAAGATCCGGGTAAGGCTAATCTCATCCTTGCTTCTCTTTTGAGTTTATGGTTCGTATCTTCTTATCCTCTATTTTCTAATCTCCAAAACCCTACTCTATGGGTGATATTTAGGTTGAAGCTTCAAGGGTTGGTTGGAGTAGAATCTAAGGGCTTGATTAAGAGTGATCTCACCCTTGGAATCTAGGTAGGTCATCTACAAGTTATATCCCATGGTTTATTTTTGGATTTGTGCATGTGTGGTTTTGTTCTTGGATGTCGTTTGGTACGTTTTGATCACCCTTGGCATGTTTATGTAAAATAGTTGTTAGCAAGGCAAATGGAAATCATCACAATCCCCATGGGATGCATCGAGGTTGATGAGACTAATCTAGGGCCACCCATGGGGTGTGCTGACTTTCCTGGATATAGGGATTTGTGAAGAACAAGTGAGATTGTTGTGTGTTTATGTAAATCCCTTGATAAACATGTTGATGTGATTGATGGTGTTGGGTAGAATCTAGGTGGTGCACCTAGGATTAATAATAATAACCTAATGGATATTGGATTAACATGGAAGTGTCTTATATGGGTTGACACTTGGAAATGATGAATGTCTAAATGGGTTAATATGTGGAAATGATTAAAGACCATAATGGAATGTATTATGAGTCTGGTAATGAAGCCTAGTGAGTTAAGCATGATGAATGAAGCCTAGTGATATAGGCACAATGAATTAATGCTTAGTGAGATATGCATAATAAAAGGGAAATCAGGCTAAGTGGCTAAATGATGTGAAATATGGTAAATGTGTTAATTGGTTAAGGCATGGTATTAACTCTCATGTTATTTTTTATGATTTATGTTTGCCTTGGGAAATGGTTGTGATGTTGTGTGAATGGTTGATGGATATAAATTTATATATATAGCATGTGCACATGGATTGGTAGAGTGGGGTATTGACTTTTGGTTCTACACCCATGGGTCAAGTTGGACTGAGGCTCTAAACTCCACCCCTAATGCACATGTTAGGGAAGGGGACTAAGGATCTATTCCCCTAATGGTTACATCCACCCAGACTGAGGATTTTAGGTGAGGATATAATTTTCCTAAGTAAGTTAGTCATAGTGAGATAGAATAAAATTGTATTTTCCTCATGCTTTTGATTATGTACTTTAAGCCTGTATAACTTTTTGTGTTTGATGAACCCATGACAAATGTGTTAGAAATGTTAAGTAAAGGGAAATGGGATGAAATGGTAAGATATGAAAAGGGTAATAAATTTTGGCAATGTACCTAAACTGGTTAAGGGAACTTAATCTTTTCTTGTCATTGATTATTCATTTCCATTTTTCATGAAAAATTCTTTATACAAGATATTTTGTAGACACTATCGGTGGTGGCCCACTGAGTTGTACTCACACCATACTCAGGCAGCCGTTGGGTACCCAAGAAGACTTTATGTTTGTAGGTCTGGAGAAGGGAAAATTCCCTTTATAAGAAGTTGGGTTGGCATGGGTGTACGTGGAGGAGGACCTGGACTTGGTGTTAGGACCATTTTAGGGATTTTGTAGTTTTTCTTCATTTTGGGTTTTGTTCACTTCTGCACTTGTAGCATGGAATGTCATATTTACTATTGGAAATGGTTGTACCCCATTTGGGGAATGGATATTTATTCACACTCTGGTATTATTGGTTGTTATTATACTATTTTTTTTATCTTTAGTTGTCTCTTACTCTAATAAAAAGGGGGTATAGTCTCCCCAATTGACTATTTGGACCCCTTCTACTAGTCGGAAAACTTTGGCATATGGGGAGGTGCGCTTAAGGTCATGTAACCACCCAGATCAGAGCACCAGTTTAGTGGATTCTGGGTTGGAGACATTACATTGAGTCCCATCACTTTAGTATAAACCCTATCAGATAAGGACATAAAAATTTCATTAATTTATTTTCCATAAACCTATAAATTATTTTTTCTTATAAGTTTCATAGGATGACTTTACCCAATAAGAGTAAAACCTATCATAGAAACATCCTTTACTTATAGGAATTTAGATATAATTGAAGGTATCATTAGATTCTTCCAACCATGATAATTCTTACCTTAAAATAACACCACTGTTGTTAACATAATTCAGATTATCTATTTTCAACTGATTACAAGATTGGATCTTTTAGATGAAACCTATTTTGCTCTAATACCATTTAAAGTGACCAGGTGTTGCTACTATATCATTAAGGGAGGGTGTAATGGTCCATATCTCTTTGGTCCATTCCTTTGAGAAAATTAGGTGTATGAGGTGTTTTGGGAGGTCAAGGTGACTTATCCTTAACACTTTTCCAAATTTCCATTTCTGTGAACAGTTCCAATGGTAGACCGGTGTGAACAATGCATCGGTAACCTTCTATGAACAGTGTCATCAGTAACCTTATGTGAATAGTGAAATGGTGACCTTATGTGAACAGTGACATTAGTGACCTTATGTGAACAGTTTCATCAGTGACCTTCTGTGAACAGTGTCATCAGTAACCTTATGTGAACAGTGCAACGGTGACCTTATGTGAACAATGACATCAGTGGCCTTTTGTGAACAGTGTCATCAGTGATCTTCTGTGAATAGTGTCATCGGTAACCTTATGTGAACATTGCAACGATGACCTTATGTGAACAGTGTCATTGGTAACCTTATGTGAACAGTGCAACAGTGACCTTATGTGAACAGTGCATCGGTAGCCCTAAGTAAACAGTGTCATCGATAACCTTCTATGAACAGTGCAATAGTGAAGTTCCAATGGTGACCTTTTTCCTTTTTCAACTTTGGAGTTCATGAATAATGTTTCCAGAATGGTGAGGTTCCAACGATGACCTTTTTCCTTTTCCATATTTTGAGTTCATGAATAGTGTTCCCATAATGGTGAGGTTCCAACTGTGAACTTTTTCCTTTTCCAAATTTTGAGTTCATGAACAGCGTTTCCAGAACAGTGAGGTTCCAACGGTGACCTTTTTCCTTTGCCAAATTTTGAGTTCATGAATAGTGATTTAAGAATGGTGAGGTTCTAATGGTCAGGTTCATGAACAGTGTTTCCAGAACAGTGAGGTTCCAACGGCGAGATCCATGAATAGTGTTTCCAGAACATTATGGTTCCAATGGTGACTTTTTTCCTTTGCCAAATTTTGAGTTCATGAATAGTGTTTCCAGAATGGTGAGGTTCCAATGGTGGGGTTCTAATGGTGAGGTTCATGAACAGTGTTTTTCCTTTTCCAAATTTCGAGTTCATGAATAGTGGTTCCAGCTTCCTACAGTTTACCCCTTTAAAGTTTCCTTTGACATAAAATTCTTTTAAAGCCTTGTTTTAAGGACTCTAAGGCCTACTCATTGGTTATAACTCCTATATTAATTTCTCCTAAGGCTCAAGATGTTTTTTACTTTGTCAAACCATGTGGTTTAATGTGATTCGCTTTTAAGGGAAAACCCAGCATATCTTAAACCACTACTCTGTTAAATCTTCTAAAGGGAAAATATATCTTCCTCCCTAATTCTTCCTCTTTGTTCTCGGGTGTGAGATGCTTGAATATACCATTCCTTTCTGTAGGAGTTGTGCAATCAAACTTTCCTCCTAGGATGTTTTTTGCTTTGTTTTGATGTAACCAAGAAATATCGACTAGTCTTCGATATAAGGTATGATCTATCTTCATTATTTCGGTTTCATCTCCTTCTTTATACTTTCCCTTTTTATTGAATTTTACCCCCATGTTTCTAATGGTCTTTTCTTGGGTGTTGGTTGATGTGGTGGTGTCTCTGCATCCTCGTGTGGATACAACAATCACAGGGGAGGAAATCGTAACTCGTTGTGTGTCTTGTTCTCGTAGAAAGAACATCAAGAACTACTTGAGGAAGGGGATCCCTTGCTTCTCTTTTCTTTTATGTGAAAATTTAGAGTTATCATGTTTTATCCCACTCGATCACAATTCAATTGGAATAATAAATATTTGAACTGGATAAATAAATTGATATCGATCGTATGTTATTGCCTCTTATTTGGATAGATAGTGTAATATCAAAGCTTGCTTGTTTAGATTTTTTTTCTTGATGGAAATTGGTAAAGAACGTAAAGCCAGAATTAGTTGATAATTGTTTGTCTAAAGATAAAGAGGCATGTAAATGAATCTGGTTCCTCTTGTTTTAATTTTATGTTAATAAAATTGGTGCAGTAAGCATGTTCAATTATTTTTGATAGCTTACTGATTAGGTTTCTCGAATTTGGAACCTACAAATAATAAATTGTTTAATCCAAGATGGATTAAAGAACAAGTTGTATGATAAAAGATAATTCCATATAGGGTTATGAGTTACCCTATTTCTTGTTTAAGGGCCAAGAGACCATTTAATATGATGTTTTTTCCTGCTTCTTGTGTTGTAGTGTGAGACTCGATGGCTGTTGTGATATGTGGGGGCATGAAGGCCTATTGGTTGTGGAAATAGTTGACACCTAGTGTGGCGAGATGTATCGGTTTATGCATGTGGGTGTCGGGGAGGATAGTGTGGATGATGGAATGGGTTGGATGCGAATGTTTGGATGTTGGATGTTTCTTACTAGTTGTTTATCTACTTTACCTCCCCCACTTCTCAAGGCAGCTGGTATTTCTTACCCTTCTTCCAAAAGAGGCGAAGACACACTGGGTATGCCACGTGCTTTCAGTGTCTAGCTTCTCAAGGGAGGATGGGTCTATTCTCTTGCTATAGGCGGAAAAGAATCAACCGGTAGTTATCTACTGACCGTGTTGAGCCCCTTGTGTTTAGTAGCATAGATTTTTTTTCTAGAATTCCTGGGAATATGGGAAGGTAATGTTGTAAATAAATAATTGAATAAATGATGTTAACCCATGGGGTTGGAGCTTGCTGGAATGAAATGTTGAGGTTACAATTTTAAAGGGACAATGGACTTTGGGTGTAATGATAATGAAATTTAATATGGAATTTTTAATGGTTAATTAATGTTTAAAGAATTAATTAACATAAAGTGTAACTGATAAAAAGGGAATGAAGTAAGGAAATAAATCTATTTAAATGGTTGTGTGCTTATAGGATACCTAGTCTTAGAAGTGGCAGCCGGGAGTCCGAGAGACATTAGCTATAGTTGAGTCTAAGAATATGTTATGCCCATAGTGTGGTTGTGAGATATAGTATATTATGTACTTTTTTTGTTTCTATATGCTACTCCACCTTGCCAGTTAGGGAAACTGACACCCTAGGGATTCTGAGGCCTGGGGGGTGTTTTCCCCAACATTCAGATGAGTGGATGGATGAATAACTACGGTCTTTGGCCCTGCTCTCTTCTCTTGGTAGTTACTTGTCCTAGTAGGAACAATGGTTAGTTTTCCCCATATATTTGTATAGAGGGATGTAATGGCTTGGGGTTATTCACACACATATATCCTGGATATAGTATCCTATGGACTACTATAGGTGTAATGTGTATAGGCTGTGATGGCTTGAGGATCCTTACTTGGTGAATGATATGTAATGGATTGAGGTATAATACCCAACGTATGATACATGTTATACGAGCTATGGTGGCACTTGAAAACTACCTGGTTAATTTATTGCGTGGATGTGGTGGTTTTGTTGCACGAGGTGCATATTGTGGTGCTTTGCCTAGGTGTCTGCGGGAAAGCCTTTTTGGAGAGAGATTCTTAGGACGTACGACGTTGGGGAAAAGCAAAAAAACAGTGGTGAAGTAGTAGAGAGGTACCATTGATATTATTTATTATATTATATACTCTTGTATGCATTACTTGGTGAGAGTATCCATGGTGAGGTTGGGATCTTAGTATACCTTTTTAGGTAACAAGTTAGTTTCACTTGTTGTTCACTGTTATTTAGCATTATTTCTTTACTTTTTCATGAGAGGATCCGGGGAGGATCCTACAGAGTATAATATTATACTCACCCTATGTATATATAAACTGTTTTAGGTCACTTGGAGCCAGTTGGAGATCAAGATGGTTTCTTCTAGCTTGGGGTTGTAGGAGCTGTTTGGGCTTGTGGTTTCTACTGTTTTTACTTTCTTTTGGGTATTTGCAGTTTTCCCCTTTCAGTTGTAGTAGTTTTCATGAAATTACATATGTGTACTTGGGGTTTCTTTTATATTGGTGTTGGAGTTGGCATTGGTTGGTGTCTATCTTATCTCTCTGTTCCTTATGTGTTCCATTAGATGGTAATGCCTCCCATTTGTGTGATTACTATACCCTCAATGCTAGTTGCCAACTCGGGGCCTACTAGAGGTGGGACACAGAGGTCGTTATCCCCCTTCACACATTTTTGACCCATGAGGGGTACACTTTGTGGGGAGGGGGTCGTGACAGAGGGGGTGTGGGATGAATCAATTGAACTTTTTGTTATGATTTCTCATTACTATAAATTTACCTATGTGACTAGTTAAAATATTGACACACTCTTTCCTTAATTATCACCCTTATTCGTATACAACTAGATGAAAGAACTACAAAGTACACAAGGTTTTTTAAATGATTTATCCCAAATGTGGGTACCTAGTTCTTACTCCCTTCCAGTTGAGTTTGAGATGTGGGTACCCACTATATTACACAAGTGAATACAATATGATATGTCTTGAAAAGACTCTTCTATATCCCAACCTGAATTAAAATCTATCAATTGTGTACTTTATATTATCTCCCACTAGTTTATAATGGGTCCACTTGAACTCACTGGATGAGATCTTTATGACTGCTTCAAATATCACAACATCACATTATCAAGATCATCTTCCTCATGAACATGTCATTAACCACTTATGTATTTTGGTACAACACTTATATAATTAGAATTATTATATAAAATTCACCTTTTAAGGACATATACTACCATTTAATGATCTCTAGTTCTACATGAATGTCAAAATTCCTCTCAGTTATCCTCTTAATTATATAAAGATTTCATAGGGCATGACTTTTTTCATTCTTATCACTTATTCAGTTTCCTAAAAATAGTATAATTAGTGTTAGCCTTATTCTCACCCATCTTCTATGATATCGATATATCATAGAGATTCTTATTATTTAACTTCTTCCTAGATTCATATGCTCATCTCTTCCTGATTTTTATTTCAGATTTTCTCAATGATACACAATATTTTCTCATAAAATAGAGCATCATATTCTCTAAAACACCATACCTTATCTTTATTATAGAATATTTTTTTCCAACACATAATCATGATAATATATTTTCCTTATTTAGATATGTAAATATACTTTATTTTTGAAAACTTAATCTTCACTTAAATTCTCATTCAAATTGATCTATAAGACTTAGTCTTTTTATACACTACATGATCTATAGAAATATCACAACCTATTCTTCTTCTTCATGAAATCCACTCACATTTTAATCCACATTCTCATGTAAGAATATCATAATGTAATCGACTACTCTTCACAGTGTGGGTACATCTCAATTCATAGAATCAACTTAAAATTTATTATTTATCTGAAAAGAAGCATCAAAGTGTTATCATCTTATACACAATGTGAACTTAAATTTCTTAATACATGTCTTGAATACCAATTACATTTAGTTAATTTTTATTTTTATTTATCTAAATAATAGTTCTTTCATTTACTGATTCAATTTATAGATCTATCATTTAGAAAATATCAAATTAAAATTTCACTAAATGATAGACCATTAAGTATGATCTACTAACTTTTACATATCATTTAACATATTTTTCTTTATCCATTTCATTTTCCAAGTTTATAATCGACATTAGAAATAATTTTAAATATTCACATGTTTATTTTTATGCATACATTTCCTTTTATAATTCTATATCTAAATATTTTGGATAACTCTTACTTATGAATAAAAGTTACTCATACATACTCCATACCTTTTCTAATTCTTATATTTTGAGGCAGAGTTGCTCTTACATAAGCTTCAGATGACTATTAAATATACACCATCTTTTCCTATTTATACTCTGCTACTTAAATGACTTTTACATGTCCAATGAGATGACTTGTATGAATTTATAGAATCGTTTTTATGCATCATAGTGCACCATATGTCTTTTATATATTTCTTTAGTTTTTGTCCAAAAGATACTTTTACACAAAAAAATAATTTTCAAATTTTAGATGGAGATATAGATACATACTTGAAGAGGTGACGGGGAGGGGTTGTTTTAGTATAGCCTAGTCATTAAAATATGAAAGGGATTATTCCCTTAGGCCTTTAGGCTATGTAGGTCAGGATTTGTGACTATGGGCCTCCGAGCCATGTAAGGGTTCCCTCTCAACCCAGATAAAAAGAGGCATTATCAAATAATAAAATATATGAATTTGATAAATTTTAGTGTATACTCTTGAAGTTACTTTTACAAATTATTTTGAGGACTCTTACACATCAATGACTTTTCCAATTTTCACCAAAAATATACAACTTCAAAATTTATTCAAATAGGCTCAACACTTCTTCAAATCTCCCCATGGAATCTCAAACCACTCTAAATCCTATCTAAAAACATTAATTCACTTTAGAAAATATCATAATATTTCCAAATCCCTTCAACCTCATTTATAAAGGAACTTGAAACATATAGGAATTTGTCTTTGAATTATTCAATGAGTTTTCACTACCTCAATAAACCCAAATTCAATTTTAGAATTCATTATCCATAATTTGATATATAATATTTAATGAATAAAATAACCTTCATGATCAATACTCTATAGATTGTTTCTCACATTTCTGTCCATCCTTGTTCTTCACATTAAAAGCTCCTTGAGATTTTCCAACAACCAACTCTTCTACAGATGTTAAATAATATGCTTCTCAATCTCTATGAATATGTTAATTTATAGATAGTGCTCTCAAAAACTGTAACACTTTTCATTCATTCATATGAATTCCTAATCAAAAATCATAATATGTTAAGAAAAATCCATTGTATCTATTAATCCATGTTATCAAAGAAGCAGTAGCCTTGTACATTGTCAAGGGAAACATCTTCTTAATCTTTATTGCTAACATATGAGTTGAAATATATAAGAAAATGGAAAGTAACTTCTTTTAAGATACCTTTCAATATTTTTCCCATAAATTTGTGGAAAAAATCTTCTACATCTTCGCTGGGTTCTTCCTCCATCACCCAAATTTAATACAAATTGACTTTCCTTCACACAAACACGTTGGAAACAAATGCAATGTAAAATTCATCAATCCATTTATATTATTCATAAATAATTTATAAAATGTTTATAAATTATAGAAAAATGTATTTTTTGATATTTATTCAATATATATATTTTTTATAAAATAATTAATTTTTAAAATTTTTATAGTTAATTAATTAAATGTTTATGAAACATTTATTAAATAAATATCCATAATATAAATTGTTAATATTACACATATTTTTAAATTATATTACATGTATTATAATTTAGATATAAATTTTTTATATGAAAATTATAACAATAATTTATAAAATTTATATAAATTAAAAAATAAGATAAAAAATTTAAAGGAGTTTATAGTTAATATTATGAATTCTTCATAATAATTAATTTTAAATTTTCATATTAATGGACTTATTTTCTGAAATCATTTAGACTATAACAAAATTATATTTGATAAATGATAATATCAAAGTTTAAATAATATTTAATATATGATATTTAGATTATATAAATTGTTTACATAAGAGAATTGGAATGTAAAATGTTTATATTCCATTTAATATCTTATATTTTAAGTAAATTCCATATAAAAGGAAAATATGAATGAGATCATATTAGATATAAATATGGAGTTTTTATATTTATTTAATTATAGAATTTACATAATGCATGACTAAATTTAAAATTATTTATAATTAATCGATTTATAAATTGTTCATAAATAGTTTATATAATGCTTAAATATGTGAATTATTAATTTATTTAGTTTATTACATATTTTATTCATAGATATAAATTATTCTTATTATTAATTAATGTATGTTTTAGTTTAAAGAGCTAAACTACTTCTATTAATTGTCATACATGCATCTAAGGAGTTACATGCTAGGAATGATAATTGATATATTTTTATTTTACTATAACTTTGGATTATTTTGAGTAATGAGATTGAAATTAAAGGTTGATTATAGTTAATACATTTTTGGTGTTATAATTATGATGGAATTTATGTCTCTCTTGAGTAATGTATCTTTGAGTAGAGGGAATTTGGGTGGGAATACTCACTGGCCTAGAAGATTATGCCTTGTCTAGAAAAATGGGGGTTGCCTATTTATTAATCTATGATTACACTTATGAGGACTACTGATTTAATATTATTTTTATCCTTTACATGAAAGGGTTTCATGTTCCTTATTAATGAGATGCATTTGAATTTGTATGAATATAGCTAGATTTTTATTTTGGTTAGTAAGAGAATATATGAGTTGTGTAAAGGGTTACACATAAATATGATTTGAATATATTAATTTCTTGAAAGGAATAAGATCCAAAAATAATTCACTAAAGGCATTCATGCATGTAAAGTGAATAAAATGAAATAATATGTCTGTTGATAGGAGTGGATACTCAAAAGGGGGTGAATTGAGTTCCAATTAAAATTTCTGTAAAAAAACATTATGATAAAAATTCCCTAATTCAAAACAGCCCAGTCAATTAAGGAAGTAGAGATATAAATGTTTAATTGCTCAATAAATTTATCTAAGGTTTATTAGTACTTAGTTGAATCAATGTAATCACTAATTCAAATTTTGAAACAGGTTTACTTAATTAAGCATAAATATACACTAACCAAAACTAACTATCAGAGTTAAAGTAAAAACATTTTTTTGTCTTTGAAAAATATAAGCAGCGGATAAAACAAAACAGAGTAATTTAAGATTGGTACAAAAATGTAAACAAGAGGTTCAATCTCAAGATGATACTTAATCCTCTTCACTTGGTGATCACCTTCCACCAAGATGTTTAAATAAATAAACTTTCGATCCACACCCTGGATCGGGGTTTACAACAGCACACCCGGTTGTCCAGGTCACACTTGACCTCTACCACAACTATTCGTGGGAAACAAATGTAATAAGTGATTGAGTATGAGGATAGTTTGATATCCTCTAGTTATGCTCAAGAGACAGTGTGTGTTATACAAACAAATATACACACTACTCAAATAGTGAATATAAAACAAAACAGAGTTAAGAAATAGAATAGAGTTAAGAATTCTCTGTGTGTTGTGAAGTAATGCTCTAGACTCAAGGAATGTTGAGAAAATGGTATTTGAGTCTTATTCTAGAAGTTTTCTTCAGAACAGAGTATCACATTTTTTTTAATCCTGCTTCGAGGAGTAAAAAGGTTCAGCTCTTCAAGGTCTTGATGTATGATGAGATTTTTGGAGAAAGTTGCTTGCTACAATATTCTTGTAATCTCAAGTGTTTAGTTATTCTCTTTTGGTATCCGCACAGTCTGTGTCTCAGTATGTACTACTTCTTGAACTGCACTATGTGCTTCTATTTTTTAACGTGAAAGATGAGGTCCTTTTATACTCCAGGATCCTCTAGGCATAAATATATTCACACATTCATGTACCTCATAGTGTCTACGGATTGTCCTATAGACAACATAAAAAATGTTAGAAACATTATTTTGTCCAAATATGACCGTTAGAAATAAATTTGAATTAATAAACTCGAAACAATTATTTATAACAATCGACGGGTCATCTTCGGTCTGTTGTCTTTGGTTTGATAACATCGATCTGTTATATCCGTTGTGTCATCTTCGGCGTGACAGCTTCGGTCTGTCGAACTTCAGTGTGTCAAACTTCAGTTTTGATGTGTCGTACTTTGGTCTGTTGAACTTCGGTGCATTATACTTCGGTTTCGGTGTGTCGACTTCAGTCTGTCGAACTTCAGTGTGTCATACTTCGGTTTTGGTGTGTCGACTTCAGTCTGTTGAACTTCGGTGTGTCATAATTTGTTTTCGGTGTGTCGACTTTGGTTTTTCAAACTTCAGTTTCAGTGTGTCAAATTCGGTTTTGGTGTGTCGGCTTCGGTTTTTCAAACTTCGGTGTCAAGGAATCCAAAAAAATTATAAAGATTTTGTCTTTGATATACCATTACAAGACGTAGTGTTAATCAAAAGTACATGTAAAAATACACTTGTAAGAATATTTATCCATGACTATAAGCAATTGACTTAAAGTATATGTTGATGTATGACATAATTTATTTTCATAGAGATATTAAAATTGCATGAAGGAGTAGAATTTTTATATTGACACTATTTGTGATTATGAAAACTACAATATCATAGAGATTCCAACAATCTCCCCCTTGTTAATAATCACAAATTATGGCATACATGAAAATATATAGAATAAAGATAGCTCAACATAGCAGAATGTAATAGTCCAATATAACTAAATGTTGTCATTAATATAATTTATTTAAAACAAATCTCCACCCCACTAAATGGATTAAGGAGAGTATATGCCATCCTTATTTTCTTCCCCTTTTGGGATTAACAAAAAGAGAAAAGAAGTAAGGAGAAATAAGAAAAAAGAAATACACCATAATAATTTTCATTAAAAGGTATACGAGTACAAGAAAAAAACCAAATCCCTATAAAAAAGATACAATCCATAACTAAGTGTATGGATGCAGAGGAGATTTTCCTTTGTCTAAAGGATCCAATGGAGAAGGAGGAGGTTTCAAAGTTGAAGAGGGTGGAGATGATCAAATTACAACACCAGGTAGAGTAACACATGTATGAACAACAGCTACAAGGGTAGGCCTTCTCTCTGACAAGACACGACTTGGGGACTAATCAGTAATGATTGGTTGAATCTAAGTAAGAGCTTGAGAGACGGTCATTAGACCAGGAGGCCAAGAGGCAGTACCAATTGAAGCAGTTGGAGGGACCAAAATAGCCTCACCCTGAACATGTAGATAATGTTTGAGAAGGTTAATGAAGTCATTAATGATTTCTACTCCATATTTCATGGCTTTATCAAAGTCATCCTTATTCTCTATAAATTTACTTAGCAAAGGTGTAAACTCTTTCAATTGGAGAATTTCTTTTTGAATGCTTTAGTGACTGGAGGAATTCGAATATTTTTTGATAGAAACTTGAAACTGATAATGAGGTCATGCTTGGTATATATCTTAGTGAAATACTTATCCAATTTTTCTCGAATTTATTTCTGAGCTGCAGAGGCTTCATTGGTGCACTGTCTGACCATATTGTATACAAGATTTGTATTTTGATGAACTTTTTCAAGGGTTTCTTTATCTGAAACAATCTGGAGTTTTTGAATCTTCTCTCTCATCATAGCCTTGAGAGACTCCAAATCAGCAACAACACTTCTCCCACTCCTGGAACTAGATGGCCCAATCAACATTTTTCCAAGATCTTCTTTCAAATTTTTCAAATCTACACTGAGTAGATGAGTTAAAAAGTTCCTAATAACTTCCAGAACACCACTAAAGGAGGCCTTGAAGTCAAAGGTTAAGGAATTCAGCTCAGTTATCATCTTTCTTACTTCTTATCTCAGCAAATTGTTGTGTCTAATAATGGCTTCTACTGTAGTAATACGATTCAGTTGAATCTCCTAAATCACAATTATTACAATCTTTGTTGCATCAACACTTGAGATACTTATTGAGGTGGTTTCATTTCTGGATCCCACTGAAGCTATCACAGACTCACATAACTCATTCTTAAACTTTTCCAAATCATCCTTAGTGACATAGTCACTGGGAACTGACTGAGAAAATGGGTCTACTACTGGAGATGCAACTAGTGGAACATGTGAAGAAGGTTCTGGGTCAGCATGAACTTGTGGAACAGGAGGAGGAGGCACCCTTTCCTCATCTGAGTCATAATATACACTGAAAAGAATATATCCTGGATCACTATTCCACTCTCTAGTACAAGTCCAATCTCTTGGCTTAATAGTTTCAATTCATACCCTTCTTCACTGAGGATCAGGAACAACATCAATATCATCAAGTACTTCATTCGAGTCTCTGGACATAACAACTTGTCTGGGACTAGGAACAAATCAAACTTTAGGTTCTGCCTGAGCTCCATCTTCTTCAGCTTCACCAGGTAATTCCTCAATTTGAGTCACTGGAACTACATCTTATTCCTCTTGGACATCACCCATAATATCATTCAATTCATGAATGAGCTCTTGGTTCTCAGAATTGGGATAGAGTGGTCTGTCCTCATGTCCAGCATCTCTATGACCATCAGCCTATTGATCAGCAGGCTCAATTTCATCACCAACTCCATGAACAGATTCCTCACTGGATCTGTCAACCACTTGTTGTTACACTTTTGGAGAATCACTCACATGATCAAAAATTATGCCATCATCACCATTATCACCACCTTCATCATCATCATCATCATCATCAGATTCCTCATATGGTTTGCTAACATAACCTTCAACTCTAGTAACTTTAGTTTCTTCCTCTTCTTTATCACCTAGAATAGTTTCTCTAGAAGGAAATTCCATAGGTGGACTAGAAGGTCCATAAGTCATATTCTTAGGACTTTCAGCAATATCAGGATCAATCCTATCATCAAAAGGAGATCCTTCTTCCCTAGGAACTTCATCCTCAACTTCCGCATTAGAATAAACAGTAACTTCTCATGGTTTTAGACCTGGATCAACTTAGTCCTTTGGTCTATAAGGATGGTCAACCAGATTGAACTCCTCATATAGCCTTTATTCATCTCCTACCCAACATCTCTTCCTTGGGTTCTAGATGATTTTCATTCTTTCACAAATGTCTCTCTGAAGACCAAAACAACTACAGGCAATTATCACTTCATCTCAATCTTTTTCAAAATCTGATTTTTTCAACATGGAAGAAATCATCCTCAGATAGTATAAGAAAGTTGCCTTTTTAGATGGGTTAATAAAATCAGAAATATGAACCATAATATATATGCACATATTCACCTTTATTATATGTTTCGACAAGAAGATCAAGAATACATCCTGATATTTTACAGTAGAGAAATCTCCCTTCCTTGGGCAGATTTGATACTGTATGAACTTAGAAAGCAGTCTCACTTCTCCTTCAAATTCATTTTCAAAAGTCCTTATGGATTCTTCATTTCCAGTCAGATCCTTCATAGAATCTTCATAGGAAAATAAATTTGAATAAGGTGTAATATTACCAGGATAGTCAGCATAGACTTCTTCATGAGAAACCTCTATGCATTCAGCCCATTCCTTAGACAAAAAATCTACTTTCTTTCCTTTTACCATAGACGCCATCTTTGCTACCTCAGCTTCATCCTGTGATATACTCAAATGTTGATTGAACTTTTGCACTAGCTGGGGATAATAAGGTCTTTCATTGTTGGTAAACCAACTGAGCCACCCTTCTGATTCCAACACTTTTAGCAGAAAATATTTGCTTGACATAAGCCACTCAGTAGACACCTCCTTTTCAGTTGTAACTACTTAGCTTTCTAAGCTTGGTTTCAAAATCCCACGGGTCTCACCTTTATGACGTTTAGCAAGAGGATATTTTCGAGGTTCTTCCATTGCACACTTAGTCCTTTCCATAACAAAGATTTAGATTCTAGTAGTGTTGAGAGGTCAAGAGTCGAGGGAGATAGTGTGGCTAAATGTAGAAGGATTTATGGCTATGGAGAAGGTGAAAGGTCAGGATTTACTGGACTTAATATATCATTTAGGGATTGTAAATCGAGAAACATAAAATTTAAACACGGCAAGTTAAAAGAGATAAAATAATGTTGTTTCATTTAAAGTAGATAGAATTTAAAAAATAGTCCTTAGATATACTGAAATCAAAGAATCAGTTTCAAGAACACCGGTTTCATAGGAGATCGGTTTCACAGGAGATCAGTTTCACAGAAGATCGGTTTCACAGGAGATCGGTTTGAAAAAGATCGGTTTGACAAATATCAGTTTTACAAGGTTCGTTTTGAAAAAGATCAGTTTTACAAGGATCAGTTTGAAAAATATTGGTTTTAGAAAGATTGGTTTTATAAAGATCAGTTTCACACAGATCAGTTTTATAATGATCGGTTTTAGAAAGATCGGTTTCACAAAGATCAGTTTCACAAAAAAAATCGGTTACTGATTTATCATTCCTAATTTATGTGTGATGTAATTCATTCTCTTAGAATTTAAGTGTTTAGTGAATATATCCGCAAGCTGATGTTCAGTCCCAATAAACTCAAGAGTTATATCACCTTTTTGATAATGATATCTCAAAAAGTGATGTCTTACATCAATTTTTTTTGTTCTATAATGCGAGATTGGATTCTTAGAAATATTAATAGCACTTGTGTTGTCACAATTTATGGGGATATGTCTAAATTTAAATCCATAGTCTAATAAGGTGTGTTTCATCCACAAAATTTGTTCACAACAACTACCAGTAGAAATGTATTCTGCTTTAGCAGTTGATAATTCAACTGAATTTTGATTTTTACTACACTATGATATTAGTGAATTTTATAAAAAGTGACAGGTTCTAGAGGTACTCTTTCTATCTAATTTATAACCAAAAAAGTTATCATCTGAATAACTTATTAAATCAAAGAGTTGTCCTCTTGGATGAAATAGTCATAAGTTGGGAGTATATTTGAGATATTTGAAAATCCTTTTAACATCATTTAAATGAGATTTTTTTTGGATTAGCTTGGAAATGAGAACACATTCATACACTGAACATAATATCAGGTCTGCTAGAACTAAAGAAGAGAAGGCTCCCTATCATACCTCTGTAGTTGGTTTGATCCACTGATTCTCCAGATTCATCAGCATCCAACTTACAAGTAGTACTCATAGGTGTATCACTACCTTTACTACCAACCAAACCAAAATGTTTTAAAATATCATTAGTATATTTACTTTGATTTATAATAATACCATCTTTATTTTGAAAAATCTGAAATCCAAGGAAAAATTTAAGTTCTCCCATTAAACTCATTTCAAATTCATTTTTCATTATTTTTGAAAAATCAATACATAAAGAAGTTTTAGAAGATCCAAAAATTATATCATCTACATAAATTTGTACTATAAAAACATCTTTGGAAATCCTTTTAATAAAAAAAGTAGGATCTTCTATTCCTTTAGTAAAACCTTTTGAAATAAGAAAGGAACTTAGTCTATCATACCAAGCTCTTGGAGTTTTATTTAAACCATATAAAGCTTTAGAAAGTTTAAAAACATGGTTTAAAAAATTGGGATTTGTAAAACCATGGGGTTGTTCAACAAAAACATCCTCAACTATTGACCCATTTAGAATAGAACTTTTGACATCCATTTGATAAAGTTTGAAATTCAGATGTGCTGCATAAGAAAGTAGTATCCTAATGGACTCTAACCTAGATACATGTGAAAAGGTCTCCTCATAGTATATTCCTTCCTCTTGACTGTAACCTTGTGAAACTAACCTAGCTTTGTTTATAACTATATTACCAGACTCATCAACTTTGTTCCTAAAAACCCATTTAGTGCCTATTGTCAAAGTTTCCTTAGGTATTTCAACTAGTTCCCAGACTTTGTTTATTTCAAATTGATTTAATTCTTCTTGTATAGCCATCATGCAAAATTCTTCATTGATAGCATCATTAATATTTTTGGGTTCAAGCTGTGAAAGAAAAGCTTGATGTTCAACCTGTTTTCTCAGAGAAGCTCTAGTTTGTGTTCCTATATTTAAATCACCTATTACAACATCTAAAGGATGATTCTTGAGAGTTCTAATATCTCTAGAAAGAGTTGAACTACACTTATAATGATTTGTCTATTGGTTCATACTAAACATGTGTAGATTCTGGAAGATTCATAGAACTGGTTACTTTTACAGGGGATTCAATATCATTATCACTAAGGTTCAGAATTGACATATCTTCCTTAAGATATTCAAGAGAGGTTTTTGATTTATGTGGATTAGTCTCATCAAATTTGACATGAACTGACTCTTCTACACATTTGGTTTTCTTATTGAATACTCTATAGGCTTTACTCGAGATTGAATAACCTAGGAAAATTCCTTCATCACTTTTGGAAGAAAATTTATCAAGATTGTCCTTAGTGTTTCGGATAAAGACTTTGCACCCAAAAACTCTGAAGTAGTTAACCTTAGGCTTCCTATTGTTCCAAAGTTCATAAGTGGTATTCTTAAGAACAAGTCTAATCAAGACTCTATTAATGGTATAACAATCTGTATTTACAACTTCAGCCCAAAAATAAATAGGTAGATTATACTCACTAAGCATAGTCCTAGAAATTTATTGAAGGTTCATATTTCTTCTTTCCATGACTCCATTTTGTTGAGGTGTTCTAGGAGAAGAGAAATTGTGACTATAGCCATTGTGTGACCAATAGGATTCAAACTCCGGATTTTTAAACTCATGGCCATGATTTCTTCTCAAGGTCTTAATTCTAAGTCCACTAAGGTTTTCCATAGACTTGGAGTATTTTATAAAATAAGAACATGATTCACTTTTGTGATCTATAAAGTATACCCAAGTGTACCTAGAAAAATCATCTACATGAACATTAAAATAGTGCTTCCCATTTAAACTTGAAACTCTTGATGGTCCAAACAAATCCATGTGAACCAAATCAAGCGTTTGAGATGTTGAAACTTATTTCTTTGTTTTGAAAGAAACTTTGTGTTGCTTTCCTTTTTGATAGGGGTTTCACACTTTATTATGTGGGAATTCTAGTTTAAGTAAGTATCTAACAAAACATTTCCTAGGAATTTGCCTAAGTGAGTGCACATTACAGTGTCATAATCTTTTGTTCCATAGCAAGGATACCTTATGAAAAGCATTTAGGCAAGAAATTTTTTTCTTAGATATATAATTTAATTCAACAGCATACACATTTTTATTTCTGAGAGTAGTAAATATTAAATCATTTTTGGAATTAGAAACAATACATGCATCATTTTCAAATTTGAAATTAAAACCATCATCACATAATAGAGAGATTCTAAGTAAATTGTACTTTAATCCATATAAAATGTACTTTAGAAATTAATATTGTATTAAGTTTACCAATCTCGCCTAGGCCAATGATTTTCCCTTTAGCATTATCACCAAAAGTTACATGTCCACCATCAACCTTGATCAGGCTCTTGAAGCATGAGTAGTCTCTTGTCATATGTATTTAACATCCACTGTCCAAGTACCACCGAGTCTTACAGGAACTCTTTAGGCAACATCCATGAAAAACAGATTAGACATGGGGTAACTTTGGTACCCAAATTTTCATGGGTCCTGAGAGGTTAACAAGTAAAACTTTGGGAACCCATACTTGTCTCAAAGATTTTCTATAATTAGAAGATATATTTTGAGACATAAACACTTTTGTCATTCCTTTAGAGAATTTTTTTTCAAGAAATGGTCTAGAACTTGAACTAGCTGTGAATTTTCCATATTTTGGAATAAATTTATTTTTAATGAACTTTCTCTATCCGGGTTGATATCCTAGACCAGTTTTATATTTTAAGGTAATCTGTTTTCCTAGAAACTGAGTCAAGGTATCTCTAACTGAAATAAACTTCTCAATATCTCTTCTTAATTTCTCATTGGATAATTTAAGTTCAGTGCTTTCCTTTAACAGTTGGGAGAATTTTTCTTTTTCAATATCCAGACATGACTTATAATTTTCATTTAAAGCATGGTGTCTCTTTAATGATTTATATTTTTCCTTGAGTTCATTAAAGGTATCCTCAATCATTTCACAATATTTAAATAGTTCATCCTTAGTCATATCTTTATCATTATGTGACTCACACTTATTCCCATAATAATAGGCATTATGTATAGGAGAGTTTAGTGTTACCGCAGATGTTTGAGTCAAGAGACATAAGTTGGCATGATTGTTCAGTTCACTATCAAAAGCATCAGATCCAATGGAGCTATATTCTAAAGCACTTAAGGTATCTTTCATAGCCTTTTTATATCCCTTTCTCTTGTCATAATATTTCTTCTTAAATTCCATCTTGGGACAGTCTGCCTTCACATGACCTTTTCGTTTGCACTGATAGCAGATTATTTAATTTGATTTGTCATTCCATTTTCTGTCTTTCTTCTATTTTTCTTTACTTTCATACTTTCCATTTTAGTTTTACTTTCTAAATAATCTCTTCTTTCTGTAGAACTTTTTAAATCTCATTGCAAGATGAGCCATCTCCTCATCACAGTTTGAATCTAACTCTTCACTAGTGGACCTGTCTACAGGAACTTGAATATTTTATTTATATTTTCTATTTGAAGTTGAAGTCTTGAATGCTATAGAATTATTCCTTGGTTCCTCATCTACTTCTTGATTCACCTTATGTTCTTCTTAATACATCATAAGTTTTCCAATTATCTCTTTCACTGGTAGATTGCTTATGTCACAAGATTCTCGGATGGAAACTAAAGTTCCCCTCTATCTGTCAGGTAGGCATTAAAGCAGTCTCATGATTTGGTCCTTACTATCCACTGGTTTTCCAAGAAGACTCATTATGTTCACTATTTCGTTGAACCTGAGATACATTTCAGAGATAGGTTCATTAGGCTTCATTTTAAAATTATCTTATTTAATAGTGTATGTATTTAGTCTCATTTCTGTAACATTAGTTGTTCCCTCATGAGAAATAGCTAATGTTTCCCAAATTTCATATGTAGTTTTACAAGTAGATATTATATTGAATTCATACTCACCTAGATAACAATACAAGCCATTAATTTCTTTAAATTTATTATTATATGTATCTTTAGTCAACTGAGACCATGTGTCCCAAGTAGTAGCAAGAAATACATGTTTCTCTTCAGTTGTATCCCTTATTTTTGGTCCCATACTCTATACATTTTCATTTTTAATTTCCACTGAGCATAGTTATTACCATTAAAGAAATGTGATCTGTTAGTAGCAGCACCCTAAACACTATTTTCCATAGTTACTTAGAATCTAAAGAACTAAAAATTTAGATATGATATAAATTTTAAGATCTTTAAGATACAACTAAAATTACAGTTGAAAATAATTTTAAAATCTTGAAAATAAACCTTCCTCTGATACCAAATGTTGGTCAGAGTGGATACTCAAGAGGGGGGGGGGGGGGGTGAATTGAGTTCCAATTACAATTTCTGTAAAAAAACCTTATGATAAAAATTCCCCAATTCAAAACATCCCATTCAATTATGGCAGTAGAGATATAAATGTTTAATTGCTCAACAAATTTTTCTAAGGTTGATTAGTCCTCATTTAAATCAATGTAATTAGTAATTAAACTTTTGAAATAGGTTTACTGAATTAAGAATAAATATATACTAACCAAAACTAACTATCAGAGTTAAAGTAAAAACAGTTTTCTATCATTGAAAAATATAAGCAGTGGATAAAACAAAACAGAGTAATTAAAGACTGGTACAAAAATGTAAACAAAAGGTTCAGTCTCAAGCTGAGACTTAATCCTCTTCACTTGGTGATCACCTACCACTAAGCTATTTAAATAAATAAACTTTTGATCCACACCATGGATCGGGGTTTACAACAGCACACCCGGCCTTCCAGGTCACACTTGACCTCTACCATAGCTATTCGTGGGAAAAAATGTAATAAGTTATTGAGTATGATGATATTTTGATATCCTCCAGTTATGCTCATGAGAAAGTGTGTGTTATACAAACTAATATACACAATGCTAAAATAGTGAATATAAAACACAAAAGAGTTAAGAAATAGAATAGATTTAAGAATTCTCTATGCGTTGTGAAGTAATGCTCTAGACTCAAGGAATGTTGAGAAAATGGTATTTGAGTCTTCTTCTGGAAGTTGTCTTCAGAAAATAGTATCACAGTTTTTTAATCCAGCTTCAAGGAGTAAAAAGGTTCATATCTTCATGGTCTCAATGTACACTGAGATTTTTGGAGAAAGTTGCTTGCTATAATCTTCTTGTAATCTCAAGTGCTTAGTTCTTCTCTTTTGTTATTCACACAGTCTCTGTCTAAGCATGTACTACTTGTTGAACTGCACTATGTGCTTCTCTTTTTTAACGTGAAAAATGAGGTCATTTTATACTTTAGTATCCTATAAGAATAAAGATCTTCACACATGCATGTAACTCGTACTATCTATAGATTGTCCTACAGACAACATAAAAAATGTTAGAAACATTAATTTTTCCAAATATGACCGTTAAAAATAAATTTGAATTAATAAACTCAAAAGAGTTATTTATAGCAATCAGTGAGTCATATTTGGTCTATTGTATTTGGTTTGATAACATCAATATGTTATCTTTTGTGTGTCATCTTCAACGTGACGACTTTGGTCTTTTGAACTTCAGTGTGTCAAACTTTGGTTTCGGTGTGTTGTACTTCGGTCTGTCGACTTCGGTGTATCATACTTCGGTTTCAGTGTGTCGACTTCAGTCTTTCAAGCTTTGGTGTGTCATACTTTTGTTTTAGTTTGTTGAATTCATTCTATCTAAATTTGGTGTGTCATAATTCGGTTTCAGTGTGTCAACTTCGGTCTGTCGAAATTCAGTTTCGGTGTGTCGATTTCGGTTTCGGAGTGTCGACTTCGTTTTGTCGAACTTCAGTGTCAGGGAATCCAAAAAAGATTATGAAGAGTATATCTTACATATACCATTACAAGACAAAGTGTTAATCAAAAGTACATGTAAACATATAATTGTAAACATATTTATCCATAACTATAAGCAATTGACTTAAAGTATATGTTTCTGTCTGACATAATAGATTTTTATAGAGATATTAAAATTGCATGAAAGAGTAGAATCTGTATATTGACACTATTTGTGATTATGAAAACTACAATATCATGGAGGGTCCAAAAATGGACATATTAATTCCCCTTAAATAATACTAAGTTTTATATTACTTCTAAATAAAACACTTATCAAGACCTAGATCATCTAGATAGGTAGATCCTGAAAAAGCTGAGTTCCATGGATGATATTGTTTATGGAAAGAAAGTAATGGTTAACCCTTATAGGATTAGGTTCTCATTATTATTTTTTTATTTTGGTTTCATTTAGAAAAGATACCATAATAAGATTAGGTTACCCAAGGAATAAAGTTTAATTTATACATATGATGGTTTAGGCAAAGAGTTTTCCACCCAACTGTCTAAGAGTAATATATGAAATGATTGAAATGATGGACTACCTAAATAGATAAGTGATGAGACGAGAACTAAATTGGACTCATTGAATAATAAAATATATATTTCTCCAACTAATGTATTTGGTGGATTCTAAAAGGGGTTATCATTTAGTGGGAACAAATTTTATAAAATCCATTTTTACATATTTTTGAAACATGATACTCATCTAATAAATGACTCTATTAAATATAAATAACATCATAATAATTTTAAATTTTTTTAAGATCAATATTAATAAGTATTATATTAATGTAATAAACTCCTTAAACTATTATAGACACTTAATAATTGTTATTAAGTAAAATAAACTTGTATGTGTTGGAGAAACCACCTTCTTGATTAACTTAATGTTGAATTAATTTAAAAAATGATTCTAGTTTCTTATGAGAATTATAAATTGATTAATTTATGATTTAATAAGAATTAAATGAAAAATTAACAAATTAAATTTAGTCTTCATTCATATAATTAATTTGATTTAGTGTTCTAATGACTTCGAGAGTCCAATGATTTCCTTTAAATTTTTTTCAGGATATAAAATCATTCAATAAATTATAATTGGAAATGTTTTAAAAAATTAGATGAGTTTATGAAAATTGTACCCAATTTTCTCAAATTGTTGAGAATAAATGAGCATTAAATGTGATATATAGGCTCTGGTTCTATATTAACAATATAAATGGGTAAATGATTAAATTTGAAGAATAAAAGATAGTTGGAAAGTCTATTAATGTTTCTTCTAGTAGCTATAGAAGGTCATTGAAACCTAAACACAATGTTAGTAAAGGAAATTATTTCCATATGATGGAATTTTCCATGACACCTAAAGGATTTTGGGAAAATCCATAGAAATTCCAATTCAATTTTTAGTATTATAGAAATAAATTTTTCAATTTTAAAGGATATATCATAATGACTCTTTATTTAATAGGTTTTTTAAATATAAGAGTTTAAAATCAAGGAAATAATTGACCAGGATTATTATTTTTATTTAGATGATTAATCAAATGGTTTTTGAATCATAAATTTAAATGTAAAGGAATATTTCAGTCATAGATAGATCTAAATTAGCGATGTTTTTTTTCTAGTTTCTATTATGTGGAAAGATAAGTTATTTGTTACAAAGTGCTATTATTAATTATATAAGATAAGGTATTAAATACACAAGTTTAATTTTTATTAAATTATATACCATTATTGAAAAAATGTTAAGGATACATAGTTTATCTAAATTTTCATTAAAACCCTCCCATTAATAAGAGGATTTTATCAAATGGTTACATTGAGGTGTGGTAGGAATTACATAGAGATGTAAATATTTTAACAAAATCCTAAAATTGTAGCAAATATAAGGATGATCTGGAAGTTTATAACATGTGATATGATTATATAGGCATTGATGTGTGATTTTTTAATATTATTAAAAGATTTTAAGAATATAAAATTTATCATGTTATACAAAATGGTAGTGTCCACTTTATTTGTATTTCATACCGGATAAATATACTCATGAATTCAAATGACAATTAATGAATCCTTTAGTCATTTAAGAAATAATTTTCTCTTTTTGCATATTTTCAGAGTGTTCATTGTGTTTTCTATTCCCATTTTTTATGACATCTTCAGAATTGTTTATTTACCCTACTATGTGGTTTCACCTCCTATGTGGTTGATTTTTTTTATCAGATCCTTAGTTATAGCTTAAATACCCTTCCCTATCACTAAAGTAATATCCACTTTATAGATCATTAAAATATATATACATGGATGATGGATAGTATTCCCTGTGGTTCCCTCACTTTGAGGATCATCTACATCAAAAATCTTGAGACTAAAAGTATTGTGGGTGTAATTTACATTGTGGGTTTTCTATGAGCTGTCTTAAGAGTGCATATAGAGAGTAAGATGTGGGTTAATTCCATTATTTTCTTCTTTGAAAGTAACTAGGAGAGATAAAATCACTAAAAAACTATACCATGTTCATATGTAATTCCTGTAGTGGATAATGTTTTTGTTATTGAATCCACATTGAGCATATGTGTGAGACATTACTTGAAGCTTCAGAGAATTATTCCAAGTCAAGGATAACCTAGTTAGTTTGGAATTTTTAGAAAATCCATAAAAGGATACTTTACCTTACTAATTAACCTCACACCATTACTCTCTATGTAAGATCTTAAATTTCTCATTCACTCATTTTCCCCCAAAGAGATTTTATTAGTCTACATAAGGCATCGAGCTTCCAAGATGAGAAGGGAATTTTTTATCATGGAAAATAAATTACTCAAAAAACATTAATGATTTAGTGAATCCTACTCTATACCATAGTATTCAAAGATATAAGAACTTTATATGGTTGAATATATCTAAGATAATAAAACATATATGACATTTATCCCTCCTTTAACACCTTAATAAAGCTTTTATATACCATCACGTCTTCCTATATTCTAAAAAATTGAATAAACCATTAGTTCAACTACATCTCTAAAAAAATTAGTTCCACTACTTTAAAATAGTGTCTTTTCCCAAAAACTGAGGTATAACAAATGAATCCTTTTATTGTTAAGGCATCATATACCCCTAAGTAGATATATATGAGTTATAACTATCACTATTATCAAGTTTTTAGGATTTCTCTTACTATTCATGGGTGAAAGGAACTTATAGTTGAAGAAATACTCACTTTACTTGATACTCACTGTAAGAGTTATGATAAATTTTGTACAAAAACAATCCAAATTTCCCTTAATTCCAGTATGATGTTTTTCACACTCCATCCTAGCTATAATCATCAACTAGATGATCCAAAAATCATAAACAATATCTAGGTTTAAATTAAAATAATTGGATATACACTTATTAAAGACACATATATTTCCACCTTTCATTATAAAATAATATTCAAAGTCCATAACAATAGTTGGTATTTCAATGTTGAAAAAAGGTAACATATACATATAAGTCAAAAATTAATACATCCATACTTGTATGCATATTCCAAAGTTGATTCCTAGAAATGGGGCATGAAATATTTTTACCAAAGAATGGATCTAAAGATATAAGAAGTCTATAAAAGAAATTTCTCCAATTTATTCAACAGAAATTTACTTCTTATGTAATAATTATGTAAGCATTGAAGTCTCATTTTAGAGAGATCACCATGAGGTACTTATATCTTGATCTGGTATTCAAGTTATTGAATAAACTCTTACACATATCTACCTTTCCACCCCTAATATCCCAATTCTTTAAATCCTTTATAATAGAGTCTTTTCTATGCATTTAGAGATGATGATTATATTTTCTTTGATATATTTACATATAAATAATGAACCATCCCTAATGGATAAGAAGAAGAACCTAAAAATGGGAAAATGATTAAGAGGATTTCATCTCAGAATGTGGTTCAATAAATTTATAAAGTTTGGGATCCTTCAGCTGATTTCTTGAGAGAACCTACAAGTAAGAAATTCAAGTATTATGTTATTTATTATAGTAATTTTGGTAGATAGATGAAATATCATCCAGAAATAAACATATCCCTTATGAGTAATTTTACGAAGAAAGAATTTGAAAAAGAAAATTATAGCCATTCATGGAAGATAAAAACACTAACCACTCTCTAATTCAATTAGTTGAATCATTCAATCACACAACAGAAATAAACACTAAATAGATAATTAGAGAATGCTATGGGCCAAAATGGAATTTTATTGGATATTTTGGAAAGTCAAGTTAAGATACTCAGAGGTATTAAATCATTTTTAATATACTCTAACCTCTTGACAGAAATACTGTAGTAAAAAATATATTCCTTTTATCATGAGATCATCCACCTCATAAATTCAATGGAGTTTTACAATCCAGGCATTAAAATAAAAGAAATAGATCTCAAGCATCTTAAATATCAATTTAACTCTATCAAGAATCAACCCCAAAAAACCCTCTATTTCAAACCCATACCATTATACTTAATATTTTTTCTATCTATTCATAGCCATTACCTACCTTCTCCTTAAATGAATCAAAACTATTTAATAGTTACACTTTTTTTAAAAACCCAAACAAATAACCATATATAGTAACAGATCCCCTAAAAGGGAAGATTAAAAGATATTAAAGGAATCATTCTCATCCACCAAGGGATTATACGAGGTCCATATCACCTCATATACATTCATAAACTAATGCTTTCTTAGCCCAAAATATGATGATGAACTCTATTAGCTAGTTAATTCTTCAATAATCTCAATAGCGACTAGAAAAAATAGTTTTTAAAATTAATTTAGATATATCCTTATAGTTTTAATTTTCCAATTAAGAAGATGCATACATGCCCATTATTGGACACATGAAACAAGAAAATGATAATGTGGCTAGTGCAGTATTTATGGCTGATTCAATTGATGGTCCTAAGTTGGATAAACTAGATGAAATTAATAAAATGGAATTTTTTTGTTTACAAACAAACATGGGATTCCTATATATAATTCTTTATTAAAAACATCCCATTATCATAATGGAGGGATAAGATTATTGAAATGTAGGTATGGTGTACTGTTAAATTACTCCAAATTGAGTAAAATATCACCCTAGTCACCAAATATTTTTTATGAGACTCCATGGTCAAATTTTACTATAGTTGATCTCTCTTAGAGAGTTTTAACAAATTTAGATAAAATATATACCTATGATTGAGTCACTGATCATGATTTTTATCAGAGTTTTTTTAGAAATTGGTATCATTACTATTATAGATCAGAGAACAATATCTTTGAATGAAATGTTCCTCATTAAAACGGAATGATCTTTATATACATTAGGACTAAATTTCCAATATATACCATGATTCATGGGGTATTTATGTTGTTAATATTAAATAAACATATCTTAAATCTTTGGAAGATCCTATTTGTTACATCTCGTTACCTTGATCGGGTTAGTTTTCCCTCATCCTAAGTTATCTTATAGTTTTAATATCCGTTTATGTTATTTTTATGGGTTTACTACAGACTGTAGAATAGGTACATGCTGCGTACCTGAAGTACACATCATGCACTTGGTGTTGGGTGCATGTCATGGCCTGGGAGACCCTGTTGTGAAGGGGGACGTCACGTTGTGATATTTTATATGTCGTGAATGATGGGTACACGTTGTGTAGGGTGAAAATTTCTATTTTTAATTCAAGGAGATGAGTTTTTTTAGTGTAACCTATCTAACATGACCTTCACATCATGACCAAGGGGACACATCGTGACCCGACCCACATCTAGTTTAAAGTCACATGTTCAAGATTTCTGTTCGGTCCTTTTATCTTCAAACATCATGGCTCTCAACCCTATACTCTCCCTAGGAATTTTTTAGTGGTGTGTCACCTTTCAGATCAATCCAATCGGCTCCAGTTCATCATTTTTTATATGAGGAATCTCTCCGGGTAAGTTTTCTCTCCAATTATTCCTTGCGATTGATCAGGATTGTGCCCTAGCCTTGCGTTATCGGATCCACTGATCCAAGTTGGATGTTTTTTGTCATCTTTTTCTAGATCTGTTATGAGATTTTGTTCTAGAGGCATTTTTTTTCATTGGTTGTGATGCGGTGGTCATCCTTCTTCAAGGTATGTAGTTTTACACTTTTCCACCGACCTTTTGTTTTTATGTTTTAATTAATCTTTTTGTAGATTGGATCCTAGGGTCTCTATTAGTGTTGTTGGGTTTCATTCTTGGTTTTAGATTCTATTGTGGGCATGTGTGTCCCAAACATTGAGGTAGGTGGTTCCATATCTAGACTATGATAATGAACCTAATTTTTTTTCTATGTAAATTGATTTATAAATTGATTTATAAAATTGGCATGATTATTGTGTGTGTTGAAAAAATGTTTTGAAAGAAAAATGGGTTTCCCAATAATTTTATAAATGGATTATAAATTGTTTGAATTTTTTTTCAAGACATTGAAATGGGTTTGTGAAAAAGTGAACACGTGTTACCTTGGGTACTTAGGTGGTAGGTTTAGCTTGAGACCATAGTTCATTTATTTTTGATTATAAAGGAGGTTTATCTTGGGGATTTCTTCTATTTCATAGAACTATTGTTCTAGGGGAACAATATTGAAATTTTAGGGGGTTTAATCATAGGGTATTATTCTGTTTCCTAGGCTTGTTGTTCTAGGATCAATTTTTTTGCAATTGATTATTTTGGTACGAGTAGTATGCTACCTAGATGTATAGTATTCCTTGGTGTTGTGATACCTGTGATTTTGGATTATACTTCTTGGATTTATAATTTATACTTGATATTCATGTTTATTCTTGTGAAAAAGGATATGGAAATATGATTTGGAAAATGATATACCTACTTTTGTTTAGAATTGTGGAAAAGAAAAGTATTTAACATATTTTCAATAAAACCTATTACTACTTATCATGCTATGTTTTATTTTAAAAATGAGCATACATGATTTGTTATACAGATACTTGTTATGGAACACTTGGGTGAGATCCTACAGAGCCTGTTAGCTAATATCCCCCACACTACTTCGGTGGTGCGTAGACCTTTATTTGTCTTCCAGTGTAGGTAAAGGAAAAACGCCAAAATGAGGTGGGGAGGTTCTTGTCATCTGGGATGGGTAGATGATGGTGATATTATAAGGCCCCAGCCTTAAACCTTACTTAATCTTGAGTGATTACAAGATTACACATTGAGGATATTTTCGGGTTTAGAGTTTTAGAGAATTAGATCATAAAACTTTCATTACATTCCACATATAAACAAAGTGGTTACATAAAGATAGTATTCTTCATTCCCATCAATGGAAACACATTTAAAATAAAACATGGATTGTTTCTTGACACATCCTTGACTCTATCATCTTATCATGTACCTTTCCCTTGACCTGTGAAAAACATTTCAAAAACTTGGGATGAGCATAAAAACTCAGTATGGGTTATAAAAACATGGAAAGGAAACATGGGTACATACATACATAAGAGTGAAATCATACTTTACCCATAAAACATAATCACTTTAACATACCTCATCAAATCATGAATAAATCATAGAAATCATAAGACATAAAGGTAACTTGAGGCATTCATAACATTCTTACGTAGGGAGTAACCCTCTTGGTTACGTTTGGAATACCCATCACAGTATATTCCCTAAAATCTCTTCGGAGAAACCTTAACGTTTCACTCCTTCGCGTTACCCAATGCATTGGAGAGCTATATCGGGCTCACCCGCCCTTAGTTTATCACGGAACCACCCGTCTTCATAATAATGCCCAAGAACCATAACATAATCGTATCACATAAAACATGCATAAAGGAAACATAACATTTCCACATTTCAATCACAAGATATCAATACAACACAAAAACATTGTGAAAACCATTTTCAATACCAAAATAAAAGAAAAGTAAAACATGGTATTTATTTTTCTTTCAAAAAGAAGGTATGGCTTGTAGAGGAAGCCGAAACTCAAATAACGGTCACGACGGCGGAGAAGTCGTTGTCGCCGCATACGTACGACAAAAACATTCCCTTTTGTCGTTTAGTAAACGCTTCATATAAAAAAGATTCCTTTTGAATAAACGTAAAAAGTCAAAGGGGTTTATAAACCGTATAAAATAAAATATGCCTCAACGAAAGGAGATTGAGACGAAGTCCCATACCTCGTATCCGACTTGACCCGACCGTTCTTTATTCTCCTGAATAAGAAACTTGAGTTAATCTCTACTTTCTTATAAATCTTTTTCAAGTTCATTATTCCTTTTATACCATGTTATGAACATCATGTAATCAGTTAAGTTAATAATGTTCATTTTGTCGGTATTTGGTTCTTAAGTCAAAAATAGACTTCTTACACTTACATGTTGTTAATTTGGTCAAAGGTTCATTATATCCAGAATGGTATTCATGATGTAGATATCATATATGTCATATATATCCATTACATACATGCATTTATAATATTACATCACATTTAGAGGTAAGAAATGAAATGCACCGTTCATGGAGACGGTAAGCCGTACGTACGCATGAACGCTACTTCCATTTCTATTTCATATTTTCTGGAATGGAATCATAATGATATAAGAGTATATTATAATTCCAGTATAATAACATATATAATATCATTAACTTTATCCTTTACACATCCCACATATGGTATTAACGAATCAAATCACTTTCAGGGGGCGGTAGTCCGCACTTCCTAAAATGAAGATATCGTGTTTACCCATAATGGAAACCATAAAGGTATGCCAAAAATGAAAAACACAGAAGATTAAGGAAAACATAAACATATTATATATCATATATAAAAATAGTGACATCATAATGGCCACCTTTGAAGGTGTTAAATGAGTGTTGAACAATCATCGTTTCGGGAGGCAGAATTTCACCATCCACGGAAACCGTATGTTCTTTAACCATTTGATGTAGTTGTGTGAGAGTTTAGCTAAAATATATCTTATAACAACATCCTAGTATATTGAAGATACTGTTGTTGTTATAAAATAAGTAAATAAAAAGAGTTTAGGGGGTTGGAGAAGCAAAATAAAACAAATGAACATGAGAGAATGAATTACCTTAAAAAGTGTAACTCCTTTTGATTTGAGCCTAAAGGCTTCCTTTGAAAGGATTATGCCCAAAGGGAATCCTCTAGGATGAGGAGAGGTATGTGGAGAGAGCAAATGGGCAGGGGTTGGCCGAGCCAAAGGCTTGAAGAGTGTGTGAAATGAGGTAGAGGTGGGGTCCTTTTATAAGAGGAGAGGAGGGGCACTTTTGGAAAGTAAAGAAATATTACATTATTTGAAAATGTGTTTCGGTTTCAAAAGGTCCCACATTGATATAATTCGTGGATAAGGTGATAAGGCTTCGAAATCCACTCATCCAATAAGTTTTGGACATGTGTAGTTCATAGATTTTACATTATCTTTTCATTTTATTTAAATCGTCAAATAATGATGTCATCGCTGCATCATTATTATGTCATAAATAATTTAATTTATTTAATGTCTAAAAATTATACAAAAAATACTATGATATAGGAAATCGTTTTAACTTTTCCAATGACTATTTATAATCAAATTTTTGACTTGTATAACCCCACTTAAAAATTGTTTTCGTAAAACATATTATGTTTGTGTCATTTTCACTTTAACATTAAATAAAAAGTAATTTATGTCATTTACCAACAAAAGTGGATCCATGGGGTCCCCAAGTTGACCCATGGAATGTCATGGTCGGCCATGACACAACCAATGAGGTTGGGACATGTGTCTAGGTCATTTCATTTTATTAAAGTATTATTTATACCTTAAACTACCCTAATTACCACTAATCGTGATTAAGAACTTAATAAGTTACTATTCACCAAAAAATTATTATAATCTCATTGAACCACATTTTATATACTAATGACAACCATGTATGTCGGATTTTTAAAATTCAATACACATTAGTGGTAAACTTTCATTTAACTGAAAAATCAGTTTGCTTGATTCCCACTTAGTGGTTTCACTATTCATCAAAAATTGATGTTTTCCAGAAAATTACCAAAAATTCACCCTAAGCTATATTTGATATTCCGAATTCAAAAATGAAGTCTATTTTACAAAATTCAAATCATATAAGTCACATTAATTAATTTAATAATTAATTCCCGCTGCCAGAGCAAATAGCGTGTTTTTACAAGACAATAAGTATCAAAAGATTGACACCAGTTTAAGTCTAATTTCAAAGTGAAATTGATTCCAATGACCACCATTGGATAAAATGGTAAAAATATATTCTAATTTAACTTCAAAACCATTTCAAAACATAATCTAATAATATAAATAAATTAGATTAAAAAGCAGTTTTGATGTAAAATGCAGTATTTTTCACTATTCATTAAAAAATGAACATTGTCAGAAAAATACCAAAAATTCACACAAGGTAAATTTTGATGTCCCAATCATAAAGGATAAGTTTATTTTGACAAACATAGTTTATAAAATTGTCAAAATATAGATTCAAAAATGGTTTGCCATCAAAAGGCAGTAAAACAATCTTTTAAGAATATTAGTGTATTCCATGCATAAGATTGTATTTATTTTCATTTTAAGCCTCTATAACACTATCTTAATCATTAATAGACATAGATAAAAATATCTATTATTCATTACTTACTTGGGATGTTACATCCTTCCCCCCTTTAGAAAATTGCGTCCCCGCAATTTATTTACTTATCAAATAAATGGGGGTACTTATCCCTCATTGCATTTTCAGATTCCCATGTTGCCTCTTCAATCATGTGGTTTTTCCACAAAACCTTTACCTACTTAATCACCTTATTCCGTAACACTTTCTCCCTGTGGTCAAGAATCTGGACCGGTTGTTCCTCATAAGATAGGTTCTCTTCCAGCTGAACTACCTCTGGACTCAAAACATGAGATGGATCTGGCATATACTTTCTCAACATCGAAATGTGAAAAACATTGTGTACCTGAGATAAACTCGGAGGTAAAGCCACTCGGTATGCAACTGATCCAACTCTCTCAAGAATTTCGTATGGTCCAATGAACCTTGGACTCAACTTTCCTTTCTTACCAAATCTCATCACGCTTTTCCAAGGAGAAACCTTGAGAAAAACATGATCACCTACCTCGAAGGATAGATCCTTCATCCGGTTATCCGCATAACTCTTCTGCCTTCTCTGAGCTGTTCTCATGTGTTTCTGAATCAGCTGAACTTTTTCTGCCATCTCTTCTACCAATTCTGGTCTCATCAACTTCCTTTCACCCACTTCATCCCAGAAAGCTGGAGTTCGACACCACTTCCCATATAATGCCTGAAATGGTGCCATCTGTATACTGGAATGAAAACTGTTATTATATGAAAATTCAACTAAAGAAAGATGTTGGTCCCAGCTTCCCTGATAATCCATAGAACAAGCTCGTAGCATATCCTCCAATGTCTGAATTGTTCGTTCTGACTGCCCATCTGATTGAGGATGAAAAGCTGTACTAAAATTTAATTCAGTACCCAACGACTTCTGAAGGCCTTTCCAAAAGTTAGAAGTAAATCTGGGATCACGATCCGATATAATGGAGAGAGGAACTCCATGTAACCTGACTATCTCTTTAAGATACAAACGGGAAAGTTGATCAAGAGAGAAAGTATCCCGTATAGCAAGGAAATGAGCAGATTTGGTCAAGCGATCAACAATAACCCAGATTGCATTATTACCTCGAGATGTCTTCGGTAATCCAACAACAAAGTCCATGGATATATTCTCCCATTTCCACTCTGGCACTGGTAAAGGCTGAAGCATCCCTTTCGGTAACTTCCACTCTACTTTAACCTGCTGACAAGTCAAACACTTCACAGTAAAATCAGCAATATCTCTTTTCATTCCATCCCACCAGTAATACTCCCGTAGATCTCTATACATCTTAGTACTTCCCGGATGAACTGAAAACGGAGAACTATGAGCTTCACATAATAACTCTCTCTTCAACTGTGAATCACAAGGCACACACAATCTCTTCACAAATCTCAAAACACAATCATTATCAATATTGAATTCAGGCAAATTACCTTTCTGAACCAGCTCTACCTTTTTCTACAACTCACTGTCTTGCTTCTGTGCTTGCTTGATTCTATCTGATAGAGATGATCTCACTGATACATGAAACAAAACAGAAGGACTTCCTGCACCAAAAACTTCTATGCCAAAGTTCATCAAATCCTTAACTAAAGGATCACGTTCTAAACGCAACATTGTTAATGAAGCATTACTTTTTCGACTCAAAGCATCAGCCACTTTATTTTCTTTTCCCGGATGGTAATGAATTGTACAATCATAATCCTTGATTAATTCCAGCCATCTCCTTTGTCTCATGTTTAACTCTTTCTGAGTGAATATATACTTTAAACTTTTGTGATCGGTATATATTTCACACTTTACTCCATACAAATGATGCCTCCAAATTTTTAAAGCAAAAACAACAGCAGTTAATTCCAAATCATGTGTAGGGTAATTTACCTCATGAGTTTTCAACTGTCGTGAAGCATAAGCAATTACCTGATCATTCTGCATTAGGACGCAACCAAGTCCTTTCAATGAAGCATCACTGTATATAACAAACTCACCATTCCTGGAAGGTAGTGCCAAAACTGGAGCATTCACCAATCTTCTTTTCAATTCTTGAAAACAATCATCACATTCTTTTGTCTAGATAAACTTAACACCCTTCCGAGTTAGCTTAGTCATTGGACTAGATAACCGTGAAAAATTTCTAACAAACCTTCGGTAATAGCCCGCCAAACCAAGGAAGCTACGAATCTCGGTTACATTCGTGGGTCTTGGCCATTATTCCACAACTTTTGTTTTTGCAGGATCAACATTTATTCCATCTTTAGAAACAATGTGACCAAGGAAAGAAATTTGTTGTAACCAAAACTCACACTTGCGGAATTTCCCATACAGTTTCTTTTCTTTTAAGGTTTGCAAGATAACCCTTAAATGTTTTCATGCTCCTCTTTAATTTTAGAAAACACCAAAATATCATCAATGAAAACCACCACAAACTTATCCAGGAACTCATGGAAAATTATATTCATTAAGTCCATGAATACAGCAGGTGCATTGGTTAGCCCAAAAGGCATTACTACAAATTTATAATGGCCATATCTCGTACGGAACGCGGTCTTCGGAGTATCTGCCTCCTTAACCTTCAGCTGATGGTACCCCGATCTCAAGTCAATCTTTGAAAAAAACTGAGCTCCCTGGAGCTGATCAAACAAATCATCGATATGAGGCAAAGGATATTTGTTCTTAACAGTGATATTATTCAAGGCTCTATAATCAATGAAAAGTCTCATAGAACCATCTTTCTTTTTAACAAATAAAACAGGAGCACCCCAAGGTGATGTGCTAGGTCTAATGAAACCTTTCTCTAATAAATCTTGCAATTGCTCCTTCAACTCTAAAAGTTCAATTTGTGCCATTAGATAAGGGGGTTTTGAAATTGGATTAGCATCAGGAACTAAGTCAACAGTAAACTCAACTTCCCGATCTGGTATTATTCCAGGCAACTCATCAGGAAAAACATCAGGATACTCATTTACCACTGGCACATCATTAATCTGAATAGTTCCTTTATTTTCAATGACGTGTGCAAGGTAACATTCATTTCCATCTTTTACAAGTTTCTCGGCCTCTTGATATGTTATCAAAAGTAAGGGTTCATTCTTGTAAACAAACTGAAAGTCTTTCTGAAAAGAAACTTCTTTAGCTCTACAGTCAATCTTAGCATGGTAAATAGAGAGCCAATCCATACACAGGATAACATCAAACTCTACGAGAGGTAGAACAATAAGGTTTGCAAGTAGGTTCTTTCCACAGATAAGGATAGGAAGATTCTTATAAATTCTTTTTGCCTCGACACTTCCCCCAGGTGTTTTTACCAAAAGTTCAGGAGTCATTTCTTGAGATGGTATTCCCATTTTACTAGAAAAGGTTTCAGAGATGAAAGAATGTGTAGACCCCGAATCAAACAACACACTGGCATAATCTGAAAAAACAAACAAAGTACCTGATACCACTTCATTTGATGGCCCGACATCTGCTGAAGTAGTTGCAAAGGATTTCACCACCCCTTTCTGCTTGTAGTCTAACTGCTTCCCATCACTCAAGCTCCTTGTCGGACACTCGTTTGCATAGTGACCCATCTCATTGAACTTATAACATTTCACTAACTGTAAATCAAATTTGTTCTTACCTTCAGCTTGATCCTTTTCAGTGCAATCACGAGCCTTATGTCCCATCTTACCACATCGGTAGCACTTCCCAGAATTCAGAAGACATTCCCCAGCATGCCTTTTGCCACATTTATCACAAACTGGAAACTTAGTTCTCTTACCATCAGACTTTTTTGAAGAATTCTTACCTTTCTCCTGCCACCTCGGTCTCTTCTTCTGCTGGTTGTTATAGAACACTTGGTCATTGGCAAACTCCATTTCCACCTTCTCAGCACATCGAAAAAGCTTTTCATAACTTTTAAACTCACGAGAAGCTAATTCCCTTTGATATTTTGGCTTTAATCCTGAGTAAAAACGATTGATTTTACTATCAAGGTCTCGGATAAAATTTGGAGCATACCTTGCCAATCGAGTGAACCTTTCTTCATAGGCAGCCACTGAGTCTTCCTCTTGCCTCAATTCCAAGAATTGCTTTTCCATCCTAAGTCGAACAGCCTTAGGAAAATACTTCTCAAGAAACATACCTTTGAATTCATCCCAGTCAAGAGCATCAATCTCATCGGTGTCCCTGATATTTTTAACCATAGACCACCACTGGTCTGCTTCACCCTCCAAATGGTAAATAGAAAGACTAACCTTTTGACTGTCTGAACACCCCATGAAATCAAAAATCTTCTCTAGTGCTTTAATCCACCCTTCAGCTAGCACAGGGTCAGATGATCCTCTGAATGATGGTGGATGTTGCCTCATGAAATGTTCCACCACTGACATGTTCCTCTACGGTTGTTCTGGCTGATCTCGTGCATGGATACCACCGTCATTTATCACTTGAGTCAACTGAGCGATTACTGCAACAAACTGTTCAGTTCCAATTCCGACCATTTCTGGATGCTGATTCGGAAGGTTATTTCCTTCTATATGCCTTCCTAGCACTACTTCCCTGTTTCCTCTGCGGAAAACCATTCTGAACAAACATGTCTTAGATGAAGCAACATTGTAATCTTTAAATGCTATATCATTTCAAAAAAAAAATATTTTGGGATAATCATTTAATAGAATTCTAACTTCTAAAGTTATCTAAACCGACCTCTGATACCAACTATAAGGCCCCAGCCTTAAACCTTACTTAATCTTGAGTGATTACAAGATTACACATTGAGGATCTTTTCGGGTTTAGAGTTTTAGAGAATTAGATCATAAAACTTGCATTACATTCCACATATAAACAAAGTGGTTACATAAACATAGTATTCTTCATTCCCATCAATGGAAACACATTTAAAATAAAACATGGATTGTTTCTTGACACATCCTTGACTCTATCATCTTATCATGTACCTTTCCCTTGACCTGTGAAAAACATTTCAAAAACTTGGGATGAGCATAAAAACTCAGTATGGGTTATAAAAACATGGAAAGGAAACATGGGTACATACATACATAAGAGTGAAATCATACTTTACCCATAAAACATAATCACTTTAACATACCTCATCAAATCATGAATAAATCATAGAAATCATAAGACATAAAGGTAACTTGAGTCATTCATAACATTCTTACGTAGGGAGTAACCCTCTTGGTTACGTTTGGAATACCCATCACAGTATATTCCCTAAAATCTCTTCGGAGAAACCTTAACGTTTAACTCCTTCGCGTTACCCAATGCATTGGAGAGCTATATCGGGCTCACCCGCCCTTAGTTTATCACGGAACCACCCGTCTTCATAATAATGCCCAAGAACCATAACATAATCGTATCACATAAAACATGCATAAAGGAAACATAACATTTCCACATTTCAATCACAAGATATCAATACAACACAAAAACATTGTGAAAACCATTTTCAATACCAAAATAAAAGAAAAGTAAAACATGGTATTTATTTTTCTTTTAAAAAGAAGGTATGGCTTGTAGAGGAAGCCGAAACTCAAATAACGGTCACGACGGCGGAGAAGTCGTTGTCGCCGCATACGTACGACAAAAACATTCCCTTTTGTCATTTAGTAAACACTTCGTATAAAAAAGATTCCTTTTGAATAAACATAAAAACTCAAAGGGGTTTATACACCGTATAAAATAAAATATGCCTCAACGAAAGGAGATTGAGACGAAGTCCCATACCTCGTATCCGACTTGACCCGACCGTTCTTTATTCTCCTGAATAATAAACTTGAGTTAATATCTACTTTCTTATGAATCTTTTTCAAGTTCATTATTCCTTTTATACCATGTTATTAACATCATGTAATCAGTTAAGTTAATAATGTTCATTTTGTCGGTATTTGGTTCTTAAGTGAAAAATAGACTTCTTACACTTACATGTTGTTAATTTGGTCAAAGGTTCATTATATCCAGAATGGTATTAATGATGTAGATATCATATATGTCATATATATCCAGTACATACATGCATTTATAATATTACATCACATTTAGAGGTAAGAAATGAAATGCACCGTTCATGGAGACGGTAAGCCGTACGTACGCATGAACGCTACTTCCATTTCTATTTCATATTTTCTGGAATGGAATCATAATTATATAAGAGTATATTATAATTCCAGTATAATAACATATATAATATCATTAACTTTATCCTTTACACATCCCACATATGGTATTAACGAATCAAATCACTTTCAGGGGGCGGTAGTCCGCACTTCCTAAAATGAAGATATCGTGTTTACCTATAATGGAAACCATAAAGGTATTCCAAAAATGAAAAAAACATAAGCTTAAGGAAAACATAAACATATTATATATCATATATAAAAATAGTGACATCATAATGGCCACCTTTGAAGGTGTTAAATGAGTGTTGAACAATCATCGTTTCGGGAGGCAGAATTTCTCCATCCACGGAAACCGTATGTTCTTTAACCATTTGATGTAGTTGTGTGAGGGTTTAGCTCAAATATATCTTATAACAACATCCTAGTATATTGAAGATACTGGTGTTGTTACAAAAGAAGTAAATAAAAAGAGTTTAGGGGGTTGGAGAAGCAAAATAAAACAAATGAACATGAGAGAATGAATTACCTTAAAAAGTGTAACTCCTTTTGATTTGAGCCTAAAGGCTTCCTTTGAAAGGATTATGCCCAAAGGGAATCCTCTAGGATGAGGAGAGGTATGTGGAGAGAGCAAATGGGCAGGGGTTTTCCGAGCCAAAGGCTTGAAGAGTGTGTGAAATGAGGTAGAGGTGGGGGCCTTTTATAAGAGGAGAGGAGGGTCACTTTTGGAAAGGAAAGAAATATTACATTATTTGAAAATGTGTTTCGGTTTCAAAAGGTCACAAATTGATATAATTCGTGGATAAGGTGATAAGTCTTCGAAATCCACTCATCCAATAAGTTTTGGACATGTGTAGTTCATATATTTTACATTATCTTTTCATTTTATTTAAATCGTCAAATAATGATGTCATCGCTGCATCATTATTATGTCATAAATAATTTAATTTATTTAATGTCTAAAAATTATAAACAAAATACTATGATATAGGAAATCTTTTTAGCTTTCCAATGACTATTTATAATCAAATTTTTGACTTGTATAACCCCACTTAAAAATTGTTTTCGTAAAATATATTATGTTTGTGTCATTTTCACTTTAACATTAAATAAAAAGTAATTTATGTCATTTCCCAACAAAAGTGGATACATGGGGTCCCCAAGTTGACCCATGGCATGTCATGGTCGGCCATGACACAACCAATGAGGTTGGGACATGTGTCTAGGTCATTTCATTTTATTAAAGTATTATTTATACCTTAAACTACCCTAATTACCACTAATCGTGATTAGGAACTTAATAAGTTACTATTTACCAAAAAATTATTATAATCTCATTGAACCAAATTTTACATAATAATGACAACCATGTATGTCGGATTTTCAAAATTCAATACACATTAGTGGTAAACTTTCGTTTAACTGAAAAATCAGTTTGCTTGATTACCACTTAGTGGTTTCACTATTCATCAAAAATTGATGTTTTTCAGAAAATTACCAAAAATTCACCCTAAGCTATATTTGATATTCCGAATTCAAAAATGAAGTCTATTTTACAAAATTCAAATCATATAAGTCACATTAATTCCCGCTGCCAGAGCAAATAGCGTGTTTTTACAAGACAATAAGTATCAAAAGATTGACACCAGTTTAAGTCTAATTTCAAAGTGAAATTGATTCCAATGACCACCATTGGATAAAATGGTAAAAATATATTCTAATTTAACTTCAAAACCAATTCAAAACATAATCTAATCATATAAATAAATTAGATTAAAAAGCAGTTTTGATGTAAAATGCAGTATTTTTCACTATTCATTAAAAAATGAACATTGTCAGAAAAATACCAAAAATTCACACAAGGTAAATTTTGATGTCCCAATCATAAAGGATAAGTTTATTTTGACAAACATAGTTTATAAAATTGTCAAAATATAGATTCAAAAATGGTTTGCCCTCAAAAGGCAATAAAACAATCTTTTAAGAATATTAGTGTATTCCATGCATAAGATTGTATTTATTTTCATTTTAAGCCTATATAACACTATCTTAATCATTAATAGACATAGATAAAAATATCTATTATTCATTACTTACTTGGGATGTTACAGATATGGTTAGAGTTCATCCATACCATCATTGATGTAGCTTTTGGTTTTGAGTCCCTTGTAGTTGGACTTTTCTTTTGGAGTTTTTGGATGATGTTATAGTTGATTTGTTTCCACTATTTTCTTACAGTGGATACAAAAAAACTTAACAACAACCAAAAACTCCAAAAGACAAGTCCTACTACAAAGGACTCAAAACCAAAAACTACTCTAACTATGTCATGGATTAACTCCAACCATATCACCATCAACTACCCATCCCAGCTGACACGTACCCCACCGCCTCTCTGTGACACCTTTCCTTTCCCTGCATTAGAAGACAAACAATGGTCTACACAACACCAAAATAGTGCATAGAGTGTGAGCTAACATGCTCAGTAGGATCCCACCCAAGTGTTCTATAACAAGTCTCTGTATAAAAAATCCTATATGCTCATATAAAAATAACACGTCATGATAAGTAGTAAGAGGTTTTATAGAAAAATGGTAAATAATTTCCTTTTTCATAGTTCTAAACAAAAGATGGTATATCATTTTCTATAAAATATTTCCATATCATTTTTCTCAAGCATCAACATGCATATCAAGGATAACTCAGAAAGACAAGAAGTATAAATATAAGCACATGTATCACAACACCATGGAATACTACAAGTCTAGGTAGCAGAGTACTTATACCAAAATAATCATGTTCACAAAATTGGTCCTAGAACAACGAGCCTAAGAATAAAATGAATACCCCATGAGTAAACCTCCCAAAATGTCAATATAGATCCCCTAGAACAATATTCTTAAGAAACATAGGACAGACCCAAGACAAAACTCATTGATAATCACATAGCAATGAACAATATCCTCAGGCTAAACCTTCCACCTAAGTACCCAAGGTAACCAATGTGATCTTTTTCAAAAACACATTTCAGTGTCTTAAAAAACATTCAAAACATTTATAATCCATTTATAAAAATAAAGGGAAAACAATTTTCCTTTCAAAAACCTTTTTCAACACACAAAAAAATCATGCCAATTTCATAAATCAATTTATAAATAAATTTTAATAGAAAAACAAATAGGTTCATTATCATAGTCTAGAGATGGAACCACCTACCTCAATGTTTGGGTCGCACTCACCTACAACAGAATCCAAAAGTAAGAACGAAACCAAATAGCCCCAATAGAGACCCTAGGATCTAATCCATGACAATATTGATTCAAAAATAAACACAAAAGGTTGGAAAAAGATAGGAAAACCACATACCTCAAAGAAGGATGCCCTCCGCACCCCAACCAATGAAGGAAAAAGGCATATGAAATGAGATCTCACAATAGATCTATAAAATGATGAAAAGAAACATCAAACTTGGATTAGTGGATCCAATAAAACAAGTATAGTGTGTTATCATGATCAATTGTAAGGAATTATTGGAGAGGACACTTACCCAGAGAGGCGCACTATAGAAACAACAATGAACCGGAGCCGATTAGATCGATATGGAAGGTAAGACTCCATTAAAAAAATTCTCAGGGAGATTCTATGGTTGAGATCTATGATTTTTAGAGAGAAAATGACCGACCAAAACTTCGGAACACATGAATTTAAACTTGGTGTAAGCCGGGTCAGGATGTGTACCCCTTGGTGATGACGTGAAGGGAACGATGGATAAGTTACTCCAAAAAACCTATTACCTTGGATTAAAAATAGACATTTTTACCTTACATGAATTGTAACCATCATTCACGAAATGTAAAAGCTCACAACGTGACACCCCCCTTCATGAAATAGTCTCTCAGAACAAAAAATGAAACCAACATCAAGTACACGATGTGTACTTCAGGTACACTATGTGTACTTTAGGTACACGATGTGTACCGATTCTTCAGTCTGTAGTAAACTCAGAAAAATCACATAAAAGGATTTTAAAACTAGAGGGTAACTTAGAATGAGTGAAAAATAATCCAATAAAGGTAACAAGATGTTATACTATGGGTGAATATACAATTTATATTATTAAGGTCAAGTTGATATAGTTGGGATATGTAACACAGGGTGAATTATTTATAGAATCTCTTATGGGATTGAATGAACTTTTTAACTAGAAGGATTTCCTTGGAAGGGTTTTGGAGGTAAAAAAATTCTTCATCATTCTTGTGATTGACCAGACTTGAAAATAAAATGAGGAAAATAAGATTTATATACTGATTTTTCTAGATCCAGGGAATTATCAAGTAACCCTTCAACCTATATTTATAGACAAGAAAGAATCAAATAAAGTGGAAATTATTGCACATAAAATCCCATACAAGAAAAAAACATTCAAAAAAATGTTATACTTGAGTCCTGAAGGGGAAATTTTCCAAAGTGTATCTAAAATAAAAGGAGGACAATGTTAAGCTCATCCATTAATTCTAAAAAATTTAATACCTTGAGGGTGATGACATTGGGATCATGTTATCTCTTTATAATGATCCTACTGAAGAAACATTGTTCACCTTTGCCAAGGATGATCCAAATGTGGACAAAATTTTGACGGTATGTCCATTTTTTCCAAAAATAAATATGATTACCATTTTATCCAATCCAAAGTATTTGAATGATAAGATAAATGATTTCCTATAAAAAATTTCTAAACCTATTATTAAGATACATATAGATGGCCTGACCCTAATTTTTTTATAAATAAAATATTTCATTACAAAAAGTGGTATGATATTAATCAAGGACCAATACAAGGACTGCTAATTTACACATCTTATTCCCATATCCAGGTTGCCTAAATCATAGAGGAATTTCACCAATTCCATCAATAAGAATTGTTTTATTTACTCACTATTCATTCCACAGGCCTTTTTGTTGGGATAAATTTTGACTAAGTTATTATTTGTTAAATTTTGTATATATAATTTCATTAGGAGGATTAGTCAATGATTTTCCATTTGTTTTCCTTGTTTGGGAATAGAAATTTTTGGTCTGATATACTATAAAGTGAACAGGTAATGGAAAATCCTTCCTAGTTAATGAAGAACTATTTATCCTCTTTAAAATTGGCATACAAGTAATTATCATGGGAGATTCCCTTGTATTTTTCAACAGAAATATAGCAAAATTCATGGATTTAAAGAAAAATACATAGCTATAAATAGGTTTCATCCAATGTTTCTTCCAAATTTATAAAATAAATAATATATACCATCATTCTATTCTAACATGGGTACTGATTGTAGATCATATCTTCTATAAAACATGGAAGGAAAATGACTATTCTCCAATAAATTTTCTAGACCAAATCATAGAATCCCTTCATTTTCCTTTATCAGTACTAGTGGAACCATGATCATCCTGATCACCCCACTTAATATATCAAACCTTTTTGATACCCCTAAAATTTTACCTATTATGATCATGGATCTAATTATAGTTTTAAAAGTTTGAACGCCAACTCATTTTCTTATTAGGGGAAGTAACACATGTATGTGGAAAGACTTTTTTTTATGGGAGGATTTTTTTGATCTAAGACATGTAAATATTATATGTGTCAAAGAAAAGAGTTATATTATTAGAATAGGTGTGGAAGACCGTCATTTTTAGAGGACACAAGAGAATGAAATTCTTTTTTAGTGGCACATCATGTCTTTTGTAAACTTTAATAATGAAAACGGTGAAGCCTCTGGTCAGATCCATCTTTAATAATGCATATAGAATAGCTGATGGTATAGAATCATTTTAACAATAACATGTATAACTTATAGGGATTATCCTTTATTACTTTTTTGTTTATGGTGTGTATTATTTTGTCTTGTCTTGTAAGCTTTAAAAATGTCTTTATTGTAATAATATATTTATTAATGTTGTCTTCATGGTTGGTTTGCATTTTTAAAAGTTAAAGTTTTTAGGTATAGGTGTTAGTATATGGTTGGACACATGGAATTATTACGTTAGTCCATTATGATTTCTTTGCCTTGAAGAGCCATCCCTTCATGGCCATAAATAATGTAACTTAGATAGAAGATAACTAAACCTTTATGGGAATTTGAATCTTTTTCATTGTTAGGAAATATTATTATACATTTTTTATTCTTAGAGTGTTAATCATGTTATCCATTCCTATTATATTAAACTATTCTTATGATTACACACATAATTTTTTTGGTCGTACCTCTTGTGAACACAATAGGTACAACCACAAGTAAGAATATGTTTCTAATCATAAGGATAATGTAACACAATGGGAATGGTTAAAAAATTAACACTCTTAGAATATGGAGACAAAGAATATTATTTCATTAATGGATAAAGGATTCCTTCCCAAAATAGTTTAGCTTTATTCTTTCTAAGTTACGTTATTTATTGCCATGGAAGGTTGACTCTTCAAGATAAATAAATCTTAAAGGACCACTGGTATAGTTCCATGTGCCCAATCTTATGTCATCACATAAGCCTGACCAATTTAACTTTAAAAAAAGGAAACCACCCATGAATACAACATTAATAAATAATGTTTAACTAAAGATAATTTATTAAATATTATAAATAATGACATAGCATACTACAACCACAAATTTAATAAATTAAATTCACCAGATGGTTAACACTTCAATTCTGACATGATGCTCAACAGCCAGCCAGTCTATATAATTTATTAAATAAAACTTTAACCTGAGGCTCCATTGCTTTCATTATTAAATTTGACACCAAACATGAAGATCCACCAAACCAATAAAGAGTCCACCTGTGGTCCATCCTTTAGAAATTATGGTATACAAAATGTTTTCTTGGTATAACACTCCTATATTTGAAACATATAACATTTATGCATATAATATTTACATATCCTAGTCTAAGAAACTCATCCCCTAATAAAAAATTAACTTTATATACATGTTATCCTACCTATGATAAAAAAATGTGTTCACTTTATAACTATTATAAATTATAATCAGATTCATGATCATAATAAGGATAGGTGTAAGGGTATCCAAAAGTATGAGACATTGAATAGGGTAATGAAGATGACCAAGGTTCCACTAGTACTGATAATGGAAAATATAAAGGGATTACCTAAGATAGTTTGTATAGTTTATTAGAAAATTATCATTTTTATCCCACATAATCTAGATGATATGATCAATAATAATAATCCTTGTTAGAATAAAATGAAGGTCTATATTATTTATTTCACAAATTTAGAGGAAACAGTTGATGAAACTTATGTCTGGGTCTAGATATATATTAAAACCCATGAATTTTACCATATATTTATTGAATAAAAATGGTTATCATTCATGAGAATGATATCGATGGAAATTTTAAAGTTGATAAAGACTTCATCATGAACTATGAGGGATCATTCCATTATCCTTTCAATCCATAGTGTATCAGACAATAAAATTTCATTCCTAAAAATATAAAAGCAATGGAAAAGGTATTACTGATCCTTATAATGAAATACCATATATAATCCTTGAAAAATAATTCATAATTCAATATTTATCCTAATAAATGTCTAGTGTTTAGAATATTGATGAAATTAAATGACTCTTTCGGAAGGAATGTTTCAAAATCCCTTTATAATCCAAAGAAATTAGATATGGGGATATAAGGGGTAAATTTGTGGTCTTTACATTAGTCCTTAATTAATATCATAACTCTTAATGCAACAAGGCTATGGATTAGGTTTTTTTGGGACTATTATATCCATATATTTCTCAAGAATTTCTTTAGGAATTTCCAATGAGAGATCCTTTATCCTATCTATCAAATCATTTTATTTGGGTGAAACAATAATCAAAATGATTTTCTATAAATATGGACTTACCATCTTAGTTTCCTTTTCATTCGGATCATAATTGGAAATGTATAATACAATTTCCTTATTTTTATCCCCATAAAGAGTGAAAAATCTCTCAATATCACCATCCTCAAAGTCCTCAATTTTTAAGAGTTTATGGATGAGCTTAACATTGGGCTGCTGATTTGGAAACTCTTCGAAAAAATTACCCTTCCAATGACAAGTATAATTTCTAGTTGAAATTATCATTCCATTATAACATTATTTATGTAGTAATTTGTACTTTATATGTTTATTTATCACCTTATAAAAATAGGGTTCATGCTTACCTGATAAGGGCTATGATTTGGCACAAATGATATATACTGATTCTTTTCCACATTTTATTTTCAACTTTATTTGATCATAAGACTGATTAATAATTTTATTTCCTCATTAATTTATTAATGTAATTTTTACTAGTTATAGAGTTCATCAAAATCTATGAGGTAGTATATGAATAATTCCCCATGTGATAGACTGACCGTTTGAATCTGCTTTTCCTTTTGAGGAGCCACTGTATTTATATAAAATGGATTTGACATATAGGTAAGATATACTTATTTATATTAACATAATTAATTCCCCTAAATCATAGTAAATATTAGAATTTTGTTTATAATTTTTGAAAATATATTTCCATTTGAATGAGTAATTTTCCATTATAAGATATTCGTCTCTAATCAGGTAGGTGTAATAATCCCAATTTCTAGGAAACTCTTTTTGAAAAATCATGATTAGTGAATCCATAATATGTATATATTTTATCTGAATTTTTCAATAAATTTTAAGAGAGATCCACCATTTTCAAATTCAACAATTTAATCTCATAAAAAAATTGGTGATGAAAAAGGATATAGTTTTCCTCAGGATAGAGTAATTCAACAATACAAAATGTGTTATTTTCAAAGATCTTATCCCTTTATTATGATGGTGGGATATGATTAATAAATAATATAATAATAGAATCACCTATCAGTTTATTATAAAAAAATTTACTTGGAGGAATTTCATTTAGTTTATCCACCTCATAAAAATTAGTTTAATCAACCATATAGAATGAATCACATCCATTATTTTTTTCTTCCACCATGAGTTAATAAATGAACACATATTTATCATCAAATTATAAAATTTTGACCCATAATGATGTGTCATTATTTTAATGTAAAACCCTATATTCTGGTCTCTATTGGGATTGTTGAAGAACTGAATCACTAATAGGTTTCAGCATTAATGTTTGTGTGGGAAATAAATCATACGTGTAGGTATAAGAGGTGATCATAACCTCATATAACCATTGGTGGAGGTAAAGGAGGTCTTTCATACCTTGGAATATTTTATTTTAAGGGATATATGGATATCTGTGTGTACTAATATATCTTTTGTAAAAGGAATCACTATTCTAGGGTTTTGGTTTATTCAAGGAGAAGGTAATTAATGGTAATGAATAGCTGTGATAATTTATCAAGAAAGATGATAAGGGTTTTGGATAGGGTTGTTTCTAGGTTTGATTATATATAGATTGAAATTGGGATTTAAGATGGTTGAGATTCACTTCATTTTATTTATAATTTATGAATTATTGAAATCTATTAAATGTTTGACCTATATGAGCTTGTGATGTAAGGCATCTATTTTCACTACAATTCTTCTCTCAAGAGGCTAGAGTATAAAAAAGGATTTAATACCTTTGATTAGCTTATATTTACTTTCCAAAATGTCCTTTATGATTTATTTTGATCTATAGAATTTTAAAATTTATAAGTTAGTTTTGCTTCTACTGGTGCGTGTGAATGAGTTGAACTATTTGATTGGAATTTAGTTTGAATCTTTATCTTATATGAATAAATGTAAATTTTTCAAATTTTTTCTCTAGAAAATTACCAAAATAGTATATGTTTATTTAAAAAATATATTTTTTCATCCAACCAATATACCCAGAGTAAAGAACATAATACTCAAATTTCTTAGCCATGGGTTATCCTAATAGACCAACCAAAAGATTCATTGATTTTTATATTTCATAAATCACATTTTTAGATGAATAACTCTTAAAACTTCCCATTTTTAGGTTGCTAATCCTTGATATTGGAGTTAGTGTAGTCCTTAAATGAATATATATCCAAGAATACATGATCCCCATTATTTAAGGGAAGTAATTGATATCCTTTTACTTAAAAATGAAGAATTGGGACACTAGAGGTGGAAAGGTACAATAGTGCATGATTTTATTCAATAATATTTCCACGAGATGGCGGTGAAGATTTCTTATAAACATCTATCTAAAATAAATTTCAATTAGTCCATATTTATTATGTAATAAGGATGATTCTATTGGATAAATTAACTAACTCTCCTATCTAGACTTATCATATCTATAAATCCATGATTTAAGAAGAATATTTCATATCCCATATAAAATAATCTGCTTTGGAATATCCATACAGGTCTATCTATGTTCTTATTTGAGTTATAGATATAATTCCACCTACAAGTTTTTCATAATGTTAAGATCTAGGCTATGATTTTAGACTATGAATTCCATTTTATGTTGTAAGGTGGAAATATAGTTGTCTTCAGTAAGTAGATATCTGATGATCTAAATTCAAACTTTGAGATTTCCCATGAAGCGTGGATCCTCCAATGGAAGATTATAGTTCGGATAGAGAATTAAAAATATCATGATGATATTAAGGGTAATTTAAATGGTTTCTATATAAGAATTCTCATACCACTTATAAAAAGTATCAAGAAAATTGATTATTATTACCATTGGAAGTCCCCTTCACCTAGAAAGACTACGATCTATCTTAAAAACTCCATTATATATATGGGTACAACCGATAAATATTCACTTTAGGATATATAAATCCTCAAGAACAAGTGGAATAATTTTTTCTACCACAATTTTTAGGAAAATACACTATTTTAAAGTAGTATCCCGAATTTTTCCTTTTAAATATTTATTTTAATTGATGGTTTATTTAGGTTTTTAGAATAAATAAAGACAACATGGTCTATCAAATCTTGGTAATGATTTAAAATAAATATGATTTCATAAGTATATTAATTCCTTGGTGATAGTTCACTTTATAAAGGATCAATATCTATGCATATGGAGGTATCTAATAGGAATCAAAAGAACTTGGATGGGTTTTTTGGAATCTGCTTTCCATGATAAAATGAACCTTCAAACCTTGGAAATGGCACAAATTCTAGATAATAATGAAATATTTTTGTTAAAAAATGAGTGAATGATATAATTAAGAGATTACTTGAGGAGTAATGTCAAGAGATTAACTGGGAAGGTAAATGATACTTTGTGGAATTTTTTATGGATTTTTTACTTTCTAGTATATCCTTTACATTGAACAATTTTTTGAAACTTTAAGTAATTTCTCACTCATAAGACCACCATGGCTTCAAAATTGGAAACTTTATCCACTATAAGAATTATAAATGGATCTGGGCTAGGTCTTCTGTGATTTTAGCCCTACTAGTCACCTTCATAGATAGAAATAATGGTATTAAACCCATAATTATGCCTTAGACTCACTCTCAACATAACCCACTAAAAGAACCATTACAATTATACACCCACAAGACTTCTAGTCTCAATATTTACGATGTAGTGGATCCTCAGATTTGGGAAACCATGGGGCATAATATCCTTTAAATTGATGTAGAGATCTCAATGATCCATTGGGGGGTTATTCCTTGAGTGATAGAGAAAGTGATTTATGCCATAACCTGGTTCTAATACCATCTTTACAACCACACAGGAGGTATATCCACAAAGGAGGTTATGTTCATAATCATAAGGATAGTGTAATATAATGGGAATGAATAAAATGATGAACACTATGATAATATGAAAACATAAAATGTTATTTCCTAAATTAATGAAGGATTCTGCCTAAAGTTTTATTTATATTCTATCCAAGCTAAAGATTATGGGGAATGATAGAAGCTCTTGGGCCTATTCCAATTTTTTTTTCATCAGTTTCCTTATATTTCTCCTCAAAACAATACTAATTACTAACTCAAAGTCCATGAGATAGGATATTTCAAAAATAATTTATAATTAAATTACATAATAATAATTAACTATTCTTTGAATTCTTACTTCATTGTAAAATCAGCTAACCAATATTTTTATAACGTCCTTGTGATGAAGGATTAAAGTATAAAACCCCTCTATTAGTAATCCACACATGCTTCAATAACCATAGAAAATTTCCATAGAATCTTCAGGTTATAACATAGACAATCCAAACTACTTGAATCATTCACTATTGATTATAATAAGAATTAATTTTGAGATTGAAGGTAACTATTGAGTTCTCTCAAGATCATGAGAGGGAGGAATATGATCGATTATCCAATTCCTTAAGGGAATTCTAGAGAACATATTCACTTTATGTTTGAGAGAATTATCTAGAAAGGATTTTTTGGCATAAAACCATTTAACTTATAAATTATATAATCAGTTTTATAGACTTATGTAAGAGAATAGGCTATTTCACAAAGTCTCTTAACTATTTTCCTATTTACAATCAAACCCACATCGAATGATAATAACAATAATATTATTATTTACTTTACATGGAAAAAACTCATGATTAATTTTAATATCATTACTTAAATAAATAAATTATTATTTATTTATATGATAGTTAATATATAATATCCAATAGATCCTTAACATGGCCCGTTAATACTCATAGACATTTATCAAACCTTGAATAATAACTATTTATTTAAATAAATAAATGTTCCTATGTTATTCAATCAATATATACTTATTAAATAAAAATAATGTGAATAATTATTATTCCTTGAAACTTGATAATAATTTTTATTCTAATATTAAATTTGTATATAATTTAATATAGGTTCTAGATAAATATAGTGTGTGTACCTTTAAGAAAATTTCTCAGTATCATTAATAAAACTCATCTAAAGTCCAAGATCATTATCTAACAACACATCAAGACACCCATAGAGAAAAATGATAATATAATAACAATAACTACCTACAAATAATTATGACTATGTAGTATAATCATTTTATCTAAATTTATCATCAAGTAGGTTGTATCACTTATGGCATTAATTTATATTTATGGTATGTCATTATTTTAATTTCATGAAATGAACTCATCAATAAACGACCACTTCCATGAAAATAGTTGGAAAGTACCATTCCAATCAAAGGGATAGAGATATTTAATTCTTTTAAACCATAAATAAAAATTAATTTCTTATCTTATGAATTAATATATGTAACTCCCCAACTCCCGTAGCTCAAAGCTGGTGGTTTGTTTACTACATGGCACAAGTATAAAGGATCACACCTCAAAGTACCAAATAGTTTAATATGCTTGGGAGACTAGAGACATATATGATTCTCACATTAAATCTGAAAATATAAAATGTAATATAATAAGTATTATGATAATGTTATTATTTCTTCAGTAAATCCAATATTTCTTTCATATATCCCTTCTTTGTATTATGTGGAAAGGAAAAAAATAGAGGGAGGGATTAGATGCTCTGTAAGGGAAAGATTACAACATAATCTATCATAAATCAAATACAACATGGATAATATGACATAGATAAAAAATTATTAAATATTCTATATAAATAATACAAAAAATGATGACTAAATACATAAATAAAATAGAAACATAAATAATCACATGCATAACAAAAACTAGTTTAATAATGATAGAATTCAAAATATCAGATATCATAATCCTACCATCAAGGCCTTGTTCTAAGAAAAAATTCATAAATAGGTAAGGAATATAAAAAATACCATTGCTAGTTTGTATCATTAGACCTACTGATGCATCGAGTGGCTATAGTGGGTTCCACCCATCACCTACTAATTCCAATGCTTTAATCATATAAAAAGGGTAAAAAATAACAAAGGTAAACATTTATATTGAAAAAATAGTCTATGAAATGTTAATAATTTACAAAATTAATAAAAATAATCATAAGACATATAGATTAATATGGAAAATGGTATCAAAAGGTTATATCCCTAATAAATTATAATGTCTTCCAAAAAATGTTGAAATAAATGAAAATACTTCAAAAAGACCATGAGAAGATTTATTTGAGAAAATACCCTTTTCATTTCGAAATTAGATATTCAAAATATAAAAACTAACCAAATATTTAGTAAAATTTTTTCTTTAAAGAAATAATGAAACTTTTAAATAATGCATAAAATCATTTAGTAGTCATTATTAATGTAAATTTTATTCCTTCCATATAGGTTAAAAGAAAATATTCCATTCATACTTTTATAAAAAAAATTAATATACAACTCATTCAAAAAACCACAAACAATATTCCTTATAAACTATTTTTAAAAAGTAAAACACGGGTAAAAATGTTTTTAATAAATAATTAGAGAATATTAAATACATTATTTAAATTATTTTAAAAAAAATAAGGATATAGAAGAAAAATATTCTAGATTGAGTAGAAAAACAAAGTTAGTTTCCTTCAAAACACTATTTTAGAATATTGATTACTTAGAGAGATGAAAATAAAAGAAAAACTTATAATATATAGAAATATCTAAATGATCATAAAATATATTGGTTTTAAGATATAATGATAAAAAAATCCCCCAGTGGATATTTATACAAAAAAATATTTAATAATGATACGATTGTGAAATAAACCCTTACATCCGGTCTGAATTACTTTGTAAGTAATTTTAGACTCCTGTATAACAAATACAAATTTATTATATTTTTATGAAATAAACATATAAATAATTTTAATATCATAAATTATCCACTTATAACATTTCAATACTCATTTATTAATAATTATTTATTAAAATTTTCATTCCCGAGTGTTAAATGTTTCATTTTTCATGTATGTTTCAATTAAGTAGTTTTGTTCCTTGAATATATATATATATATAATGGTTAAATAATATATTTTATTTTAATAATTATATAAATACCTTATATATTAATTATATACATATTATAAATCATCCATTAATGTTATAAATAAAAAATGAATTACACCGTTCATATAGACGGTAGGTTGTACATACACATGTACATTGTTTTCAATTTTAGATGGATTAAATGAAATAAAGGTAAATAATAATTAAAATTTATATATTAATTATTATATAATATATATAATATATATTCATTAAATATATGCCTTTTACTATCCATGTATATAAAAAATGAAAAATGAATCACTTCTCTTCATGGAGGTGTGCACGAGCGACGTTATCATTTTCCAAAGGATTAGAAGCTAAGAAGGTAAATATTATATTATAATTAAAAATGAATAATAATTTCATAAATATTCTATATATTCATTAGTTCTATATTTATATTCATCCAAGTAAAGTGGTGATGAAAAATGAATTACATCACTATATGGATATGGAAATCCATATGTACGCACGAGCGATGTTTTTACTTTTCATGGGATGGAAAAGAGATATTAAATGATTTTATGATCATAATAATAACATATTAGTATATTTAATATATTTGGGTCATTATTTTATTATTGGTACAATGTATTTATTGGAACAAGAATAAAAAATAAATTTGAAATAGGTGTAAAAACAATTACCTTTTTCTTAACAAAAATTCTTTCAAATATCTTCTTAAGGACCACAGGGTTGGTATTTTGGGCAGAAAATAACCTAAAAAATACGACTAAGGATTTTTTAGAGGGATTGTTTAGGTTTTGGTTGAGAAATATGGCTCAATATATGTGAATAATCTAGTGGAGGCTGTTTTCTTTTATAATTGAGGTGAGTGGCACACTAATAATGTTTTTGATGTTTTAAAATATTATTAAGAAAATTTCATAGAAAAATAGATCCAAAATGTTTTATATTTAAGGGTTACAAGGGTGAGGTTGAAATATTACCAAAATATTAATTTTAGTCAAGTTTTTATGTCATTTTAATCTTTATCTTCTTAGATTAACCCTTCCAAAACCCATTTTGACCTTAACCGAAGTAACCACTTTTTCAATATAAACGAGTTATAATTTTACTTATAAGTTAAAAATTGGATAATATGGGAAATTAATACATTTTTATAACATTTATCATCATAATTTATCTATTTAAATATTTTTTCACTTTTTAGATAATTTAATAAAATATTATTTCTCATAAAATTTCATTAATGTCATTTTTGACATTATTAATTTAATTTGACATTTAATGACATCAATATAGAGGGAAAATTATACTATAAACCACTAAAACACATATAATATGTCATATTAATTTATAATTTTTTTGGGACACTATAACTCACCCAAAAAAATACTACTTAGAGAGTTTTTAAAATTATTTATATGATTTTTATACTGCTTCAACAAGCACCGTGTCGATGTTGTGTAAGAATTTAATGTAATTATTTCATCACTAGAAATTAAAATTAAATTAAAATGAAAAAAATGATTATTTAATATTTCAAATAAATATATAAAAATGGAAAAATCCTTTATTTACCCTTATGTAATAAATATAAGAGATATTAAATTCAAGAGAGGGATATTTTGGAATTATCTTTACTTAAAATAATATAATTGTTGTTATCAATGAAAAATGGTACCAAAATTCCATATATACAAATTTTTAATGGATATGGACTAATGTATCCAATATAATAAAATTGTTATAAGTTTTGTATTGATTTTTGGACTTTATTTTAAGGTTTTAATCCTATTTTACCCATTTACCCTTATCGAGGTGACAAATATTTTCCATGGTTACTACTCATAATGAAAAAAAAAGAAAAGGGAACTTTATAAAAAATATGAACATCTTGATTAAAAATATGGTATCCATTTTTTAATATTAAATTATTATAATTGGTATAAATTAATTTTAATATAAATTCATAAAATACAATGAAAAACAGTGTTTAGAAAAATGTATTTTCATGCCTAAAAATTAACTTATATAAAAAAGGAACATTAATAAATTAAATTATATTATTATTAATGTAATGGATAATACATCACTTTAATACCAAATATAAAATTTAATGGGAAATTTGACTCTAATTTAATGATAGTTTTTGAAAGGTTGTATTTTTAATTTTCACTAAAAAATCGGTCATTTCAAAAAAATCCAATAATTTATTCATAAGTTAATTTTTGATATGATGATTTAAAAAATTAAATTAATTTAAGAAATTATAATTTAAGAAATTTTATAATTTATTTTTTATTCATAATCTTGAATAAAACTATATGTATTGTGCTATTATTTCTTTAAAAAGAAAATCTTATTATAATTGAAGCTCGAGTGTTACATTTGTCCATCCTTCAAAAAATTTCATCCTACAAATTTCTTGAACTTACTTTAATAATAGATTTGGGTATCTATTCATAACAACATTTTCAGGTTCCCATGTTGTCTCTTCTATCTTATTATTTCCCCAAAGCACCTTTACCATCTAAGTAATTCGATTCCTTAACGGTTTCACTCTAGTTTCCATAATCTTGATAGACTATTCACAGTAATATAAATTAAGATCCAATTCTATTTCCTAAGTGGTTATCTCATTTTTTGGATCTAGCATGTACTTCATCAATAATGAGATATGGGACATATCATGTACTTTATAGAGTCTAGGTATCATTTCAAAATGGTAGCCAAAACTCCAATTCTTTCTAGAATCTCAAAAGGTACGATATACCTTGGGACCAGTTTTTCTTTCTTACCAAATATTATAACACCCTTCTATGGAGATACTCATAAGAAAACGTTATCCCCCACTTTAAATTAGAGACAATTTCATAACTTATCTGCATATATATTTTAGATACTTTAATATGGGTTTGAATTGTCTCTACCTTCATTGTTGTCTCCTCTAAAAGTTCTAGTCCTATAACCTTACTTTCAATAACTTGATCCCACAATGTTAGAGTATGAAATATATTTCTATATAATTATTCATACTAAACCATTTGAATACTTTAATGAAAGATTTTGTTATAGGAAAAATCTACCAAAGGTAAATATTGATCCCACATACCTTGAAATTCAAGTGAGGATGAAATCAATATATCGTTTAAAGTTTGGGTAGTTCTTTCAGGCTATCCATTGGTTTGAGGGTGATAAGAGGTTCTCAAATGAAGCTCACTACCCAGAGCCTTCTAAATAATTTTATAGAATTTCTATATAAATCATGGGTCATGATCATGAATGATTGAAAATGGTGTAACATTAAGTGTTATAAATTCATTAATATAGGGTTGTAAAAGGATCTAATGAGGCAAATCTTCTCTTATAGCAAGGAAATGTGTAGATTTGCTAATGAATTCAACAATAACCCATATTGTATCATTATTTCTAGGAGTTTTTGGTAATATAGTGACAAATAATATAATAATTCCATCTAATTTTCACATAATAATTAGTATAGGTGTTATTAATCCTCTAGGATGCTATATTTTAGCCTTTAAATATTGAAAAACCAAACATATTGACACATAATAAAAAATTTACCACTTCATATTATCCCACAAAAAATGTTCCTTAAAATATATATACATATTGGTGTTACCATGGTGTATAGATAAATTCCAGCTATGAGTATCATCTAATAATTCCCTTTTTAAATCAAGTATTTATGGAACACATAACCTCTTTTCAAATTTTAGAATTCCATATTCATACATGATTTCTAAAAATTTACTATCATTCAATGATTTAGATTTCTTTTAAAGAATCTCATCCACAAAAAAACTTTTTATATATTCCAATAAATATAGTTTGAAAATAATTTGAAAAGGTAGTGATTTTACCCCTTACTTAATAACTCACATATCAATCTTTACTAAATTCCTAAACATGGTATCCCTGTTAATCCTCATTTTGTTCATGAATCCATGATCATTTAGGATTAGAGAATCTACTAACTTATTTTCCTTTCCTGAGTGGTAGTGTATTTAGGAATCATAATCCTGGAGTAGCTCAAGCCATCAACTTTGCCTCATGTTGATATCTTTCTGTCAAAGAATGTATTTCAAACTCTTGTGATCTATATATATCTCACATTTTCAACATAGAGATAATGTATCAATATCTTCAAAGTAATAATTATGGATGCCAACTCAAGATCACTGGTTTAATAGTTTTGTTCATGAGTTTTTAATTTCTTTGATGCGTAGGAAATAACTTTATCATCATATACAAGGATATAACCAAGTAATTTCACTATGAATAGATATATATATATATATAATCCATCATTTGTTGATGGAAGAGTAAATATCCTAGAATTTAAAAAGATCATCTTCAATTATTTAAATTATTTTTCATATTACTTTGTCCATATAAACATACCATATTTATGAGTAATCTAGGTTAACAGATTATCCAATTGAGAAAAATTTGGAACAAATCACTAATAATAACATGCCAATCCCATGAAAATACAAACCTAAGTTATATTCATTGGTATAGTTGATTATTTGATTGCCTTTGACTTTTTAAAATCAATATAAATTATATCCATAGAGACAATATGGACAAGAAAATAAAAATTTTAAATCCATAATTCATAGTTTCTTAATTTTCTATATGACTCCTTTTGTTTAATATTATAAAGATTTACACACAAGTGATTATCATCCTTATATATCTTATAGTATACCAAGATAAAATCAATATATACCATAATAAAATTATCAAGATACTCTTGGAATAATTTTTTCATTATATCCCTCAAAATAGAGGGTACATTAGTCAATCCAAATCTAATTACTATAAATTAATAAAGTCCATACCTCATATGAAATGTGGTCTTCAGAATATATTCCTTCCTTACTCAAAATTTATGATACCCAAAACAGAGTTAAATATTTACAAAATACTGATATTCATAAATTTGATCAAATAAGTCATCAATTTGAGGTAGAGGATACTTATTATTTATAGTAATAACATTGATTTCTCTATAATCAATGAAAATAACCATAGATCCATATTTATTCATAAATAAAAGAAAATGGTCTATGTAAGGTGAAACAATAGGGTCTACAAAACCCTTTTTACATAAATACTATAGGTATTTCTATAATTACACTAATTACATAGTGTCTATTCTATAGGGAGTCTTTGATATAGGTCTCACATTAGGGATTAAATCAATAGAAAAAATTAAATTCACATTCTTCTAGATTTATAGGAAATTCTTTTGGAAATAAATAATTTTATTTCTATATAATAAGAGCATAAACAATATTTATATTACACTATCCATCCATAGATTATGCTTTCTCTTCTACACTAAGAATCTCATTCAAAATATCTACGCTGGGTGGATCTATATATGACTTAGATTATGAAGACTCCGATATAAAGATAAGGAATTATATATCCTCATCATAAATCATAATTCCCTTCTCTTAGTAATAAAATTTTCATTATATCTTCTAAGACAATCCATACCATGGATTATATCAAAATCCACCATAGGTATAATAATAACGTCTCTAAATAGGGAATTTTTATGTGACATAATTGTAACTGACTAACATGTTCTTGTTGTAGTAATATTTCCACTATAATTATTATATGATAGCCCTATTATTACGTTTATAGGGAAATAACTAATTTTCATGGAAAATAGGGAAGATATAAAAGAGTAAAAATACCACAAATCAAATAATTAATTATCTAAACTTGAGGATATAATTAAAGGACATAACACCACATCTTTTGTAACTTCAAATTTAGCTATAGTGATAACATAAACTTGGACTTTATACTTTGGATTTTTTTTTGTGGAAAATTACATTAAAACATGGAAAAATTATCCACATAGTACCCCATATACTTATAATTAAAATATTGAACATGTGTAGTTTATTTATTTTTCTTTAAATAATACTACTATTGAACTTTATCTTAATAGTTGAAACAAACTCCCATTCCCAAAAAGTATATTCCACAATGTTTCTTTTCACATTTATTACAAGTTGGAAATTTCACCCTTCCCTTCTTCCCTTCTTCTTTATTTACTATTCCAAAGTTCTTAGCCACCTGATTATTATCTTTCTTTCCTCAGAAGTCATAAGACTTGGATAATTCTTTCTTTGTCTTGATAACACATGAGACTATCATTGAGAGGGTTTGGGATACTAGTTCCCTTTAAAACAATGGATTTAGAACATCAAATAAATTATTAATATTATACTTTTAATTATATATGTAGTCCACAATATGTCATGCTAAAATTGTAATGTTAGATTCACATTTAGAAACATTTTTATCCTCCTTTTTCCTAAGACATAAAAATCATATCTCTATATCCGTTAATTACTCACGAGGAAAATAATTTTCCACGAAAATAACCTTAAAATATTTCCACTCCATATTTCCTATTTCCTCCTCATCCTTAGTGTTTTGAATCAATGAACACCATTGATCTGCATCCCCTGTGGGATCATAAACCACCAGAATGATATTCTTCCTTTCATTAGTTACCAAAGTAAGTAATATATTCTCTAAGGAACTTATCACTTACTTAGACATAAATGGATTAGTAGTACCATTGAATGATGGTATTTTATGATGCAGGAAATGATCCAACATTATTGCATCACATTGAGGATTAGTAGGATCCTCCATATGAGAAAGCTTATTAATTATATCCTAAGTCAGCTTCCCCAATATAGTTATAAATTTTCTAAATATAGTTCTATTTCCAATTCCATCCCTAGCATCATTGACATGAGTAGGTGAGAAATCCCTACATAGCTTCTAGGAATTGATACAGTTTCCATTTTTTCCACTAGGAACAATTTCTAAATAATGACATACACTAGATAATATCATAACATTATGAATCATAATGTATAATTCAAAAATAGGTAAAAATATTGAAATAAATTTAAAATTTATTCATAGCTAATTTTATAATTATAATATTAACATATTCAGGAATATTATTAATGTTTTCAAAATATTCATAATATTTTTTAAATAAAATGTGAATTAACCCAAGCATACCCCTAAAGAGCAAAAAAATATGTGCGCAGTAAGAGAAAACTTACTATGCACAAGAATGATGGCCAAAATATACTCAACCAAATCTTTTTTAAGTAATTACACCTAGATGCATGTGTTACAAAACCAAATTCACCTGTAGTATCTATGCAAGGATTTATCTCTAGGAAAACCACATAATCTATTTCTTACTAAAAAATTTATGATTTTATAGTGTAATTATACATATCTTCATAGTTAGTCATAGGGATAGGTTCTATAATCTATGTTTTACTAAATATAGTCCTAGGATTTTTATTAAACTTGCTTTGATACCAACCATAACACACCGACTCTAGTATCTCAGAGCTAGTGGTTATTGGTACAAGTATGAGAGATCATATCCCAAATGAATGAATAGTTTAATAGTATTAAGAGACTGGATACATACCTGATTCTCACATTAAATTTTAAAACATAAAATATAATATTATAATTCTTATGAGAACAATGTTATTTTATCTATTAAATCTCTAATTTCATTTATATATCCCTTCAAAATATCCTGGGGTAAGGAAAACATAATAAAGGGTTCTCCCAGATGCTTATTGGGGGAAAGAATTCACAAAAATCTATCATAATTTTAATAAAACATGAATAATATGGCTAATATAAACAATAATAAAATATTACATATAAATAAAAACATAAATGGGTTTTAAATCCATTGATAACATTACAACATAAATAATCACATGGATAACAATAAATAGTTTCATAATGAAATAATGCGTAAGTTTAGACATCATAATCTTACCATCAAGGCCTTGTGCCAAGACAACATATGTAAATAGGTAAGGTATATTCTAAATACCCAGGATTTTTTGTCTCATGAGACCTACCAATAAATCTAAGGGATATAGCAGGGCCCTCCCATCACTTACTAAGTCCAATTAATTCATCACATGAAAGGTATGAAACAAAATTAACGTAAACATTAGTATTTAAAAACTTGCATAAAAATGATATTAATATCCCAAGTCAACAAAAATGTTCATAAGAAATCAAGAGTAATATAATTAATGTTATTAAAATAGAAAATTCCTAGTAAATCATAATATACACTAAATAATTTTTACATAGATAAAAATCTTTTAATTTTTTTTTGAAGATTTCTGTGTAAAATACCCTTTTCATTTTGAAATCACTTACTAAAAATCTAAAAATTTCCAAACTATTAAGTAAAAAATTTTCTTTGAAAAAAAAATCAAAACATGTAAAAAAATTCAAATCATTTAGTAGTCATGATAATGGAAAATTATATTCATGTAATATAAGTTAAAATAAAACATTACTTTCACACTTTTGTAGAAAAAATAAAAAAGCACCTCATTAGAAAAATGAAAAAATATTCCTTGTAAACTACTTTTTAAAAAGTTAAAAATGAGTAAAAATGTTTCTAATAAATAGTTTTATAATAGTAGAAACATTATTTTAGTTTTATTTTATGAAAATATAGATATTAAATAAAAATATTCTCGATTGAGTATAAAAACAAAGTCAGGTTTCCTTCAAAATAGTATTTTGGTTTCCTAAGTACTTAAAGAGATGAAAATGAAACATAAAATTAAAATTTATAGAAATAACTAGAGTATAATAAAATATGTTGTATTTAATATATAAGTATAAATAATTCCCTCAAAAAAAATATTATACATAAACAATTCTGAATCGTGATGAGATTCTGAAATAAACCCTTACCTTAGGTCAAAATTACATTGTAAGTACTTTTATTATCATGTATAATAAATTTAAATTTATTATAATTTTATAACTGAACCATATATATACTTATAATATCATATATTATATATTTATTAGATTTAAATACATGTTTCTTAATAATTATTTATTATATGTTTCATTGACGAGATTTAACTCTTTCATTTTTCATGTTTATTTCAATTCAATAGTTTCTGTACCTAAATATTTATCATGGTTTAATCATCTCTATAATGTTAATAATTATATAAATACCATATATATTTATTATTATATATATATATATATATATTTTGAATCATCCTTCAAAGTTAGAGATATAAAAATGAATTACATTGTTTATGAAGATGGTAGGTCGCACATACGCATAAACAATATTTTCACTTTTTAAAGGATGGAATGAGAGAAAGGTAAATAATAATAAAAATTTAAAGAATCAATAATTTATCATATAGTAAATATATCCATATTACCAGCTATGTAAAGTGAAAATGAAAAAAAGTTACATCATTTTGTGGAGGTGGTAGTCCACACGTATGCATAAGCAATGTTATTATTTTATGAAATATTATAAGGTAAGAAGGAAGATATAATATTATAATTGTATAATAATAATAAATTAATAAATATCATATATATACATTAGTTTAATTTATTTAATCATCTATTAAAAGTGGTGATAAAAATGAATTACACTCCTATGTGGAGACGATAAGCCGTATGTACGCACAAATGATGTTTTTCTATTTTCATAGGATGAAAAAGAGATTTAAAATGGATTTAAGATGATAATAATAAAATATAAGTATATTATACTACATTTATTATTTGAGTATGGGTACAACATATTTTTAGGAAGTATAGGAAGAAATAAATTTGAAGGAGTTGCAAAAACATTTACCTTTACTTAGAGAAATCTCATTTGGATATATTCCTAAAGACCATTGGGCTAGTATTTTTGGAATAAAAAACTTATATAATGAATATAAGGATACTTTGGAGGCTTTATTATGGTTTTGGTCAATATATTTCGCTCAATATATGTGAAAAAGTGAGGGGAAAAATCACTTTTTTATAATTTAAGTGAGTGGCACACTTGTAATTTTTTAAAGTTTTAAAATATTATTAAGTCAAATTTTTTAAAGAATGGATAAAAAATGGATAATATTAATAGGTGAAAAGTTTTATGTATAAATAAAACTAATAAATTAGGTTTAAGAAAGTGTTTATTACATTTTAACAATTTTCTTTGAGATTAACCCCCCAATATCCCATTTTGACCTTAATCACGATAACGAGTTTTTAAATATCAAGGGGCTATAATTTTACTTATATGTTAAAATATGGATAATAAATGGACAATTAATGAATTTTTTTTACCATTTATAATCCTAATTTTTCTTTTTAATGGTATTAATATTTTTAATAAATTTAATAAAATATTATTTTTTTTAAAAATACCATTAATACCATTTTTGACACTAGTCATTTAATTTGACCTTAAAGACATCAAGATAGAAGTTCAATTAGAATATTAACTTTTTAAACATCTATAATATGTTTTAGTATTATATTAAATTCAAGGTTCATTATAAATCACCCAAACAATATTAATTATAGAGAATTTAAAATTACTTATATAATTTTTATATTGCTTTAATATGCGCTGTGTCGACATTGTATAAGAATTTAAGATAATTATTTAATAAATAAAAATTAAAAATAAATATTCATGATAAATATAATTATTTAATTTTTAAAATAAATATTTATAACTAAAATTATACTTTGATTATATCTATGTAAATTTTTTTAGATATATTAATGTCTAAAGAGGGACATTTTAGAATTTTCTTTACTTCGAATAATATAAATGTCATTATCAATGAATATTGGAATAAAAAATACATATATAAGAATTTGGGATTTATATTTACAAATTTATCTTATTAAATTAAATTAATAAAAGTTTTGGGTTGCTTTTGGGACTTTATTTTATGTTTTTAACCCTATTTTACCCATTTCACCCTTATCACGGTGACATATATTTACCATGGTTACTATTCATAATGAAAAAAATAAAAGGGATATATTTGAAAAAATTTAAAATAATGATTTCAAATAAGGTATCCATTTTTCAAGATTCAATTACTAGAAGATACAAAAATTAATTTTAATATTAATTCGTAGAACACAATGAAAAAGTGTTTCTAAAAAAGCGTGTTTTTAAGCACAAAATTAAACTTATATAAAAATATTGAAAATTTCTAGAATTTGTTATATAATTATAAATAAAATTTATTATATTTAAATTTAATACCAAATAAAAAATTTAATGGGGCTTTTAAATCTAAATAAATGACAGCTTTTGAAAAATCAGTATTTTGACTATTCACTGAAAAATCAACAATTTCAGAAAATTCCCAAAATTTCACCACAAGTTAATTTTAAAATTATTATTTCAGAAATTAAATTAATATAAAACAATTAAATTTAAGAAATTTAAAATTTTACTTTTTAATTACATTCTTGAGTAAAACTATGTGTATTGTGATATTATTTCTTTAGAAAAAAGGTTACATTAATTAAAGCTCTAGTGTTACATGCCACATCATTCCTGATGAATCCATCATATCTTACCTCACTATGAGAATATATCATCATGGTTTTTATAAATACATCTAAGTACTCATATCATTATATACATTAATAATCATTTTAAGCTTAATAACCAATACTTACATTTATAAATAGGAATATCCAATGACACATATAACTTATTGAAAGTATTTGGGTGGATATTATCTCATAAAATAAAATCATACAGATTATAATGTGTGAGATTTATCAGAATAAGTCTTAATTTTTGATGATCCAATAACACTGGATAGACTGCATCATTTATGTCCCTTCAGATACATATCACCCAACCATAAAACATATATTTAAAAATATATTTATAACACTTCAAGGTTCTTATCACAATATACAACTACTATGATCATTAAATGAAATGAATACTCTATGGATATAATAACATTAATGCTATGAATAAAAACAATAATAAAGTGATAAGATATTTGTTAATATTCAATACCATGAATATATAAGTAATCAAAAGTAAAATATAGTTGGTTCTATGGAACCAACTCCAACAAACCCCCACTTGGAATAGAGCTAAGTGTAGATGACCTTTATTTCACTAGCTGTCATATGATATTCATTATTTTACTAAAATATGTATTTATGAAATAGGTCCACAATGTTCTCCTCTATGTAAATTATACTTATGATGATCTTACTCCCTTTGAGAAAAATCCCTCAAGAGGGGATACTTTGAAATTATAATCTTAATCCATTTATATGACCATAACTCCTTCAAGAGGGAAAAAATGTAGTATTATCACAATAAAATGTGATAGAGTATTTACTTCTTGGAACCAAATCAATATCATAGTATAAGTTATATATCCACACTACTTATTTCACTTCACTAGAAGGCATAATATATTTAGACTCTACAATAGAATTAGCTAATACCTACAACTTTGAGCTATTCCAGCTCAAAATTCCTTCATTGATACTGAAGATATATCTTGATTATGAAATTAGATCATTATGATCTATTTGGAAACTATAATCTATATATTCCTTGATAAATAGCTCCTTATATCCTCCATAAACAAGGAACATATCTTTAGTACACCTCATATACTTTAGAATATATTTTAATTCCATCCAATGGTAGTCACCTAGATCTCCCGAATATATTCCTATCATGATCAAGGTGTAGGAAAATTAAATCCTACTCCATAGCATTCTATACACGACTGATTCTATCACTGACACATAAGGAATCCCAATCATCCTCTACATATCTTCTTGTGTCCAAGGACACATTTTGATGGATAGGTGTATGCCACATGACACAGGTAACAATACCCTCTTGGATTTTTATATAATGAATCTCCTTAGTATATTGTTAGTTTATGTACCCTAACATAGTCCATACAACCTCTTAAATATGTCAAAAATGATCTTGATCACTAGAATATAAGTTTTTTTCACCCAAACCCTTCATGGAGAAGCATGAGTTTAACCAATTATTAATCGACCGCAAGGTTAGTATCTTATTTTTTGTTAGTAAGTTGTCATCAACACATACTACTAAGAAAAAAATTCACTGTTACTAAACCAATTATAAACAAAGGTATAACATTCATTATTTATGAAACCAAATTGTGTTATAGATTTATCAAAGTAAATTTTAATTGATTTAGATCTTTTCTTGAACCCATAAATGGATTTTTAAAAATTTCAAACCTTATTAGAATATCTTGGATTCATAAAACTTTGGGTTGTTCTATATATACATTTTATACAAGGTTTATATTGAGGAAATTAGTTTTAACATCCATCTTCCAAATCTAATAATAATGGTAAGATGTTATGGGAAGAATAATTCTGAAATATCTTATCATATCTACTGTGGAAAAAGATTCATCATAGTCTATGCCTTGATGTTTCTTAAACTCTTGAGATACTATTCGTTCCGTATAGGTATTAACATTACCATCCATTTCTAGTTTCTTCTTGAATACTTATTTTATTCCAACGTGATTTACAAATATTAGAGGACCTATTAGAACCCATAGTCTGTTTTGATATATGGAATCCATATGGGAATTTATGTTATCCTGCTATCTTGAAACTTTTTAGCAACATACTGATTTATTACAGGATATAGGTTCATTATTATCAACTAATAACTAGTCACCATTATTGGTGACTCAAAAATCATATCTCTATGGTTCTATGAACTCAATAGTACTCTTAAAAAATACCCGTGTCTTTGGAATAACTTATTCCTTGAGGTCTTATGGAATTTATTCCTGTACCCACCCTTGTATATTTTGAGTATCAACTTCATAAAAGTCAATCTTTCTCCTACTATATCTTTTAAGAATGTGCTCCCTCTCAAGAAAAATTGAATATATTTCTATAATTAATTTAATTTATGAGGGGTATTAGAGACAAAATATTCTTGTTTTCCTTATTATATCTTATAAAGATACTATTTATTCCCCTATATATTATATTTGTTTTCCATAGATAGCCTGAAAAAACACTCTACAATACCATACATGAGTATATGACAAAATAGTTTTCTTTCCACCATAGAACTCAAATGGAATCCCATTTTATAATTTTTTAGGAACATATTTTAGAGTGAAAAATATAGTTTGAAATACATATCCCCCAAAGGATAATGGAAGACCTTCATGACTAATCATTGACCTCACTATGTCTAATAAGGTGTGGTTTCTCATTTCATTGACACCATTACACTATAGTGTATAAAGAGTAATCATTTGAGATAGATTCCTAAACTCCCTAGGATATTTTATGATATCTTAGTTAATATATTATACACCTCCAAATATTTAAAGTTTCTTCATATTCTTAAAAATTTAATTTATATTTTACTATTGAACTCTGTAAATTTATAAAAGGATTTAGATTTAATCTCATTAAGTAAACATATCCATATATACTCAAGTCACCGATAAAAGTAGTAAAGTAAGAATATAAACCTATATATTTAACTAGAAAAGGTCCAAACACATCTGTATGAACTAATTCAATAAGATATATGACCCTTTAAGCCTTTACACTAAATGTCAGTTTGGTTATTTTACATTTCAAACAAGCACAACACATACAAAGTGGGTTTAGTTCAAAAAAATATAATAAAAATATTGATATAGCTCTGTATTATACTTCTTATTTACATGTCCAAGTCAGTGATTCCAATTTTAAGTGTGAAATTATTCACGTGAACTTGATTTATTATCATTTTCTAATAATTTATTTTCATATTCTAGTACATAAAGACCATTATTGAGATATTTCCTACCATAAAAATACTATCTTTATAAAAGTAAAAGATTTTATTCCCAAACATGAATATATATCCATCCATGTATAAAATGGACAAGGCTATAATTTTTTTAATAACACAAGGCACAAACAAAATTTCTTTGAAACTAAAATCAATCATTTTAGCAAAGTGAGGTGGCAGTCACTTATAGACAATGAAATGACACTTACTCCATTGGAATCTTGGAGATCTTCCTCACCTTTTCAACCTTCCTGAATCAACTATGTTACTTTATTTTGATAAAAAATTGAGCACCAAAATATGTTTCTAATACCCAAATGGTATAAATATATGGGCCATATTTGATAACAAACACACTAGAAGATTCCCCATTATTCTTTACTAAGGTGAAATTCTTCTTCCAGTGGCCCTTATTTCCACACGGGAAACATTTTTCATCTCTTTACTTATCCTATATTTTAAACTTCTACTTATTAGTCAGGTGATATGAAGAAACCATAGTATTATAAATTATCTTAAGGAATATTGAATTTCCTTTCATTTGGTTCACTATAAGGAATCTAGGTTTTTCATGCCTCTTATCAATATTTACTTATTAAACCAGGGTAAGAAGATCTAGGCGTGTCTTATCAATTTTTTTCATATTATAATTAAAAATAAAATTAGAGAATATCTATAGAATTGTATCATGTATGTGGTTGGTGCGAAACTCCTTGGGAAAATTAAAATCAAGGAGGTTCAAATTCTCAATATAGACAATCAACTTGACTAATGAGGTCCGGTTGTTGCACCGTCTATAATTTTTTACATAAGTGTACCTTAGATATGTCATAAAAATATTGACTAGAATTCTCAAAAAAGAGATCATGGAGGTGAGGCAACATGCTGTATACATCTATTTTTCATACAATTTATAGAGATCACTATTCATGGATGGTAACATAAAACTCTAAATATCTAGTGCATCATCCAAGTTTCATGGATAGGTAGTGAGATCCATCTCACTAACTGATATCTATATTTTATGTATATATTTTATTGTATTTTAATACATATATTTATATATTTAATTGATGATTATTTCCAATTTGTGAATAATTTTACTTTTTTATGTTTTATGGTTGACAACCAATATATAAAAATTCCAAAAAAATAGGTGATTTAAGGAGTAAAAGTCACTTCACACCTTGAGATTCACTCAAAACATGACACTAGATTTTTGATGCTAGGTTAGATTTAAGAACTCGAAAAAACCATTTACACGTCATGTATTTCATGAAAAGATATTATTTCTTCATAAGAAATTGCCATCTTTGTTGCAAGTCATGACATTTTGCACACTGTGTAAAGACATTAAACATCATTTACACTTTATAAAACATGATAGTTTGAGATGAAGATAGATATTAAAAATTCACTACTGAGGTGGATTACACACTATGTAAATTTTAACATTGTGTTAATTTTAGGAAATAAAAAAATAAGATTTTTGAGATATGATTTAGTTGAGAATTTGATAGAATACCCTTATAAAATAAACCCTTATCCATGAATTTGGAAACATATTAAAAGAGGGATCGTGGAAAGATGACCACTTTAGAGACATGTGCATCCTTGGGGAGACCTTTTTTTCCACTGTTCTATAAGATTTTATACATTTTTTCTATATCCTATAATGTATAACATGAGGGGGTGATTTCCTTATGTCATGGCATGTGTGATGAATGGATATTTAATAACTAAATTATTTTATTATTGATTTTATTTTATTTTGGTATTTCATGTTTTCACTTCCTTGTGATCTTTTTCTTGATTCTTCTTACATGACCATTATGAGTGGGGTTAGAATGTGGGTTTTATTTATTTCCTTCTTTGAGCATGAAAATTTCCAAATTTTATTGAATTAATTTGTTTAATATAAGGTTTAGGGTTTATACTTCAACCATGAATATAGGGTTTGTCTCTAATCTATGTTTAAATAAGGTTCTATGTTACCAATTCTTTGTAATCCTATGTACTTGATCATGAGAAAAAGAGAACTTATGAGGGATTGAGTTTACCATTGGACTTGGTAGGACCTAATCCTAAAATCTACATGATTATTAATTAATTATTTCATACCTTGTTATTCCATGAACTAGGATTCATCACACTCGACACCCTTTTACCATTTTCTTCTCCCATATTCATCTTCAATAAAATTCTCAGTAGCATAGATTTAATTCCAAAAAATCATAATTAGTTTAGGGTTATTTTATTAAATTAGTATTTTCTCCAACACTGTCTTTGTGGTTCAAAACTCATTCTTTCAATTCTTATACTACCCTATATTTTAGGGATTTTTTGTTTCATTTTCTAAATTTATAAATTTGGTAAACCTTGTGGGAAATAATTATGCTTATAGGGATGTCACTCCCCTCCTTATAGGGATCATCCAGAACACAGGACTTCAACATATAAAATTTCTTTTCGTTTCAAAGTACAATATAAAAGTACTTGAACCACTCCTATAATTTTCTATTAATTAGAAAATTTTCTTTCTCTAATATGGATTGTAGTAATAATATTGAGATATCATTACTTTATATTTTCTATAAAAAATTAAAAGAATATTTTAGTAATTTATATTGATTGTTAATATGTGTTATAAAAAATTTAATTAAATAATCTCCTACTATTTTATAAATCCTAACATCCCTTACCTTTGGATTAAAAATATCTTATCATGTGGATATTCTAGTGGTAAGGATCCATATATCACTTCTCATATTCTATAATTGGGCTTAAAAAAGTATTAAAAATATTTTAGGTAGGTGGGTCTTTGCAACTGAATTAACATGCAGTTCCTTGATCTATTGTGTGGTCTCCCCAATCATTAAATCCTTAACATGGGATTTCCTTTACACTTTTCTCCTAGTTGCACCAAGTATTTCTTGAGTAGTTAACCCCTAATGTTAAATAACCCAAAAAATTAGTAAAAACTCTTCAATAATTGAAAACACACTAACATAATCCATACAATCACTTTGAAGAATTGTTTTTTCAACTTAAGTAATAAAAGGATATATCAACATAATATTTCCTTGAGGTATTTTATCTTATGAATAAATATAATTTATTTTATCCTTTTACATGCTTCCTAATATAGTTCATCTTTTACATAATTAATTAACCATGTCTTAGTAAAATAATTAATTCATAATTAATTTTTTTTTATTCTATATTACATTCTTATTAATTTATTTATTTTAAGTTATAATATATAATAGTCTAATAAACATAAATAAATAACCATTAATTTTATAGAAATAAGTTAAATATATATGGAATTACATGAGACATGTAATGGTTTGTTTATATAATGATTGATAAAATATTCCTTGAACTTGGGGGAATAACTTCTTAATCTAGGTGTGGATAATGTTACACCATTCCACATATTCATATATATATTTCCTTATATGGTTTCATCTTATCTCTTTCTTGAATACTCACCTAAAAGATTATTCCTTTATATATGCTTAGTTACATGTAGGTGAGGGGAACCAGGTGTATAAGGTTACATACGGGAAACTATGGAAATTCCGACCGTACATGAAAAAAGGTTGGGATAATACACATATCACTATTTTATTTTCATAATAATTATCACAAAACACAAAAAATAATAATTAAATTAAAATAATTCGAACACTTACCTAGGTTGGTCAGTCTAATGATCATCCATGAATTCAATAAATACACATTTAAAACTAGTTATCATACATTTAAATTAATTATTTATTAATATAAAATTATAAAATTAATAAATTAACCATTTTATCATAATTTTCTATCTAAATGGTCTGATGATTTTCATATACTATAATTTTTAAATAGATTTAATTAATTATTTTTAATTAAAATTGTTTAAGTACATTACATGTACTAGAGCCAATATGTTGCATACCCTTATGTTCTAAAGGGAATGAAATTTCAATTTTGATGTTCATTATCATATAATATGTAGTTAAGATTTATGTAGTATACATGGAATTTCAGGATGTAACATGGAGTGGAGTTATATTGTAATACCTTGAGATTTTGAGAATTATTTTTTTCTGAATTAATTTAACATTCCATATTTTTAATTTTATATGACACTATAAATAGTTCTTTAAATAAATATATATATTAAAAAATTAAGTCAAACATTCCTTTCACACACAATACCAAATTGTCTTGTGCTATATGCAATACCAACATGGGTTTCACTACAAGAAACACCGACTTGGCATACTATGCACGCAACACTGAGTTTCTATGAAACATATCTTTTTTTTATTTTAATTATTTAAATAAGATAATTATAACATATCCATTAAACTTAGTAATAACTAATTTTCAAATTTTATTGTTTTATATAAATAAAATATATTGATAAAGAAAGATATTGTTTTTGGTAAAGTCTTTTTTTCTTTAAAAGCATCATTTTCTTGAATGAACTGCATATAATAATGAAAGTAATTTTAGAAAAATAAAGAAAATGAATTGGATAAAATAAAATTATTTTTTTAATTCCTAATGTATAAATTATCCTTGGGTGATTTTTTTTTATTTTTCTGAGAAACATCATTTTTTGGTGAATAGTGAAAAATACTCATTTTTAGTTAAAAACTGCTTTTTTGTCTAATTAATTATTAATTATAATGATATTATAAATAATTTTTAAGGTCAAATTAGATTAATATTAAATATATTAATACAATTTAATTCATTATAATAAATTTCACTTTGAAATTGAATATAAAATCTTAACAAGATTTTGAACTTTTTCCTACTTTAAAACCCTGTTACTTCGTCCCGTCTACGGGATAAACAATCATATTAATCTTGCTGCTTCTGTGATTGAAATTTCAAAAATAATACATAAACCATTGTATTCAGTCTAATTTTTAGATTCTAATAAATTCATGTTAATTTTTGACCAAAATTATTAGTAAAATGATTAAAATTAATTACGGTAATTAAGGCCAAATTAAGCTTAATTAGGGACTAAAGCTTAAAATTAATGCCCCAAATGACCTATAAATTTGTCCACAACCTATTTTATGTCCATATTTCTCACATAAATTATCGATTATGAAGTTTTTTTGGTTTGGTAAGACTTTTGTTAGTTAAGAACATGTGCAAACCTAATTTGTTTATAAAAATTCCAAGTGAGTCCTTTTCCTTCTCTATAAAAGGCCACCACATCTACCTATTCATCACACCTCTAAAAACTCTTAAGATTGGAAACTACATTACCAAATTTACTCCCAAATTTTTTTATTCAACCTTTAAGCCTAACTTTGGGAATAAACCCTTTCAAGGAAGCCTTTTTGTACAAACCAAAAGAAGTTACCCTATTAAGAGGTAACGTCTTCTGTCATACTCCTTTCCTTTATTTTACTTCTCCACCCTCTAAAATTTCTTTCCATTATTATTTGACAATAACAGTATAATAAATATACTAGGATTTTTTTATTCAAATGTTCTGACCTAAACATACACACACCTCCATCTAATGGATGTTGAACATACTAATTCTGTGTACGATAAACTACTGCCTCACGAAACGACAATTGTTCATTTCTCCTTTAACACCAATCACGGTGGCCATTATGATGGAAAATATATTTATATATGTAACATATTATATTTATTATGTATTTAATATTATTTATTCCTTTTACAACACAAATAGTTTTACCTTGCATTTGGTGTTAATACAATAATCTCATTTGAGCAAGTGTGGACTACCGCCCCCTCAAAGCGATGTGATTCGTTTACCCAACACATAAAATGTATTAAGGATGGGTTTAATAAAATTATATGATGTATATTATATATAAATTCTACTTTAATAATGATATATACATACATAAATATATATACATATTTTATTTACATACTTTCTTTCAATACAATAATAAAATGGAAACAAACATTCATTCGTACGTACAACTTACCATCTCCCTGAATGATGTATTACATTACACACTTAATTATTATATATATGGTTATAATATAATTATACTTAATATAACTATTATTTATATCATTTTATACATTCTGGAATCATGATATAAGTATATGGATCAACAATACAACAAATTAAGACACATGTATAGAACAAAGAGAATATTACATGAAGGGAAACATTAACATAGGATCGTTAACAAGAAGGTAATATAAAGTCATAATAAAAGAATATATAGTAGTAGATATATGAATATTATTATTTAAAATATGTATAAAAAACATATATTTATTATACAGGAATCTTGTACGAGTATGGAGAGAGCCAAGACATAAGGTAAGGGGATTTTCATCTCTCTATTAATTTTTATGAGATATAAGCTATGTTCACCACTTTTTCCTTTTTTTGTGGTTTATATATAGAGTATAATTTTATTACAATTACATTTTAATTAAATTTATGGGTATTAAATTGTCCATTATATCATCATTATTTCTCTGGGTTTAAGTTTCAAAAGTTACCAAATTGGTAAAAATGTTTTTGTCTCAATTTGCCTTCTTTCAGACTCATGTTTTGTTATGCACCTAAACTCTTTTTCAGGGAGAATATACTTCCATTTTACATGAAATATAATGAATCTAAATATTTTCATGATATTATAAGCTTCATTTAATTACCTTTACTTAAAACTAAATCATGATCCCAAGATACCAAGTTATAAGAGTTTATTGAGGCAATCTCATTGCTTTTTTAGATTGTTTATGTTTATCCTTCCTTTGATGAAATATTATTATCCATATCTAAAGAATATTAATGATAATACTTATCCTATGTTATTTCATGATATACTCATTTATTAGTAAAATTTTCTACTCTTTGGTAGATAATATTGTTAAGAGATTGTTTTTAGGAAAGCCCAACTTTACCCTGTCTTCGGTCAGAAATCAATGTTTTCTAAAAAGATTTTGCAAGAATATTATACCATTACCCTATAATATATAAATTGAATTTTTAACTTTTTTTCTTTTACCAATATATTAATGTTAATATTCTCTTCACTTTCCTAACAATTCACTTTTCTATCATTTTTACCGTGAAAAAGGAATATTCTTTTGACCTCATATGACAGGTAAGTATTTACCCACCATCATTTCTATGAAGCTCCTTATACATTTTTTTAAATGTTAATAGTTAGGAAATTTTTTTTTTAAATTAATTTTAAGGAAAAATTATTTCCAAAATGTTTCCAAACTTCTTTTACAAGTTTTCAATTTTTGTTAAAATGTTTTCAAGCCTTATTTAAAAGTTTTCAAAGTGTTTTTGAAGAAATGTTTTTCAAATAATTCTCAAGATTTCATTTAAAGTTTTTAATTATTTTCAAAGAAAAAAGGTTTTCCAAATGTTTTTAAGATTATTTTAAATGTTTTCAAGGAATAATGTTTTCAAAATTATTTCATGTCTTCTTTATATGTTTTCAAGGTATTTTCTAAGAAAATTATTTTCAAATGGTTTTATGTATTAAAAATCCCTTTTAAAACAATAAAGGATAATTTCCTAAAGAAGGGTATTTAAAATAACTTAAAATTTATTTACAATTTAAGATAATATCCATTGGTGTTTCCCATGATTTATGGGGAAATTATTAATTGTTTTCATTCATATTCTTTCTTTGAATGGATTATCTTTTTATGGAATTATGTTATGAAACCCGTTTCTAATTTAGGGGTTATATGATTTTGAAGCCCAATTCTTTTCATGGGTTATGTTTATGATGAAATGATTATGAAATATATATTTTAATAGGTTGTGATATTTTTACATGTTTATGATACCCATTTCATTTCATGGGTTATGATATGTTTATTTATGATCTTGTGGAATATGTATGTATAGCTTCATTGTGTGATGAGTGGGACATATATCTCTCTACAATGCATTGGGTAAAGATTTATATCTCATTAGATAGATATTACATTAATTTGGGTTTACTCAGTTTAGTAATATAGGGCTGAAAAAATGGTTTACTTGGTTTAGTAATACATGGATGAAACGAGGTTTTACTCAGTTCAGTAATATAGGGATAGAATAGGCGTTCACTTGGTTCATTAAAGGGCGCCGTTCACTAAGATGGTCTTAGCATTGATGACTTGGCTACTATGGAAATCAGTATATGATTAGGTGTTTCAATAATTCCATGTTTTACTACAATGTTATTCTTTCCTGTCTTATGTTATTTACATCCTTTTGATTCATGTCTTATGAACTACCAATATTTATGCCCTGATTCATGTATATGATCTATGATATTCAGGGTATAATATTATATTTTCATGATCATATTCTCATACCCTTATGATCATGTTTATTCTTACATGTATCCCTTATTTACCCTTACTAAGCATTTTATCTCACCATGTTTTATTTTTGCTTCCCCAGGTTATAAAGATATGTATTATTTTTTATGTGTATAAAAATGATGTTAGTTATAAAGATCCTAGTGGAAGATAATGTAGCTCACACATGTTCTAGTTTTATGTTTCCATGTTTCCAAAGGCACTATACCAACTATGGTCTTTGGGTGTCTATTTTTTAATGTTTAAGTATTCTAAAAATGTCATGTAATGTCAATGTTTTTAAAGTGAGGGTCTCTACAGTCGGTATTCGAGCAAAGGTATAGTTAACCTTTAGAAATTGGGATGAGAAAAACATAGTGGCATACCTTGGTTTATTTACAAATATATTTCTAGGGATGTATCTAAGGATAAGTATAAGGATGAGTTAACATTTAGAAAAACGTCCTAGAATATAGGTATAAGATAGAGTGAGCGGTTTCCAAGAAATACATCCCTATCTAGATACTACAAATGGATGCAGATATAGAATATATTTACATAGGGGTAACAACTCTGAAAAGATGTTTCGGGCTTGACTTTGGGTAACTTGGTACATGACAATGGGCCTTGCTACACACCTGGTTTGAAACTCCTGGGGGGGATATGCTTTGGTAATTCACAAACTCTTCCTAAACCATCATGCATGATTTATATATAATTTTTCTATGAATAACCTAGGATAAACCCAAGGTTTCATATATTATGGATGGTGTCATGATTTAGGCATCTTATAAGTAATTATTTTCATGACTATGTGGTTTTCTACTTTGATAAGTAATACTCACACTATGATTCTGGTTTTAGTAAATGGAAAGAAAAAAAATAAAGAAATGGGTTAATGTTGAATGCGATGGAATATTTTCAGATGAGAAGTCAAGTAGGATGATCACTAGAGTGTAAGATGTAGTGATCATTCCTAGTCAGTTTTCACAGAACATGATTAACAATATTTACCTTAACCAACTCTCGGACTCACCAAGGAATAGAAAGAAGAAGTTCTCTAAGAGTTCAGCTAATAGAGACCATTGAGGAAATAAAATTAGGTTTCCTTTGTGTGAAGAATTTGGAAAGAATCACCTAAGTGAATATTTTAGAGGAACATTAAGGTGTTTGGACTATGGAAAATAAGGACAAAAAGTAAGTGACTACAAGGGAAAAAGAAGAGATCAGTTAACGAAATGGATGAGAATTTTGGCCTCTCTAAGTCGTTATCAAAGGTTAAGTGTTTTAAGTGTAAAATAAATTGTTATTATGAAAATCGATGTACCAAGAAGAATGTTCCTCAAGAGAATAAACAAGGTACTATGAGTAATGGTTACATTGTTAATGATGAAGAGACTACGAATGAAATGTGAAGGAAAAAAGTATTGTGTAATAGGATGAGGTAGCATTGTTAATGAATTAATGATGAAGTAATCAAAGTATTTATGTATTTGGATTATAGAATTAAGAATGGTTAATTATGTATGGATTGTTAAATTTATTTTTTTCTTAGGATTTACAATAATATATTGAAATTTCACGATGGATTAGAAAAGTTATCTCTTGAAAGTTAACATTTTTACTAAGGGAAGGTAACCCTTACAATATTCTTAATGTTAAGATAATTTTGTATGGATAAAGACATGTGGGATATGAATAAGTAAATAAGAAAGTATTTATTACCTTGGAACTAAGTAAGGACCTATTTATAGGTGGTTTATTCTACAAATAATGAAGTTTACAACATTTTTGGATTTAAGGAGTAAATCCAATATAATTTCGAATGACAAAGTATGCATGATTTCTATAAGGATTTATGGTAATTCATGTTGTTACCATGTTTGAAGGGAATATATAATAAGGGTATTCGCATGTTGGGAATGTTACAACCAAGAGATACTTTGTAATATAGGGTAATCAATTTTAATCTGATTTTATGACTCTCTGTATAAGGTTTTATATTTTTATCTTTATGAAGGGTTATAAGGTTAACCATTCATGAAAAGTTTAGGTTAAGATTCAGAGGAAGTATTTATGCACTGAGTTTGTGTTGGAAATTTTGGTTAAAATGATAATCAGTGATTAACCTTGTTTCAAGGATTTACATCTTATATATTATATTAGTGCGGTTTAAAAAAAGGACATCATGTATGTTAGTTGATAAAAAATCAAGTCTGGCAAGGCTATGGGTCTTGAACCCATGACCCAAAGACAATAAGGGTTTCACACCTAACACTATCCTACATGATGTATTTTTTAATGTATATTTGTTTATAATGAACAAATATTTATGATTAACCATTAATGTTACTTTTTATAGATTAATTAATGTTGTTTTTTAAGATACAACTAGTTAGACTTTTTATTATTTTATGTGCCTTAATATCTGCTAAAAGCATATTTTCCTGATTTAATCATAAAAATTAATTTATGGACATTCATTACATGAGTTAATGGATGTATTAGTAATTTTTCAAAGAATAACGGAAGAAAGGACATTTTTTATATAAATTTATAAATAATTACCCAAAATTCTAAAAGTGAACAAAAAAATTGTTGTCATAAAACCTTAATTTTTATTGAGATGATGGCCTTCTAAATCATCACAAATTTATGACTTTCAGGCCCTCAACTATACATTGATCATTCAATTGTTTGTGATTTATGACCTCAATCAATCCGTATAAATATTTACATTTCCCTCCTTGTCCAATATTCACTCCCAACCTATGTTATCCTATGTGGAAACAGAGTTATATGTTACCTTTTGTAACCGTTATGTTTCCAAATTTCCTTTTTTAAGGGAATTTTTAGTATCCATTTCTACAATGTGGGTTTCTATGAATGAAACTTTCAAGTATTAAAACTTTGATGACCCAAATGAATTTTGTGGGTGAAATTCATTTTAAGGGGGGAAGAATGTAACACCCTGAGATTTTGAGAATTATTTTTTTGAATTAATTTAACATTTCAATATTTTTAATTTCACATGGCACTAGAAATAGTTCTTTATATATATATATATATTAAAAAAATAAATAAAACATTCCTTTCACACACAATACCAACTTTTCTTGCACTACACGCAATACTAACTTGGCTTACGCTACAAGCAACACCAACTTGGTCTACGATGCACGCAACACTGAGTTTCCATGAAACCTCTATTTTTATTGTTTTAGTTATGAATAGGATTACACCATTAGCTGAGGTTCCAAGAGTGTGACTACAGTTGTTAGTTTATAATACCCCCTAGAATGAAATCCTGGTTTGAGCTGAGTCAATGACTTTTGTATTTACCTCACAAATGATATGGGTTACTAGATAACTTAGGTATAAGTATGGTCATATAGCAAAGTAATGGGTATCTGTTTATTTCATAATTTGTGGTTTATCATTGTTGGATTTTGAGAGACCTTGATGGTCTTGGGGTCCCTATTGAGTATCATTATACTCAACCCTACATGGGATATGCCCGCACCTCGTTGTGTTAGTTGCAGACGAAGGACCGCGCTGATTGGGGCAGAGAGTAGCAGGACTGGATGGTACCCAGAGGTGGGCCACTCAGCGTGATAATACACGGAGTAGACGAATGGACGTGGAGTGCTGAGGAGGCCATCTTTACCTACCCTTCATATAGGAACCCCAGAGGACAACCCAATAGCTACTTTACATTTATTCAATTGTACTTGGTTTTCAGTTGTACTTGTACTTTCCTATTGGGATTGTATTTCTAGCCCCTTTACTTTCAGAACACTCTTTTGTATATAGTTTTACTTAGCATTTTACTTCCAGTTGTGTACTCTATTGTGTTTGTTTACTGTTATAAAGGAAACTCCTTCCCAGTTTAGGGATTTACGCCTTTGGTGCTCGTCGCCAGCCACTAGCTTATGGAAGGAGAGCTTGGGGTAGTCATGATACGGGCCCCGGGGGATGGTTTGTGACAAATTGGAATTATAGGTGTTGGTTCTACCGTAGAACATAGGTCTCTAAATTTTTTTTTTGGTGAAGAAATAGTGTTAAGGGTATTAAGTGTGGTTTTCAGTTCAGGTTTCCCAGTGTTGGTGCGGGTGGATGACATATCCATACACCGAGACCCTAACTTCTAATTTCCAACTTACTACATGAAAACACTGATTGTGTGTGTGTTTTCAAAATTTTTCTTAAGTCAACTCAACCAGGACATCTCACAAGGTATAATCTTTTCACCGTGTCACGTCTTTTTCTTTCAGGATGCCTACCCGCAAAGCCCTGAGAGTCATACACTCTGAAATCCCACCGAGTGATGATGCCTCAGTGAAGGCCCCTTTACTAGCAGAGGCACCAGCAGTACCACTTCCCATTGGGCCATCGATACCACCAGCCCCAGTAGCAGATGATGCACACCACTTGAGCATGTTGAATTAGTTCTAGCGTCAGAGGCCACCGAAGTTCTGCGGAGAGACGAACCCATAGGCGGCTGAGGATTGGTTGGATGATGTGGTGAGAGTCTTAAGGCTCGTAGGGACACCATAAGATTACATGGTGATCCTTGCTTCCAGTCTCCTTCAGGCAGTAGCAGACAGATGGTGGATCCTGATACTCCAAGTGCATGTTAGGGCAACACTTCTTTGGATAGACTTCAAGAGCCTATTCAGGGTGGAGTTTTTACCATCCACCATTCAAGTGGTGTAGATACATGATCTAATACATCTACAATAGGGTAGCATGATTGTAGTTCAGTACTCAAGCGAGGTTCACCGACCACCCATGCTACTCCACAGATATGGTACGAGATCCATTCATCAGGGCCCGAACCTTTGAGAAGGGGCTCAGGCGAGAGATCAGGGCATCAATGATCTCCCTTAGCATCCCGACATAGGAGGGTGTATTAGAGAGAGGCCTCATAGTGGATATCTTCCTTACTGAGTAGTATCCGGTGGTGAGACCCACTACTAGTCAACATGCATCAGAGTCTTCTACAGTTGGCAGTAGACAGATGACGTAAAGGTCCAAGAGGACCAGACCCATGGGTGGACGACTGCAGGACTCATGATCTGATGTGCGGGGAACCTGAGGCATTGACTTACCTGCCAGGAGCAGGCAGTGTTACTCATGCGGCAGGCAGGGTCACATGGCTCGTGACTCCCTGACCAGCCATTCAGATGATCATCAGACAATTCGGGGACCTCCCATGAAGAGGCAAATGTTTGACCGAGGTGGTCCGTAGGGAGTAGACAAACGTGGAAGAGGATCTGGTCGTGTAGCTAGTGGTGAATGACATTTCAAGGTGTTTCCACCACCACCACCAGAGGACCACCCCGACCACAGGGAGCGGGTGGACAGGGGAGAGCTTAGCTTCAGGCAGCTAAGCACTATGACCATGGTGCTCCAGAGATGATTTGAGGTACTATCTGTGTCTACTCCACCTTAGCTACAATTCTGATAGAAATAGTTGGCAGCCATTCTTTCATTGTCACTGCCCTCGTTCGGAGCTCAGAGATTCCAACGGAGCCATTGGCTCGATCCATACGGCTAGAGACTCCTACGAGAGCAGACTCGATGATTACACACTAGTTCTAGTAGTGTGAGCTTACTCTAGGAGGAGAGAGCTTCTATTGGGATCTCCTCATAGCGGCGTCGAGGCCTTACGCCATCATCTTGGGTATGGAGTGGTTATCCATAGTCCATGCTCATATTGACTGTAACAGGCGCAAAGTGCGGTGTGTCCGCACGAATGGGACCAGGTTTACCTTCACCGTAAAGAGGGGAACCTTTTCATCACATGAAGGAATTACTCGTAGGAGGGTGCAACCGATCACTCACCAGTTGGCTTGCCTTACCCTCAGAGTAGTTGATGTAGAGAGTCCGACTAATCCTGTAGTGGTGGACCAGTATGCAGATGTTTTCCCTAATGATGTCCTAGGACTACCTCCTCATAGAGAGGTGGATTTCTACATTTCCCTGTACCCTAGGATGGCACCGATAACTACTCCAGCATATCGAATGTCTCCCGCTATGCTTTGTGAGTTACGGGTAGAGATGGATGATTTGTAGGGGAAGGGATTCATCTGGACCAGTGTTTTTCCCTGGGCAGCCCTAATTCTATTCCCCAAAAAGGTGGATTGGAGTTTGAGGCTTTGTGTCGACTACCGTCGCCTGAACCAGGTGACTATGAAGAACAAGTACCCACTTTTTAGTATTGACTACCTATTTTATCAGTTCAAGGGAGCACGATGGTTCTCGAAGATAGACCTCGGATCAGGCCATCACCCACTCAGAGTTCGAGACAGGGATGTGTAAAATATGACCTTCAGGTGTTGGTACGACCACTACGAGTTCTTGGTTATGCCCTTTGGCATAACCAATTCTCCAGCTGTGTTCATGTGTCTCATGAACAGGATATTCTAGCATTACCTCGATGGATTTTTCATGGTCTTCATCGATAACATTTTGATCTACTTGACCACTGAGGAGGAGCATGCCAGCCATTTATAGGTGGTACTGGACACACTCCGCGGGAACTAGCTTTATGGTAAGCTCTCGAAGTGCCATTTTTTGGATTCTAGAGGTTCACTTCTTGGGACATGTCATCTCAGAGGCTGGAGTTGCAGTGGATCCAGTGAAGATTGAGGTATTACTTTCTTTGGAGCCCCCAGGAGTGTGACAGAGGTATGAAGTTTCCTGGTCTTGGCTGGATACTACTGGAGATTCGTTCCAGACTTCTCTAGAGTTGCAACACAACTATAAGCCTTGACGAAGAAGGGGAAACCATTCGTGTGGTTGGAGAGATGCCAGCAGAACTTTCAGGAGCTGAGGCAGAGGTTGACTAGTGCCCCCATCTTGAGGCTTCTTGAGGAGGGCAGAGGGTACTTAGTTTCTTGCGATGCATCAGGGATCAGACTTGGGTGTGTCGTGATGTAGAAGTGAGTTGTGATCATGTATGGTTCTTTGCAGCTGAGAAGACATGAGCAGAACTACACTACCCATGACCTGAAGTTAGAAGCAGTGGTCTTTGCCTTGATGATGTGATGACACTATCTGATGGGTGAACGTTTTACCATGTAATCTGATCATTAGAGTCTCAGGAATATCTTCTCTCAGAAGGACTTGAACCTAAAACAACAGTGATGTCTTCAGTTCCTCCAGGACTATGAATTCAAGATAGTCTATACTCCTAGGAAGGGGAACGTTGGTGCGGATGCGCTCAGCAGGAGGACTGGTATATAGTTTCTAGGAGAGGTGATAGTGTAGTTGGCTAACTTATAGATATCCTTGTGGATAGGGATAGAGCAACCTTTCTTCAGTATCTCACAGTCACTCCTCTACTTCTTCAGTGATTCAGGGAGGCACAACATGGAGATACTGATTGTGAGACATGGTATGCTCTGATATCCATAGGGCATGCACCTGAGGGATTTTTTGAAGGTGGGGAGCACATCATTCTTTTCATAGGATTTACTATGGTACCAGTTTCACTTCAAGAGGAAGTGTTTAAGGAATTCCACACTTCCCCTCTAGTGGTACATCTAAGAGTGGCGAAGTTGTACCAGGACCTTCGATGATATCACTGGTGGCCAGGTATGAAGAAGGAAGTAGCGGAGTTTGTCTCATGATGCCTCACTTGTCAGTAAGTGAAGGCAGAGTACTAGGTACCAGAAAGATTGGTTCAACACTTAGAGGAACTAGAGTGGAAGTGGGATGGGATATCCATGGAATTCTTGACGAGTCTTCCATGTACATCTGGGAGTCACGATTTGATATGGGTGATCATTGACCAACTCACCATTCCATCCCACTTCCTACTGATCAGAGAGAAGGTCTCAATAGAGAGCTTGGGACGCCACTATGTGCAAGATATTGTGTGTTTACATGGAGTACCTTCTTCTATTTTCTCTGACCGTGATGCACTGATTACTTCCTGTCTATGGAAGGGGTTGCAGGACGCTTTCGGGACAAAGCTACTTCTGAGCACCGCCTTCCATCCTCAGACGAATGGCCAGACTGAGAGGACCATTCAGACTCTCGAGGACATGCTCCGTGCTTGTGTCCTCGACTTCGATCGCAGCTGGGAGGACCACTTAACTTTGGTGGAGTTTCCTGAAAACAACAGCTATCACTCCACCATCAGTATGACACCTTTTGAGGCCTTTTTTGGTCGACCTTGCAGATCACCACTATGCTGGACTGACCCAGGGGAGTCAGCACTAGTGGGACCAGAGATGGTATGGGCTACCAAAGAGAAGGTATAGATCATACAGGAGGGGATGAAGACCAGACAGAGTAGGTAGAAGTCGTATGCCGACAAGAGATGGATGCCTATGGAGTTCGTGGATGGAGACCACATCTTTCTACGGGTCTCACCTCAACGAGTTCTATAGAGCTTTGTCCGAGGCAGTAAGTTATCTCCATGATTCATCGAACCTTTCCAATTCCTCCGTCGAGTAGGCTAGGTTTCTTACTGCTTAGCTCTTCCACCTCAGTTGCACCGGGTGCATGACGTCTTCCACGTATCTCAACTAAGAAGATACGTACCCGACCCTTCCCACATCATAGACCTTGGAGAGATGGACAACGATGATGGGGTGACTTTCACGGAGGTTCTAGTGGAGATTGAGGATCGACAAGAGTGGGTCCTACGTGAACTGTCAATACATATGGTGCGCGTTCGTTGGAAGCACGGGAACCTTCGAGAGAGAATATGGGAGCGAAAGGCTCAGATGCATGCTTAGTACCCCCATTTGTTCACTTAGTTTGAGTTATAGCTTATGGGGACTTAAAGCCATGATGTGGGGAGAATTTAAAGACCAATAATTTCCATGGATTTTTTTTCTTAAATACATGTGAATTTTATGAGTCCAAAAAAATTTACGGTGCTTGATTCTGAGGCCCGTTGTACCCAGAATCAATTTCTGAAGTTTTGTTTAGGTACATTCAGTAAACATACGAGTAGGTTGTTTTAACTTTTGAAACGGTGTTCAGAACTGAAATTCGAGGGCACCGTTGAACTTGCAACGTCGGTGATTACTTAGTGAGACCTTCACCGTAGTTGCATTCTAATGAGAATGGAAGTTAGTTTTTGGGGTTTTAAATTAAAATTGAATAAAAATAAAGTGTTAGATTTATTTTTATTTTTGGTGGTTAAAGATTCAAGAGGAGGTTAGTGGTGGGGTCCACCACACCATAACCTCCTATGAGATGTTATGGTGGTGGGTCCCACCATCACATAACCTCCCTTGTGAGGATATTCTTGGTGGGGCCCACAAAAGCTTTAAACCCCCCTCAACTCCCCATAAAAGAGGATGGAACTCGTCACCTTTCCCCATTAATTATTCGAGCTAACACCACCCATTAATTAAATGAGTTGTCTCTTTTAATTAAAGAAAATAATTCGAATGGTTGTGTCAACAAATAATAGAAAACTTCATCTATTATTTTTGGTTGGCATCTTGGTAAAGCTTTAGGGAGAGAAAGAATTCTCCCACGAAGAACGCTTCCTCCACCAATGAAGAACCTTCGGTTGATGGATGAAACCGTCGCCCGCGAAGAACGCCGACGATGCTTCTTCCTCGTTTTCCTACCTCGAACGCTTCCCGATGTCAACGAATCAACATCCTCCATTCCTCTCCTTCCACCATCTACAAACGACAAGCGAGGTTGGGGTTTGAGTTGAATTTATTCCCCTTCTTCGTCATTCAAATTATGGTTGAGATATGCCAATTGATATCAATGTAACGTGGATGGATCGGACCACACGAACATGGACCAACCCTCCCCCTTTGATTGTTCTCGTTTGATAACGACAGGGCAGAGCAATGCGACCGGGGTCGGACCAGCCACGAAGAATCCATCGGAATAAGGCCACTGGGTCACCAAGAGGGTGTGACACCGTCATGCCACGTGGAAGGAGAGCCGCGGCCATACCGGGCCATGACGAAGGTGCACGGCGTCGTTGCACCGCATAGAGGGCAGTAGGGGGCCCGCAGCCATGCCGGGTCACGACAGTGGGGGTGTGACTCCGTCACGCCGTGCGGAGGAGCTGGAGTGCGCGGCCAGGCCGTGTAGCGGTGGAGGAGGAACGACGCCGTCGCGCCACATAGAGCAGGGGAATCGCGGCCAGGGTGGGCCGCAGTGGAGTAGGTGGAGCCGCTTCCAGCTTGCCCAGCCGGGAGCATCGGGTCCCCGTCGGACCGCACGTGTGTTGGACCGGCACCACATGGCACCGATTTAGGATCACACCCAAATGAAAGAGCCGTTCGGGAGCCATGGGGTGCACGACTTCCCCCTGGACAAGGCTTGGCAGACCCACGAGCTGCCGGGCTGCCAGCCGGCCGGGCCGCCGGGCTGCCATCGGGTCGTGCCACCCCCTTGGGTCGGGCTGCTCCCTCGGCCCAGGTCAGACCCGCGGACTGGGTCGGACCCCGGTCCAGACCAAGTTGGGCAGGGTCAGTCTGACTGGGTTGGACCGGACCCAAACACGTTTGGTCAGTTTACACATTTTCTCCCATAAATAGGGATACGAGTGTCTGAATGATGAATCGTCTACAGTGAATGAAATATTAGAGCGAGACAGTTCTTTTGGAATATCTCACTTGAGATTTGGTAACTATTGGAGTACGGTCGAATTGGATTGAACCTAAAAACCAATCAGGCCCCTGGGACAGAAATGCCAATAACTCATAGACCGGGCGTCCGATTGACGGGCCATCTATTGTGTTGAGACCCTTATGATGAGGCATACCTTTGAGATACTTCTTCATTGGACTTCGGGACAATTGGAGTATCGATCGGTAGCTCATGGAGTGGATCCTTCCAAAGACGAGCGAGTGGAGCACATAGACCTACTAACTAGTTATTACTTGACGACTGCTGACCATTCGACCCAGAGTGTTTTGACAAGCCGATTGGGAAGCGCCTCTGTTGACGCGGCATACCCACAGTGGAGAGCGCCTATGTGTGATGTGGTAGACCCACGGTACTCGAAAGGAGGAGTACCTCAACAGGTTACGAGGGGGAGGGCCTCTGTGTGAGCGCAACAAACCCCTGGTGGGGAGCACCTTTGTGTGACGCAGCAGACCCACGGTACTCGACAAGAGGAGTACCTCAGCAGTCCAAGGATAGTGGGAAGCACCTCTATGTGACGCGGTAGGCCCACTGTACTCGATAGAGGAGGAGTACACCATCAGCTGAGTTTCTGACAGTGTGACTAGGGTTGTTACTTGATACTACCCCTATAATGAAATCGTATTTTGAGCTGAGTCAATTACTTTTGTATTAACTCATTAATGAGATGGGTTACTAGATAACTTAGGTGTATTTATGTGCATATAACTATGTAATGGGTATCCATTCATTTCATACTTTTTTGTTTATCCTTGTTGTATTTTGAGAGACCTTGAGGGTCTCGAGGTCCCTACTGAGTATCGTTATACTCACACCTACACGGGCTATGCCAGAACCTCGTTGTGTTGGTTACAGAAGAAGGATAGCGCTGATCGGGGTAGAGAGTAGCAGGACTGGATGGTACCCTGAGGTGGATCACTCGACGCGATGATATATGAAGCAGACAGATGGATGTGGATTGCTGAGGAGGCCATCTGTACCTACCATTCAGGTAGGAAACTCTGAGGACGACCCATTAGCTTCATTACTTTTCTTCAGTTGTACTTGCTTTTCAGTTGTACATGTACTTTCCTGTTGGGATTGTATTTCCGACCCCTTTACTTTCAGCACACTCTTTTGTATATAGTTTTTCTTAGCGTTTTACATCCAGTTGTGCAATCTGTTGTGTTTTTTATTGTTATAAAGGTAATCCCTTACCAGTTTTGGGGTTTACCCCTTTTTTTCTAGTCACCAGTCCCTCGCCTATGGAAGGCAAGCTTGGGGTTGTCACGATATGGGCCCTGGGGAACGGATCATGACAGTTACCATAGATAAAGTAGGCATTGAATGGTGATCACATGATTGGTATATATATATATATATAGGGTTTTAACAAATCCAATTAACATAGAGAAATAAATTATTTCTTCAACCAGTAAGATCAAACCATATAAATACAATTTATTTGAGAAACTGAGGAAGATGTAATCACTAGGATTTTTCATTGACCATTCCCAACTTGAGCTCCCTTTACTCAATCATGTTCTAAACGATTTATGGGAGAAGTACATGTTCATCGAGATAACGGCCCAAACCTTGTACATCGAACCACCTCATGAAAGTCTCACCATCACATGCCTTACTCTTATAGAGTGTAAAGGTACATTAATGGAATATGTATAAAAAACATTGAAATATGATTAGTAACATTATTGTTTATAGAATAATGACAATATTTCCATCATGTTATTATAACTTTATAAATATTTTTTATTTTCATACAATAAAACACATATAATATTTTTGGACAATATTAAAATTAAAATAATGATTTTTCTGAATTAATGGTATTTTTAGATAAAAAATATTTTAATAAAATATTATTAATTAAGTTTTATAAATTAAATTTTACATATAATTTTTATGAAGTTAAATGTAATTATTGTAAGGGTTCAAAACCTATTATTGTAAAAACAAATAATTTCATAATAAATAGCTATTTAAATTGAAAAGAGAAAATAAAATTATTTTTAAAATTACTTTGGTAAAATGCATATTTTTTTTGAATCATAGTGTCTAAATAATCCAATGGTTAATTTTTCATAATTTTCTAAAATAGTTTAATTTTATGGTAAATATTAAATACAGTATAAATATAATTTTTGTATTATGACGTCATAAAGATGAAAAAGTGGTGTAAAAACTATAAAAGGTATCCATGGACAAATATATGTTTTATATTTAAAATAATGATATTTTGTTTTAATTTTATTAATTTTATAAATCCATTATGAATCCTACAAAACCATTAATATATTTTAAGGTTGTAAAATAATTTGTTTAAGAGTATGACTCAACTCTACATAGTCAAGGGAATTATTTTTATATGTTTATACCATGGATAAATAAAATAATTAAAACAAATCCCATTTTTTTGAAACCATGGGAAATAACCATGGTTTGGTTTGTGGTTCTGTTTATTTTATTATAGAGAGTCAAAACCCTATGTTTGAGAAATAATAAAGAAATCCCAACTCAATTCCTATATATACCCACCCATGCTCCCATTTCTCTTCACTAACATCCTTTTATCATTCCACTATGCTTCAAGCCCCTATATAGAGTCCTCCCAATGTGCCTCAAAGATCTCAAGAAGTGCCTCTCATGCATTTGGAGTCACACACTCAAGTATGGGATCCTCACCTTCTCTTAATTATTCATGTTTCTTTATTATGTTATTCCTTATATTTAAAATTCCTAATATTTTTTATGTATATACATGTCCTTATTACTACATATTTTATTTACTAAAGATGATATACCTCTTTCCCTCTCATCAAAAAAAATTATGAATTTTTATGTGACATTGTTATGATACTCTAATTTCATATTGATTTTCCCTGCCAAAACAATTATGTAGTGAATTCCACACGCATTTCTTATCAACTTTTTTCACCATTATAAACTCATACCTATTTGAATTTTGACTTACAAGAATTTATTCTACACTCCTTTATCATGAAATTAATTGTGATGATGAATGAATCCAAGTTGTATGATCTATGTGGCACGGTTAAGGATGAGAGTGAAATGAAAGTGATAAGAGAACTTGGAATTATATAGTGATACAATGCATTGGATATTTTTATTCTCATGAGAAATTATATTTTAATAGGATGTGAACTAGATTCCCTTATGGGATATTCCCCATCATGATGTCTTAACATATATCCTTGACATATGTTTATGTTGTAGTGTTTTAAGTTGTTTCCATGTTTCCCATGTTGGATTGGGGATTATAATGTTATATCATGCCTTAATATTCATGTTTGTGATTCTCATATCTTTTCTTCCTAATTTATGTGTGTACATTATAACATGTGTCATTTCATTCCATTTTTACTCCCTTACTGGGCTTTATAGATCACCCACTCTTATGTATGTCCCCAGGCTATCCCATGAATTTTTAATATCCATGGAATTTTACAAGCATGTTAATTATGTTATCAATAATGTTATTGTACCCCAATATCATTAAGTTATTCTATATACCTAATGTCTAAAAACACTAGAATTATTTATCTTTTGAGTTGTATTGTGTGTATTTTTATGTAACAAGACCTAAATTATTGTGTAATATAGAAAAGGGATATTATAATTGGTATTGGAGGAAAAGTTTACTTTTTAGGGGATTATGATTAGAAAACTATTTAGATAGTCTTAAGGATAAGACTCGGTATATGAAAATATAAAAAAAATTTGGTAAGTATAATGTAATTGTTATATCATGAAAATACATCCATGTCTAGATACTACAAGTGAACATTATTTTTGGCATAGATGTACCTAGGGGTAACAACATCGACAAGGTGCATCGGGCCTGACTCAACATAATCTGGTACATGAAAAAGGGCCTTACAAAACCTATATTGAAACTCATAGGTGATATTCTTTGTTAAATTATTAAGATAATTATGTAATGTTTTTAAGAGAACAAGAAAATACCCATAAGAATACATATTTGGAAATAGATCATGGAAAACATAGATTAAATCCCATAAATACATAAGTTATGGAATTACATTTCATTTATAAGTAATATATTCATTATCATTGTATTCCACTATATATACTTCATAGTATAAAAATACTCATTCATAACGTTTCTTTTATTATTTTAAATGCTGAAAATGGGATGAATCTATGAAACAATCTATTTGATGGGTAATGTAATGACTATCCTTATAAGATGCCAAACTAGATAGGAGATACAATCATACACATTGTAATAATATTCCTTTAGTGGACTTAGGTTATGAATAAAAAACTAGATCAGGAGGAGTTCCCAAATCCATAAAAGAAAGAAAAATCAACAATTGAGTCCCTTATGAAAGAAATTCCTATAACATTCAATGGATGATCAGATTCCTTATACACAAAATAATGGATCAAATATTTTTAGAAGATATTCTCCATTTGTCAATGTTCTGAATATGAGATGTTTTTATTCTATATTTATCATATTAAGGGAGAAGATGATCAGTTCCTGATATTAATCAATAATATGAAGCCTAAGGAAGTGATCAATGTGATGGGGTAGAAGGAATTATGAGAAATTATTTTTCAAAATTATATTCCATTCAATATCTGACTAAAATTGGAAAGGGACTTCCTTTCCCCCAAGAAAAAAATAATGAATCTATTGGAGAATATGATGAAAACTTCACAATAATTTCATGATATTCCTCCATCTTTTTCATTAACCCAGAATGAATGGTTAAATTATTCTTTGGGGGAATAAAACCTTGTCTATGAAAATCCTTGGTGATCCCTAACATTGATATCTATGATTAAGTTGTCTAATGTTCCCTCACAGTTGGAATTTAGATTAGAGAATCTCAAGGGTATGCAGGGGATAATAAGTATAATTTGGATTTTAATTCTAGAGGAAAGATGTATAAATATAATAGTACTAAGAAATTTCAACATCCCCCTTATCAAAGGCTCAGAAAGAAACACCCTCAAAATAATCTAATGGGAAAGAGGAAATGCATTAGGTGTAGGAAGGGAGGAAACTAATTTTTTTATTGTAGATAGGAGAATCCTACTAATGCAATGTTGGAAATGAATTCTCTAGTCAACCCTCAGTGTATTGTTCATTTCATCAACTACATGGAACCGAGTTTCTTTTAAAATATATGAACTAAGACAAGGGTTTTTGGAGACATCCAATAACCTCCAAGGTAGCATGAGAAAACTTTTTCCATCAAAAATAGTTAGGGGGTCCTGAAAACAAAGTTGGGATAGGTATTCTAGTTATTCATTCAAGATTGGAGAACACACATTTGGATTATGGTTATATTCATTCCATCATGGCACAAAATATTATTATAAGTATTCAAACACCACAAAAAATCATGGAAGTATATATGTTGGTGAAATTGACAAATTGGTCAATCATTGTCTGCCAAGTAAATAAATCCTCCTCTATAAAAACTTTTGGGCTGAACATCCAAACAAACCATTCCATACTCCCTATTGTGGAATTTGAAGAAATTATGGGAATTGTTGTTTTCCCCTATATATATGCAACATAAATTTCCTTGAGAATTATATCGCTCTTTAGATCATGAATCGACCCCTAATTCGATTCATGTTCAAGGAGGAGGATGAATCTAGTTTAGAAAAAATATCAAAAGCATAGATATTATTTCCCAATAACCAAGTGTATCTAGCTCAAATGATTAACCCTAATGAAAAAAATCATCATTGATGACATTCCTATTATGAAGTAATACACTGATGTGTCTCTTAAGGAATATCCAGGTCTTCCTCCTTGCTATGGGGTTTAAATTTCAATCAACCATATACCTAGGGCATTACCACTATCAAAAAATACACCTATAATGGATGTTATGGATCTTTAGGATCTGAAGAAACAACTACATTAGAATCTAGGTGAAGGGTTAATATGCCCAAGTGTTTCACCATGGGGTTCACCAGTCCTCTTCATCAAGAAGAAATATGGGTCAGTGTTCCATTGTGTTGATTATCATGAGAACAACAAGATCATGATAAAGAACAAGTATCATATTTCATGTATTTATGACTTGTTCGATAAAATATGTATAACACAATATATATCCATGGTGGATATGTTTTTGGGTTATTATAATGTTAGGGTGAATGAGGATATTACCAATACTTATTTTCATACAAGGTATGGGAACTATGAGTTAATAGTGATGCATTTAGGACTCACTAATTCTACATCATTATTCAGGTACATGATGAGTAGATTATTTACATATTACCATGAAAATATTTTGGTGGTATTTATAGATGATATTCTAAAATTCCCAAAAACCAAGGAGGATAATGAGGTGAATCAGGGCACTATACTAAGGACCTTGAGAAAGGCGAAGGGTTGATAAATGTATAGAAAATGAGAGTTAATATTTAAGGAAGTCTATTCATGGGGAATATCATCACAAAGAATATGATATATGTGGACCCTATAATGATAGAATAAATTGATGGATGGATGAGTACAATATATTTAATAGATATCATTATTCTTTTAAGATTAGTTAGGTAATATTATCGATAAATAATATATTTTTCCTGATTTTCAAACCCTTTCACCAAGATAACTCTTAAGGGAGTCATGTTTTCTTGGAATGATGAATGTGAAGAGATCTTCAAAGAGCTAAAATGGTGGAATATCACTACACCTGTTCTCACACTACCCACTAGTGAAAAACTTTTCATGGTGTTTAGAAACAATTTAAAGAAGGGTATGGGTCGTGTGTTAATGAATAATGAAAATGTCATAGCCTTTGCATCAAGGAAGGTAAAAATTATTGAACAGAACTACCCAATGCATGATCTGGAGTAGGATTCAGTGATCTTAACATTGAAAATATAGAAGAAATATTATTTTGGGTAGAAGTGTTAAATATATAAGGATAATAAAATATCCATAATATTTTCATACAGAAGTTGTTGAATATGAATGAATGAAGATGGTTAGAGCTGATCAAGGACTATGAATGAAAAATTCACTACCATATCATGAAAGAGAATAAAGTGGTAGATATTCAAAGTAGAAAAGATATATAAATTATTTAATTGATGAGAATTGAGATGGATCTAATAATTTATATTTGGAAATGATAAAAATATGAATCATAAAGGAAGTAACATAATCAATCCTTTCCAAATTATTACTTAACCGTCCCTTCTGAAAAGGTTAAATTATGCTCATATAGATGATGAGGTAATTCAGAATAAAGAGTAAACTATAATAAAATTGATATCCAGAGAGTTAAATGTTATTGAATATGGTGTTGTAATATTTGGGTGAATTCTATGTGTGCCATAAAATTATGAGTTATTAAAGAAGTTTTTGGATGATACATGTAGCTCAACCTTCTCTATCCACCCATGAATCACAAAAAATGTATCAAGATATCTTAGAGCACCATTGGTGGGACAATATAAAGAATGAGAACAAGGAATAGACATTATGATGTATTTTATTTCAACAAGTGAAAGTTATAAGGAAAAAAATCAAAAGGATTGGTGAAACCTTTACCCATACCTACATATAAATGGGAAAACATCACATTGGATTTTTTTCATTGTTCATTTGAATATATCAAGAGTTAATAATTTTATTTGGATTATAGTGGGTAATCTTAAAAAAAACTACACACTTCATTCCATTTCAAGAGGATTTCTCACTGGATCACCTTGAACGGATATACATCAAATAAGTGGTAAGGTTGTATGGAGTACCACTAATGATTGTACCCAATCAAGATTTAAGATTCACCTATATGTTCTGGAAGAGTCTTCAACACACTCTTAATACTGAGTTGAACATCATCATGGCCTATCATCCTAAAAATGTTGGTTAATCTAACTAGAAAATGTTGACACATGAGTACATGTTGAGATTATGCTCAATTGTCTTCAAAATATGATGGGAACAATGTCTTATGGTCGAGTTCTCTTACAAATTTTTTTTCATTTAAGCATCCAAATTTTTCCCAACCAATCCCATTATAGTAATAAGTGAAGCAATCATTTAGCTTTATATGATGTCAGGTAATGAAAAATTCTAGGTCCTGAAATGGTCGAGGAAATTTTGGAACATGTTAAGACTATTCAGTAACACATCATGGTTTCTAAGAATTGACAAAAGAGCTAGGCTAACAATCATCAATGAGACTAATTTTTTTATATTAGAGACATTTTTTCCTCCACATGTCTCCACTGCAGAAAGATATGAGATTTGGAAATAATGGAATTATTAATCTAAGATATATTATCGACTTTCATAAACTTGATCACATGAGAGAAATTGTCTATAGACTAGTACACCCCTTTCTCATCTCATGTATAGGATGTCTTCAATGTATCCCTCTTGAGTATGTAAGTACTATACCCCTCACATTTACATAACCTATAGGTTATACCATTGGATAATTACCTTTCCTATGAAGAGAATCCAGTGAAAATATTATATTATATATACAAACTTCTTCAAAAAAAGACAATGAAACTAGTCAAAGTGATGTGGAGAACCTATATGTTTGATGAAATGATGAGGGAAGTGAACAATGTGATGAAACAGAGTTACCCTAATCTATTTTACTATGGGAAATGAATTTTTTTTTTGGAAAAATTTCTTATGTGGGGCATACTTTAACAACCCAAACTATTAGGAATAAAATTTCCCTTGTGACTTCACTAAATGTATTATTATATAATATACTTATAAACAACTTATTCACTCCATTGGTTTTATTATTTCCTATCATTTTGAAATGTTTGTTACCCATATCCACCATTGAAATAATAGTCATTGAATAGTGATAACATGATTAGTTTAAATATTGGGTTTCTAACAAATATAATTTACATAGACTAAGGAAGTGATGGACTCAAATAGTAGGATCGTACCCTTTGAAGCCCATTTATCAGATATTCCATTAGAGATTGAATCATTGGAATTTTACCTTTAAAAAACCTAAGGTGAGTTCTAATAACGTAATCATGATCAACAAATTTTATAGTAGAAGTTCAAGCTCATCAAAATCACATCTTAAACCATGTACGCTGAACCAACCCTTTATAGTCTCACCATTGTGTACCTTAATCTTAGGGTATTTATTGATTTATTAAAGGGGTATTCATAAATAACCTTGAAATATGATTATGTACATTATTTTTATAGAATAATTAATATATTTTCTTCCTATTATTTTCACTTCGTAAATGGTTTTTAGTTTGATAAAATAATACACGGATAGTATTTCTAGTAAAAATTATTATTAAAATATATAATTTATTTATATGAATTAATGGATTTCTAAAATAAGTTAAATTTTAATAAAATATTGTTACTAAATAGTTTTAATCAAATAAAAATGATCATATAATTTTTATAATGGTGCGAAATCTATTATGGTCAAAAAAACATAACCCTTCTCAATAAATTGAATTATTTATTCTAAAAGTGAAAATAAACATATATATATAATTATTTAGATAAAATTAGTATAATTTTTTAAATCATAACATCAAAACTATCCCATGGTAAATTTTTCATTATTTTCTGAGATAATTGAATTTTTGTATAAAAATTAAATACTGTATAAATATACTTTGTGTATTATGAAATAATAATGACCTAAACATGATGTAATAAATAATATAAAAGGTATCCATGATAAAATATAATTTTTATCATGAAAATAAAAATAATAAAAGTTTATTTCATTAATGTTATAAATCCACTCTGAATCTTCCAAACCCATTAAAATATTTTAAGGTTTTATAATCATTTCTTTAAGATTATGACTCACCTCTACAAAGGAAATTTCAATATTTTATTATGTTGGTACCATGGCCTTATAAAATAATTCAACCCACTCAAATTTTTTATAAACCATGTTTAAAACCCATGGGATGCTTTGTGGTTTTTGTTAATTTATTATATAGAGTCCAAAACCTATGTACTAGAAATAATAATGAATTCCCCACTCATTTATTATATAAAAACACACAAGATCCCATATAATTTCACTAAAATTACCTAGAGTTTGTCACTACTCTTCCCTCACCTCTATAGAGTCCTCCCAAGGTTACCCAACTCTCAATAAGCTCATCTCAATAATTTGGTGTCACACACTCATGTAAGGCATCCTCACCTTCTCTTCTTTATTCATGTTTCCTTATTATCGTATCCTATATATTTCAAATTCATAATGTTTGGACATGAATTTATATCTCACTATTACTTCCCATTTAATGTAAAAATGATGAGATGACCCTTTTTCTCATAAACACATTTTATGAATTTCTAATTGACGCTATTATGCTATCGAGATTTCACCGCAATTTTCAATGCCAAAACTATTGTAAAGTGAGTACCATACTCATTTACTAACATGGGTATTCACCTATATACACTTATAAATATTTTCATTGGGATTTACATGTATTTATTATACATTAAATTATCATTTAATTAATTATAATGATCAATTAATCCATTTTGTATGATCTATGTGACACACTTAAACATGGGAATGAAATGAATGTGATGGGTGCACCCAGAAATATATAGTGCTCCAATGCATTGAGTAATTTTTTGTCTTGTGAGACATCATGTTGGGGTGGTAAGTTAAAAATGATACTTTATGGTATTTTTTCAAACATGATTCCTTGTATGTTAGACTTGAGCTATGTTAATGATGTAATGTTGAAGTTGTTACCACATTTGACATGTTTCCTTTGTGATTATCATGTTATATCATTCCTTAATATTCATGTTTTTGATTATATAAACTTTTAGTCCCCATTTATATACCTATTATCCGACATATATCACCTAATTCCATTCTTATTACCTTATTGGGATTTATATTTCACCCCTATCTTATGTTTATCCTCTGGTTAACCCAAGATGTTTTAAAAGCAATGGAATTTTAGATGCATGATAAGGAAGTTTTTAATAATGTTTTATACACTATGATCTAGCTGTTAATATATGTACCTAATTCCCAAATACACTAGACTTATGAATCTTCCTAGTATAATTATCTGTAATTTTATATAATAAATCAATAATTAATGTGTAATAATGAATATGGTTATTATAGAGTCATTCAAAAAACTTATTCTTATTTTATTTTAATCCATATGTATAGGTCTTTGATTACATAAATCAATTTATTGTTTCCTGAACAAATATTGTGAATTATTCGCATACTTTATTTTAAATATGTCATCATTTTTTATTTACTTTAATTAAAAATATTCCATATTTAAATCATATTATGATGCATCCATTATTTTATAATATGAATATGTTTTTATTCTCCCATAATTGAGAAAATATCAATAAATTTTATATCGAACTATAACCAAACAGAATATCCTTTTATATAAAAATATTCACTACCAATTTTTGCGGTGTTAATTCCTTTCATACTTATTAGTCTACCATTACCAAATTTTATATCTCTTTTTTCTCACTTCTCAATAACTTGTAATTATTATTATTATTTATCTTTTAAAAAGAATGTGAAATATCCAAAACATGACTTATCTAATGTTTTTATGATTTTTATATAACCCCATGTACCAATATATTTTATGAATGATCCTCTTGTTTTGAAAATATTTTTATTTTACACATTTCATAAGATTGCAAAGTATATTTTTTGGAAAATAATTATCATTATTCCTATTTTGATAGTATCTTCTATATGATTCATCCAAAGAATAATTTTTTTAATATTAATACCCCAGTTTTCTTTTTTTGTTTTGTACTTTTGTTATGATTTTAGGTTTTATCCCTTTTTAAGAGAAATTTCCATTTTCATTAAAAATTATTTTTTAAATGACCATATATAATCTTTAAGGACCTATATACCATAACTTTATAACCATATTTTAAATGAAAACCATTTTACTATCTAATATGATTTTCAGAAAAATAATATTGTTTCCTCTTTAAATTTATTAACTATTTAATATTTTTTCATTATAGTCTCATGCTTTTTGGAGAATCCATTTTAAAATTATTTCTCATTGAACTACTATTTGAAACTATCTTTTTTTATACTATATTATCTTCTCATCCTCAAAATAATTACTTAACAAAACAATATATGGTCTATCTTTATTTAAATAATAAACTCCTATATTCCTTTTATGAGATTAACTAGTTTCATTAACATTAGTATACTCAATACCTTAAGTGACCTATGTGTGAACATTACTAATTAATACAATTATAAAACATATTTATATCTGTAAAAAAATCTACAATGTTTGAGAATATCTGCTAATACTTTCATTGATTTATCAAGATCTAACTAGGCCTTGTTACAAATAATTTTATTCATTTCCTTATATTAAGGTGAGTAAAATTATTATTTTAAAAATATGTATTTAGTATTAAAAACAACAATCATTTTATTTCTCATTAAAATAATTTCATTTATATTATCAATATTTCTCATAAACTATTCCTTATTTGAACATACTTTTTATTATTGTTTTAATTAATTGAAATTTTCTATGGATCATTCTTATCCTCAAAATTTTAAATAATTTGATTAACACTATTATCTTCATTCTAAAAAAATATTGAATATATTTTTTTCTTCCTAAAAATCATCATCATAATTTTCATTACAATTAGAATCAAATATTTTTTTTGATTTTCACCATGTCAACATTCTCACCATCATCTGTTGAGGGTATTTATTCCACTTTATTTTATTCACTATAATATTTATCATATTTAATTTATATAATATTTCTCTTTTAATTTTATTTTAATATATTTACATTACCTGTTTCTAAAATTACTCCTTTGTTTTAATTTCCTTACCTTGTAGTATTTGTTTCTTGAATGTTATTTTATATAGATCATTCTATTATTTTTTATTATTATTTTGAGTAAATATAATTGATATTAAATATTTTAAATTCATTTCACACTTATCATTCTCATAATATTTGTTATCCGAATATATTTTATCATTAAATCTCAAATCCATATTGACTTTAAATTCCATTCATTTATTTATTTTTTCATTTATTCATATAATTAGAACCTCTTCTCATCTCAAAATCAATAATTATGGTATTAATTTATCAATATATAATACAAAAATATCATGATTTTTTAAATATAAAAATATTATAATAAATATTATTTTGAATAAATTTTTTTAGTTTCATGACAAAATTTGAACACTGAATATTTTCCCATGATCTATGAATTTTCTTAATAATCATATTAGTATATAGAAACAAATTATTCCACATATTTATCCATACCCATTAAAAGTTAATACGATTTTTAATATCCTAATAACAATCAAAAATATTTTACGTTTTTACATGTTCACTTATATTAAAATGTTTACTCCCATATTAATTTATCGTATTTAAAAACAAAAAACAATCCAACTCATTCATAAAGAGGGACTATAAAATTTCATTACAATATATACCATCAACATAAATATTTTTTTTTATTAATAAATTATTATGTTTTATTATCTTCCTATTAATTAAAACGTATAAGCTTAATATCTAATATACCCTACCCTATAAAAGGAAATTAAGGAATCATTTAGTCCTTACATAAGTTAATCCATTTTCATCATGAATCATAATACCATTATTATTGAATAGATTTTTATTCTTCACATTGAAAACCATTAAGGAGGGAGATTTTAATATATCCTAAAGTTTAAATATATTCATTGATATAATCTTATTTTCACAAATTTGGAATAATGAACATATAGAAGTTAATAAATTAGATATTCAGCAACCTTGTATTTTAAAAAAAATATCATTTATAGATAGAGTAATGTATATGCTTTAAAATTTTTATTTATTTCGAATAAAATATTATGAATAATAAGAACATGGGACCCATGAATTTTAAAAGTTTGATTTCCATATGAGAGTAGTGAATCTTTATTGATGATTGGTTGGTATCTAATGTCCTCTTGTATTTTTATTTTAATAAATAAATGAACCAATATAGAAAGGGTATAATCTTATACAATTTAAAATTTTTATATCCTTATAATAAATCCATGTATCTAATGAATTTCAACAATACGAGAATGAAATATATCAAAAAAATTATCAAAAAAAATTATTTTTATTTATAATTACATTGGATCTAACAATGAATAATATATGAGTTCATCCATAAATTCATAATCTTATTCCCTCAAAAATTTTATCTAGAATTTTTACTAAAAACTTTTCTCCACTAAATTTTAAAAAAATTAATATAAATAGATTTCCCCAATCCAAGGAAGAGACTTAATCACCTGGACATTGTGTCCTTCAGTCACCCCATATCTTAGAAAATGATTTCAAATAAGTTTACCTTTATAAAATCTACAATATAATTCCAAGGATTTTATAAAAAACTAATTCTAACAAAAAATGATCTATATTTCCTAAAATAATTTTTGCCACATCAAATATTGAATGTAATTCTCCACTTAAATGACTAATAGAAAATGGAATGATTCATAAAATTCTTATGGTATGCAGATATTTTTCATTTCGAAAAATTTTACTCCGTGTCATGTTCACCTTTTAAAGACATTTTATGTAATGATATTATTAAAGGTTTTCCTCAGAACAATATCATCATAAATATTTTCCAATTATCCATTATTTTTGTGATATATACACATATAAAATCATTTCCGACATGGAATTCTATATAATGTGGTTATTTTGAAAAATCCATTTTATATAGGAACTCCGCAAATCCATTATTCAAAAAAAATGTTATGGCATGTTCCATCCCTTAATCTATGTTAATCACTCACTTTAAAATCCTTATTTTACAATGACATGAGTTATATCATGGTCTATCAATGAATAGTGTATAGTATCTTCATCATATTGTTCCACTATTATATGGTTAGTCCATATCATTTCAAACTTATTATTGAATATTCTTTGTCATGGTTCAAAGCACCACAACACGGTTTTAATAAACTCTATATATGTTCATTTAATTCTCCTATAATGTTTACACAATAATTATAAAACAATTTCATGAGAATGTTAATGATAAATATATAATTAATAATGATAGTTCCATGGTATAGTAAAAAAAGGGTTAATCGAAACATGAAAATATTGGAAAAGGTCTCATTTTTAGAAAAATCCTTCCAACTGTATTAAAAATAAAACTACAATTAGAATGACTTATTTACATATATTCTTTGACATGAACCAAGGACTATATAATCTTATTAATGGTTTATTAAAAATCCACTTAGAATATATATAGATTTAATTTTAATTTATTTTAGATTATTTATTATACCCAAATAAAATTTTTAAATTCAATTATTACCTATCATGCTGAACTAATTATCAGTCTTAGTAAAATATTATGATTTTGGTAAATATATCTTGATCCCGGGTTTCAGATTTTGGTGAATCATATGTGGAACACCTACTATTGGTTTAATTTGTATATAATTATAACTATTATGAAATAATTCATATTCAACCTTTCTCATATTTAGGTAAGATTTTATGTCATTTCCCTTTGATTTAGGATAGTATAGGGGACATATTACTTCTAGAGATCAATGTTTAACATGATAAAACAAATTATAATTTCATTTATTTAAATGTTTAAAAAAATTCTTAGAGTATCCAAATATAATATTTCAATTATCAATATCTACCATTGAATTTTATGTATAGGGATCATATTTATATACAGATGTTACCCCAATTCACCCACTATAGACTGAATAAGTGTGGAACGATTCAAGAACTATTTATTGGATCATTTGAGATCAATTATCATACAATAAATGAAGAATATCAATTAACCCTACCATCCAGATTATAATCATTCCACGAATTATTTTATATATTGTATTTAAAGGGGTACAAACATCATCCTTCTCATATGATTAAAATTGGTGGATTATTGGTGAAACACCCTGAACATATTTAATTTGTAATACTAATATCATTATTATTTTTATTTATATTTTGTTTAAAAATGGTGTATCAATGATAAAATAGTTGTAGAATAAAAAAAGGCATGTTCTATTCAATTAGAATATAGAAAACCTTACATTTAAATAAGGGAAAAGGAACCTCACTAACCCAGAATACTTACTAGGAGACCTATTAGAACTATCGGGAGACCCCCAACCACAAAATATAGACCACGAAAATATATGAAGTCGTTTGGATTGGTCATAATGAAAAATAGTACGGAAAGAATAATGATGACCAAATTAAGCATCAAGGAGATATAGACCACTATCTTACCTAAGTTGAGTTTTTAGAATACCTAAACACTTTTATAAGGCCCTTATAAATTTTATTAATCGTTACGATACTTAGGTGATTTTTGGTTTTTTTAGCAGTCATAAAATATTATAACCATTGGTTATTATATATATTTTGATTAGTTTATGAATTCTAATTATGTCAGTATTTTAAGAATTATAAATGTTTTAAAATGCTTTAAAGTTATATCTCCAAACATGTTTTTTAATTGAACTTATATTTATATTTTGAGAGTATAATTTTTTAAATATTAAAATGAATTTGAAATCGCGACTTTTGTATTTAATGAAAATACAAAAAAAGTACATATGTTTACATTAGTCAGTTTGAAGAGAAGAATACATATTGTTTTTGATTCAAAAATATGTATTTGAATTTGAAATCATGTTTTACAATACTCAACAATTAAAAGGTATACTTTTGGATAAGTAATGACATGATATAACTTATATGTTAGATTGTGTATTTAAATGTTTCAAAGTATAAAATAAAATTGAAATCATGTTTTAGCATAATAAAATTAATGGAATTGTTTGTTTTAATAGAAATAAATATTGAAAAGAATCACTTTTTATTTATTTGGTTTAAAATGAAGTTATATGGTTTATATTGTTTTTTGAATGTTTTTAATATAGAGATTTATAAAAATTGTGTTACCCATAGGCCAACCTTTAATCCAGCTGAGGGAGGGAGCTCGCACCGCCCCCCTAAAGAGTGGGAGGCCAAGCCTTGGCCCCTGAACCAGCACAGACCGATTGTGGGGGTGTACACTCCCCACAAGGATGCATGGAGGAACCAAGGTGGTGCTACCATGTGGGGCAGCATAGTAGTAGAGGGTGAGAACAGATCATGCCTGCTATGAAGAATCAGTAAGGGGTGGTACCAAGGAGGCAGAAGGGAGTTCATTTCCCTTTCCCCATATCATCGAGGCTTTTAAGTAGGACTCGAAACACCATTTATTTCGATGTCGGATTTATGTTTTCGATGAAGATCTAATCTCAACCATTCAATATCACCGTTTAAGATCTGGACCACATGTTCTATCCTCGGCTTCGAATACTATCTTCATGACCTTTTACACCATGTTTTCCTCAACCTTCCGAACTCACCATACGAGATCTCAGATATCTATCCCTTTTAAAATGCCAAATTAATCTGGGATTTTCTGATCAAAAATATGATTTAATCCCATCTGTCCATACTCTTTTATAATCATGGAATCTTCAAAATTCTCCCAATCAACTTCGATCGATCCTAACCGTCCAATATTTTCCACGCTTTAACCTTTCCACGTTCTTCTTCCTTGGGCTTTACTAGCGTCCACTACTATCTTTCCACTATGTTTTCCTCCACCCCAAGAATTCTTTCATCTCTCTCCATGCCCTATTTTCCATGTTCTTCCTTCCAAAAAGTCTTCAATGTTATGTTATTTTTAAAACAAACCCAAACATCCCTCATGAATGTTTTTTACACACACACACACATATATATATATATGTGTGTGTGTGTGTTATCAATGATTAGTTAAATTAGGGTTTACCTTAATTAGGTTTTTTTTCTTTTAAGAAAAAGGTCGTATTTGAGGTATTCTTTAATATTTTTATGTCAAAACCGAGTTGTATAAAATCTATATATTACATTTTATATAAACACTCTTTTACACCTCTATCATATGGATTCTCTCTTCTCAAGTTTCTCTCCAATACTTTTTCCAAATCAATCTCCTCATTGATGAAAAATAAGGTGTTATTTTTCTACGATTTCATTATAAAAATCCATATATATACTTTTTTGTTTTCCCAGATATATATATATATATGTTTGTGTGTGTGACTATGTGTGTGTGTGTGTATACAATTTTATATAACATCCAAACCAAATCTATTTCAGATTTTTCAAAATCTATTTGACAGTGTTTAATTAATGTTTTGATGCACATAATGCTTGTAAGGGATTATTTTGGTTTTTTTCCTTAAAAAAAACCTTGTATATAAATTATGGGTATACGTTCATGTATGTGTGTTCATTTATAAAACAAACCTATTCGATTTTTATGGTTTTTGAATAATGAATATATGTTTCTAAATAATGTCCTTAAATACATGTAAATCATTTAATGATTCTACTTTGTCATGTATAAGAACACCATATAAGGATATATGATTATTTATGGTTATGTTTATATATATATACACATAAGTTTTAGTTCTAATCTGAACCAGGTTTTTATAAAACATATTTTAATAATTAATCATGTTTTTGAAGTGTGCAATATTTTTATGGATTTATTAGACCTAGTTTTGGTTGCAAAAATCCCAAGTATATACTTTTTGTATATATGGTTTTATATAATTTTAAAACTCACTTATATTTATAAGAACAACAATCACATATAGGTATATCATAAATTATTTTAGATGTTTCGATTAACCTAGTGATTATTTTATACAATTCAATCGATGAAATATCATATTGTCCAACAACAAAAAACCTTATTTTGTAATTATGTGCCTAAAAAAATTAAAATATGACATCACCTTGTTAATACAATTGAAATTACATGAATGATTTCCCAGTTTATAAATTTTAGGATAAGTGGTTTGAATAATCATTGAAAACAAAAATATATAAATATATATACACATGTATAATCACAAGTATTTAATTATTTTCTTAGGCTCGAATAAATAACATGAAATACTATTTTTACATCTGTATTCCATATTTCAATTCGTGATGAATTTTACGTAATTAATTTTTTAATTATTTGAGTTTATTATTTAATCTGTTTTCCACTTAAATTAATAGTGTATGGCTAAAATTAGAAAAAAAACTATCACCAATCCAAAAACCTATAAATTCTGGTATGAAAAAGTCCCACATTCATGTGATAATGTTTTTTAATGCAAGAGTTATTATTTTATGCGACAAACCATCTTTTTTTTATTCACTATTTATCATCACATGTGTAGAAGCATGTCATTTTAGTCAATGCATGTCATTATTAAATGTGTTGCATCCATAATCAAAAACTAACAAATCTATACATTTTTATATTGGTTGCATAATTCACATAATTTATGAATATGTATGCAAGAATGAACATTTTCTCTCTTGATAACTCATGGATTTATAATGTATGGTTTAAATGTGGTATAGAACACTATACTAGACATATGGGGAATGTATTGGACTTACATGATGTGATGGGTGCACCTGGAATCACATAGAGAAATATGAATGTTTGAATTGGATGGGTGCTCCCAGAATTATACGGCACTCCAATGCATTGGGTAATGTATGGTCTCATGAGATGATTTTTTCTAGGTTTTATCTCATATGGTCTTGGCATGATGCCTTGACAGAATGATTATGTACGATCTGGGCATAAAGCCTTAACAAAGTCTAGCATTATACATTTCCTCATTATGTATTAGTATATGACTATCCAAGTGATTATTCAACTAGTATAATATCCCTTGGTTAGGAAACTTTAACTTATGATAATGGTGACGAATGCATATGGAAAAATATAGTATGTACTTGACATGTTTTATAAGTAATGTATAAAATCTATTATCAGAATCTTGATAAAGAATTTTATATTACATATATCAATTCCAGAATTTCATTTTATGTGTTAAGTGAATCAGGATGTGGTTTCTTATTCAATTATAATAATTTGTTAATTTATGTGCTAATTTATAATTGAATCCTTGAATTCCACCTTTAAATTAGTTTGACCAATTTATGGATTATAGATCATTCCAGGCATTATTTTTGTACATGTACATGCACTCTGATATATGTTTTACATATAGCTTTTAGGTAAATATATAATTCTTATGTAAGAGTTTTTTCAAAATATTTCTTCAAGTAACCTTTGAAAAATGTTTATGAAATGCTTTAAGATGGTTTGTTTTCCTCTTAATAAAATGTTTTGTAATAATTTCAAAGGTTGTTGTTTAGAAAGAAATAATTTCTTTACTTTTTTTTTTCAAAATCCCTTACAGGGAGTTATTATTCTCACCCTACGTTTTAAATTTATTTTTTATAGGGTTAGTATATTTATCAATCATTGAGTACTATTATGAGTTGGGAATAGTATGATGTCTAGATTTTTCAAGTTTTTGATTAAATGTATCATCTCAACTTGATTTTCTAGAACCTAAACTGAAAAAAATTCTTTATGATGGAATGAGATGTGTAATTTTTATCTGTATGTTTTATGAGAAAACAATTACACACCATGTTTCAGGCACTGACATCGGGATTCGATGGTTAGGTTCTCCACAATTGGTATTAGTGGATCGAATTAGACAACTATATAAAATTAGAACATGTATAAAAATTTATTTATGCCTTGCTACATATATTTCTTTTTTTTAATTATCATATGACAGGCGGAGGTTAACCAATAAAACTTCTGTCCCTTCCAACTGATGTTATAGAGATAAAAAATTTCAAGTCATGCCTAGAAGACTTTTAGTCATTTCAAAACCATTTTTTGACATGAAAACATCTGTACCAGGTATATATATTTCCTCATATACTTCATCTTAACCATGGATCAGGATTTGATTATTTCTTCATGATGTATGCCCAATTTCCATCCTATGAACATCACAGAAAATACGATGATGGTATTTTTTAATGTTTTACTCTATCAGAAGGATTTTTATCCCAAAAAAAATTTCTAAGAAGCTATAAGAGTGGGTGACCTTTTCACATCATATATGTGTCAGATATTATCCTGCGATTATTTTCGTCGAGTAAGGGACATCGAAATTCTTGAGTTCGAGACATTTCTTTAATTTTATAGACATCAAGTCTATGATGATGTCTTCCAAATTCAAACCCCTCATGCCTCACTCCAGAGAAACAATAGATATCTGCAATGAGTATGACCCAAGATTCCAATGTTTCATCTAGACCAGAGAAATTGAGGGTTTTGAAACTATGAAAAGAATTCGTATAACTGGAAACCGGGGAAATCGCCGACACCAGTGGTAATTATGAAGGGACATTGTGGTGGATGGTAGAAGGATAATGCCTATGAGTATGAATGGAATTGCAAGGATGCAATTATTTTAAGTGGGGATAATGTAACACCCCAAAAATATTTAATTTGTAGTAATAATAATAATAATATTATTATTATGTTGGTTTTTTAACAATGGATAATCTAATATAAAATACTTAAAGAATGGAAATAAAGGCATGTTTTATTCAATCAGAATACTAAAAACCTAACATTTCTATAAGGCCCAAGGAACCACATCAACCTAGAATTATTAATAAGAGACATACCATAACTACCGGAAGACCCCAAAACCCCACAAACAAACCATGAAAATAGTGTAAGTCATTTTCTTCAGTCACAATGAAAAACAATATGGAATGAATAACAGTGAAAAAACTAATAATCAAGGGGATGTAGAGCACCATATTCACCAAGTTGTTTATTAATACACTAAACAATTTTATAAGGACATTTTAACCATTACTATATATTGCAGTCCTTAGGTGGCTGTTGGTTTTTATAAAATTCATAAAGTCTTTTAACTGATGGGAATTTTAAGTATTTTTATTAATTTATGAATTCAAATTATGTAATTATATTAAGAATTCCTATTTTTTTAAATTCATTAAATATATATATTTGAACATGTTTTTTAAATGAACTTATCATTAGATTTTTAATGTATAATGTATTAAATCATAAAATAAATTTAAAATCATGACATTTTTGTTTTAATGAAAATACAAAGAAAAGTACATATGTTTACGTTAGTGAGTTTTAATATAAGTATACATATTTATTTCGATAAAAAAATATGTATTACAATTTGAAATCTTGTTTTTCAATACTCTTCATAATTATAAGTTATAATTTTTGTTATGTAATGACATGGTATAATTTATGTGTTAGATTGTGTATTTAAATGTATAAAATTTTAAAATGAAATTGAAATAATGTTTTAGACTAATAAATTTAATGGAATTGTTCGTTTTAATGGAAATAAATATTGAAATAATTTTTTTTCTTTTTTTAGTTTAAAATGAAGTTATCTGGTTTATTTTGTTTTTTAAAAGTTTTTAATCAAGAGTTTTATAAAAAAGGTGTTGCCCTTCGGCTAACCTTTGAGCCAGCCAAGGGAGGTAGCTTACACCACCCCCCAAAGGAGTGGGTGGTCGAGCCCTAGCCCCTCATCCATCACAAGTCAGCTGCAAGGGAATGTGTGTCCCACAAGGATGCATGGAGGAACTAAGGTAACACCACTGTGTAGTGAGGCACAATGGTAGAGGGTGGGTGAAGATAATTCCCGTAAGGATGAACTGGTATGGGGCGGTACGAGGGAGGGTTAGAGGAGTTAATTTCCCTTACCCTGGATCATCGAGGATTTTCTGGCGGACTCAAAACCCCTTTTGTTTCAATGTGGGATTAAATTTTTTTATGATGATCTAATCTTAACAATACAATCTCATCATGCGAGATATAAAACACATGATCAATCCTTAGATTCGAATCCTATCGCCACGACCTTTTACACTGTTTCTTCCTCGACCATCTGATCTCTCCATGCAAGATCTCAGATGTCTATCCCTTTAAAAACACTGTAACAATCCACATGTGTTATATAAAATTCGATATTTAATCTCATCCATCAATTATTTTTTTATATCATTAGAATAATCCATATCCATACGACCGAATTTGATTGATCTTATCCACCCAATCATTTCCATGTTTTACCCTTTCCACTTTCTTCTTCCTTGCGCTAAACCAGCAGGTACCACCATCTTTCCACATTGTCCCCCCCCTAAGAAGACTTTCTTATCTATATGTGTCTGATTGTCCATGTTCGTCCTTTCACAAAGTCTTCGGGGTATGTTATTTTTAAAAATGAACACAAACATTCCTCATGAATGTTTTCCAAATATATATATATATATATATATATATATATATATATAGACACACACCTTATGAACGACCAGTAAAATTAGGGCTTACCTTGATTATGATGTTTTTTCTTGCATGAAAAGGGTTGGATTTCAGGTCTTTGTTTATATTTTTATATCAAAACCTAGTTGTATAAAATATATATAGTTTATATAAACTCTATTTTACACCTCAATTATACGAGTTACATCTTCTCAAATTCCTCTCTAAGACTCTGCTCGACTCAATCTCCACTTTGAAGACAAGTAAGGGGTTATTTTTTCTGCGATTTCATTTTGAAAACCCTTATATGCACTTCCTCGTTTTTACACACACACACCTATGAACAGATATATATATATATATGTATATGTATATGTATACATTTTTATGTAACATCCAAACCAAATCTACTTTATATTTTTTAAAAGGCATCTATTAGTGTTTAATTAACGTTTTTATGGACATAATGCTTGTAATGGATTATTTTAGTTTGTTTTCCATATGAAAAACTTTATTTACAACCTATGCATATATGGATATATATGTATGTTCATTTATAAGACAAACCTTTTCAGTTTTTATGGTTTTCTAATTTTGAAGATATGTTTTTGAAAAATTTCCTTAAGTATATATAAATCATGTAACGATTCTACTTTGTTATGTTTAATTTAACCATATAAGCATATATGTGTATTTATGGTTATGTAGATATATATACACACAAACACACACATATTGGTTTCAATTATAATCTGAACGAGGTTTTCATAAAACATATTTTAGTAATTAATCATGTTTTTAAAGTGTACAATATTTATAAGGATTTATTAAACCTTGTAGTGGTTGTGCAAATCCCAAGTAAACAATTTGTGTATAAATGGTTTTATATAATTTTCAAACTCATGTATTTATATGAGAACCACCATCACATATATGAATGTTGTAAATTATTTAAGATGTTTTGATTAACCTGGTGATGATTTTATATAAAACACATGATGAAATTTCATATTGACCATCAATAACAAACTACATTTTGTTATTTTGTGCCTACATATTTTAAATGAATACATCACCTTGTTAATACAATTGTCTTTAAATGTGTTATTTACCATTTTATAAATTTTAGGATAGAAGGTTGGAATAATCATTGATTTCACAAATATATATATATATATATACACACACATACATACATAATCACAAGCATTTAATTATTTTGTTATACATGAATACTTCCCGTGAAATAATGATTTTACATCTGTACATTGTATTTCAATCCATGATGAATTTTCTATAATGAATTTTTTGAATAATTTCTTTATGTTTTAATAGGTTTGCAACTTCAATTAACAGTTTATTGTTAAAAAAAGAAAAAAAGTATCAAAAATCCAACAAACTTGTATATTGTGGTATGAAAAAGGATCACATTCATGTTAAAAACATTTTGAATGAAAGAGTTATTATTTTATGTTAAAATAAATCATTTTATGTGCACTACTTATTATCACATGTGCAATAGCATGTCATTTTTGACCATGTGTATCACTGTTAAATTTGTTACAGCCATAACCTAAAACTAATAAATCTGTCCATTTTAATATTGGTTGCATAATTTACATCATTTATGAATATTTACGAAAGAATGAATTTTTTATCTCTTGATAACTCATGGATTAATAATGAAAGTATTCTATATGGTATGAGACTCTATACTGGACATAAGGGGAATATATTGGGCTTATAGGATACGATAGGTGTGCATGGTATTATATAACACGATTTGAATTTTTAATGTGACAGGTGTGACCGAAATTATATAGCGCACCAATGAATTGGGTAATGATAATTCTCATGAGATGAATTATGTATGGGTTTTACCCATATGGTCTTTTCATGAGACCTTGAACAAATAATTATGTACAGTATTGTCGTAAGGCATTGAAAATTTCTAGAATTATACATTCCCTCATTATGTATTTGTATATGTCCATACAAGTAAATATTCAACAAGTAGTATATCTCTTGGTTAATAATATTTTACTTATGATAACAGTGATGAATGCATATTTCATAATGTATTATGTACTTTTCATGTTTTATAAGGAAAGTCTGGAATCTATTATTATCATTTTGATACAAAAGTTGATATTACATATGTCCTTTCATGAATTTTATTTTAAGTGTTAATTGAATCATGATGTTTTTACTTATGCAATTCTAATCAAGTGTTAACTGATGTTCTAATTTGTACTCGCAACATTGCATGTCACCATTAAATGAGTTTGACCAATTTCTAGATTATGCAGTATTTTGTGCATTATTGTTTGTACATGTACACACACTATGATATTTTTTTACATGTATCTTTTTTATGTAAATATATAAATCTTTTGTAAGAGGTTTTCTTGGAAATGTCTTCATGTTACCTTTGAAGAATGTTGATGATTTTCTTTGAGAAGTTTTGTTTACCTCTTAAGAAAATGTTTTTTAATAATTTCAAAGGTTTTTGTTTTAAAAAAGGAATTTATTTACACTGTTTTAAAACCCCTTACATTGAAATTCTTATTCTCACCATAGATATTCAATTTTTTTACTGTGATATTATATTTATCAATAATTGAGTACTCATATGTGTTGGTAAAAATATGAAGTCTATATTTGTCATGTGTTTGATGTAATGTATTAGTTTTATCTGGTTTTCAAGAACCTAAACTGAGAAAAATTATCTATTATTAAATGAGATGTGTACTCTATATTTCCATGTATTGTGAGAGAAAAATTACACACCATGTTTCAGGAACCGACTCCGGGCTTCTAGTGTCGGGGTTCCCACAATTGGTATACAAAAATGTTCTCACAAAATATATTCACATTTTTTGTTAAGAAAAGGAACTGTGAATAAAAATCAAAATGCTAGGTGAAAAATATTGAGAGACATGAATTACACATAAAACTATGGATTTTTATAAGTTTCACCAAACTCTTTTTATTGAAGGGTTATTCTGTTTATGTATTTTTGATCTAGATACAAATATATTTAATTCATTATCAGTAAATAATGATATTAATAAATAAGAAATATGATTTTGATATCCTATAATTATTTCAAAGAGAAAATTAAGGAGTAATGTTAACAATAATTATTAATATGATTGAATAATCTTCTACCAACATTCTCAAGTGTCTCCAATGATAAATCTAGTGAGTTCCTTTTTTTCTTCTCTCAAAAGACTACCACAATAATCTAAAAATTGTTCCTATAATGTTTGGATATCCCTCTAAAATTATCATCTCCTTTCTATAAGAAAAACACAAAAATATGAAAGCACTTCAAAAACTATATAACAACACCATACATATTGAAAATAATTCAACGATCTCACAAATTTTTTGAGGATAATATGCCCATAATTACACTAGAAAATTCTAAAACGAATCCCATATCAAGTGGTTTGTTAAGATATCTTTTATTTTCTCCTTTATTGAAACATACTCTTTGTTCAATTAAATAATACCAGTTTTCCTTCATGAAGATTCACTATATGTAAAGATGGTTTGACCATGAATATAAAACTAGAATCATTGAAATGGTCAATTGACTTTTTTCTACCCAAAATCATGTCAGGATATGTGACTTACACACTTATGTATTTAAGTTGTTAATTAATCCACAATTTTTCATCTATATATTATGATGGAAAAATATAATCACATTATTTATTATTAAAGTTACCAATAAATAATGAACCACTAAATGCATTTTTATAATCACACATAACATTTACATAATAAAAAAAACAACATAAATTTATAATGATTTTCTTTTTTATAAATCAATCTATGGTCAAAATTTATATAATTTTATTCCATCATCCACTTTACTTATATAAGATTTGATTCATTCAAGTTAATTTAGAATATAGAACAAATTATAAGGTAAATAAATATTTGGATTTGAAATATGAAGAACAGTGTTACTATTATTATTATTTGAAACACATTTTGATCAATAATTTTCCCCTCTTTATCAAAGGTAAATATTTTCTTTAGTAATATAAATGCTAAAACTTCTCTTCAATCTATCTATCTTACCCATTTTAAAATACCAAGAAATTAATTTACTTATTAAAAAAATATGAATTATATTATTATTATCACATAAAAACTCCAAAATAATGTCATGTCACCAATAATTAAAATATCTAGTTGATTTTTAATTTCAGAAGAAAAGCCTTAAAAGGCATTCAATTTATTCACAATAAAAAAATTCATCAACATTAAAATTCACAATAAGTGAGTTAGCGAATTTTCATAGACATATAGACTTTTATCAAAAATCATAATCATAAAATTAATATTCTTTGAGATAATATTCAATTTATAATACCTTTAATACATGATTTTTTAACCCCACATAGTTAATTATTCAAATTTCATTCATTATAACCATAAATTCCAATAATGAATTCTTTTAATTGTTCAATGTATTCCTACTCTATTTGATATCCTATCTAGAATACAGGATAAACATATATTTGTGAAACACTTTAGATTCATTGAGAATATATCATAAGAAAACAACTTATTGATTCAATAGTTTTTATTGGACTAATAGTCACATAAAATTATATACTATCAACATGAGAGTGTCCATTTCAAATCAGATAAACATTGTTTGTTGCTAATTATCCCTTCTCATTGAGTTTATCTCTAAAAATTCATAATTTCTTAATTATATTCTTACATTTTTTGGTATAATACCAATTCTAATGTATCTATATTTTAAATTTCATATAGATCTTCTACCATAATCGTTATCCAATCTTTGATTTGAACGGATTCTTTAGTATTCCTTGATTAAGCCTCTGAAAAAAGGCTTGTAGGATTATAATAAATCAATTTTCTTTTAGTTTAAATACCCATGTTAATATATTCAGTTATGTTTTTAATCTCCATGTGTTTTTAAAGTCTTTAGATCATTGATCCTACTTGTTTAGGGCCTTCCTCAACACAATAACTTTATAAGTTAGCATAGAATTATTCCAAACATCTAGTACAATTTACATTAAAAACCTACTAATCATCAAAGAATATAGGATATTACATAATATTATCATCAAAGGGTATTTTTTCCCATGATTAAACATGATTGTAAATGATAATAAAAACACAATTTTGAACAATTTTCATTATATTATTATTTTCGTGCTTTTAGCTCCCTCCTAGAGGTAAATAACAAAGAAGTAACCCTATGTTACCTAAACTTTCTAATTTTACTTAATCTCCCACTTTATCTTCATATATCATGGTCTTTAAAACACATTAATATATTCTGGTTAAAATTCATTCCAAAAAAGGTTTTAATGGTTTTTTGACCAAATTTCATTGAATTAGACACCAATTGAGAATTTCTATAACAAATGATAAAACTTGTCTAAAAAATAAGTCTATGGTACCATGCTTTGATGAAATAGTTTTTCCCATGCAAAAAACTAATATTATTCCTCTCTTTTTATCCATTATGTTAAGGAGTTTATGAAATACTATATTTAAGTCTTATACAATATCTTTAAATATATACTTCAAAGTATTTATTATTATAGTTTAACTATTATCAAACCAAAACCATATGATAACATACCCCATTTGATTTCCAGTAACATATAAAAAGTTGAATTTATTAAGATGAAATGTTTTTCACACCATGAACTACATATTATCATTAAGATTAAAATAATAAATCAATTTATTTATGTACTCTTCTCTTTTAGCTAATTTCAATCTCATAAGGTGACATGCATACAAGTTAGTAATTTCATGTTCCTTATTCATCTTGATCTATAACTTATTGTGACTCTTTGTTATCATATTTTCTCTATAAAATGTTACAAAATAGTTGTTATTTTCATGCTTTATCTTTGTTATATTTCATAACATATTTTTTTATCAATTTTTTCATGTTCTATTTACACTAATGGTTGGACCTTCAATTCCATAACTTGTGTTCCTCCATTATACTAACGAACCAATTAATTTCATCATTAAAAATCAAGAATACATTATCACTTTTACACTGTACCTTTACTATGATAGTGTTATCCTTAAACATTCTAATTACACAACTACTCTTTCAAAAAAAAATGGTTTATTAATGCTATTAAAAATTGGAGAAACACAATAGATAATATGTCTCAACCCAAAAAAATATATTACTTTTTTAGATTGAAAATTATACTATCAAATGATGGTAATTCCAAAACCTTTTTAATTTAATTACTAATCATTAATAAAAGTAACCACAAATCAATAATACTTTTATCATCATTTAAAATATGTTTTCCACTGATCATATATGATGTGAAACCACTGTATAATAATGTGAGACACTTTTTTGTTTCATTTCTGGTTTGATCAAACCAACCACATGCTACCACAAGAGACTCATAAGTATTTTTCAATTTTATTTTTTCTTTATAGTACTTTATTGTTATTCTTCATATATATTCATCATATTTCTCTCTCATATCGTGGAATATATTCTATTGAGAGAAAAATATATTATACCAAAATATGTATGTCTTATATCTATATGCACCACAACACTAATAACTACCTTTCTATATAAACCCCTCGCTGGTTGAAAATTTTATTTCTAAAAATGTTATTATTGAATTGTCTTCACATTAAAACTCAATTGCACGTATTCAATTTTATAATGTTTACAATATATTTTATTTATAAAGATTATTCCTTTGGTATTGACCTCCAACTCTATTTTATTCTATTCCCCACTTATATATTGATTTTTAGCACTATAGATTAGTGTAACAATATGAATTTTACCCCATTCTGGTGGTTATGGATCTTTATTACTATTATTTTTAACAAACAAATGTTACATAAATTTCTCCTTGAGTGTCTATTTTTTCACTTTTTCTTTAGATGAATATCAAGTTGTTTAAGGTCATAAAAAACATTCAATATAGATTTAAAAGATTCTATGACATCATTAATGGGTCTTTTTATGTCTATTTTTTATTGAGTTGTTAGGTTAAATCAAATTCACATAGATATATTTATCCTCTTAATAATTAATAAAACATAAGTTCTAATTTTAATATTATTACCCTCTACTTCATGAGTTTCATTGAGATCTCCAATATTTCCAAATAACGCCACACCATTACGTATTACTAGTTGGAAATTTGAGTATTCAAGGGATTATTTCAACGATTCATTATCCTTCCCCAAATATTATTCTTTCCTTTTCGATTTTCATGTTTTAAATTAATGAAAATATAATCTAAATTATAATATATAAAACATTTGGTGTCACTTATTTTTCACTCTCTACATTTATATTACATTATTATTCTCTAGATTATTAATTTTAATTAAATGATTAAGTCTTGAAACAGTGATTTCCTTTTCCCCATAAATATTCCACTTCTCTTTTAATCTCTTCATCTAAACAAAACATATCCTAATTTGATAAAAAAAATTATTTAGAATACTGATCTTTGTTATAACTTTAAGTATTTTCGCTCTATTTCAACTACTTGTTTTCTCCTAGAAGATCTTTTGGATTGAATATCCTATTATTATTCTTTTTGATTCTTCTTAGGGAAAATAGCTAAAAAGAGAAAAATCATCATAATAAAAAAACATATATTTAATTTTTTATATGTATATTCCTTTACCAATTTATATTATTGTGAATAAAAGTGATATAAAATCATTAAAATTCATGGAATAATTATTAAATTTTGATTCCTATGCCTAAGACATATTTATTTATCTAGTTTTAAAAATTTTATGTGATTTACATGAATTCATGAATTTAATTTACCCTTACAATTTATGGTTCACCACCTTATCATTCTTATCTTATCATCTTGTGGTCTAGTTTTTCAATGATGAACTCATACAAATTTTGATCCACAAATAGAAAAAAATTGTATGGAACATTTATAATATAATTTATATCTACTTATTCACTATGGTATGACCCATAAGGGTTTCTCTATAATTTAGAACTAGGATAAAAATATTGTTCACCAAAATAGTGATTTCATACATTGTTTCATATTTAGTCATTTATATATCCTTAAATTATGTTGGACATTTTTAACATCAAGATTATATAACGTTATTATTATAAGATACTGGGTTTTTCTATGAGGTATAGATATTTTTGTTTTCAATTTCACTCATTGGATATGGCTTAATAGAAGTGTATAATGAGATCATGGGAGTTTTAATGATTTTTAGGGATTTGTTTTGGACCTGGAGGACTATTTTCCAGGAATATCATTTTGGTCAAATGGTTTTTAGAAATTGTGCCATCCAACATTCATATTTTGGTGAAACTGAGAAAGGTGGTATAGGCCTCTATATAGAGGAAAATAGTTTGAAGAAATCACGTATCCAAGGATGCATTCATGTGAGGAAAATCTAAATCTTTTATAAAAGTAACAATTCATGGGTTGAACATGATTTGTCAAACCATGTTCAGGAACTGTCAGAGGTCCCCCTTGAGAAGTGATGGTTTCATAGTAAGTGCATAGTTTGGACAACTGTGCAGCTAGAACATGTGATCCAGTTAAAAATGTTAGAATTAACTTTTTTTAAATATAATATAAAATAACATAAATATAATTTCCATTTCTACTTTGGTGGATAAGCATCATCCTCAAGAGATCCATTTGAAGCCAATTTATATGATTTTCTCCATTTTCTCAATCTGAACTCAGATTTGAACTCCATCGATCACATTTGGTACACATGAGTAAGTTATTGATTCACCTTGTGTTATTCATTTTCTATCTTCATATCGACAGAGTTATATTGGTGTGAGAAATTATGCCATATTTTCAGGATCTTCATCTGTTCGTCATTTTTCTTCTGATCTGAGCCAAATTAGAGTTTGATACTTGATAAAATCTTGACTATAGACCTATTATACAATCTCTACACAATTTACCATAAGTTTTATTTTTTTATTGAGATATATTGAATTTTTCTAGACATTTATCTTTCTGACCTCACCCCTAAAATGAATTTAATTCCTTGGTTAAATGAATTGGAACATGTTAGGCTACCCATTCAGTACCCTTGATATTGTTGAATGTTGTTAGCTTCATCCTAGGAAACCCATGTTGTTTTTCATTGTATCTAACTTATATGTTTTCACCCATAAAGGTTTGTGTGTAATATCATTTTTAGAGAAACACTTTATAATTTGAATAAAATGAAATAAATTTTTAGGAGATTATCTTGCCTCATTTTCCATGTGATGAATGATGATTAAATAATCGAAATACTTGAATGAGAATTATTTAAATGCATTTTAAAATATTTTGAAATGTCATTTAATGAATGAGATGAAGATTGGATTACGGTAGTGGATGCCTCAATTGGCATACCATGGATCCCAATTCCATAGTATTATATGGAAATTTCTAATTCATGGGTCTTGATGGTTGTAGTGGATACCTTGGACCCATTATCCCCTTAGATCTTGATTCTTTATGATTCATTGTGCCTTACTACCCCTGGGATATATCTTTCATTCGATCATAGCAGATGTGGTCCTCTAATGATCTCCTTAGACCCCACCGAGTTCATTTCCAGGTTTCCAAAGAGATGATATTAGGACATAACAAGGATTCCTTGGCCTTATATCCCTTGGATCTAACCCTTTGTGGTCTGACACTTTTGATTACATGGTGAGGACATTATGAGAGATTTTGATTATATGATGTGGTAGTGGTGTAAGTGATATACTATGGATTATATGGTGTGGTTTTGGTATATTATTTAATCTTGATTACAAAATGAGGCAATTTTGGTTTTTTTGTAATAAATTATAGATCTCTGGGTATGGGTATCTGATTATAGGTGATAGACTAATATTATCAGACCTTCTTGAATGTTTTATAGCTTTCCATGTTTATGAGATCATTACAGTTGTTTACAGGGAGCCTTGGCAGGATATAAAATACACTTGACATTTATCATTTTCCTTTCACTAGTGCAGAAAACGTTATTTACGTCAGTTATTTTTCATTTTTTACGTCGGGTTTTAGCCGAAGTTAATACAGAAGATGTTATAAATAAAGTTTTTTACGTTGGTTATTTAAAAACCGACGTAACGTACATTTCATCGCGGTGTTTATCATGTCGGTTAATTAATAACCGACGTGAAAAAACCCGGGGGAGGGGGTGGGTTTATAACGTCGGTTATTATATAACCACCGTGATAAACCGGGGGGGATTTATTACGTCGGTTATACAATAACTGACGTCATAAACACGTGCGGGTGAGTTTATCACGTCAGTTATTTAATAACCGATGTGATAAACTCCTGGGCTATGGTTTATCACGTCGGTTATTAAATAACCGACCTGCTAAACCAGTCCCGAGAGGGGGTTATCAGGTCGGTTAATCAATAACTGACGTTATAAAAGGCCTGGGAAATGGTTTATCACGTCGGTTATTAAATAACCGATGTGATAAATTAGTCCCGGGAGGGGTTTATCCGGTCGGTTGATCAATAACCTACGTGATAAAAGTCCTGGGAAATGGTTTATCACGTCGGTTATTAAATAACTGACGTGATAAACCATTTCCGAGGTCGTTTATCACGTCGGTTATTTATCAACCGACGTGATAAAGCATATCCCAGGTCATTTATCACGTCGGTTATTACATAACCGACGTGATAAACCATGCCACAGGTGTTTATCACGTCAGTTATGAAAAAAACCGACGTGATAAACACTTCTCGATTTCTTTATCACATCGGTTATAAAATAACTGACGTGAAAGACAATTTTTTTAAAAAAAAATCCACTCCAGTCCTCTACTCTGCCCCAAAATCAACCGGAAACCAAATAAATAATTCGTACCACAAAAGAACAAGATAAAAACATGAACTAAAGAAAATTTAAGCATTTACATTGATAACAGATAAAACTTACCCACTTGATAGCCCCCACCCTCATGTATACCAGATGTACAGCCCTCCCCTGCCCCATTGGAGCTCCCACCACACCCCTAGACTTCCCCCGACCCCCTGGACAGCCCCAAACACCCCTTGAAACCCCCCACCCTTTAGAACAGCACCCGCTCACACCCTCACCCCACTTGACAGCCCCCACCACACCCCTGGACTACCCCCGACCCATTGGAGCTCCCACCACACCCCTAGACTGCCCCTGACCCCCTGGACAACCCCAAACACCCCTCGACAACCCCCACCCTTCTGAACAGCACCCCCTCACCCCTCACCCCACTTGACAGCCCCCACCACACCCCTAGACTGCCCCTGACCCCTTGGACATCCCTAAACACCCCTCGACAACCCCCACCCTCCTAAATAGCACCCCTCACCCCCTCACCCCACTTGACAGCCACCACCACACCCCTGGACTGCCCCCCGACCCCCTGGCCAGCTCCAAACACCCCGGGACAACCCCCCCACCCTCATGTATACCCCCCATACCCTGGACAGCCCTCCCCCACCCCATTAGAGCCCCCCACACCCCTGGACTGCCCCCACCCTCCTAAACAGCACCCCTCACCCCTTCACCCCACTTGACATCCCCCATCCCATTGGAGCCCACATCACACCCCTGGACTGCCCCCGACCCCCTGGACAGCCCCAAACACCCCTCTACAGCCCCCCACCCTCCTAAACAACACCCCCTCACCCCACTTGACACCCTCCACCACACCCCTGGACTGCCCCCCGACCCCCTGGACAGCTCCAAACACCCTGGGACAACCCCCACCCTCATGTATACCCCCCCACACCCTGGACAGCCCTCCCCCACCCCATTGGAGCCCCCACCACACCGCTGGACTGCCTCCCAACCCCCTGGACAGCCCCAACACCCCTCGACAACCCCCCACCCCACCGGACAGCCCTCCTAGACCCCTGGACACCCCCAACCCCACTTAACACCCCCACACCCTTGAAACTCCTCCCCCCCAGACCAGAATCCATATTAGAAAAACCATCATAAGTAGACCAAAACAAGAAGTAGAGAAAAATTAAACATTCACATATATAACATTCAAAACTTATGCTGTCAACTTAAAAAAAACTAAATCCAACCTAAACGACTACCAAATACACAATTACAATGACAATATTCAAAATTACATTTTATATTACAAACAACTAAAATTTAATCAAACCTGTAAAATAATTTGACCACTCCACTTGTAAGTGTTTTATGTCTTCAGCATTATAGGGTCGAGGGTCATCAAAAAGCTACAAATGAAAAGGATAGTAGTTAACATGTATAATGAGTAAATCAAATTGAAATATTATGGCAAATTTTGAGAGGAAATCTTACCAGGTCAAAATTCACAACTGTCCCAGTTGTTATTATTTCAAACATAATTCTTAACATATAATATCCGCATTCGATGATGCCTTGTTGTTCATGACAATTTTGTTTGAATGAGTGTAAATTCAATATATTATTTTAATGTAATAAATCAAAAAGTACAAATTATAAATGGATATTTACCTTCACATTTACATATTTGATCTTTGCATTCATTTTCTTTGCATTTTTTCAAAAGTAGACCCATGCCATGTTAGAAAATAATACTAATGTGGTAAATTTAAAATTCATTATAATATATAAAAATAATTGAGAAATTGAAACTTACTTTTCCAATATATTCTTAAAACTTTCTCGCACATCATCATGGACAGAGAATATCAAATAAAGTGCTTTCTCCCTTGGGAAAAAAACCCCTAACATCCAATGATCACTGATAAAAGGAAATTTAACGTTAGTGGTTTTTTATTTTAAAAGATAATTAACTCTTTGAGAGAGATGTGTTTCATACCTCTCACAAAAAGACATCATCAAAAATTGTGTGACTATATTCCTTTCAAGTCTTTCAGAAGTATAAAGCATTCTTTGTTCCTCATCCATGCACATGCTTCAGGGGAAATCAATTGCGGGTCCATGAATCCATATACATCTGTCAGATCATTCCTCTCACAAATTTTATAAAGATACCTAATACAAAATAGACATAAGTATACATTTTTAATAAATATACCACAGGGAAAAGGTGTTAAGACTTACATGGAAAAAAATTTCACCACGTTGATGCCCAGCTTATCTCCAGTAACAAGCTCCATGATATCAGTTTTCATAATCCCCACATTTATTTCACATCCACAAACATGAGCTTCCATTGGAAACTCATAATGATCCACCAACAAATTTGAATATCTTGACAATCTGTCAAGACTACTAGATTCTGTATCTGATGTCATAGTTATTTGTCTTTGTTGTTTTCTATACAATATTTCTTTACCTTTGAAGTATTCCTGTAAAAATAAATTGAAAAATATATTAGTTTTAAAATGATAAAACAACTTTAATAAAAAAATAAAATAAAATATATAACATTCATACCTCTATGGTAATGAGTCGAAGAAGTCTGGATGGCCAATTTAAAAAATGGCTGATACTATGTCCAACTGTCACCACCTCATCTGTAGGTAATGGTACCCGAGCTGATCTATCTATAATATCCTATACAGTGACCCTCTGATTCTCTACTTCTAATTGTTAATGATGAAATGTATCTCCTATACAATATAACAACCCATATGCTACTATATGCTGTTGAGAATCATCAACATATAACTCGCAATAAGTAGGAAGCTGCAGCGGAGGAGTAAGATAAAAAATGGGGCCAGCAGGCTGAGGTGGGGGAGTGGGAGCTACTGGAGGAGGTGGAGGATAAATAATGGGGTCTGCAAAGGGAGGTGGAGGAGTGGGAGATGTAGTCTGAAATTGTCTTTGCATGTCTACAAACATAGACTGCACTGATGCTCTAATCTTTCCCTCCATCTTCGCATTAATATTATGAATTTCAGACTCCAAGGATTCAATTTTTTTCTATAAACCCCCTCAATATTTGAAGTTGAAGAACGTGGAAACACTTTTCTTATCTATACACCTGCCAGATATCCTCTTACACGACCAGGATGTTCGGGCCTTCCCAATGCTACAGATAAAATATCTTCCCTCCTAGTAGCTGTAAATGTCCCCTGTGAACTCTACTCCTCAAGAGAGTCCTGTATTAATTAATTGAACATTTCTGTAATGATTGAAATTATATGAAGAAAATTGTTAACTTAAATAAATAAAATATATATCTTACAATCCTCTCAGCTACGATTCTTGATTCATCTGAAAGATATTGCCCTTTTCTTTCCTTGCGAGCTCTATTCCATTTTTCATGTCTAGATGGAGGGGATGAAGGGGCCACCTCTCCAGAGCTTGAAGACTCAGCTCTTAGTTATTGAAATTTTTACGCCATCATTTGTTCTTCCAATAATGCATACCCTCCCCAATATAAACTATGAGGGTATACATTCTTAGATTGGATCTCATGATGAGATTTCCTTGTTTTCTATAAATTAAGAATAAGAAATCATTAACAAAACTTTAATAAGATCCTTTATATAAGAAATCTTATAAAAGTTTACACTGCCCTTACCAAAAATGACTCTTTTCTTCTACTTTCAAAAAACTGTCTCCATGTGTCTTCATCTATAAAGGGATATATACGACATGGATTGTCATGACTCCTATGACCATAAATGAAATCAGATGAGAGGGTTGATTTGAAATCCCTCCATCTATTGGAAGCCAACGATAAGCATTTCTTCCTAACTCCTCCAGTGTTAGGAATATCAAATGTCATCTGATGAAGAAGAGGTTAAACATATTATATATACTAGAAAAATTTAAAGAATATTCAAACAATAGAAAAAGATCTTACCAAAATCGTCTCCCATAACTGAGAGATTATCGCTTTATCCACACTTCTCCAGTCCTCATACATAATACTTACTTTTCTCTTAGCCTGAGTTGCTACAAAACACTTAAAATCTTTTTCATTTGGACCTCTAGGAATATCATCATCATAAAGCTCAACGACTATCCTCTGATCCTGTGTACGGGCAAATGATAATTTTGGTAAATTTGTGCACCCACATTTACCAACCTTTGAACTATTTGTTCTAATAGGTTCATGTGAATGTTCCTCCCCAGAGGTATGAACAATATTCTCATCTCCAGAATCATGTAGTTGATCAACTGAATGATCTGTCATTATCCTTCAAATAAAAAAAACAAACGTTAGTTCAAAAATATACAAATTCAAATATTTTAATACTACTATAATCAGAAAATAGAAAAGTGTACTAAGTTACGTAATAGTAAACATTGGTAATATGTTAAGCATGTTAAACAATGGTAAAGATGTTAAAGATGGTAAAGATGGTCAAGATGGTAAACCTGGTAAACCTGGTAAACATGGTAAAGTAATTGTCACTGAACAAAAATAATAGATATATAATTCATGTAATGGTAAACATGATAAAGTAAACTAAACAAACATAAAACAAACAAAAACTTATACTTATTTTGTTTTAAAACATGTTTTAATAAATAAAAAACTTACAACATCTAACATTTATGAAAAAAATAAATGTAAACAAGAAATAAAAATATGTTACCTGTAATTTCTGGAATGTACAAATAGATTGTTTTCCCAAATTCCTTCGTTGTGATCGTTCCTTATGGCACAAACCATGTCTTCAACATGCTCATCATTATGTTCTATTAATCTTTCCATGGAAGTAGGTATCTCACATAAATCAGCATCGTCATCAACTTCATCCTCACCAACATATTGTTTTTTCCCTTGTAAAACAACATCCCACTACATATCTGATTGATCTACTACATAAAAAATTTGTTTTGCATGTGTTTGCATTATAAAATAATCAGTTGTGTCTTCCAATCTATCCAGATTAACAAGTGTCATTCCAAATTCATTGTGTCTGACACTGTTGTTACCGAGAAACCATTTATAGTTAAAAATAGGAACTTTAATTTTAAAGTAATCAACCTCCCATATGTCTTCAATCACTCCATAATATGCACTTGATGCAGAAATTGGGTTTTTTTCCTTAGCGCTCAAAAAATGCATTGCTTCTGCAAACACCAATACACCACTATTCTGAACTGCACTTCTGTTGTCCTGAGATTTCGTATGAAATATATAGCCATTAATTTCATAACCGGACCATGTTATCACATTTAAACATGGACCACCCACTATCCATTTTAATGTCTCTGATACATCTGATCTACCAAGAAAAGTCTTTTTAATCCATGACAAAAAAGTTTTGTTGTGCTCATTCAAAATCCACATTTCTTTCTTCTTTGGATGACATTGTTTCAACTCATTAATATGCAATGTGATATATGGTTGAGCATCAGCTATGTTATTCAAGATGTATGATTCTAACTTCTTCATCTGTTTAGCTGACAATGATTTGACTTTCAAGCCACGAATCCCCTTTCACTCATTATTAACTCGTTCATGGAAAGATGGAGGCAAACCTATGTGTTGCGCCACAACCAAGTTGCTCGTACAAAACTCTGCTACCTCCTCATAAATATACTTTTCAATAATGGAGGCTTCAGGTCGATATGGATTTTTAACATACCCCTTTAATATTTTCATATACCTTTCAAAATGATACATCCAACGAAGATATACAGGTTCACAAATATTTATTTCTTGAACCAGATGAATCATTAAATGAACCATTATATCAAAAAAAGTTGGAGGAAAATAAATTTCCAATTGACAAAGTATAAAAATTGCATCCTTTTCCAAAATGTTCAAAGCATTCACATCAATCAACTTGTTACAAATTGAATTGAAAAAATAACACAACTTCATCATAGTATTTCTGACATGAATGGACAATATTCCACGCAATGCAGCTGGTAGAATTTGTTGCATCATTATGTGACAATCATGTAATTTCATACCTATCAACTTCAAGTCCTTCAATGAGACAAAATTTTTTACATTTGAAGAATAACCTTGAGGCACTTTGATATCATGAAGACACTGAAAAAAGCTAATTTTCTCCCTCTTCGATAATGTATGATAAGTCAGGGGAAGAAATGTTTGTCTTCCTTTAGGAGTGGGAGCTAACTCCAAACGTATTCCCATTGATAGTAATTCTAATCTTGCATTCAACCCATCTTTAGTCTTTCCTTTAATATCTAACAATGTTCCAATCAAACAATCACATATATTCTTCTCCACGTGCATGACATCAATATTATGTTTAAATTCATGATGCCTCCAATATGGTAGCTCAAAAAATATTGACCTTTTCTTCCAAATATTTCTATCATTACCAGATTTATGTGTCTTTCCCAATGTCACAACAAGGTTTTTCACCTTCTCAAAATACAGATCCGGTGATAAAGGTTTTGGAGCAGTATCAAATTCTTTTGAGCCATTGAATGTCTTTTTTAGTCTTCTATAAGGGTGATCCATAGGCAAAAAATTTTGATGACCCATGTACACTGTTTTCCTCCCATGATGCAATTGACAATATAACGTCTGTTGTTCGCAAATTGGACATGATTTATGCCCTTTAACTCTATATCCAGACAAATTTCCATACATTGGGAAGTCATTTATAGTGAATAAAATCACTGCTTGCAGTTGAACATATTCCATTTTATAAGAATCATACACCCTAATACCATCAACCCATAACAGTTTCAAATCATCAATCAACGGGGACAAGTAAACATCAATATCATTGACGGGTTGGTTTGGACCAGAGATCATTATACCCAACATGACATATTTGCGCTTCATATAAACTTCAAAAGAAAGGTTTTAAATTACCAATAAAACAGGCCATGAACTATGTGTGCTACTGTGGGTTCAGTATGGATTCATTCCATCTGTGCGCAACCCTAATATGAGATTTCTTATTTCATTTCCAAATGTAGAATATTGCGCATCAATTTTCTTCCATTGTGGACAATCAGTTGGATGACTTATTTTTCCATCACATACCCCACTCATCAGCATGCCATTTTAACCTTTTTTCATCATGTGAATTAGAAAATAAATGTTTGAAACGATGAATTATAGGAAGATAACAAAATACCTTTGAAGGGAGCTTTGTAATCTCTACATCAGCCTGTGATTTCTCTTTCACCTTATACCGTGATGTCCCACATTTAGGACACTCTGACAGAAATTCATATTCCTTCATATATATAATGTAGTCATTCGGACATGCATGTATTTTCTTGCATCCCAATCCCATCAGTCATAATATTTTCTTGGCCTTGTAATGTGAATCTGGAAGATCGTTATCTTTTGGAAGAATGTCTTTCATCAATTGTAGTAGCTCTGTAAAACTTCTGTCACTCCATACATGTTTTTCCTTTAGGTTAATCAATATTAACACCACTGACAAAACCATAAAATATGTACAACCCGGATATAATGGTTTTTCAAAATCACCATATAGACGTGCAACTGTCGGTTCTATCTCAATTTGTTCTGCTACAATATCGCGAATCATTTATTCAATTCCATCGGAGTTACCATCTTGTGAATCATCATCATCAATGACATTTCGTCCAGTTTTACCATGCCAAATCCAAGGGCTATAACTCAGATTAAAACCATGACATATCATATGATCTTTTATCTCTCTACTTTTGAACTTCTTCATATTCAAACATTTCAGACATGGACAGAAAAAAATGTCACTACTTGGAACATTTCGTTTAGCAAATTCCAAAAAGGCATCAACAACATCCTCATATTCATTGCTCATTCGATGTGCCGTAATCCAACTTCGACTCATTATTACCTATAACAAATATAAAAAATATATATACTTTTAAGATAAGACAAATATAAGTTTATATGAAAAAAATCATAATTTGAATGTAATTTTTTTAAAATATAAAACAAATCTATGCATATTTAAAAAAATATTCTTGAATATTATTATTAAAAGAAAATATAGTTAGATATAATAGTTTTAAATTCCATTGAATAAAAGAAAACCATGGATCCTACATGGTTGATAGAAAATTGGAGAGAATGGAGTAAACCTGAGAATCAAATCATATTTAAAATAAAAACTCAGATGGAGAAAATCACCCCTCCTGGACACCACCACCCACCCCCTACCCCCTTAGACACCCCCTGGACACCCCCCAATCCTCTGGACATCCCCCCACCCCCAAACAACCCCCAACACCTTCTAGATTGGCCCCACCCCCTTGGATAGCGCCCCCCACACACCCACCCCCTTGGACACACCCTAGACACACCCCAACCCTCTGGACAACCCCCACCCCCGACCAACCCCCAAAACCCTCTGGATAGGCCCCCACCCCCTTGGACATCCCCCCACACCCACCTACCCCCTTAGACACCCCCCTGGACACCCCCAAACCTCTGGACAGCCCCCTAACCGCCTAGACAGCCCCCCACCCCTCTAGACAACACCCCACCCCTTCTAGACACCACCCCACCCCCTACCCCCTTGGACACCCCGCTGGACACCCCCTACCCCCTTGGACAACCCCCCACCCCTCCTGGACACCACTCCCACCCCCGAAACCCTTGGACACCCCCTGGACACCCCCAACCTCTAGAAATCCCCCATGCCCCAGAAAACCCCCAAAACCCTCTGGACAGGCCTCCACCCCCTTGGAAAATCCCCCCACACCCACCCACCCCCTGGACACCCCCCAACCCTCTGGACAGCCCCCACCCCCCAGAAAACCACCAAACAATGGTTTACATATAAAAACTAGGCATGGTGAACAACTAAAAACACATGAATTTAATATATACTTCAGCATGAAATAGATGGAATTAAATATTATTAAATATGGATACTTAAATGATCATATGATAATTAAAAATAACCATTGACATTCAACTAGTCAAATGATCACAAGTTTTCTCGATAACTAATATCATAATGAGGTAATGGATAATTCTAGAAATCTTAAACATATTGTCGAGGCCTTGGCCAAGGCCTCAAAAAATACTAGGGTAAGCCCTCAACAGAACCCATTTTTATTTGGAATCATGAGACATAGCGATGCATCCAAGGGCCATAGAGGTCAACAACCATTACATTATATGTCTAATAGATTCTCATATAAAAGAGGATAAACATAAGTAGAAAGAACACATGAAATACCATTTCCGAATTCGTACATTTAATCAATAACCATTCTATGCAGTAATATAGGTGAATGAGATCATTAGCTGTCAATGACAACAAAAATTACCATCAATGTTGGGCATTCGAGAAAAAAAAACAAACTAAAAAAAAGTAGTTGAGGCTTAAATGAATATTGCGAAGATCTAATAGATCTAGGGATGATAAATAAGATGATGAAGGAAAAAAAGAGGTAAGCGGGTTTGAAATCGAAGAATCTTACCTAGTTTAAACACAAATATCACAAAACATAAATATAGACTATTTGGGAAAAAATGAATGAAATAAATTCGTGGAAGGCTTACTTGAGTGATGCGAGATGAGATGATAGATCCAAGGAGAGTAAATATTATAAATGATGAAGGAAAAATGAGTTTAACGCAGCGAGATCGACGAGTTGATTAGGTTTTACCACGTGAGAGAGACGAGCCGCCAGACTGTCGATCGAAAAAATGTAAATGATAATCCACGGGGCGTGGTAATTTCTTAAATGTTTTATAACATCGGTTATTTAATAAACGATATTATAAACTATTTTTTTACATTTATAATGTCATTTATTATAATAACCGACATTATAAATGAATCGGATACAGGTTTTTTATGTCGGTTATAAAATAACCGACGTAAAAAAATCCGCGTGTTGGTTTTTTACGTCAGTTATTCTATAACCGACGTAAAAAAGACATCAAAAATCACAGTTTTTTTACGTCGGGTATTGTATAATCGACGTAAAAAATGTTCTGTGGGTCATTTTGTTATGTCAGTTATAAAATAATCGATGTAAAAAACCCCCACGCTTTGGTTTGTTACGTCGGTTATTTTATAACCGACCTAAAAACCCCCACACTTTTGTTTTTTACGTCGGTTAATGTATAACCGACATAAAAACCAAACACACGTGATTTGTAACATTGGTTATTCAAATAACCGAAGATAAAAATCTACTCAACGCATTTGTTACGTTGGTTATAAAATAAACGACGTAAAAAACCACATTTCATAGATTCTCACATCGGTTATATATAACCGACGCCAAAAATGGTGACGTAAATAACGTTTTCTACACTAGTGTTTATATATACCATACCCATGACATATATGTTGCAAACAAATTTACCTTGTAATACATGGAATGGATTTTTTATAGACATAGTTTTTTTATCCTACTAATTGTTATATCACACCATGTTGATGGGTACTTAGACAAACTTCTTGGAAGAAGGTAGTGACTTCTAAAAGTTCCCACTATACAATTCTTGGTTTGCTTGTTTGTTAGAAGAACTATAGAATAAGATCAGCCTAATCTCATGAGGCCATACAGGATATTTGTCTTTGGTATTTTTATACAAGTGTTGTACTTGATTCTTGTATACATGTTTTCCTGGTTTGTAGACACTTGACATGACACATCAACTAGTATATCAGATTACTTATGGCATTTTATATTTATTCTTATCGTGGATTTATATCCTATGTCATTGATTTATATTATTCTTCTACTATTAAATATTTCTATTATTGTTGTTGTGATACACTCTAACATGAAAAAATTATTTCCCCCACAGACACACCCAATGACCTCACTTCTAGTTAGTAGCCTCTGGAATATTGTTAGGTACAGATGGGTCCATCCGACCCATCATCATAGGGCCCCAATTAGTGGCTCCCGGGTCCGGATGATACAGAGTGGTATCAAATTCATTTTATTTCCATGTTACATTACTATTTTGAGATAGTATATATGGTATTAGGATTTTAAATAAAATTTTTATTGCGTTGTGCCTTGGAGTAGCAAACCCATGTATGGGAAAAACCGACTTTCCTAGAATGGAACATATTTTTCTAAATTTTCATTTTCTTGTTGATTTAAATCTTCCATTGGGTGATACACATTTTGTTCAATGTTTATTATGATTTTATATCTTACTATTTCTCAATGAGATGAGGTAATGCATCTCATGCATATTTTTTACCACCTATAGAATTCACATGCTGTGCATATTCAATTCCAAATGGAGTTCATTTCTTGAAATCATGAAATTTATGATGTGTTACTTATGTAATATATCATTTATTAGGTTAATGATATAGTAAATGAATTGAAAAACAAATTTGTTACAAAAAGTTCCTTAAATAAACTAAACATTGTTTTCCTACTTTGTCTATGACAGACACCCTAAGTATCCCACTATGAAATATTGATTCATGAACCATTGTTTGCATGGACTAGAACATGTATTGGTTGGGATTATATAGATAACACACATCGATTCATAAGTTTTATGGGAACATATGTATTATAAGTGGTGACCTGTTTAGTCCAACAACTAAATTGAATTCTGAATTAAAATTAAAATTCTATGAAATTGAATTTTAAAAAAAAGAGAACTTGACCTTGACCCAACATTTGATTGGATTGTAGGAAACATCTCTAGTTATTGTTATCACTATTACATTTTACCTATTCCATGATTTTGGAGTTGGCAGAGTGGTGTTACTTTTTTATAGGAAGGTTTTCACCAGTCCTATACTCAAAAATATGATCTACATATTATAGATCCTTTCGGAGGTGTATGTTTCTCATTTTAGAGACATTCCATCATGATGACCTCCAGTTCTATGCCAAGTGGGTGGACAAAAACATGAACCAAATGTATTGGTACATGGGATACTAGTAGATCCTCCGGCAGTATTTGTTTTTTCACCAAACGTTTCACTAGACATAGGTGTTGGAGAAACATTTTGTGAGAATTTTATAAACTTCATACATACAGTTCAGTGAGCACCACAACATTCATTGTCTATGGGACTATTGAGGAATGTGTTCTAATAGAATAATATGTCTGTGTTTTCATGGTATGGTGGCCCACATGCTACTAATATTTGTATGGAAACTAATTTTCTTTATCTTGTAGAATATTGATACACCTCCTCTGATGACAGTGAAGCTCATAGAAAATATGCTTCCAGGAACCAGAATGTTGGGGGGGGGGGGTGTTTTGAACTAGGATGATTCATTATGAGATATGGTTTTGAGGTATTTACAATCCAAATTTTATAGCTACTTTTTTTGAGACATTGAATACATAGTGGGCTAGTGTGCTAATGCATTTGAAGCAGGGCATGATGACTGCTATAAAGTATTCATCACGCTTTACAATGCTTTAGCATTTTGTACTGATATACCTTGTTGATGAGGTATCCAGGGAAAGATACATTTTTTAAGGTGTCAATAATATTTTTCAATCATAGTTAAACATGTTTAGGTTAATTAATATTACTAAAATAGTGAATATTGTGTGTATTATGTAGGTGAACCTGAGTGAGGCTGGGGGCTTAGAGTAGGGTAGTATAGTCTCTCAACATAGTGGTTCATATTCTAGAAGTAGGAAATGACATTTTATGGATAATAACAAGGGGATTACTAGCCATAATGTGAGTTTTGGTATATCTATTTTATATCATCAGGGTGGAGTATGGGGACATATGGGGATTCAGTGTGATCAAGACCCATTTGAGTTCCAATACTATGGTAGGAGAGTCCATTTACAGATTTTCTCTAGGGCATTCCCTCCAGTAGTTAGTGTACGTGGTTTACTTTTAACTCCTGGTCTAAGAGTGGATTTTAATTCTCTTCATTAGGCTAGGAAATGGCATAGATCCAGTTGTTCTGACCAAGATGGTGGTTGGGTATGAGGTAGTCAGACACCAGTTGTACCTAAATAGATTACAGTTCTTTCTTAAGGTAGTGTTGTTGTTTCACAAGGCTATGGTTTTGGAAAAATATATTCTATACATCCTACACTTGAGGAGCAGAGTGTTGGGCCATCGACAGTGAGAGTTATGATCTTGTTGCCCTCATCTTTAGTATCTACTCATTTTAATACATGTGCACCTAGTAGTTTCATATTTTTTCATGTGGTGAAGAGCCTTGAGATTTTTGTTAAGTTTTCTGATGGTGTTGTAACCATAGATACTCTATTGGGGATTAAAATAGGGGATTCACTCTAGTGCATGGATTCCCCCTTGATAAAAGACAATTTCACTTCATATGGGATCTTTTTATCCTACTAGTGACAGGGTTCGACATCATACTCAGAATTAAATGACTAGTTCATTATCGAGATTATATTTATTTTTGTCATCTAAGGTTCACATCAAAAGAGGGTATTGTTTTTTTACATGTTTGAGTGGGATGTCCACACAATCGATGATATTCCTGAGCATCATGGGATAAGTAGAAAATTTCCATGATTTCTAGTTTTTATCAGGATGATCTAGTAAATCCTCAAGTATATTTTATCTTGTGGTTGATCATTTCTAGTATTTTTTCAATGATGACCTTTTTAGTTTACCACCTGAGAGAGGGATGGAGTTCTCCATCATGATAGTTTCAAGATTTGCACTGGTATCCATTTAAAATTATAGGATGGATATTATAGATTTGAGGGAGCTTAAAAAATAGCTAGAGGACTTGGAGGTAATGGGGAAAATATGACCTAGTACTTCTCCATAGGGTTCATTGGTCCCTTTGAGAAAAAGGATGAAATTACCCATAGGATAAGCATGGAATACTAAAAATTGATCTAATTCAAGTTTAATAACCAGAATCCTTCTTCACAAATAGAAGAAATTTTGAATCATCTCATAAGATCTTGTGTGTTATCAAAAAATGATTTGAGGTTGGGTTATCACTAGTAAAGTCTTAGACCTATAGACATACCTCATAAAACTTAATATAGTAGTTATATTCCATAAAAGTATCTAGTCGTGTCATTAAATCTCATGAAGGTGCTAGAAATTTTTATAGTGTAGAATCACCAACTTTTCCATCCTTATCTACATTCATTTTTTGTAGTATTCATATAACATATCATAGTGTATTATCAAAATCTACATAACTATTCCAAAAATGATGAGATAATTTTGGATAGACTGAGAGAATCAATTTTATGATAAGATCAAAAATTAAAACTTTTGGATTGATAATATTCACTTCGTAGGTCATATTATCTCAGAGAGAGGAGTATCTGTTCACCTAGACAATGTGAGAGCTGTAGTTTCCTAAGAGGATCCCAATATCAAATTTGAAATATGGAGTTTCATATGTTTTTATAGATATTAAATGTATTTTATAATATACCTATCATTCTTAGAAACAATTTTGATGGGATTGGATAAGTAGGGTGTGAGGTTGTGTGGTTAGATATGTATGAGCCAGTCTTCAAAGAGATGAAAGTTAGTTTACATCAGTTTCGGTCCTAATTATTCTAAAGTTAGCCATGAACTATATTGTGCATTTTTAATGCATCATGTGTCGATTAAAAAGTAGATTTGATGTAGGAGGAGTGGGTCTTGGTGTAGAGGTCTCATCTGTTGAAGCAATATGAGAAGAATTTCTTAATGCCTGATCTAGAGTTAGTCATTGTAGTACATGCCTTTCACTATTGGAGGAACTATTTATTGGGAAATCATTTTTTTGGGTACACAGACCAAAAATTACTCAATTATCTATTTAGATTGTGTGACCTGAATTTGAAGTGGTGAAGATGCATTGAATACCTATAGGCATTTGACTTAAAACATGCCTATAAATCTAGAAAGGTAAATGTATTTCTAGATGCACTGACTAGGATGACTCATATATAGGACGTTTAGGTGACCAATACTGAGTAGCATATTATGGGAATATTCTCCAAGATGCACATGGAAGTGAAATATGGCGAGGGGCAAAATATTATTTCATCTTTAGTTATGAGAAATATGTTTTATGACAGAGTGATATTGAGAGATATTTTTGATGCTAAGGACCTGGTCTAACGAGAGTGTTTGGAAGGTGAGGACCCACCTCCTAGTTAGAATATGTGATTCGATTAAATAACCATGGTTTTTTTTGTGTTCAAGAAGACATACTTGATGATATTTTGTGAGAGTTTAATTACTCATCTTTCGCAAATAAATACTGACATTTCAAAGATTTATTGTGACTTATGTCTTCAATAATGGTTCTTGGGGATTAAATGTGAGGTAGAAGGTTTTGTCACAAGGTGTTCCACCTATCAATAAGAGAAGTCATAACACAAGTTTCCATCTTGGATTTTATTATATTTACTCATCCACCGGTGGAAGTTTGAAGATGTTACGATGGATATTGTGACCAGGTTACTGAGTTCACCATGAGTTAGTGATGTGGTATGGGTTATAGTGGACGAGATCAAGAAGTTTTATCATTTCTTACCAATCATGGAGACCTTCTTAGTAGAGGGCATATAATATTACAAATCCACGAGATAGTGTGATTTCATGGGGTTCCTCAGATCATGGTATCAGATAGGGACACAATCATTAAGTCCCTATTCTGGAAGATTTATCATTAATTTTTGGGTAGACTGCTTCCTTTGAGAACAACACAGAACCCTTAGACTGATTGCTAGTTAGATCATAGGATTCAGGTACTTGAAGACATTCTAAGAGCATACATACATGTTTTTTGGGGCTTTGGGGAAAGGAATATATCCCTTGTTATCTTCACCTACAACAATGGTTATCAGAAGATGATACAAATGTAACCCTATAAGGATTGGTATGGTAGGAGATGCGGATAACCCCTGTTCTGGTTAAAGGTAGGTGTGACAGTTTTGGTCAGACCTCTTCTCATGTATGAGACATCATATTAAATCTATTTGTTTATAAAATTAATGGATACCACACAATAAAGACATAAATCATACAATGATTGATGTCAATTAAATCAATAGATTGAGTTTATAGATCAGGACTTTCTATGTATCTCATCAAGGAATATACATTTCTTGATTAGAGTATATGGCATGATTTCACAATGAAATATTGGACCATTTGAGATTCTGGATAGAGTTGGATCAGTAGCCTATCGATTTTAGTTACCTCTTAGGTACCTATCTATGCATGACATATTCCATGTATCTCAATTGTGACATTATCACTCTGTTCTATCTCACTCTATATAGCCTGATGAGTTTGAATTACTGGTATATGCATCCATTGAGGAGAATCCTATTTGTATCATTGATAGGGGAAAAAAGGTTCTCTGAGGCCAGACTGTTCCTCTAGTATGGCTGTTATGGAATCATGACTGTTTATTGGATGAGACTTGGGGTGGGAGGCTGATGTAAGAGCTTATGGGCCTAAGTTATTCTTAGGAATTTTTTTAACAAACATTAAAAGGGATACTAAAGGGTGAATTTCTTTTATGGGGGGAAATTTTAAGATCACGAGTTTTCCTATGAGGTGGGAATCATTTTTCTTTTAGCTTAACTCCTTTTTTTCACCGAATGGGAGTGTATAATGATATCACAAGAGTTTTGGGGGTGTTATGGGATTGTTTTGATCTCGAAGAACTAGTTTTTAGAATAGAAAACTAGGCCACATGGTTTTTAGAAACAATTATCCCTAAGTCGCATGGTTTGGTGAAACTGTGTGAGGTGGTACATGCCTGTGTAATGAAAAGCATGATTTGAAGAAACCAGGTAGCTTGGGTTACACACCCATAAGATCCATTTTTGGTTTTTATAATAGGTGTACAACAGATTTTGTGCATGTATAGTCAAACTATGTGCATGAACCATGTGATGTCACCCTTGAGGTAGTGAAGGGCACACATTTGTCACATGGTTTGGTCAATCGTGCAGCCAAACCATTCAATCCAGTAAAAATTGTGGAAATTTCCTTTTTGTCCTTGATGTATCATATAATGTAAATTTTATTTTCATTTCCCCTATGGTGGATATACCTTATTCTTGGTAACTCCCATTGATTCCAATTCATAGTTTTTTCTCCCATTTCTCAATCTTGACTCCGATTCAAAATTTTTATGTTTCGTCAGGTTTATGATGGAAATTTCAACATTCATTTGGGTTTAGTCATCATTTTTCTTGGTTCAGAGTAGATATTTAGGTCCAAGATAATATGATCTATTTTCATTCTTTTGTTCATTATTAACTTTTTAACCAATAAACCAAATCAGATGTCAATACTAGATGAGTACATTTTTATGGGCCTACAGTAGGTGTTCTACACAATTTTCCTCAAGTTTATTGTTTTGTAATCTTTTTTTTCATTATTTCGCACATCAAATATTTTTAACTCACTCCTAAAATGATCTTAAATCCTTGGTTAAATGAATTGAGACCTATTAGGCTACCCATTTAATACCATTGATATTGTTGGAGGTTGTTAGCCCCAAACTAGGCCAACCATGGGGTGTGCCTTTGTATCTACCTTAACTCTTTCCACCCTATGGGGTGTGTGAGAGCTTTATCTCTTAGAGGAAGCCTTTATAAGTTGAATAAATTGAATTCAATTGTTAAGAGATGTTTGGGACTCCTTTTATATGTGATACATGATAATTTGATATTAAATATGTTTGAATGGAAATTTTGGAAATGAGTTGGAAGAACTCATCAAATCTAAATGAATGATTCACATTATGATTTTGTTATGGTAGTGGATGACTTGGTTGGTATACCTTGGATATTGATTACATAGTAATCCATGTACATTTCAACTCCATGGGTCATGATTATAGTACTGGATACCTTGGACCTATTTACTCCTTATATTCTAATTCAATAGGATGCATCAAGCTTTTCTACCCCTTGGATATGGATTTATTGGTCTCATAGAACACATGGTCTGTTGAAATGATATTTGGACTCCAACAAGGTAATTAACGAGTCTCCATCTACATTACCTTGGGACATGACAAGGACGCCTTAGTATTTTATACCTTGGATCCATTCCATCATGGTTTTACACTTTTGATTACACTGTGAAGAAATTTTGGATGATTTGGATTATATAATATGGTCAAGTTGAATATGATACCGTTTGGATTATATGGTGTTGTCATGGTAGTTTCATTACACATAATAACCTAGGGAGACCATTTTGATTCTTTTTTATACATTATAGATAGCCTCGGTACATGTATCTGGTAGTAATTTCAAGATTGATTGTATCATGTATAATTTTATTCTTTACATATCCCCATGTTTATAAGAGCCTTATTGTTGTTTACAGGGCTCCTTATTAGGTTATAAAGTACACATGACTTGTGTCACATTGTTTTTTTCTTTTAAACCTGTGATATATATAATACACACAACAATGGCATGAATACACATACAATAATTTTTTATAGAAATAGTTGGTTGTGGATTACAATGTGTTATCTCAAAACCTTTTTTGGCCACTGTTGGGTACCCAAACAGAATTCTTAGATGTAGATAGGGACCAGAGAAATCACCCACTATATGATGATTGAATTTATTATTACATATGAGAAAGAGGGAATATGAATGAATTAGGCTCTTGGTGATAGTTGAGATATTTCTTTACTGTCTTTTGAAATTTCCATACTTTTATTTTACTTAATCATCATATACTTATTTTTCTTTATTTCCAGAGACATGACATGAACCATCATCTAATATAGAAGATTATATATAGAATTTTTTATTTATTCATGATTTTATAATTGTTTTCCTGATTTCTTTGTGAGTGATGAGAGTAACTCATTTTCTCTATTCACATCAACATTAATATTATCTTTTTTTATAAAGTAAAGAACCAATTTTATTTTTATTTTTATACAATTATAAATGATGTCATGAATTTTCAATCCATATGATATAAAATATAGAACCATCATATCTATTCAAAAGTGAAATGCTTTTCCAAAAAACATCAGTATACACTTGTTGCGGTTGGAATTCATTCCCTTCACATAAATTATTTAATAATGTTATTTTAATAAGGAACAAACATTGATTCATAGGAATACTAGGAACTACATATCAAGAAATCAAGGATATTTAATGGAATTTTTTCTAATTATTATTTTTAGTACAGGATAATTAGAAAAAATATTATTATTCAGGAGAAAATACATGATTTGATACCAATTGTTAACCCCTGTGAAATATTTTTAACACCTTAGAGAGTGAAATGAATTAGTGCTTCACCTATGCTTCATTACATTAAGCTGGATGATTACATTTGAATATGTATAGACTACTCCAAATTAAATCAGCTTATGGTCAAGAACCGGTATCGACTATCTCAAATAGAAAACATTTTTTATCATCTTTTAGGGGTCATAAATTCTTAAATATTGGGTTGATATCAGGATATCATCGTGTTAGGGGTAACCATTTAAATATACCATCTATAACATTCCCTAGTTTTAATGTCTTGTATACATATTTTCTAATTTTATTTTCTCTCCCGAACATGGAAGTAATTTTCATTGCTATGATGAATTGGGTTTTCAACCCATATCAAGATTCTTTTATAGTGGTTTTAATGAATGATATCTTGTTGTATTCTAAAAATTGATATTTTTTCAAAAAAAATGAAATATTACTAATTACACTTTAATATCATAATTTATTTTCCAAGATCAAAAAACGCCACTTCTAGATCGATAAAGTTCACTTATTATATCAAATATGGAAAGAGTGTATATTGACCCAATGATGGTGAGGGTTGTGGTTTTATGGGTGTTTTCAAATAACATATTTGTTATATTATATTTATTGGGAATATCGTCATATTAAAGGTTTTTTATTTAGGATTTATCATGACCTATAACACCACATACTGGCTTACCAAAAATGGAATAAAATTTCCATGTCCAAGAACTTGTGCAATTCCTTTCAATAGTTAAAATAAATATTGACCTCATCACTAATCTTGACACCTTCAAATCCTGATAATGGTTATAATATTTATTTTAATGCATGAGGCTTTGTTTTGGGAGTAATTTTGATTCATGATAACGACTTCATGGTTTACTAGTCTCAATAGTTGAGGCCTCATGTTTATAATTACTAATTGCTATACTTTAAGTTAGTTGTAGTGGTTCATTCACTATGTTAATAAAGATACTATTTTTAGAGTTATAGTTCATTTAATACATAAACCATTAATGTCTCAATTATATATTCAGTTAGAGTAAATTTAACCTATAATAGTTAAGATGTGTTGAATACATTTAGTATATTGATTTTGAGCTTTCATATATACCTAGAGAATACAATTTATTAGAGGAATCTATGATTTGAAGGACTCAAGGACATGCAGTTCATAAGGCCTATAGAAAGTGTTAGTTGATGTAATTATTTTCTAAGATACATCTAGTGATTTAAGAGGGTAATGGTAAGTCTATTATTATTGATTTGGTATTGACTTAATAACATCTGGATATATTCAACATGAAAATTCATTCATATCCTGAGGGATTTGTCCTAAGGGAGACAGTTTCAAGAGAGAATGCACTACCTAGTTAGTTTTTCGATGAGAATGATACCATGCATATCCAAAGGCATTCGTGGGTTCCTGGAGAGGTGTGTGAGGATTTTATGTGAAAATATCATGCTTCCAAATGGGTAGTACATCACAAACTTACTAATATGTGTCAAAATTGTTATACGAGAACAGGTGACTATTGATAAAAAGGCATATAGTGGGTTTTTTTATTCTGTTTTTCACTTATCTATAGGTGAAAGAGGGACTATAAGGCCCCAAACTTAAATATCAAATAATCTTGAATTAAGTTAATAATTAACATTGAGGATCATTTCAGGTTTATAATTTTAACAAATTAGTCTATAGCTATTACATTACATCTCAAATATTACATAGTAGACACTTCTACTATGTATAATTTTTTTTATAAAATAAAAAATTATTAAAAGAAAACCGGAATTATTTTTGTGATATAAATATTCTTGAATTATTCATTTCTCTTAACCTACCTTATAACCTGTGAAATAATTTCAAAAACATGAGATGAGAATAAAGATCTTAGTAAGGGTTATATAATAAAGAAATAAATCATTTTTCCATCAATACATACAAATCATAATCCCTTTTACATACCTCATGAAATCATAATATTTTTTAGTAACACATAGAAATCATAAATCATAAAGTTAACATGTGGTATCCATATCAAACATACGTTGTAGCTTTCACAAATACATTGGGAGTTACATTTGGAATACCCATCATAGTATATTCCCACAAATTCTTAGGAGATTAATTAAAGTTTACCTCTATCATGTTACCCAAGGCATTATAGAGCTTTCTCGGGCTCACCCGCCCTATTATTATCATAGAACCAGCCATATACATAAAAAATTCCCAAGAACCATAACATATTCATAACACATAAAACAAACATAATGGAAATATAAAATTTTAACATTTCAATCACAATATATAATTTAAATATATTGAAAAAAGCAATCCATTATCAAAACCATTTTCAATAGAAAAATACATAAGAGAGTATATAGTATTTATTTTCCTTTTAAAAACATTATGACTTGTTAAGGAAGCCAAATATAAAATAATGCTCGCAGAAGAGGAAAGGTCTTTGTCACTGCTTAAGTTAAAAATAAACCATTCTTTTTTATGTTTAGTAAAATGATTCATAGAAAAAATTTATCTTTTGAATGAAAATACAAGTTAAATGATATTATAAACCATATACAATAATTTCGTGTATAAATCCAAATATGCCTTAGTGAAAGAAGATCGAGATGAAGTCCCTTACTTCATGTCCGACATGACTCGTTCACTCTTAAATATCCTGAATAATAAACTAAAGTTAATTTCTACATTCATTATAACCTTTTTCAATTGATTATTTTTTTTATATCTCTTATTAACATGTTATAGACATTATATAATCATTTAAGTTAATAACGGTCATTATGTTGATATTCGTTACTTGATTCAAAAATGAACCTCTTATAATTACAAATTGTCCATGTGGTAAAAAGTACAATATCTACATAATGATATTCATGATTTAGATATCATATATATCATATATGTATCTAGTATATATCTGTATTTATAATAGTACATAATATTTGGAGATAAGAAATGAAATGCACCATTAATGGAGACGGTAAGTTGTATGTACACGTAAATGATACTTTAATTTCTATTTCATATTTAATGGAATGAAAACATAATGATAAGTTGGTATATTATAAATACAGTATAATATCATATATAATTTCATTAAATTTATCCTTTATACATTCCATGTATGGAATGAAAGAGTCATATCAGTTTGAGGGGGCGGTAGTCTGCACTCCCTCATATTAAATTATTCCATTTACCCATTATGGAAACCATAAAGTTATGCTATAAATGAAAAATACATAAGCCTAGAAACAATATAAATATAATATATATCACATATAAAAATAGTTCTATAATAATTTCTACCATAATAGGTGGTAGAAGAATATTGAAAAATCATCATTTAATGAGGCAATAGTTTGCTATCCACAGAAATAGTATGTTCGTATCCATTAGATGGAGGTGTGTGGAAGTGTAGTTCAAATCCTTATCATAACAAAAACCTATAATATTTTGGATATTGGTTTTGTTATGTAAACAAATAATAAGGGGATCATAGAGAGTGAAGAAGCAATATAAGGGAAGAGAACTTGAGGGAAGACGTTGCCTTTAAATTGGGTAACTACCTTTAGTTTGTACCAAAAGGAAATATTGAAGTTCCTTATGCCTAAGGTAAGGATTATGTGAGGTAGAGAGGGATATTCGGAGCTTATTTGGGAATATTTTGGAAAATACAAGGGGCTTGATAGATGTGAGTAATGGCTTATAAGTGACATCCATTTATAAGAGGGGGGAGGGGATCTTTAAGAATGTTTGAAAGTATTATTTTATAGTAAAATGATTTTATTTTTCAAAATTTACACAACTCATTAAATTAAAAGATAATATGAATTTAAGTCAAAATAAAATCATCCAATAATAATTGTATTGGTTTTTTATATTTGTTTGTACTTATCATTTTTATTTAACTCTGTTAACTTATTTAACTTTTACCATGTCTTCTTGTATATTCGTACTATATGGTTAATATATTTACTATAAAATTACAAGAAACACAAAATGGGTCATTAATGAAATTTTTAACATCATATATGTCATTTTCCTGAATCATAGATTTTTAGGACTATTTTATCATTTATGAAATATTAATTGATTTAAAAACTCATTTCTATCAATTTTTATACTATTCTTATCATGACTTTTTAAAAAATCCAAAAAAACTTTATGATTTCAAAAAACCTTCATAATTAAAGTATAACAAGTTTTTCAAATCTATAAAATTATTTTATGGAATAAATTGATTCAAAATAAATTTATTTTAATATTTATTGTCTCATTTATTTAAAACATTCATTAATGAGGTAATCATTACATCATCATTGTGTCATAAATTAATTTATATTTATAATGTCGAAAAATTATAAATAAAATAACATGATGTCAAAAATATGCTTAGATATTTATTTAAATTTTATAGATGATGATACAATTATATAACCCCATATTAAAATCATTTTATCAAAAAAATACATGTTTATTATATTTTTATTTTTACTCTAAATAAAAAGTTATTAATCTCATTATCTTACCCAAATAGCTTTCAAAGGCCAAAAATCTCACCCATGGATTTTATTGGTCTGTTATGACTCATAAAATAAGGTTAGGACAAGTGGTAAAATAAATCTATATTATTATAATATTATTTTTACCTTGAATTACACTATTTACCTTTAACCGCAGTAAATAAAAATCAAAAGTTTCTATTCAAAAAAAAATTATTTTCATCCTATTGAAACACATTTTACATTTTGATAACAACCTTGTATGTGAGATTTTTAAAATTTAGTTCACAGAATCAGTAAGATTTCATTGAAATGAAAAAGTCAGTTTTTTAACTATTACGTAGTGTTTTCACTGTTAATAAAAAATTGAATGCTTTAAAAAATACTGAAAATTAACCCCAATATAATTTTTATATTCAAAATTTAAAAATTAATTCTATTTTACAAAATTCAAAACATTGATGGTTTATTAATTAATTTAAATTAATTTCTATTGTCCGAACTAGAAAGTCTGTTTTTAAGAAGTAACAACTACAAAAACATTAACATGTGTTTACATCCAATTTCAATGTGAAGTTACATCCAATGTCCAAAATTGGATTAAATGGTAAAAATATAATCCAATAAAACTTCAGAACCATTTAAACATATAATATATCCATTTAAATAAATTATAGGAAATGATAGTTTTGACATAAAATGCTATATTTTACACAATTCATTAAAAATGATCTTTTCAAAAAATACCAAAATTTCATCTGAATTAAATTTTGATGACCCGCATATAAAAAAGATTATTTTGTATAATAGAACGTATAAAAGTGAAAAAAACTACATTTAAAATGGGTTTTCCATTAAAAGGTGGTAAAACTAGATTTTAAAAATATTAGAGTATTTAGGCTTAAAATTGGATTCATTCTCATTTGAAGCTTCTAGATTTTATTAGAAAAAATGAAAAAACATTTAAAAAATATGATTAATCATAATATGGTTAATCCTATTCATTCCCACCAATAAAACGGCTAGGTGTTAACTACCATTTAAAATAATAAAATTATATTATTATTATTTCCAGTATGACTCTTCATTGTGTGCAACATAAGACTTCGAAGAAACACATTGTTGTGTGTGGGGTATGCCATCGAACAAAGAATCCCCATTAAAATAACATTAATATTTATTTCACAAATATTAATAAATAAGTAAATTTCAAATTTTTTATTTACCTGGTATGTTATATCTTACCCCATTTTTGAAATTGTGTCCATGTAATTTTGATCACTTATCAAATACATGGGGGTATTTGTCCCTCAGAGCATTTTCAGATTCTCACATTTCCTCTTCAACCATATGGTTTTTCAACAAAAAAATTACCAGATGAATTACCTTATTCCACAACACTTTCTCTCTATGGTCAAGAATCTGGACTGGTTGTTCTTCATAAGAGAGATTCTCCTCTGACTAAACTAATTCTGGACTCAAAATATAAGATGGATCAGACATATACTTCCTTAATATTGAAACATGAAAAACATTGTGTACCTTGGATAAACTTGGAGGTAAATCCACTCTGTAGGAAACTGATCCAACATTCTCTAGGATTTCAAAGGGACCAATGAATCTCAGACACAACTTTTTCTTCTTACTGAAATACAACACACTTTTACGTGGAGAAACATTAACAAATACATGATCACATACCTCAAAAGAAATATCCTTCCTCTGGTTATCTGCATAACTTTTCAGCCTTCTCTGAGCAGTTCTTATGTTCTTCTAAATCAATTGATAGGCATGATCATCCTCTAAATAGGACTACACTAATATATATTTGATGAAAATACTCCCATAAACTAATCTAGAAAATAATGGATGATATTATTCATCATGTCCCTAAATATCACCATTTTGTTACTCAGATCGAATGACATCTCCAAAAACTCATATATTCCATAATTACATGAAAGATAAGTCCAATTTATGCCTAATAATTTCACCCTCAACTGATGGTTACCTAATATCAATTCAATATTTAAGAAAATTCAGGTACCTCTAAACTGATTGAATAGATCATTAATTCATGTAAAGGGATGCCAGTTACTAATATCATCAAGTTCAATATTTGATAGTATGCACACAAGCACAATGTCTTATCAGCCTTCTTGGAGAAATTATTAGGGGAAACCCAAGGTGACTTACAAGTCCATATGAATATATTTCCTTCTATATCATCCAATTAAATAGTAAATCCTCATTGCTCTACTGGTTCCATCTTTTAGGGAGGGTTAGAAACTATCTCTTCTCTTGACACCAACTCAATCATGAAATAAATCTACCACTATGGTGGAATGTTATAAAACAATTCAAGAAAAACACCTTGAAAATAGTATACCAATATAGAATAATTATCATGTTTCAATCTTACATAATATAGAAAATTGCCTACTATCTAATCAATTAGAAAATCCAATTAACAATAAATTTTTCTTACATAACCAGCTTTAAGATCCCACTCACCCAAGTTAAAATAGCTACCTCCTCATCAACATAGAAAGGTAACCCTCATCCTAAAAAAATTTATAAGGGAATGGTATATAACTAATAAATCCATACCACAAATAAAAAAATCCCATTTATTGAAAATAAATCCCAAAAGAAATGACAACCATCAATTTTTAGAGAACACACCTTGAAATTCTTAATATTCTCTTATCATCCTCGCAATGGTGTATCGATTCTCAAGAAACCATCCAAGATTTCAATAACCAAAAACGAACTATTTTTAAAAAGAAATTATAAAAATAAATTTGATTCTAATTTATCAAAACAATATTAAGTAGGTTATATGATATAATAATCTTACCTCTAACAGTAGAAGGTCATAAATTTAAACTAGCTAGAGTATTGTGTACAACATGCAGCTAACATTCCCCACTACTCTGGGCTCAATTATGACTCCCTTAGACTACAACCTTTGTGTGTTACTACAACTCAGACATTAAATAACCATTTCCCCTATTTCATGTTGAATGTCAAGTGGATCTACAGTTTCCAGTATTTTGAGGGGAATCTCATTACTTTCGAGACTCATGTATAGGACCGCATACCCTACCACTACTATATTGTTGTGGGATCCTATATAACCTCAGAATATATCCCATCCATCCATTATAATTACACTAGAAAATGGGTAAGGACACAAATAGTTCTTATGGGTGATCTTCCCACACTACAATCAGTCCAACAGGTATCAATTCTTAGAAGGATGTTCACTCCCTTAATTATTGTTTCTACTACTAATCGGATGGTGACTGTTATAACTGGGCTTCTTAATGCTGGAATATGTTCTCAAAAATCAACCTGCTAAAACTACATTGACACAACCTGAGGGTTATCTTAGATTCCCATACATGATAAGATATTGATTCATTAATGCCTTGATGTTAGTCAAGAAAAATATTTTCACTTATGATCGTATCTCGTAGCAAAGGCCATCCTGAATAAATCTTACCCTATCTACCTCATCATACTCTAAAGATGGATTAAAATGTTGGAGGTCAGTGAAAAATCCATCATATTCTATCATGGAAAATATATCTCATTCCAATAGTTTAAACTCATGAGCCATTGTATCCTCAAACACATCTTGAAAAAAGTGTCCCAAAAACATCACCTCAAAATCCTTCCAAGTAAACTCCTCATGCATGTAATCTTTTCTACAATGTCCCACAAATGATTTTATAGCCCATGAAGAATGTATGTAAAAATTTTCCCACTCATTATATAATCTCTCATAATATTATTAATGATTCTTTGTACTAACTCAATCTACAACTCAACTAACAAGGAACCTCCCTCCCTAAAGAATGTTGGTTGATTTTACAGTTGAAACTCTCTCATTTTCATAAGAATCATAAGTATGGTTCAAATAGTATCTGTATCTATAGATCACATAAATCCATGAATTATTTTTTGAAGATGAACATCCATCTTATTATCAGTGCCCACTAGAAGCTTCTATTTAGTTTCATTATGTGTGTGACTATTATCTTTATCTTGATTCTCAATTCAATGATAGAAAGGTGGAATTTTCGTTAGAATACAAATTCCCTCCTTAGAATGAGGGACAATCCTCATTGTCAACCTCAAGAAGTAAAAATAATGGACACACACTAATATAACTTTTTCTTATACATGGAATAAAAAATGAATCTGTATAACACATCAGTTTTTTCATTTGTTAATTTTTCACTAGATATAACTAGAATCTCATTTCATAGATATATTGGAATAATATATCAACTATAAAAAAATTTGTATGTATCAGGAAAAATTTATTTCCACATATATATATATATATCCCTATGAACCTACCACGATTCATGTATACTAATATCATTCCATTAATGTCTAATGGTATAAATCTATATGAATAAGAAAATCACACAACATGTGAATAACCCAAGGTAAAATTAAACAATAGTAACAAGTGAAAAATATTAATAACAATATAATCCCTAGCACATGAATTTACCCCCATAAATGGGATAGATACTCCCATGTACAAGCTTATTTAATAGTCCAAACACATTCCAAATATCCTTTCAACACTTCCCATGTATTAATGAAATAGAAAAGAAAAACCTTTCACAGAAACAACTTTATAATATTCCCCATTCAAAAAATGCTAACAAGGCCAAACTGAGAGGGTTACTGGACCTTGAGCATGCCTAACATTTTTCTTGTGGATGCTGACTTGATTTAGGGGTGTAATGATAATATTATAGACACTATAACCCCTAGAATAGATTTTTCAGAAATGAATTATAAATATTAATGTTACAAAAATAATGGAAACATTACAACAATAGATGGTAAACCAAATAGTCAGAGAAACTAATTGATCTAAAAACAAGGAATATAATGTCATGATATGATAGATTATATATAAAATTAAAAATAAAATCAATATATAGTAATGAAATAAAAACTCAAGGAAGACTCTAACCTCAGTCTTGATCCCCACATTGGTCCCATCTCTAAGAACCAACACATCCAGAAATCAAGAATAAACAACAGGATAATTCTCCCTCTTCCAAACCTATATCCATGAAATATTCGTGGGTACCCGGTTGAATTTGAATAGGATTTCAGTAAAACTCAATGGGTCTATACAACCATGTATAAAAAACTAGTATGAGAGTAGGTTTGTATTAAAAAGCTATAAATAATGTTATTAATTAATTTGTTAATACAATGCATGAAATAATCCTTTTACCCAATAAGTTCTAGGTTGACACTCATGGCTAGCTAAACCTTCATTGGCTATATTCTAGATGCCTCTATCACATGGTTGTTCCTCCAATTCTAGAATGTATCACTATTACCAGGTCTCAAGAAGCAAAACTACACTCCATGTGAGTTCCCATTCTAGTGTTTCTTATGTCTTCCCATGAAATAATACCATTCTAAGGGGAAATTATCCATCACATACTACAATACATGATATTTACCATGCTAGAGTCTCTTACATATTCCAATGGGGAAATAACATTCCATGGAGAAAGTAATGATCTCATAGTAGACTCCATATGAATTTACATTTATAGAGCCACATACATATTCCCATATAAAATTCACAAGGTGTTAATATCATCTCAAATGATGGGTCCTCCTAAAGCAGGATGAACCACTGGTGCCACATCTCATGAGACCTTGTTCTAATCACTATAGAATCCTATCAGCAAGCATATAAAAAATAAAAACATGTATACCTTTCATCATCATTTATATCACATTCCATGTTGGTTAATTTATCTTATTATATTAACCATGCATATATTTTAAATTGGTAAATTCACCTATGATAGGGAGAATCAATGTAGTAAAACCATGCCAAGTTTCCATTTATCTCAATTCCCACTGTTAATCCAAAACCCAAATTTCATAATCGTTGATTTACAATAACATCAAGGGAAGGATCACCACCCATGTGGCCATAAATATGGTCTCAATGGAAATGAACCCAATCAAGAATAAGGGGAGGTATTATCAATTAGATTTTATAAAACATATATTAATTTACTTTTTTAGGATTCCCACATAGCATTCCACTCTATTTGTAATTATTTGACACACCTAGATAATAAGAAACATACTTTAGGAAAAAGTTCTATTCCACTCACTTTAGTCCATTGATCAAAGAAACACCCACAATAGGGAATTCCCATTGAGGAATAAATTCAAAGGAGATCAACAAAGAAAACCAAGATCATAAGAAAATCATGATCAAAATCTTGATTAAATGACTAAAAGTAGATCACAACACTATAGTATAGGATATTAGAAATAATAATAAAACCAAAGAGAATGAACCCATTGAAGATAAAATTACAGATCAAGATAACTTGAAGTGAAGGAATCCTTAAAAAAATTATGGAGTCTCCTTAGGGTTTTAGAAAAGAGGTTTCATGGTGAATGCAATTTTTTTCAAGAAATAGTATATAAAAACTTTTCGCACTGAAGGAATTCATGATGTGAATTATTCATTCTTGTCATGAATGTACTATGTGGTGAATACATTAAAAAAATTGTTTCTACATGTTAAAATAGTCATGATCCCCTTTTAATTATGTGCACCAATTTCACGACATGTGAACATTTCTCACTCTGAACCAACTCACAGAATCTTCCCATAAATTGTTTCACATCATATAACTGATTCAAAATGTTATGTATCCACCAAACGAATTACAAAATAGATTTTGTATGAACAAACCTAAACAAAATTTGAAGCTTTAAAATCCAAAATTGGTCCATTGTAATACTTTTACACATTTATATTTAGACTCCACTAAATCAAATAGACATATATCACTAAATTTTTGTTCATTTTATCTAGAAAAATATATATATTCTAAAAGAAAATGTTTGGAAACCAAATATTTAAAATAGAGGAACCAAATTAAAAGTTGTTTGAATAAAAACATAAACATGGGAATACATAGAAAATATGGGATATTGCAATATAGATGGTTATATATGAGGACATATACAATATTCCTTATAGTTTACCCACATGATGGTTAGATATAGATGATTCAGTTCTACTAGGACCACATCTTGTTCAAGATACTTCAGTGTATGTACTACATTTCAAGAAGCACATGGCTAAAAATCATTCATGGAAGAATTATTATTTCAATCATCATTGAAAACCTATATAGTTCAAGTTCAGTTATCAAGTCTTCTTATGTGTTCCACTTATATTGGGGAATCAATGGATTAGAATACAATGTAAGATATCACATATATTCATCATCCTTTTTTTGATACAATAGAGGGTCGGACTTGGGGCTTATCAGATAGCACACCCTCTGAGATATAAGGTTATGAATGGAATATTTCATGTTTTAAAGTTTTATCATTATCAATCAGACCCACCTCAAAACATTAATCCTGATGAAGTTGAGTAAGATTTTGATGCTTATTTTGAGGAGTAACTAGTTCGTATTGTTGACCGTAGCCCAAAGTATATGTATGGAAGATAATTTCTCCTAATATGGGTGATTTGATAGTATGGATTCTTATAGGATGTGTCCTAGGAGTGAGAGGCTGACATATGTTCTTAGTGGAAAATGTTATTTTTAGATGTTTCTCAACCACCCGTAGAATGGAAACTCAAGGGGTGAGTTATTTTAAGGAGGGGAGGTTTTATGATCTAGGCTATAATGAGAGGTACACATTATTTTTAATTATATCTAAATATTTTGTTTTATCTATATGAGAATTAATAAAGAACAATGTATTATTTTTGGGGTTTTGCAGGATTTTTTGGAGCATAGAGCTCATTATTTTTGGAAAATTAGTATTGGTGAATAGTTAGTAGTAACCATTCAGCTTTACTGTGTGACATAAAAACAAATTTTCAAAATTTATTAAACCATGTGAAGGTGGTTTCATGACCATGATGGAGATGCAAAAAATTAAAGGTATGTTGAGTAATATTAGTGCATGATTAGTTTAACCATCCACCTAATCATTTGAACTGATGTATGTATTGGACAGAGAGAACATAAAGAAAATTCATGGTTTTTGAAACAATGTTCCTAGCCATGAGAAGGGAATCCACCTTATGTAGTGGATGAACATGGTTAGTGAACAGTTTGGATAGCCATGCATCCAAATCGTTCACCCCTCAAAAATTGGTGAAATGTCCATTTTTTCCACTCCTTCCTTTTAAATATACGACTCTCTTCTCATTTCCCATTTTCATAGTAAAAATCGCATTAAGAGCTCCCAATCCTCTTTTTTTGTAGGCATTCATATATCTCCTCTTTTTGAAATCTGATTCAAACATCATTTATCTTATTGGATCCCCCTTGGTAAGAATACAAGTCCCCCAATTTGTTTATTTTTTCACCTTCCCATATCATATGTAAAATCTGTGGAAGCTAAGTATCCCATTTTTTATGGAATTTTTCTAGATTCATTGATTCCTACAATTCTCGTCTAAATCTGAGTTTGATATCGGAAGATGGAATATTAAATGGTATAAGGTATATGGTCTCATTTTTACCAAAATTTTATGATTTTTGTTAAGTGTTTCATTATGCCAGAAGTTGGAATTTCTGTGCATCATTGATAAAATATAAATTTCCTTTAAAATAAATGTTATACCTTGATGAGATACTCCCATTGGCCTTGGAAAATTATTGTGGGGTAGAAGACCTCAACTAAACCACTACATTGGGGTGTGTTAATTATTTTACCTTTACACATTTTCCATGATTTTTGACCAAGATGATTCCTGAGGTGGTATCCGATAGAAAATTTAAATCCCTTGAGTAATTAGAATTAATTTAAATGTAAGATGTTGAGACATGGAACATTGTTAAAAAGGCCATGTCACTTGACCCTTATTAATTATTACTTAGGTGCATCACTAAATTGGATTAATTGGAAATATTAAATATTATAAATGTATCACATGATACATGTTAGATGATGAAATATACTCCTGGCTAATTGAGATTAAAAGAAAATTGAAATGGAACATAGTTCAACTGGATCTTATTATGAACACTATATATAGTTATAGGATGAATTTCATGTTGAAAGTCTTGGAATATCCACTTAGGTTATCCTTGACTACCCAAAGGATTCACCTCAATTCATGGATGTTCTTTCCAGTAGATGATACCCCACCTGGACTGTGTCATTGTCTCAAATTAATGACTCCCCAATAAAAATTTCATAGATGCATCCATACTTTTCTTTAGTTATTAAAATGAATTTAACAATCTTCTTGGATTTGACTTGATGTCTTATGGTGTGCAACACCTCATATTAACTATTTTGGTTCCAATCAATTCTAGCCCAAGAATACATATTAGTTGTTCAATGGTATCTACATAGTCATCATTATAAGAGTGCAATGTTCATGGTTTATCCTTGAATTACACTCATACACCCATAGACAGAATACATGAGTTGTTACTATGAGTTAGTCCAGCCTTCTATGGTCAAGGAATCCTTGGTTATACCTTCAGTCATATAATGTTATTATTATTACATACTAACTTATTCAAAGACATTACAGCTTAGGACGAAGTAGGAATGGTTATATAGGTTTATCCAAGCATATGAGCTGGGTTTTTTCAATTATTTTACTTCCTCATTTATTACATGTAGTCTATTAATTTTATATTCATTTGCTAGATTGTATTAGGAAACATTCGTGGTGGCCGATGGAATTTTACTCACACAATATTCAGGACACCAACTGGTACCTGTGCAGACAACACAGATACAGTTAATGGCCATGAGTAGTGCATAAATATAGATACATGATTTCTATTCTATGATAGAGTATAAGTAAAGAGAACTGAGTTATTTATTATAATGTTATTGGGCCTAGGTTTTTCTATTTTTATAAATTTTATATAGCATGACCAAATTTATTCCTTCTTCTTAATTTGTATAGGATCTTGGATTTGAATATTGAGAACACACTACACCCCCCTGATTTCCAATGTTGTGGTGGCAGTACATCTACTAATGTCGATGGATCGCCCCCCCTCAGAAGCCCTAAGTACCGCCGAAAAGATTATGAATCACATGCTGAAAGAGATCCGACTCTTATATACTCCGATATAGGCCCCTTTTCAATTCTTGCAAACCCATATGCATTTCACCATTGTGAAAATAAGTAACTGCATCCATGTCCAGTCACTGCAGTCATTGTCTTTCGAGGAGGCCTCCTCACTACTTTTATGGTCTATCGTTGCCCAGTATGGGGTTGACAAACCTCTACTGGGTCTCTTCTAGGCGTTTTTGCATGGTTGGGGACTAGATATACTAGTGGGACTCTTAGATAATAGCATGAATACTTTTCTAATGGTCCTGGAACCCCATAAGGTCTTTATGCATTCCTGGGATAGGTGCCATAGATCTATGAACCGGTGGTGGTTTCACCTTTCTCGATGGTCATTGAACATCCACAGAGATCTAAGATCTCTGGTAGATTCGGTATGGGTCACCCTCTCAGGTCTCCCCCTTCCGTTTAAGAGTATGGCCTTCCTAAGGGAGATTGAAAACTCACTAGGTGAGTTTTTGTGTGTGGATGGCCAGAATCTGCACCTGATCGACACTACTTCTGCCTGGATTTGTGTGGCCTTAAACCTCACATCGATGCCCCTACCGCAGCTCCTTCTCCGCATCAGGCACACACTATAATGGTCTCAACTGTTCTTCTACCCCTAGGTTCCCCACTTCTATGGATTCTGTCACATCTACAACCATGTTTCCTCTATCTGTAGGAGGTGATCTTCCCATTGTACCCTCTCAAGGACACCGAATCATTCTGAGTTCAAAGAATCTTCATTTGTGGTAGCCTCCTATCATCTGTCATACTATGCAGTGGACCCTTCTCCTTGATTTCCTCTTCGCCTAGCATTGGTTCTCCAAACCCCACCCCTTTATACCCCTTCTACCTCCCTCCCCTCTTCCCCCTTAATCCCCTCTCTTAATTCTCCTTCACCTCCCCCATTCATGGAACACATTCACGTCTCATTCTCTTTAGCCTTCCCCTATTTAACTCCTGGCTCCCCTGGGTGTGAGTTTCCCTTCCTTACCCCCTTCCCTTACCCATCCTCCTCCCTACATGGATCTAGTTCCTCTATCATCATCACCTTCTTTCATGGATACCCTCCTTATCCTAGGCAAAGAGAAGCAATTCCACCCAGGTGTGGTCACTGATCCCCATAACCAACTATTTTGAGGTTTTATCCTTTATAAAGGACCCTCCCCCCCCAAGTCAGTTGACCAGAAGAAGAGGTTACCCCTCCAACGTCACCCCTAAAAATCATCCTAGTTCACCCTCTTCCCACAAAGCCTCTTTTTAGGGAATGCTTACCAGATCTCAAACTATATCCATTCATGCTCACTCGTTGTAGAAAAGCTAGATGCCTACATTGATCAGTGCCTGTACCAGGAACAACTTTTTCAAATGACCTCACTAATCATATTTAATTCTCGTGGCCTTGGGGAAAGAGTGAAGACAGACATCCTCTTGTTTGAGATATTTAAACACAATGCCTCCATTTTTGTGGTCTTGGATCCCAAACAATGTTCTTCTAAGATTAGAGAGTTTTCTAAAAGGTTCGGCTTGTGCTATTTTATACATAGAGAACTTCTTAACCACCAGATATGGATATTTTAGAATTCTAGTTTGAAGATCGACCTATTAGTGTCCTATAATAAACATTTTATAGTCAATGTGATGGATGTAAGCCTCAAATATTTTTTATACTTTCTATATGCCACATTTGACACTTACTTTCGGGAGCAGCTCTGGTCATATCTCAGCTCCTTCCTCCTTGGAGAGGTGCCATAGATCATGGGCGGTGACTTCTACTCAATCATGCATGCCTCTAAAGAGAAAGGTGGACCATCCTTCCCTCACAATTACTGGATGGTGTTCTCCTCCTTCACTATATGTGAGGGGCTCTTCAACCTCAGCTTTACATGTGATAAGTTCACATGGTGCAACAATCAACAAGGGAATATGACAACCTGGTGAAAACTCAAACGTTTCATGGGTAACATTCAGGATATCTTATCCTTTATGAATATTGAGGTATCTTACTTGGTGAAAACTTTTTCTAACCTCTCTCCCCTCCTACTTCATATGATACTGGGCCCCCTGAGATCTAGACAATTCATTTTATCTAATACATGGACACAAGACCCTTATTTTTTTTAAACATTGTGGAATGTTTCTAGAATTCTCTTTGGAAACAATGTATTTGGGTTGGCCTCCTCATGAAGCTCTACCACTTGAAACATGCTCTCTTGGTTTGGTCCCCCTCCCATGAACCAAAGCACTTATTCAAGGAAGATATTATAAGAAAACATTGAGAGCACTGGTGTTTTCTTGGAAGAACAATGGGATGGTGATGTCTTCACCAACCTTTGCCTCAAGAAAAAATGGATAGACGAGATCCTTCTTGAATAGAAGTGGAATCATTGAGAATTTTACCATGCCTCCTAGATTATAGAGAGGTATTGCAACACAAACTTCTTTCTCTCCTTCACGAAGGAGAAGCAGTGGGCTTATATTCCGAACATTAGATTTGAGGATGGTTTTTTTCCAATGACCTTGAGATTCATGGTGGTGTGGTTTTCTCTCATTTCAAAAATCACTTATGTTATCCTAACACCCATTTCTAGTATGTATACCCTTCTAGGAAGGTGAATATTTTTGACTCAATCCCCCACTATGTTACCAGCCATGCTAAAGATTATTTTAATGGTATTCAAAATGAGAAGGAAATTTTGGGAAAATTGTACCTTATCAACCCTGATAGCACACCCAACCTAGATAGATTTTTGTAGTCTTTCTTCATTTCTTCCTGGAATATCATAAGGAAACAACTCTCTGAGGTCATTGAAGACTTCTTCAGAGGTGGTTCCCTCCCACCTGTGGCCAGTGAAACCCCCATGATCTTGATCCCCTATGTTGGATCCCCCTCCGCTATCTCGCAATATCATCCCATTATCCTTTGTAATTTCACATAAAAAGTACTAGAAACCATCATTAATAGTAGGATAAATAGCTTCACCTATCAGTGTATTTTTTAGGATCAACAAGATTTCATCCAAGGGATATCAATCCAAGGGTATGTTGGGGTCGCCCAGGAGATGATCCTGGACATCAAAAGAAAGATCAAGGGTTCAAATGTGATTATCAAACTCAACATAGACAAAGCGTACCACCATCTAGAATGTAACATTATCACTTATATCATGAGATGCATGGGCTTCTCAAAGGTTTTTATTGATATTTTCTTCCATTGTTACAGATCTTCCAGTTTAACATTATTTTTTCTAGGAAACAATGTTACATTATAAATTCAGTTAGAGGATTATTACCGAAGGATCCCCTCTCCCCGATCCTCTTCATTCTGGCCCAAGACGGCCTTAGTAGATACTTATCCCTAGACATGCACCATAGATTTTTCCGACCTTTCCACTATGGATCCATCACCCCCAGTGTCTCCCACCTTTTTGCTGACTATTTGATGTTATTTATCAATTGGAGGAGCCCCTCCATTGGAGGGTTAGTTGAGGTCATGGATGATTATTTATAGAGATAATATTTTCATTATTTTTAATATTTTTTTCAATGATTTAACCACTTACAATTACTCATTTTGTGCTAATTTTTATCATTTCAGAGTTTTGGTTAATTATGGGCTTAATTGTGGAAATTGGTTAATTCTGGAAATTTAGCAGTTTTGTAGAGCTTCTATATGTAGGTCATATATTATAATTTTTTTATCCAAATTGATTGATTATTTTTGTATCCTTTCCAAGATCGTGGGATTCAACTTTTTCCTTTGGAACAATGTCCAATGCAATAAAAAATGGCCCATAAAAATTCATCTAATGGAAAAAGTTTGTTGGCTGACAGAATGGACCCCACCATAATTAATGAGGCATATCTCGGCCTAAATGTGTTAAAATGATGTCATTCCAACTGAAATAGAAAGAGGACTCAAATCTTAACTTTTATATTAAATTTCAGGATGAAATTCGGTCAATAATGATTCAACTAAATGCGGCCAAAAAGAAGAAGTTGAAGACTCGCCCAGGGGAGAAAACATTGTCATTTGTAATATGAGAATAACTTTTGTTACACTTGTCCAAATTCGCTGATATTTTGGGGAAACATGAACAATATATATAGGAACAAAATTAATGAAGAAACATTCCTGTGATTTGGCCATTTAATATTCTAAATGGACTCCAACTTTCGGTGGAGTAATTTTAGAGGGAAATTTTCTACTACACAAGCCTATAAATTAGAGTGTTCACTTCCATTCAAAGAGGTTGAAGATGGTGAAAGAGGGGTTGTGCTGGAGGATTGAGTTCTTGATATTCATTGTATTTTATATTTTCTCTTTTCTTTATTCTATCATTCTATCTTCTTCCCCTTTCATATCTATTACCCTTCACATAGAGGGGTAAAACCTTTGAGTGATCGGGGAAGGGGGAGTTTCACTTTTGTAATGTTAGAGTTTTGTGCATAAATGTAAAACCCTCTTTTTCTATTGAATGACTTATATTCCCATTGTTTCCTAATTTTTTTAAGGAAATCATGTTTTGGTTTAGGTATATTCATTGTTTATATCTTTGGTTAAATACTTTTAATCTCCCTCTACCTTGTACAATTTGTCTTGATCGAGCAGATTGGGTTAGGTGGTGAGTGTCCTACGATCGTTGGAACATATGTGAAACTAGTGAAAAGTTTCAAGTGTTATAAGGAGAAATAATTCCCTATTGGTCATTGCCTCAGTTTTTAGGGATTTTTTATGAAATTCCATGGACATATAATGGAGTTCCATTTGTTTCTTTAAACAACGATGATTGATAACTCGATCAAGGAGTCTTTCATTTGTCATTCAAAAGGAAGAGAGGGAAGATGATCTTTATTACTATGTTGACATTGAAAAATTTGATCCTACCTTGACCCCATCACTCTCTTCATCCATTAGTGTTCATTCTTTATTTTCAATTTCTTGATTTATTTTTCAACTCAATCAATTTCAAAAACAACATTTTCTACTTTCTTAAATTTAAGTGAAAAATATAATTGTTGTGCACTCCACTTTGGAGAAAACCTAGGTTGACCAATTTACTACATTTTAACGTAGGTTATATATGTTTTTTTTCAGACCCCATGATAGGCATGTGTCAATACTTGGCGTTGTTTCTGGGGAGTTAGTGCCAATAGTTTTTTCTCTCTTTCATTTCTCTATTCTTATTTTCATTCCAAACATGCATGTATAGAACATAAAACATAGAAAATTTCCCCATTGATCCTAAAATTGAATGAAATTTGTTGAATATTCATATAAACCTCAATTTACACCCTGAATTTCAGGAATTTTCACTTACAGATCCCAATGAAACATCCAGTGTTCACTCCAAGCATGTCATCATGGCATGAAATAAAAACCCAACTCTCAGAGACCATTGTGACACACAATTTCTTAATAAGAACAATCGACCTGTCATGTCAATGTTATAAAATGATTTTTATATGAAACATAATATGATTCCATTTCTCCCAACGTTTCATGGATTGGTAGGTGAAGATCCCAACAAACATATCAAAGAGTTCACAATTGTCTGATCAACCTTCAGACCAAGTGAAGTAGCTGAGTAACAAGTAAAGTGGATAGCGTTCCCATTTTCATTTGAAATAGATACTGAGTAATGATTTTATGGTCTAAAACCTAGATATTTGTATGACTAGATTAATTGGTGAGATGATTCATGCAAATATTCTTCCCCACCTCCAGAAGTACAACCATCAGAAAAGAGATATAAGACATCAAATAATCATCTGGAGAAACCCTCTATGCGTACTGGGAAATATTTAAAATGCTATGTCCCAACAGCCCACATAAATACATATAGGATCATCACTTTCTTGTCTTCTTCTATCAAGGCTTACTGGACAATGATAGAAACCTCCTCGATGCATCATCTAGAGGTGTGTTGATTGAAAAGTCACCAGAAGAAGCCAAAGGTTTGATTGAGATGATTTCTCAGAAATTGCAACAGTTTTGTACAATAGGTACTGGAACAATAGGTATTCATGTGGTACGAACTTATCATCCATCACCCTGACTAGAAACTAAGGTTTAAGAGATAACTAGTTTGGTGAGACATATGGACTTGAAACAATTGTGTGACCACCATGAACCAACTAAGGTATGTAGTTTATGCTCACCATCTGATCATTTCACTGACCAATGTGCTGAAATACAGGGAATGGAAACTTGTATGGATGCTTTTCAGTAACAACAATTACAAAAAAATCAAGGATGGAGAGATCCAAACCATGTTCAATATGGGTATGGAAATCAGCAGAATCAAGATAGACCCCCATTCCAGCAACAATTCCAAAACCTCCCACATTTTCATCAAAAGAAATCTTATAATCAGACTTCTCACCACCAATCACCCACTTTTATAAGACCATATTATCAGCCATCAACCATTGAACAACACATTATTATGAACTAATAACATATATCAGATATTGAGGGGCTGAATGACTCTATAAAATATTTTCCCACCATGTTTGAAGGTCTCATGGACTTCCTATCCAAAAATCCTGAGAAAAATTATTCCCAAAAAATCAAAAACCAAAGGAGAATGTCAAAATGATAACAAAATGAAGTGGAAAAGAGCTCTCACCACCAGCATCCCATGATCTTGAATCAAGACCACCTGAGTTGAGGGAGAATGAAGTTGTAAACTCTGAAAATTCTGTGAAAATGTATTGTGAAATACAGAAGAAAGAGGAAGAAGATAAGGATAAGAAAAGGAATAAGATGAAGTAAACACTATTTCAATGTCAAAAAAGTGAGAAGAAAGACTTACCCCTTCCATTTACATCAAGGATTATTGAGTCAAATAAATTTCAGTAGGAAGCACTTCAAAAAGAAATTATGGACAACTTCTAGAAAGTGGAAATAAATATCCCCTTACTTGAAGCAGTCAAATAAATTACCATGCATGAATTTTTTTTTGATGTATCTTTGCACCAAGAAGAGGATATTTCAAGGTAATGAAAGGATAAACTTGGTAAGAAGTGTCTCAGCCCTTATCACACCCCAATTGCCAAACAAATGTCATGATACAGGGACATTTTCCCTTCCACGCACCATTGGTTCTTTAAATTTATCTAATTCTTTGTGTGCCCTAGGTGCTTCAATTAATGTATTTCCTCACTCATTATACACTTCTCTACAGATGGGAGACTAGAATCCCACTAGAGAGGTGGTCCATCTTGCAAATAGATCCACAGTTTTCCCTATAGGAGTTTTGGAGGATGTCCTTGTGAAAGTCAAAGATATCTTATTCATAGCTGAATTATACGTGCTAACTATAGAAGAAGAAAGGATCTCATCATATTCACCCATAATTTTGGGGAGACCATTCATGAAGATGGATAAAACCATCATCAATGTCCAAGAGGGGACACTCACCATGGAGTTTGGAGACTGAGATGAAGTCCCTTACCTCAGGTCCGACTTGACTCGTTCCTTTGTTAATCTCATGAATAATAAACTAAAGTTAATTTATACTTGATTAAGAACATTTTTCATGTTAATTATTATTTTTATTTCACTTATTACCCCATTATATACATTATATAATCATTTCAGTTAATAACAGTTGTTTTGTCGATATTTTGTACTTGAGTGAAAAATGAACACCTTATAATTACAAATTTTCCATGTGATCAAAAGTAAATTATATCCACAATGATATTAATGATTTATATATCATATATATGTAGTATATATATATATATGTATTTATAATATTACATAACATTTTGAGATAAGAAATGTAATGCACCATTTATGGAAACGGTAAACCGTACGTATGCATGAACACTACTTTCATTTCTATTTCATATTTAACGGAATGAAAACATAATGATACATAGTTATATTATAAATCCCTTACAATATCACATATAATTACATTAACTCTATCCTTTATACATTCCACGTATTCCATTACGAGTCATATCACTTTGAGGGGGTGGTAGTCTGCACTTCCTCATATTAAGTTATCGCATTTACCCATTATGGAAACCATAAAGGTATGCTATAAATAAAAAATAAAGAATCATAGAAACAATAAAAATATAATATATATCACATATAAATATAGTTCCATCATAATGGCCTCCATAAGAGGTCGTAGGAGAAGATTGAACAATCATCATTTCATGAGGCAGTAGTTCACCATCCACAGAAATAGTATGTTCGTATCCATTGGATGGAGGTGTGTGGAAGTTTAGTTTGAATACTTATCATAAAGAAAACCTTTTATATTGAGTATATTGGTGTTTTTATGTAAAAAAATAATAATAAGATCATTGGGAGTGAAGAAGTAAAATATAAGAAGAGAACTTGATGGAAGACATTACCTTTAAACCGGGTAACTCCATTTGGTTTGAACCAAAAGGCTTTCTTGAAGTGCCTTATGCCTTAGTTAATGATTCTAAGAGAAAGGTAGGGATTTAGGGAGCTTATTTGGGAATATTTTGGAAGATCCAATTAGATTTATAGGTTTGAGTAATGGGTTAGAATTGGTGTCCTTTTTAAGAGGGAGAAGGTGCTCTTTAGGAATGTTTGAAAGTATTATTTTATTATAAAATTATTTTCGGTTTTAAAAGGTCCAAAAAAAATTAAATTAAAAGATAAGATGAATATAAGTCTACATAAAATCATCCAATAAGAATTGGATAGGTTTTGGATATTTTTTAATCCTTATCGTTTTTATTTAACCCATTTGTTAACTTATTTAACATTTACCATGTCTTCTTGAATATTCATACTATATGGTTAATATATATTAATATAAAATATCATGCAACCAAGAATGGATAATTAATGAAATATTTAACATCATATACTTTATTTTTCTGAATAATATATTTTTATGACTATTTTAACATTTAATAAATTATTAATAGATTTAAAAACTCAATAATGTTGATTTTTATACTATTCATATAATGACTTTCTAAAAAATCCAAAACAACATGATTCCTATAAATAATAATTATTAATTAAAATATAACAAGTCATCATAATCTTTAAAATATTTTTAGGGAAAAAAATTTGAAAATAAATTTATTTTAATATTTATTTTCTCATTTATTTAAAACATTCTTTAATGAGGTAATCATTACATCATCATTGGGTCATAAAAATATATATTTACATAATGTCTAAAAATTATAAATAAAATACTATGATTTAGGAAATATTTTTATAATTATAATGAATATTTATAGTCTAAAATATGAATTATATAACCCCACATTAAAATTGTTTTATCAAAACAATTCATGTTAATGATATTTTTTTTACATTAAATAAAAAGTTATTAATGTCATTATCTTACCCCAATGGATTTCAGAGTCCATATATCTCACCCAATGATTTTATTAGTCAGACATGACTCATCCAATAATTTTAGGACAAGGGTTAAGGTAATTTTATATTATTATAAAATTATTTCCACCTTGAATTACACTATTTAATTTTAACTGTAGTAAATAATAATAAAAAAATTATTATTTACCACAAATTATTATCATCCTATTGAATCAAATTTAACATAATTATGATAACCATGTATGTTGTATTATTTATATTTGATTCACTTAAGGATTAAAATTTCATTTAAATGAAAAATTTGGTTTTTAAACTATTACGCAGTGTGTTCACTATTCATCAAAAGGTGAATGTTTTCAGAAAAATACCAAATATTAACCCAATGATAATTTTGATCATCCAAATTCAAAAACAATTTCTATTTTACCAAATTAAAAACATAGAATTTTCATTAATTAATTTAAAATTAATTTATGTAGTCCAAACTAGAAAATGGGTTTTTAAGAAATAACAACTTCAAAAAGATTGACATGTGTTTATGAAAAATTTAAAAGTGAAATTACATCCAATTACCATAATTGGATTAAATGGTAAAAATATAATCCAATTACCCTTTAAAACCATTTAAAAATATAATCTAACCATTTAAATAAATCAGATGAAAAGATAGTTTTGACATAAAATTCATTATTTTTTACTATTCATTAGAAAATGAACTTTATCAAAAAAATTCCAAAATGTCATCTAAAGTAAATTTTGATGTCCCTATTATAAATAAGAAGTTTATTTTGTCAAATGTAATATATAAAAGTGAAAAAGACTATATTTAAAAGGGGTTTCTATCAAAAGGTGGAAAAACTACCTTTCGACCACAAATCCATATTTTTTATTTTCTAATAACACTTTTAAAAGAAAAGTGTGAACCTTTACAGAGTTCCAGCCAGATTAAATAGTCACGATATTTAAAACCATCAAAACATTCCAACGTCAAAATATAGAAACAAACACGACATCATGCAAGAATATAACTTCAAAATCCATATAGAAGTTGTCACATGCCAACCTAAGCTGATCCACAGAAAAACCATCCTCCACCATCAAAGCCAAACATGACTCCACAATGCCTCCAAATGAAAAATCCATTTAAAATTTTGAAATTTTAAAGATATCTAGAGCATCATCACACCTTTTTCTCCATCATCTTGGGATGCACACCTAACACCGAAGGCATTATCCAGAAAACTACCTTTTAAAAATATTTGAGTATTTATGCTTAAAATTGGATTCATTCTCATTTTATGAATCGAAATTTTATTAGATAAATGAAAAAACATTTAACAATCATGCTTAATAATAATATGGTTAGTTCTGTTCATTCCCACCAATAAAATATCTAGGCGTTAACTACCTTTTAAAATAATGATATTATATTACTATTATTTTCAGTATGAATCAGCATTGTGTCCAACAAAAGTCTTAGAAGAAACCCATTAGTGAGTGTTGGTTATGTCATCGAACATATCATCCCATTTAAAATATAATTAATATTTAATTCACAAATATTAATAAATATGAAAATTTCATATTCTTTATTACCTGGGATGTTACAAGAACACTATTGGATTTCGGGAATTTTATCGTTATTAACCATTATAATGTAGAAATGTGATTTATTTACTATGTATTTTATGATGGGGTTACCAAAATTACATCATGGCAGCGATGTCGTATGAGTTATAATGGACAAGATAACGAAGGTTTCCTATTTCTTAATTATTTTTGAGAACTTATTAGTGGATGATTTGGGATAATTTTTGTCCATTATATTATATGAATTTAAAAATTCCCACATACTATTTTACTGGAAAAGGATTTCCATTTTACATTGTAGTTATAGTAGGTATTTTATAAGGCTTTGTGTTCATATGCACTTCTATGTTCTGCCTACCACCCATAGGATAATGGTTAGTCCAAGTATATCATAAAGGTTTTAAAGGCCATTATTTGAGTCTGTGTCCTGGGATTTATATATTCTTGGTAGAAAAATATACCTCTTTTTGAGTTTTTATATAAAAATGGATTGCAGAAAACTATACATGTAACATCCCTGGATCAGGGACTCCCCCACATGGCCAAACTGAGTTTCTTAATAGAACTCATACATGTCTCAACAAATACCAGAGGCTAACTAATAGTATAATGGGAATAAAGAACATATATGAAAGAATATACACCCTGGTAAATAGTTTAAAAAACAATTTAATAAATATTATTGTATCAAAGATAGGGGAAACAGTTCAACAACAACTGATAAACCAAATAGTGAAGGCAGCTGGCCAATCTAACAAAATGGAAATTACTGTAATTAAATACTATAATGTATCTAAAAGTAAAATGAAAATTAAGAAATATTAATGAAAAGAAAAACCCATGGAAGAAACCAATGACCCTTATCATTATCCCCATGTCAGCCCTATGTCTAAGCTCAAACCCATCCAATATGATACAATCAAGAACATGTTATTTTTTCCTTGTACAAACCTGCATCCATAAAACATGCTTGGGTGCTCAATGGAAACCCTAATAGTGTTTGAGTAAAATATAGTGGTTCAAAAAAACAATGTCTAAACCAAAAAGGTATTATAGTAAGTGAATGAATTAAATGAATAAATTGTATTTTTAATGAATCAAATTATAAAATATATAAAATAACCCTATAAACCCTTGAGTTTCAGGTTGAAAATCAGTTCATGTTAAACCGGATTTGGCTCCATTCCAGATGTCTCTAGAGCATAGTTAATCTTCCTGCATTTGGAATAATCCCATGTACCATGTATTAAGAAGAAAAACTAATATGTAGGGGAATTATCATGCTGATGTTTCTTACAACTTAGCAGGGTCCAACACTATGAAAAGGTAAAGATGACAATCTCATACTAGACTATTTGGTAATTTTCATGCTTGTGTTTCTTACATCTTACTAGGGTGAAATTTCATCGAAATGGGAAAGTAACCATCTCATACAAGACTATTTGTAAATTACCATGATAGAGTTTCTTATGTCTTCCTAAGGTGAAATACCAAGCCAAAGATAATGTAACCATCCCATACTATAATCATTGTGAATTCACCATGCTAGAGTAACTTATGTCTTCACATGTGAAAATCAGAACGAGTAAATCTCTATTTAAGACATTGATTATCCAATGTAAGGAAAATCACTTATGCCATGTCTCTTGATATCATAGTCGAATCCCTTAGAAATATATTCAAAAATTCTATATACAATAAAATCATGTATATCTTTCATCATTATTCATATCAAATTCCTAGTTGTTTAGTTTATCACATTATAATAATACGGAATATATTCTACTATTTTTTTATTATTCTATGACATGATGAGTCACATCAATCAATCCTTTCCATGTTTCCATTTATCATAATTCAAATTGTTACATCAAAACCTAAATTTCATAATTAATTATTCATTATGACTTTATAGGAAGTATCACTTATCAAATGGACTAAATCTGGATCTCAACAGCAATGGAACAAGCGGGGTCAAATGGGAGGTCAACAGATAAAATATTTATGAAACATATATTTAATCAATTATTTTGGTCATGGAAATGGTGTTCATGTGTGATGGAAATTATTACACATACCTATATCATTGGAAATGGACATAAGTGTAAAACTATAGACCATGACCCAAAATATATAGATTAAACAAACATCCAAAATGGGGAATTCTTGTAGATAAATAATGGTGTAATAGATAAACAAAAAAACCAAGATCAGTAAAAAATCAATATAAAAATATAGATTTAATGTATAAAAAGATATCACTCATCTATAAATGAGGGTGGGGAAAGGAAGGTGAAAATAAAATAGGAGGAACTCACAAGACATCAAATGATATACTTATATGTATAAATGGAAAGAAATCACCCAAAAATTGCATAGAGTCTCCCAAGGGTTTCATAGAAGACGTTTCACAGTCAATCAAATGTTTTTTAGGCATTGATTTACAAAAACATGATGCACATTAGGAATTCACAATATGAATCATTGATTCACGACATGGCTTCCTTGTGTTTCATATATTATAAAAAATAAATTATCTGTAGTTAAAAAAAATATGATCAATATTTTCACAAAAAAATCCAATTTCATGGTGTGTAAAAATTACGAACCCTAAAATAGTTCATGATGTCATCACAACAATATGATCTCTTCATGTAACCCATTCATGATATGAAAGATTCTAAAAGACATATCAAAACCAATATTCTATAAAAATAACCTGAACCACCCCTAATTATTTTGAAACCCATGGTGAACCCTCATATCCCACTGAAACATTTATACCCTGACTATTTTAATTCAAAAAAACATCCATCCCCAAAAATTTAGGTCATTTCCCTAGAAAAATATCTTCATCTGAAATGAAAATGTTCAGCCACAATGGTTTTAAGAAAATAGGAATCTATAGAAAATAGTTTTAAACCAAAAACTTAATGTGGGAAATTCTTAGAAATAAAGTGATCTATCATCCTCTTAATCATTTAACATCTCATCCCTGAGTTTCTCAAAGTATCACTATGGGGTATCAGCAAACAAGTCTATCAATTTTCCTTTTATATCAGATTCCCTCTTCTATGTCTCCTCTAGAACACACCATTGATTCCACTAAACTCATACTAAAGGTATATTCCTTCCCTAAATATACATATCACTATGGTCCACAATCCACATTAGAATCTACTTAATGGATGCATCTACACCAAGATAGATGTCATCAATGTATCCCACGTGAGAAGGGTTTGGATTATTTCTCTAAATCTATGATTCATGAAAAACATCACTCATGGAAATATATCTACAAGGAATGGACAATCAGTATTCCAATGGAAAAACCATCCCCTCTATATTAAATATATCAATAAACATGGGCATTATCCTTCCTATCCTCCTAATATGAAGTTTCCCCAGCATAGGTGATGGCTGGAGGAAAATAGGATGACCCACCTAGAACTCCATATGTTATCTGAAGTAGTCAGTGTAATATTTTTATCTACTCTACATGGCCACCAACTACTTCTAGATCAACATAACCTTCTTAGATATCTCCTACATGATACAAGGTCCAATGAGCACTGACTCACCTTCCTCCAAGAAAACAAGAGGTGAATAGCACAACCTTCAATAAAACACTCAAAAGGTAACATCTATATCTATTTCTAGAATCTATTTTTATACAAAACATCTATGTGTTCTCTGTACTTCTCCCATAACCATCAAAATCTACCACACATGCTGGTAACATATCCTCTAAAATATGAATCATCCATTCTAATTTTCCATTATTTTTGAGGAATATGGGATTTAATTAGAGGAACATACGATCCCAAATCCTTATAAAAAACATTCCTTAAACAAGATGTGAAAAGAATATCTCTATCAAAAATAATATTCCTTATATAACCATGCATTCAAACTATCTCCCACACATGGATTACCAAGATCATCAATGGTAAAGGTCTCCCAAATGGAAAAAATGTTGGCTACATTCATCAATCCATCTACGATCACCCATACTATATCATAATTACAAGGTGTATCGGGTAATCTCGTTATGAAGTCTATATTGAAATCATCCCACTCCCATTCCAAAATGGGTAGAGTCTTTAAACACCCATCATGCCATTGTTTTCTGACTTTCACCTTCTGGTAGGTGAATTATCACACTACAAAGCAAATTACCTCTTTTCCCATTCATTTACATAAATTCTACTTATTTATATCATGATAAATCTGTGTTACCCATAGATATACAATCCATCAAGAAGTGTGAAACTCTATCATTAACTACCTAAATGAGTCTATAAGAATTGGCACCTAAAATTGAAAATAAGAGAATTTTTGTATCCACAATACCATCCTTATGGTGGCTCTCCTCCATATAAGTTATCCCACAACACTAATATGTCTAGATCTGATAAAATTTTGGTCTTGATTCATTCTAAAAGAATGTGTATAATATATTTCAAGGTCAAAATACTCATCCCCAGAACGTTTAAACATCAAGATGTATATATAAAAATATTTCCATCATCTACCACTCATAGTAAGAAACATACAATACCTGTATTTTCATCTTCTAGCACAGGGAATCGACAATGACATTTCCCTTTCCTAGTGTATAACAAATATCAAAATACAAATACTATTGATACTAAACCCACATCCTCTTAAAATAATTCATGTGATAGTAGGAAATTATCTAATATAGGATCTTGGTTTCTACGTACACCACACACCTCTCTCCCAAAAGATAATTTCTCCATAATCATAGAGAATATACCACTTCTTCTTACTCTAGATAATTAATTGGATAATTTCTCTCATGTAGTCTCAAATATTTGGAATCATAAGAAACCACTTGATCATCCTTCATTATATCTACTCCAAGTCCAACCCCGGATGTTTCAAATTATTTAATATATGTCTTTCCCGACAAAGGTGAGGTGAGGATCCATGTTGAGGTCATCCTGCTCTTCAAGTCATGAAAAAATATCTCCCAATCCTCTAAAAAAAATCTTTTCCCCTTTATTTTTCATCCCAATTATTAGTGCTTCCAAATGGGATAATTCCTAGATGAACCACTGATAATACCATACTAGACAAAGAAAACACTGAATAATAAAGACATGTTTTGGTCTCTCCCAAGATACTACTTCTGAAAACTTATTTTGGTCCAATAACACTCTATAATCTAAGATGACATGTCCCAATAAGATCAATTTATCGATCTAAAAACATCATTTGGTTATCTTGGCTAAACTTCGATGCTCTCTCAATGTACTCAAGAAGAGGTCAAGGTGATAGTCATGACCATCCTCTAATCAGGAATACACTAATATATATTTGATAAAAACCCCCCAAAAAGTAATCTAGAAAATAATTGATGATATTATTCATCAAGTCCATGAATATTATCATTTTGTACCTTTGATCGAATGACATCACCACAAACTCATATAATCCAAACTTACTTGAAAAATAATTCCAATGAATGCCTGATCATTTCACCCTCAACTGATGGTAACCTAACATCAATTTAATATTTGATAAAATTCAAATACCTCTAAACTAATAGAATAGATCATTAATTCATGGAAAGGGATACCAGTTAGGGATTTCATCTAGTTCAATATATGATAGTATGCACACAAGAAAAAAGTCCTATCAACCTTCCTGGAGAACTTATTGAGAGAAACCCAAGGTGACTTACAAGGCCATATGAATGTATTTGATTATATATATTCTAATTAAATATTAAATTCTCATTACTCTACTGGTTCCATACTATAAGGAGGGTTAGAAACTATCTCTTCTCTTAACACCAACTCAGTCATGAAATTAGTCTCCAACTCAGTTGGTATGTTATAGAACTCTTCCAGAAAAACACCTTCAAATGGTCTACCAATATAGAAAAAGGATCATGTTTAATTATTCCATCATATAGAGAAATACATAGTATCTAATCAATGAGAAAATCCAATTAACAATAAATTTTTCTTACATGACCAGTTTGAAGATCCCACTCATCCTGGTTAAAATAGCTACCTCCTCATCAAGATAGAAAGGAAACCCTCATCCTGAAAAAAAAATTATAAGGGAATGGTATATAATTAATAAATCCATACCAAGAATAAAATTAAAACATATCATTTATGGAAAAAAAGTCCCAAAAGAAATGGTAACCTTCAATTTTTAGAGAACACACCTTGAAATTCTTAATATTCTCTTGTTATCCGCGCAATGGTATATCGATGCTCAAGAAACCATCCATGATTTCCAAAACCAAGCCCAAATATTTTTAAAAAGAAAATATAAAAATTAATTTGATTCTAATTTATCAAAAAATATTAATAAGGTGTATATGATATAATAATCTTACCTCTGACAGTAGAAGGTCATAAATTTGAACTAGCTAGAGTATTGTGTACAACATGTAACTAACTTTCCCCACTACTATGGGCTCTATTTTGACTCCCTTGGACTACTACCTTTTTGTGGAACTAAAACTCAGACATTAGATAACATTTTCCCCTACCTCATGTTGAATTTCTAGTGGATCTACAATTACCAGTCTGTTGAGGGGAATCTGATTACATTTGAGACTCATTTTTAGGTCCGAATACCCTACCACTACTATATTGTTGTGGGATTCTATATAACCTCTGAAGATATCCCATCCGTCCATTATAATTACACTAAAATATGGGTTAAGGACACAAATAGTTCTTATGGGTGCTCTTCCCACATGAAAATCAGTCCAACAGGTAACAATTCTTAGAATGATTTTCACCCCCTTGATTGTTGTTCCCACTACTAATCAGATGGTGACTGTCATAACTGGGCTTCTTACTACTAGAATAATTTCTCCCAAATCAACCTTCTAAAACTACATTGACACTATCTGGGACTTATCTTTGATTTCCATACATGATAAGATCCGGATTCATTAATTCCTTGATGTTAGTCAAGAAAATTTTTTTCACCTATGATCGTATCTCATGGCAAAGTCCATCCTGAATAAGTCTCCCCCAATCTAGCTCATCAACCTCTAAAGATGGAGTAAAATGTTGGAGGTTAGTGAATCATCCAGCATAGTCTATCATGGAAAATATATCTCATTCCAATAGTTCAAAATCATGATCCATCGTATCCTCCAACACATCTAGAAAAAAGTGTCACAGAAACATCACCTCAAAATCCATTCAAGATAACTCTTCATGCATGTAATCTTTTCCACAATGTCCCACCAATGATTTTCTAGTCCCTAAAAAATGTATATAGAAAATTTCACCCTCATTATAGAATCTCTCTTGAAATTCTTAATTATTGTTTTCACTTACTCAATCTATAACTCTGCTACCACAGAACCTCCCTCCATAATGAATGTTGGTTGATTTTACAGTTGAAACTCTCTCATTTTCATAGGCATCATAAGTATGGTGAAAATAGTATCTATATCCAAAGATCACATAAACCCATGTATGATTTTTTTAAAATGAACATCCATTTTATTATCAGTGCCCACTAGAAGCTTTTATTTAGTTGCATTAGGTGTGTGACTATTATCTCTCTCTTGATGGTCAATTCAAAGATGGAAAGGTGGAATTTTCCTTACAATACAAATTCCCTCCTTAGAATGAGGGACAATCCTCATTTTCAACCTCAAGAAGTAAAAATAATAGACATCCACTAACATAAGGTTTTTTTATACATGTAATAAAAAATGAATCGGTATAACACATCAGTTTGTTCGTAAATTAATTTTTCACTAGATATAACCAGAATCTCATTTCATAGATTATATTTGTAAAACATATCAACTACAATAAATATGTCTGTCTCATAAACAATTTATTTCCACACACACACACACAGACACACACATATATATATATCCCTATGACCCTACCAGGATTCATGTGTACTAATCTCATTCCTTTAATGAATATTGGTATAAATCTATATGAACAAGAAAATCACACAACATATGAATCACCCAAAGTGAAATTATATCCATAATAACAAGTAAAAAAGATTAATAACAATATAATCCCTAGGCACATGAATTTCCCCTCATAAATGGGATAGATAATCCAATGTACAAGCTTATTGAAAATTCCAAATACATTACAAATATCCTTTCAACATTTCCCATGTATTAAAGAAATAGAAAAGAAAAACCTTGCACAGATACAACTTTGTAATATTCCCCAATCAAAAACTGCTAATAAGGCCAAACCATGATAGTTACTTGACCGTGAACATGCCTAACATTATTCATGAGGATGCTGACATGAAGTTGGGGTTTAATGATAATATTATATACAATATAACACCTAGAATATATAATTCCTAAAAGAATTATAAATATTAAAGTTACAAAAATAGTGGAAACAATACAACAGCAGATGGTAAACCAAATAGTCAGAGAAACTAACTGATCCAACAACAAGGAATATAATGTCATGATATGATAGATTATATCTAAAATTATAAGTAAAATAAATATATATTAATGAAGTAAAAACTCAAGGAAGACCCTAACCTCAGTCTTGATTTCCACATTGGTCCCATCTCCAAGAACCAACACATTCAGAAAGAAAGAATAAACAACAAGGTCATTCTCCCTCTTCCAAACCTATATCCATGAAATATTCTTGGGTAACCAATTGAATTTGAATAGGATTTCAGTAAAACTCAATGGGTCTATACAACCATGTATAAAAAATAGTATGAGAGTAGGTTTATGTTACAAAGCTATAAATAATCGTATTAATTAATTTGTTAATACAATACATGAAATAATCCTTCTACCCATTGAGTTCTAGGTTGAAAATCAGGGATAGCTAAACCTTCATTGGCTATATTCTAGATTTCTCTATCACATTATTTTTCATCCTATGCTAGAATGTATCACTATTACCATGTCTCAAGAAGAAAAACTACGCTCCATGTGAGTTACCATGCTAGTATCTCTTATATCTTCCCATGAAATAATACCATTCTAAGGGAAATTATCCATCTCATTCTACACTCCATGAGATTTCCCATTGTAGAGTCTCTTATATATTCCCATGGGGAAATACCATTCCATGGAGAATGTTACGATCTCATACTAGACTCCATGTGAATTTCCATTGCTAGAGCCCTGTACATATTCCCATATAAAAGTCACAAGGTGTAAATATTATCTCAAATGATGTGTCCTCCTAAACCTGGATGAACCACTGGTGCCATATCTCAGGAGACCTTGTTCTAATCCCTATAGAATCCTATCACCAATCATATATAAATGAAAAACATGTATACCTTTCATCGGAGTTTATATCACATGCCATGTTGGTTAATTTATCTTATTCTATTAACCATGAATATATTTTAAATTGGTAAATTCACCTATGATAGGATGTATCAATGCAGTCAAACTATGCCAACTTTCCATTTATCTCAATTCTCACTGTTAATCTAAGACCCAAATTTCATAATAATTTATTTACAATAACATCAAGGGAAGGATCACCACCCATGTGGCCACAAATCTGGTCTCAATGCCAATGAACCCAATCAGGAATAATGGGAGGTATTATCAGTTAGATTTTATAAACCATATATTAATTTACTTTTTAGGATGCCCACATAGCATTCCTCTCTAATTGTAATTATTTGACACACCTAGATAATAAGAAACATAAATTAGAAAAAATTTCTATACCACTCACTTTAGTAGATTGATCAAAGAAACACCAACAATATGGAATTACCAGGGATGAATAAATTCATAGGTGATCAATAAAGAAAACCAAGATCGTAAGAAAATCATGATCAAAATCTTGATTTAATGACTAAAAGTATATCACAACACTATAGTAGATGATAATAGAAATAATAATAAAACCAAAGAGAAGGAACTCATTGAAGATAGAATTCCATATCAAGATGACATGAAGCTAAGGAATCATTGAAAAAATTTATGGAGTCTCCATAGAGTTTGAGAAAAAAGGTTTTATAGTTAATGCAATTTTTTTCAAGAAACACTATATAAAAACTCGTCACACTGAAGGAATTCATGATGTGAATCCTTGATTCATGTCATGAATGTACTATGTGGAGAATATATTAAAAAAAGTGTTTCTACATGTTAATATACTCATGATCCTCCTTTTAATTATGTGCTCAAATTTCATGACATGTGAACGTTTCTCACTCTGAACCAATTCATAGAATATTCCCATAAATAGTTTCACATCATTTAACCCATTCAAAATGTGAAAGTGTCCACCAAACGAATTACAAAATAGATTCTGTATAAAGAAACCTAAACAAAATCTGAAGCTTTCATATCCCACATTGGACCATTGTAATACTTTTACACATTTATATCTAGACTCCTATAAATCAAATAAACATATATCCATAAATTTTATGTCATTTTCTCTAGAAAAAGATATATATTCCCAGCTAAAAGTTTTGGAAACCAAAGATTTAAAATAGAGGAACCAAATGAAAAGTTGTTTAAATAAAAACATAAATAGGGGAATGCATATAAAATACGAGATATTACAATATAGATGGAAATATATGAGGAAATATGCATTATTCCATGTAGTTTTCCTACATGATGGTTAGATATAGGAGATTCAGTGATATTGGGACCTCATCTTGTTCATGATACTTCAGTGTATGTACTACATTTTGGGAAGCACGTGGCTACAAATCATTCATGGAAGAAGTATTATTCCAATCATCACAGAAAACCTCTATAGTTAGAGTTTAGGTATCAAGTATTCTTATGTGTTCCACTTATATTGTGGAATCAGTGGATTAGAATACAATGTAAGCTATCAAATATATTCATCATCCCTTTTAGATATAGGATAGGGTCAGATGTGGGGCTTATCAGATAGCACCCCCTTTGAGATATAAGGTTATGAATGGAGTATTTCATGTTTTAAAGTTTTAACATTATCAATCAGACCCACCTCAAAACATTCATTCTAATGAAGTTGAGTAAGATTTTGATGCTTTTTTTGAGGAGTAACTAGTTCGTAATGTTGACCGTAGCCCAAAGGCACTATATGGAAGATCATTTATCCTAATATGGGTGATTTAATAGTATGGATTATTATAGGATGTTTACTAGGAGTGAGAGGCCAACATATGTTCTTAGTGGACAATGTTATTTTTAGATATTGCTCAACCACCCATAGAATGGAAACTCAGGGGGGAGTTATTTTAAGGAGGGGAGGATTTATGATCTAGGCTATACTGAAAGTTAAATATTATTTTTAATTATATCTAAATATTTTTTTATCTATATGAGAATTAATAAATAACTATGTATTATTTTGGGTGATTTGGGTGATTTTTTAGAGCATAGATCTCATTATTTTTGGGAAATGTGTATAGGTGCACAGTTAGTAGTAACCATTCAGCTTAACTCTGTGACATAAAAACAAACTTTCACTATTTTTTAAACTATGAGATGGTGGTTTCAAGACCATGATAGAGATACAAAAAAAGGTATGTTGGGTAATATTGGTGCCTGATTAGTTTAACCAGCCACCTAATCATTTGAACTAATGTATTTATTATATAGAAAAGATGCAATTAAAATTCATGGTTTTTCAAACAATGTTAAAAGCCATGCGAAGGGGATCCACCTTATGTAGTGCATTCACATAGTTAGCGCACAATTTGGTTAGCCATGCATCCAAATCGTGCACCCCTCAAAAATTGGTGAAATGTCCATTTTGTCCACTCCTTCCTTTTAAATCTATGACTCTCTTCTCATTTCTCCTTTTCATAGTAAAACTCACATTGAGAGGTCTCAATCCTCTTATTTGTAGGCATTAATATATATACTCTTTCTAAAATCTTATTTAAACATCATTTATCTTCTTGGATCCCCCTTGGTATGAATACAAGTCCCACTAATTTGTTTATTTGTTTACCTTCCCATATCATATGTAAAATCTGTGCAAGCTAAGTATCACTATTTTTATGGAATTTTTCTAGTTTCGTTGATTCCTACCATTTTCACCTAAATCTCTGTTTGATATCAGAATATGGGATATTAAATGGTATAAGGTAGCCGGTCTCATTTTTTACCAAAATTTAATGTTTTTTGTTAAGTGTTTCATTATGACAGAAGCTGGAATTTATGTGCGTCACCAGTAAAATATAAATTTCCTTTAAAATAAATGTTATGCCTAGATGAGATAATCTCATTGGCATTTAGAAAATTATTGGGGGTGGGGAGAATACCTCAAGAAAACCACTATATTGAGGTGTGTCAATTATTTTACATTGACACATTTTCCATGATTTTGGACCAAGATGCTTCCTGAGGTGGTTTCGATAGAAAATTAAAATCCCTTTAGTAAATATAATTAATTTAAATGTAAGATGATGAGACATGGAACATTGTTATCAAGGCCATGTCACTTGACCCTTATTAATTATTACTTCGGTGCATCACTAAATTGGAGTAATTGGAAATATTAAATATTATAAATGTATCACATGATACATGTTAGATGATGAAATATGATAATGACTAATTGAGATTAAAACAAAAGTTAAGTGGCACATATTTCAACTAGATATCATTATGACCATTATATATAGTTGTAGGATGAATTTCAAGTGGAATATCTTGGAATATCCACTTGGTTTATCCTTGACTACCCAAAGTATTCCCCTTAATTCATGGATGTGCTTTCTAGTAGATGATACCCCACGTGGACTATGTCATTTTATTAAATTAATGACTCCCCAATAAAAATTTTATGGATGAATCCATAATTTTCTCTAGATATTAAAAAGAATTTGACAATATTATTGGATTTGACTTGATGTCTTATTGTGTGCACCACCTCATAATAACTATTTTTGTTCCAATCAATTCGAACCCAAAAATACATAGGAATTGTTCAATGGGATCCACATAGTCATCATTATAAGAGTGAAATGTTAAGGTTTTATCCCTAAATTACTCTCATAAACCCATATAAAGAATACATGAGTTGTTAATATGAGTTATCTCAACCTTAAACGGTCATGAATCCTTGGTTAAACCTTCAGTCATATAATGTTATTATTATTACATACTAACTTATTCAAAGACATTACCACTTGGGAAGAATTAGGTATGGTTGTACATGTTTCCTCCATGCATATGAGTGAGGTTTTTTCAATTATTTTTCTACCACATTTATTTAATGAACACTATTAATTTTATATACATTAACTAGATTGTATTAGGCACCATTGGTGGTGGCCTACTGAGTTTTACTCACACAATATTTAGGACACCAACTGGTACCTGTGCAAACATCATAGATATAGGTAATGACCATGAGTAGTGCATAGATATGGATACATAATTTCTATTCTATGATAGAGTATAAGAAAATAAAATTGAGCTATTTATTATGATGTTATTGGGCCTAGTTTTTTCTATTTTTATAAATTTTACATTGCATGACCTAATTTATTCCTTATTCCTTATTTTTATAGGATCATGGATTTGAATATTGAGAACATGCTACACCCCACCCTTGATTTTTAATGTTGTGGAGGTAGTACCTCTACATGTGTCGATGGATCGGTCACCCTCAGCAGCCCTGAGTACCGCTGAAAACACTCTGAAGCCCACACTAAAAGAGATCCGGCTAATATCTCCTTCCATGTAGCCCCCTTTTCAATTCTCAGAAACCCATATGGATTCCAACATTGTGGAAATAAGGAACTGCATCCATGTTCGGTCACTGTAGTCTTTGTCTTTCGAGGAGGCCTCCTCACTGCTTTGATGGTCTATCGTCGCCCAATATGGGGTTGACAAACCTCTATTGGGTCTCTTCTATGTGTTTTTGCATGGTTGGGGACTATATTTACTTGTGGGTGTCTTAGATAATATCATGAATACTTTTCTAATTCTCCTATAATCACGTAAGGACTTTGTGCATTACTGGGAAAGGTGCCACATATCTATGAACCGGTGGTGGTTTCACCTTTCTCGATGGTCATTAAAAATTCACAAAGATCTCAAATATCTAGTAGATGTGGTATGGGTCACCCTCTCGGGTATCCCCTTTCCATTTCATAGTATGGCCTTCCTAAAGGAGATTTAAAACTCACTGGGTGAGTTTTTGTGTGTGGATGGCTAGAATCTGCACCAGATCGACACTACTTCTGTCCGGATTTGTGTGGCCTTGTACCTCACATAGATGCCCCCACCCCAGCTCCTTATCTACATCAGGCACTCACTGTAATGGTCTCACCCACTCTTCTACAACTAGGTGAACCTATTCTATGTATTTTGTCACATCTACAGCCACGTGTCCCCCATCTATAGGAGGCGATCTTCCCACCGTACCCTTTCAAGGAGACCGAATCATCTTGAGGGTAGAGAATATTCATTTTTGGTAGCCTCCTTTCATCTGTCATACTATGAAGTGGACCCCTCTCCTATATTTTCTCTTCCCCTAGAACTGGTTCCCCCTACCCCACCCCTTTCTAACCCTTTTACCTCCCTCCCCTCTCCCCCCTTAATCCCCTCTCCTAATTTTCCTTCACCTCCCCCATGCATGGCACTTATTCACATCTCATCCTCTTCGGCCTCCCCCTTTTTAACCCCTGGCTCCCCAGGGTGTGAGTTTCCCTTCCTTACCCCCTTCCCTTACCCCTCCTCCCCCGTACATGGCTCTAGTTCTTATATCATTTGAACCTTATTTAATGGATACCCCCCTATCATTAGCAAAGCCATGCGATTTCGCCCAGGTGTGGTCACTGATCCCCATAGCCAACTCTTTTGAGGTTTTATCCATTATAGAGGAACTTTCCCCACCAAGTGAGTTGATCAGAAGGAGAGGCTACCTCTCCAGCCTCACCCCTTAAAATCCTCCAAGTTCACCCTCTTCCCACAAAGCCTCTTTTAAGATAATGCTTACCAGATCTCAAACCAGATCCATTCATGCTCACTCGTTGTAGCAAAGCTAGATGCCTACATTGATCAGGGCCAGTACCAGGCACAAATTTTCCAAATGACCTCACTAATCATATCTAATTCCCGTGGACTTGGGGCAAGATTGAAGACAGACTAACTCTCGTCTGAGATATTTAAACACAATACCTCCATTTTTTGTGGTCATGGATCCCAAAAAATGCTCTTGTAATATCAGAGAGTTTTCTAAAAGGATCTTCTTGTGCTTTTTAATACATGGAGAATTTCTTAACCACCACATATGGATATTTTAGAATTCTAGATTGAAGATCGACCTATTGGTGTCCTCTAATCAACATTTTTCAGTCAAATTGATGGATGGAAGCCTCATATACTTTTTATTTTTCTATATGACATGTGTGACACTTACTTTTGGGAGCATCTCTGGTCATATCCTAGCTCTTTCAACCTTGGGGAAGTGACATAGATCGTGGGCAGTGACTTCAACTCAATCTTGCATGCCTATGAAAATAAAGGTGGTCTATCCTTCCCTTGTAATGATTGGATGGGGTTCTCCTTCTTCACTACATGTGAGGGGCTCTTCGACCTCAGCTTCACAGGTGATAAGTTCACGTGGTGCAACAATCAACAAGGGAATAGGAGAACCTGGTGAAAACTCAATCGTTGCATGGGTGACATTCAGGCTATCTTAGCCTTCCCAAATATCTAGGTCTCTCACTTGGTCTGAAATTTTTCTCTCCCTTCCTCCTTAATATGATATTGGTCCCCCTTAGATCTAGACGATTCATTTTATCTAATATATGGACACAAAACCTTGATTTTTTGGACACTGTGGAATGTTTCTAGAATTATCCTTGCCAATAATGTAGTTGGTTTGCCTCCACATGAAGCTCCACCACTTCAAACATGCTCTATTGATTTTGTCCTCCCATGAACCTGACCACTTATGCATGGATAATATTATAAAAAAACATTGAGAGCACTGATGTTTTCATAGATGAACAATGGGATGGTGATGTCTTCACCACCCTTTGTCTCAAGAAAAAATGGCTGGATGAGATCCTTCTTGAATAGGAGTGGAATATTCAAGAATTTTCCCATGCCTCCTAGATTAGAGAGAGGGATTGAAACACAACCTTCTTCCACACATTCTTGAAGGAGAAGAAGCAGAATCAGGTTCCCAACATTAGATTCGAGGATGGTTCTTTTTCTAATGACCTTGAGCTTCATGGCGGTATGGTTTTCCCCCATTTTAAAAATCACTTATGTGATCCTAACGCCCATTTCTAGGATGGATACCCTTTCAGGTAGGTAAATATTTTTGACTCAATCCCCCACTGTGTTACCATCCATGCTAAGGATTATTTTAGCGGTATTACAAATGAGAATGTAATTTTTAGAAAATTGTACCTTATCATCCCTGATAGCACACCCAACCCAGATAGATTTTTGGGGAATTTCTTCATTTCTTCCTAGATTATCATACGGAAATACCTCTCTGAGGCCATTCAAGAATTCTTCAAAGGTGGTTCCCACCCACGTATGGCCTGTGAAACACCCATGATCTTGATCCCCTATGTTGGATCCCCCACCGCTATCTCTCAATATCACCCCATTAGCCTTTGTAACATCACATAAAAGGTCCTAGAAACCATCATTAATAGTAGGATCGATAGATTCACCTATCAGTGGATTTCTAAGGAACAATAATCTTTCATGCAAGGAATATCAATCCAAGGGTATGTTGGGGTTGCTCAAGAGATGATCCTGGACATCAAAAGTGAGGTCATGGGATCAAATGTGATTATCAAGATCGACATAGACAAATAATTCCACCATCTAGAATGGAACATTATTACTCATATCATGAGATGAATGGGATTCTCTAAGGTTGTTATTGATATTTTCTTCCATTGTTATAGCTCTCCTTAGTTTAATATCATTTTTGATAGGAAACAATGTGGAATTATCAAGTTTGTGTGAGGATTATGCCCAGGGGATCCCCTCTCCCCGATCCTCTTCATTCTGGCCCAAGAGGGACTTAGAAGATACTTCTCTCTGGCCATGCACCATATATTTTTCTGGCCTTTACACTATGTCTTTATCACCACCAATGTCTCCCATATTTTTACTGGCTATTTGATGTTATTTATCAATGGGCGGAGCACCTCCATTAGAGGATTTGATAAGGTAATGTATGATTATTGATAGAGATAATATTTTCATTATGTTTAATATTTATTTTAATGATTTAACCCCTTATAATTAATAAATTTGTGCTAATTTGTATCATTTTAGTGTTTTGGTTAATTATGGGCTTAATTGTGGAAATTGGTTAATTTTGGAAATTTAGTAGTTTTGTAGATCTTATGTATTTAGGTCGTATATTATAATTTTTTTTATCCAAAATGATTGGTTATCTTTGTTTTGGAATTCCAAGCTTGTGGTATTCAACTTTGTCTTCTAGAACAAGGTCCAATTCAACACACAATGGCCCATAAAAATTCATCAAATGGATGTTGGCCGACAGAATGGACCCCACTATAATTAATGGGTCATATCTTAGCCTAAATGTGTCAAAATGATTTGAATCCGACTAAAATAGAAATAGGACTAAAATAAACACTTTAATATTAAATTTTAGGAAGAAATTAAGTCAATAAGGATTCAACTGAATGTGGCCAAAAGAAGGAATTTGAAGACTCTCCTCAGGAAGAAGACGTTGTCATTAGTAATTTGAGAGTAAATTTTGTTACACTTGTCTAAATTCTCTTATATTTTGAGGAAACATGAAAAATACATATAGGAACAACATTAATGAAGAAAACTTCCCATAATTTGTCCATTTAATATTCTAATTGAACTCCATCCTTCGGTGGAGTAATTTTGGAGGGAAATTTTCTATTCCACAAGACTATAAATTAGAGTGTTCACTTCCATTAAAAAAGGTTGAAGAAGGTGGAAGAGGGGTTGTGTGGGAGGATTGCGTTCTTGATGTTATTTGTATTTTATTTTTTTCTCTTTTATTTGTTTTATTATGCTCTCTTCTTCCCCTTTCAAATATATTACCCTTCACATGGAGGGGTAAAACCTTTGAGTGATCGGGGAAGGGGGAGTTTCACTTTTGTAATGTCGGAGTTTTGTGCGTAAATGTAAAACCCTTTTTTCTATTGAATTACTTATATTCCCATTATTTCCAAATCTTCTTAAGGTGATCATGTTTTGGTTTAGGTATATTCATTGTTAATATCTTTGGTTAAAGACTTTTAATCTCCCTCTGCCTAGTGCAATTTGTCTCGATCGAGCCGATTGGGTTAGGTGGTGAGTGTCTAGCGATCATTACCACGTCTGTGAAACTAGTGAACATTTTATGTACTTATAAGGTGGAAAAAATCCTTATCAGGCATTGGCTAAGTTGTTTATGGATTTTTTATGAAATTCCATGCACATAGAACTGAGTTCCATTTGTTTCTTTAACCAAGGGTGATCAATAACTCAATCAAGGAGTATTTTATTTGTCATTCAAAAGGAATAGAGGGAAGATGATCATTATTTCTAAGATGACATTAAAAATGGTGATCCTACCTTAACCCCATCACTCTCTTCATACATTAGTGTTCATTATTTATTTTAAATTGCTTCATTTATTTTTCAACTCAAACAATTTCAAAAGAAACCTTTTATACTTTCTTAAATTTAAGTGAAAAACATAATTGTTGTGCACTCCACATTAGAGAAAACCTAGGTTGACCACTTTACTACATTTTAACTAAGGTTATATAAGCTTTTGTCACACCCCATGACAGGAATGTGTCAATACTTGGCATTGTGGCTGGAGAGGTAGTGCCAACAGTTTTTTCTCTCATTCATTTATATTTTCTGATTTTGATTCCAAACATGCATGACTAGAACCTCAAACATAGAACCTTGCCCCATTGATCCTAAAATTGAAAGAACTCTATTGAATAGGAATAGAAACATCAATTTACAGCCTGAATTTTAAGAATTGTCTCTTACAGACTCCCATGAAACATATAGTGTTCACTTCGAGCATGTCATCATGGCATGAAATCCAAACCCAACTCTTAGAGACCATTTTTCCACAAAATTTCTTAATCAGAATAATCAAATTTTCAGGCCAGTGTTACAAAATGATTTTGAGATGAATCATAATATGATACCATTTCTCCCAAAATTTCATGGATTGGAATGTGAAGATCCCAACAAACATATTAAAGAGTTCACACATGTCTGCTCAACCTTTAGACCAAGTGGTTTAGGTGAGGAATAAGTAAAGTAGAATGTGTTTCTGTTTTCATTGGAAGGAGATGCTGAAGAATAGTTGTATGGACTACAACCTAGATATGTGGATGACTGGAATGACTTGGTGAGATGGTTTATGCAAATATTCATCCCCACCTCCAGAAGAACAACCATCATAAAGGAGATATAGGCCATCAAATAATCATATGAAGAAACCCTCTATGAGTACTCGGAAAGATATCAAAAGCTATGTGCCATCAGCCCACATCAAAACATATAGGATCATCACTTACTTGTATTATTCTATCAAGGCTTATTGTAAAATGATAGAAACCTACTTGATGCATCATCTAGAGGGGTGTTGATTGAAAATTCAGAAGAAGAATCCAAATGTTTGATTGAGAATATTTCTCATAACTCATAATAGTTTGGTACAAGACATACTGGAACAATAGGTATTCATGAGGTACAAACTTATCATCCATCACCCTTACTAGAAACTAAGATTTAAGAGATAACTAGTTTGGTGAGATATATGTCTTTGAAACAATTGTGTGACCAACAAGAACCAACTAATGTATGTGGTTTATGCTCACCACCTGATCATTTCACTAACCAATGTGCTGAAATATAGGGAATGGAAACTTGGGTGGAAACTTTTTAGAAACAACAATTCCAACAAAATCAAGGATGTAGAGAGCCAAACCATGTTCAATATGGGTTTAGATATCAGCATAATCAAGTCAGACCCCCATTCAAACAACAATTCCAAAACCTCCAACTATTTCAACAAAATCAATCTTATAATCCGCCTTCTCACCACCATCCACCAAATTTCTTAAAACCCTATTAGCAGCCATCAACCAGTGAAAACCCATAAATATGAACCAATAACACATATCAGATATCAAGGGTCTGAAAGAGTCTTTAAAAGATTTTTCCACCAAGTTTGAAGGTCTCATGGACTTCCTAACCAAAAATCCTTGGAAATATTCTTCCCAAATAATCAAAAAACCAAAGGAGAATGTCATCATGATAACAAAAAGAGGTGGAAAAGAGCTCTCACCACCAGAATCCCATGAACCTGAAACAAGGCCACCTGAGTTGAGGGAGAATGAAGCTGTAAACTCTACATTTTTTTTTGAAAATTCATTGTGAAGAATTGAATAAAGAGGAGGAAGAGAAGAATAAGAAAAGGAATAAGAGGAAAGAAACACCATTTCACTATCAACAAAGGGAGAAGAAAGACTTACCCCTTACATTTCCATCAAGGATTATTGAATCAAATAAATTATAGGAGAAAGAACTTCAAAAAGAAATTCTGGACAACGTCTAGAAAGTGGACATCAATATCCCCTTACATGAAGTAGTCAAATAAATTACCAAGTATGATAAAATTATAAAGTATCTTTGCACCAAGAAAATGAGACATCAAGGTAATGAGAGGATCAACTTGGGAAGAAGTGTCTCAGCCCTTATCACACCCCAATTGCCAACCAAATGTCAAGATCCATGAATTTTTTCCCTTCAATCCACCATTGGTTCTTTAAATTTCTCTAATTCTTTGTGTGCCCCAGGTGACTCAATTAATGTATTTCCTCACTCAGTACACACTTCTTTGTAGATGGGATACTAGAATCCCACCAGAGAGGTTCCCCACCTTGAAAATAGATCCACCATTTTCCCTACAAGATTTTTGGAGGATCTCTTTGTGAAAGTCAAAGATCTCTTATTCATAGCTGACTTCTAAGTGAAAAATATGGAAGAATACAGGATCTCTTCATATTAACCCATCATTTTGGGGAGACATTTCATGAAGACAACTAAAGTCATCATCAATGTCCACGAGGGGACACTCACCATGGAGTTTGGAGAGATAAATATCCACTTAAATATTTTTGATACCATGAGGCACCCATCAGATGATCACTCCAACTTTTCACTTTCCCAAGAAGTTGGTGCAGAACCCATTGAATAAGCAAGTATGATCTATGAATTCTTAGACCTAGGAGATCCTTTTTCCATTGGAAATATCATTGAACATGTGGATGCTAAAGATACTAGAGATTCTGACATCCTGTGGGAGGAAGAGGTAAAATCTAATTTCTTTGAGGATTTGATAATGGATGAGGAAGATGATATGGTTTCTTGTGTATAGGAGGTCCAAAATTTTTAAGTGGGAAACGTCAATTTAGTTTCATTCCTTGAGCATCCTATTGATCTAGAACTCAAACCTCTCCCTACGGATTTGAAATATGTGTACCATAGGGAAGGAGAGAAACTACCATGGATAATTTTTAATAATACCTCTAAAACACATGAAAAACCATTGATTGATCTTTTGAGAAAGAATATTCAAGTGATAGGGTGTATTTTAGGGGATATTCCATGAATCAACCCAAAAATATGTTCCCATAGAAATTTTCTTGAGAGAGATTCCAAACCTGTTTGGAAACCCTCAAGAAGGTTGAATCCCACTTTAATGGAGGTTATGAAGGATATTGGGAAGCTATTGGAAGCTGAGATCATATATCCCATCTCATATTCATAGTGGGTTAGCCCAATTCATGTAGTTCCAAAACAACAGGCCAAACCACTGTGAGGAATGAAAAAAATGAATTAATCCTTGTGAGAATTCAAAATATCTGGAGAGTGTGCATTTATTTTAGGAGGTTGAATTAGGTCACTTGGAAAGATGATTTCTCCATTCCCCTCATTGATTAGATGTTAGATATATTATCAGGGAGAACTCATTATTTATTTTTGGATGGTTTTTAGGTTATTTATAGGTACCCATTGCTCCTAAGGATCCAGAGAAGACAACCATTACATGTCCCTTTGACAATTTTTCATATAGAAGGATTAAATTTGGATTATGTAATGCTACAAGTACATTTTAGTGGTCCATGGTAAGTATATTTTCTAATCACATTGAATATTTCTTGGTGGTTTTCTTAGATGATTTCAAAATTTTTGTAAACTCCTTTGACCATTATATGAAAAATCTGAAAAATGTTTTAAAAACCTTCATTGAAAAGAATATTGTTTTAAATTTTGAAAAGAGTCATTTCATGGTTTAGAGATGGATTTTTCTCGGGAATTTCATTTCTAAAAATGGAATTGAATTTGATAAATAAAAAATTGATGTGATAAATTCATTACCCTTCCCAACTTTTGTGAAGCATGTTATATCTTTTTTAGGGCATGCAGGATTCTACAAGAGATTTATCAAGGATTTCAATAATATTTCTCCCCCTCTCTCGATATTTCTTTTGAAAGATTCAGATTTTGATTTAAATGGTTCATGTAGGGAACCATTTGATGAGATGAAGAGTAGACTAATTGAAACCACCTGTGATGCAGCCACCAAATTGGGAAGAACCATTTGAGCTACTTTTTGATGCTTCCAACCAAGAAGTTAGAGAAGTAATTTCTTAGTGAATTGAGGGCTTGTCACAAGTCATTGAATATGCTTCAAGAACCTTGGATACAGCTCAATTCTATTACACAACCACATAAAATTAGTTTTTAGCAGTTTTTTTGCTTGGGAATGATTTAGATCATATCTGCTTGGAAATAAAGTCACTGTATTTTCTAATTATACGGCTCTCAGGTACTTTATGAAGAAGGTTTAAGCTAAAGTGAGGCTGGTGAGATGGATGTTACTACTGTAGGAGTTCAACATATAAATCAAGGACAAAAAGGGATCTGATAACCAAGTGGTTTATCATTTAAAAAGAATTTACAAAATTACTGAAGCTGAATTTCCTAAAAAAGAACAACTAAATGATCACCTTTCAGAAGATCTGCTACACATGGTTAAAGGAGAAGTGCCTTAGAATGCTGACATGGTCAATTATTAGGTAACGTCTCAGGTCCCATCTCATTTCAATTCTCACAAAATTCACAAAATGAATGCTTAATCTAGATAATAAATTGGGAATGATAAATTTCTTTGGAAGATTTGCAATGATAAAGTGATAAGAAGATGTTTTACTGAGAGTTAAATTGGTTATGTATTTGAGTTTTGTCACACATTTTCTTGTGCATGCCACTTTGGACATCAAAGAATAGCAAGGAAGGTTTTAGAATCTAGAATTTATTGGCCAACCAATTTTAATTATTCTCATGAATTTTGAAAAAGGTGTACAAAATATCAGTTTTCTAGAATCATTTCAACAAGAAAAGAAATTCCCCAATAACCACTTAATTTTTGAGAGATTTTTGATGTCTGGGGGATAGATTTTATGGGCCCTTTCCCAATGTCATTTGTAAATTCTTATATCTTTCTTGAGGTTGATTATGTTTCCAAATTGGTGGATGAAAAATCCACCAGGACTAATAACGCTAATGTTGTTTGTCATTTTGTCACGGGTAACATATTTTGTAGGTTTGGAGTTCTTAGAGCCATCATCAATGATCAAGGGAATCACATTTTCAATAGGAGAATATAGGCATTACTAAAGAAGTATGGGGTGCATCATAAAACATCAACTCCCTATCACCCACAAAAAAATGGTCAAGCTGAAGTGTCCAATAGGGAAATCAAAGTAATTTTGGAGAAGACTGTTAAACCAAATAGGAAGGATTGGAGGTAGAAGATGGAAGGAACATTGTGGGCTTATAGTATAGCCTACAAGACCCTGATTGGAATGAGTCCATATTTTCTGATTTGTGGGAAATGTTTTCACCTACCTATGAAACTGGGGCATAAGGCATATTGGTCTGTTCGGAAGATAAATTTGGATCTTAAAAGTGTTGGGAAAGAGAGAAGGTTGAAATTATAGTAGTTGGAGGAAATTAGAAGAGAAGCATTAGAAAATTCCTTGATTTACAAAGAGAGAACAAGAGTGGCTCCTAAGAAGACGATCCAACTGAAATAATCTCATCTTGGAGATAAAGTGTTTCTTTTCAATCCAATGCTCAAGTAGATTCCAGGTAAACATCGTTCCATATGGGAGGGTTCATTTATTATTACTCATTATATCCTTCTGGTGTTGTGCAGATTATGAAGGATGGAGAGCATGAGCCATTCACTATTAATGGGCACATGCTGAAGAAATTCCATGGGACCATTTAATATGATCTATTGGAGGAGATCCTGCTCCTCTAACTTGTCTATAAATGAGATCCATCAGGTAAAACTTCTTCTTTACACTTGCTTGCTACTGTGATTAATTTTAAAAGATTCATACATGTCAAATCCACTTGAATTCATTGAGGACATTTCACCATTTAAGTGTGGGGGAGGGAACCTTTGTAGTTTTTGTTTTTCAATTTGTGTTTTTTTTTCAAAACAAAATTGTGTGTTTTCAAATTTTTATGTGTTTATTTTTTTGTGTGTTCTTGAATCTTTTGAGATGAAATGGTTATCATTTTCATTTTCGAAACCCATTTCATTGAGTGAACCAATTTATTCCATGAAACTAAGCATAAATGAATGTTGAAAATGATTTTGTTTCAAGTTCAATTCTTTGGGAATTTCATGAAAAGTACTCAGATTTTTTAATCACATGAAACATCTTACTATATTTATATTTTAAATCACTTTCCTATGAGGATTATGAACCATTGTTGTTATATTCTTTTCGTTCACATCACTTCTTTATAGAACTAGACCATTCTTGTTTTAAGCAGAATTTGATTTATTCATTTCAAAACATGAGGGTTCAGGTAGATGTGTTTTAAATGATTAAGGAATTTTTTTTGTTTGAAAGCCCCATTTACAAGAGAATATCTTAAATTATGGCATGAATTATACATTTATTTCTAGTTTCCCTTATAATCCATGAACATTCTATTAGGTTAGCCACATTACAGGCCAATTTTCCATATCCAAGATTCTCTTGAAGTGAAATTGCATGATCTAGTTGAACTTAAGTATGGGGGAAGCTGTCTTGTGTTGTACTACCTCATTTGGTGAAACTTTGGGTGGAAAATAAAATGATAAAGAGATGTGTGTGATGATTATAAATCATTCTATTGAAAGCTATTCCTTTTCTAGAGCTTTCAGGGTAAGAGGAGTTGTGCTTTTTCTGGAGCTTCTGATAGAGGAAGAAAGTTGTGCCTTTTCTAGAGCTTTCAAGAGAAATCATGTTTGAGAAGATTGACATTATTGTTCTTGAAATGATGAGATGCTTGAAAATTTATTGATCTTTTATGATTATAGAGATTAATTTCTACTAAGGAGAGTGAGGAGGATACCATACTTGAGTGAAAATTAGAATTACGCAATTTTTCTTCAAAAAGATCCAAGCCCTCCTCATTCAACCTCAAAATTCTTCACATAAACATTCTACTAACCGAAATACACAGAGAAAACCTGAAATATCCTCATGATAAAAACATGTCCATGACTCACATCAGGTGGATATGTATGAGTTTTTCATACTTTTGGTGACCCTTTCATTTGTTTGGATGAGAAAAAAATTGTTGAGAATTGATATTTGTGTGATAAGAGAAAAGTCTTGTGGGGTAGGTGTCACGTGTGCATGGAAGGAGAAATGAGGAAGAAAAATATTGAATGACTGGATTTGATAACATGGAATATTGGTTATAGATGAGGCATGATATCTTCTATTTTTGTGTGTGGAATTGGTGGATCTCAATGGCATGTGTTTTGAATTTGCTTTGCTTTGATTTTAATTTTGACTTGTCTGGGAGTCCAAGTTCTATGTGTGGGGAAATTGATAGAAGTGATATTTTCATTATTTTTAATATTTTTTTCAATGATATAACCCCTTCCAATTAATCAATCTGAGCTTATTTATATCATTATAGTGTTTTTTTAATTATGGTTTTAATTGTGGAAATTAGTTAATTCTTGAACTTTAACTATTTTGTGGAGCTTTTGTATTGCGTTCATATCTTTAACATTTTTTATCCCAATTGATTGATTATTTTTTAGGCTTTCCAAGCTCTTGGGATTCAAAATTTTCTTCTGTACCAATGTCCAATTCATCACACAATGGCTTGAAAAAATTCATCAAATGGAAAATGTTTTTTGGCCGAAAAAATGGACCCCACCATAAATAATGATGCATATCTCATCCTACAGTTATTGAAATGATGTGATTCCAGATGAAATAGAAATCTAACTCTGCACATCACATTAAAATTAAATTTCATGAATATATTAAGTCATTATAGAATCCATTTAATGTATCCAAAAATAGGAAGTTAAAGAGTCACCTCAGGAAGAAAAAGTATTCATTTGTAATTCGAGGACAACTATTGTTACAATAGTCTAGCATCGCTGAGATTTTTGAGAAGCATGAAAAATTCATTAAGGAACAACATTTATGAAGACACATTCCTAATATTAGGAAATTTAATAAGCCAACCGGACTCCAACTTTAGGTTGAGTAATTTTAGAGGGAAATTTTCTACTCCATAACCCTATAAATAAGAGTGTCGACTTCTATTCAAAGAGGTAGAAGAAGGTGAAATATGGGATGTTCTAGAGAATTGAGTTATTTATGTTCTTAATATTTTCTATTTTCTATTTTCTATATTTTATCATTCTCTGTTCTTCCCCTTTCAACTCTATTACCCTTCACATGGAGGGGTAAAACCTTTGAGTGATCAGGGATGGGGGAGTTTCACTTTTGTAATGTCTGAGTTTTGTGCATAAATGTAAAAACCTCTTTTTCTTTTGAAAGACTTATATTCTCGTTGTTTCCAAATTCTATTAATGCGGTCATATTTTGAGCATGGTATATTCATTTTTAAAGGCTTTGGTTAAAGGATTTTAATCTCTATCCACCTAGTACAATTTTTCTTGATCAACCAGAATGTGTTAGGTGTGAGTGTCCAGTGATCATTGGAACATGTGTGGAACTCGTGAACATTTTTTAGAGTTATAAGGAGAAACAAGTCACAATCAGTACTTGCCTTAGTTTTTTAGGGATTGTTTATGAGCTTCCATGCACATAAAATTGAGTTCCATTGGTTTCTTCAACCAAGGTATATTGATGAATCGATGAAGGAGTTTTTCATTTTTAATTCAAATGGAAGAGGGGTAAGATGATCATTATTACTATGATGAAATTGAAAAAAATGATCCTACCCTAAACCAATCAATCTCTTCATCCATTAGTTTTTAGTCTTTATTTTCAATTGCTTGGTTTATTTTTCAACTCAAACAATTTTAAAAACAACCTTTTCCACTTTCCTAAATTTAAGTGAAAAACTTAATTGATGTGCACTCATCTTTGGGGAAAACCTAAGCTGACCAATTTACTACATTTTAGATTAGGTTATATATTATTTTTTCACACCCCACAACAGGCACATTTCAATTTTTCCATGTGGAGTGGACAACTGATCAATCAGGAAAAAATTCGCATTTTCTTCCATTGAGTTTCCTAAGAAGGCGTAGAGGAACCTTTGAAAGCATTACTGGAATTCATGGAAAAAAATTTCCCCTGACCTATTTGGGGGATCCTCTTTCCCCAGGGAGATGTTTTGTTCACTTCTTTGAGGATATTTCTAACAGCATCCCAAACTCCATCAATGACTGGAAGAACATTTTACTCTCTTTTGGGGGAAGGACCACTCTGATAAATAGTGTGATTTCCTCCATACCCATGCAAAATTTTTTATGTTATTATGGTCCAAAGGACTGTCCTCAACAGGCTGGAGTCTGATTTTAATGATTTCCTATGGGACGCTCATGGTGTATGTAAAGGAAAATGGGCCTCTTGGAACATATTGTCCAAGCCCTTGAAACTCGGTGTCATTAATGTGAGAAGTTTGGATGAGACTATATTCCTCCTACAAGGTAAGATGGCTAGTGATGTCATCAAGGGACAATCTTTATGGGTATAATTCATCAGTTGAAATTATGGCTTCGGTCTTAGGGAAAAACATTGGAATCCCTCTCTTCTTTGGAGCTCTCATAGCGATCAGGTGCCTTCTCTTAGAAAACACTCCCAGTGGATTATTGGGCAGGTAGACACCATATTCTGTGAGTGCAAATGGTGTGGTGGTCTCCTTGGCTTCCTAGGATTCGAAACTCTTGACTTATAGGTTAGGGATGCCTCCCATACCCCTCTTTCCTCAGGTTTGTTCTTAACCCATAAAATTTTACTGTTTTTACGACATATGCCTGGATGGATAAATAGACAGGTGTATTTTTACGTGTTCTCCTTCAGGTAGATTCTTGGAAAAGGAGTATAGAAATTCCATGTTTGATAAACCAACCAACGACTCCTATGGCTATATCCTTTGGGACAGCTATATTCTAGCCAAATTAAACTTATTTTTTTGGAGAGTCTGACACAATTCCATTCCAATGGAGTTGGACATCAAAAAAAAATCAATTCTTTCAACCTTACAATGAAATTGTTGCTTAGACCCTAAGGATGAAACCTCAACCCACTTTTGTCTCCATAGTCACTAGGTTGGACACATTTGGAGTGCTCTTGGGGAGTTTATGGTCCCCCCCATGGGCGGCCTCTTCCATTTAGGATTTCCTTCAACACTAATACAGTAGAGCCCCCTCCAAACAAGAGACTGAAGGCTAGTCGATCCTACTTGTTGGGGGATTTTGGTGTATTTAGTAAGCATGTAACCAAGCAATACACCTCAGGTCTCACCCCTCTCTCTGCAAGCTGTCCTTTAGGTCCTTGCTCATGATCTCCAATTTGGCTCATATCCACAAGTATCATGAGGTGGTGCCTTCTCTTAGACGCTTCATCAAAAGATTGTGTCTTCCAGGTCCTACAACATCCACATCTTCTGGATCTTGGTTCAGATGGTACCCCCCCCTTACGGACTCAAACTCAACACATATGGGGCCTGCAGACAGGGTAACGTGAGAGGATGTGGGGTCATTCAGAACACTTTGCGTTCAGTCATCCTTGCCTCAATGTGTACTATAGGATGGGTGATTCTTTGGTGGTCGAGGCCATGGCTATTCACATTGGGTTATAACTCTACCTATCTAGAGCTTTCCCCCTAACTATAGTGGATACATATTCAAAAATCACTTAGAGATCCCTTATGGGAGACATTTCCCAACCTTGGAACATTATTTATCTTATCCTCAATTTCAAGGATCTTCATTCCCATGATACCAAGATCCTTCAAACGCGACATGAGGGTAACTGGCTGGCGGACTTCTTGGATTCTAGGGAGACCTACAACTCTCATCTCTAGATTTTCAATTCCCTTGTCTCTCTACCTTTGGGCAGTGCAGATGTTGATATCAAGGATGCTCTAGGCCACCAAATTTTTTTCATACCTCTATGATCTATTGCTTAATTGGTGACGCTTTGTGCTTTTTTGGTGTTGGTTATTGGGTTTCCTTTTCTTGTAATGTATCTTCTTAGTAATAAAAAATATAATTTTGTACCGTTTTTTATAGAATCATAAAATTATTATTTTTTATGGAACTATTTATTAAGTTGTCTGTTATATTTATCTAGATTATTTACTTATGTTGATTATGTTTCACATTAATTGTTGATTAATTATATTATTTACAATTATTATTGTTATTATTAACCACTATACTTTATTCTGCTGATGATTTTGTTATCACACCACCATACAATAGTAGACCCTTGCTACTAGTCAGTAGCCTTTGGTGTGTGAGGAGGAATTCTTGAGTCCATGTTTCCAACCAGTTCTGGTTATGTATAAGTGAAATGGGTATGGTATTTCATAATTGAAAAGTGTGATTTTAGTAGAAATCTACTTGAGGAATATGTGTATTCAATTTACCATTTAATTACATTGAAAATTTTATCTGCATATATTAAACTTCCTTGATAGTGTGCTCAGATTGGCCATCTGATCATGGGTGATAAGTTGTACTCTAGTTAAATTCAATGTTTAGATCATGTTGAGTACTTTTCCACAACATAGGTATAAATCATAGTTCTCAATTATATACCACGAATATTGGTGTTCCATTTAGAAACACCACTTCTCAAGTGTATATCCCAGTATATTGATTGAGTGAGAAGTTAACTCAAATTGAAATGAAGTGAAAAGTATTTATAAAATGATCATTCAGAACCAATATATCATTATTTTCTATGAAAATATTTAGAAGAACGTTGGAAATCTCCATGGTGAAGTTCTTCCATTTCCTGGTAGGTAATGGTAATAGTTTCATAATCCTCATATAATGTTTCCTTCTAAAATTCACCTTCTAACTTACCATGAACATTGAAATATATTCTGAAATATCTCTCTTCATATTATCAAATCAATTGTGCTCTCAGAGTTCTTAATACATATTTATGAACCCTATATGGATAGAGATGGTCAGGATATATGAATCATTAAATAGATCCTTATTTAACTCAATATTTTATTGTACACATATTCCTGACTGAAATATTACAACTCTATCTTCATGTATTTTGAACAATGATGATTTTAATTTTCTTATAGCTTCCACCTTCTCTCATATTTCCATATAATATCTTTCAGAATCATTTATATTATCTATAAGGGATGTATAAGAAATCATTTTAGAAAGGAATGATGATATTCCATTCTTGATGACTCCCTTGATTATCCTTATCTAGTATAAGAAGTCTGAATCCTTCTCAGTTATTATCATTGAAAATGATGCAGGGTCCTATATATATAGTGTATCATTGAATTTATTTTCATTCATAGGATGGATATTGATATTCCATTTTCGTTGATCTATATATATCTCACAAATTTCCACATAGAGGTAATTCATCTATAATTTCAATGTGAGGATTTCTATATATATATATATTAAAACCATGCATTGGATAGTTTTTCTTATGAGCATTCAATTTCCTTGAGATGTATGTTATCACTTTATCTGTCTAAATTAGTAAAAAACCCATGCTCTTCATTAAAGAATCATTGATACCATGAAAAGTTCCCCACTTGAGGGAAACATGAAATCTAGTTCACTGATAAGCATATTTTTCAATTCCTTTAAACAATATTTGTATTCATTGGTCCAGAAAAACATTACTCCCTTTCGAGTTATCATTCTTAAAAGGTTTGGAAATCATGATAAGTTTATCACAAATATTTGGTAACAACCAGATAATCCAAGAAAAATATGAATATTCATTATATATATTGATCTAGGTAACTCCTCAATTTATTTTTTTCTTTGAAGTGTCTTTGGATATCAATTTGTTGGTAATAACATACCCTAAGAATGACAGTTCTTCCATCCAGAACTCACATATACATTACTCTACTTATAGATTCTCCATTCATAATTTTCATAGCACAGTGCTCAAATAATCCTCATTCTCCACTGTCTTTATATAGTATATCAAAATACCATCTAAAAAGTATTCCATAAATCAATTAAGGTAATCCCTAAGGTGTCTATTATTTAATTCCATAAATATTTTTGGAGAATTACTTAGTCTTAAGGGAGCCACTCTAAACTCATAGTGTCCATATCTTGTTTGAGATGTATTTATGGGAATATCTTACTTCTTCACCTTTAATTAGTGACATACAGACTGAAGGTCCACCTTATAGAAGTAATTATACCCACATATTTGATGTAATAAATAATGAACCAATGGATGTAGCTAAATTTTACTTATCATGATTTCATTACACTCATGATAGTCAATGTAGAGGCTCATTGACTGGTCATTATTCAAGATGAAGTAGATTTGGGCACCCCACAGTTAAGTATTAGAGTGCATAAAATTATTGAATATATTCTCTTGTAACTAATTCTTTATATATTCCAACATATTTTTGTCTACTATAGTGGGATTATTACCTAAATTACAATGCAAAAATATATTTTCAATTTAGAACTCAAACTCTTGGTCAAGATAAAGACCTACAAATTCTTCCAGGAATACATCAGTATATTCCCTCATAGTGGTGATGTCTTAAAGAATGGTTCACCCCATTTCATCAATCATTTTACCTAGATATTCATTCTAATGAGGAAATAATATCCACAATGGAGATGAATATTCCAATGGATTTTCTTACTCTTCCTTACACTGGTATTTAATTGGAGGATGACTCTTGATGTGAAGAGTGATATCCCTCTCGTGATATTTGATTTTGAATTTATATTAAAACAACCCATCCATGGACAATATAGCATCAAACTCTACAAATGTTTCTAATAGAATATTATTAGGGAGGATCTTCCATAAACATTGACAAGGTAGGAGTTATATACTTTGGATATATTAATTGATTTAATTTTATTACTAAAAAAGAGTTACACCATCATTTTTTGTGGAGGTGTTTTAATAGTTCTAATAAATCTTCATGATATGAACGAATTATTACCAATATAATCATATATAAAATTTCATGGTCATAAATGTAAAATAAGTGCACCTTTAACTATTTAATTCTTCTTCAAGTCATTTACTATATCCAAAATTATCATTTTCATCTGAATAATACAACTATCACCATAAAAAAGGGGAAATATTAAATTTATAAGGAATAAGTTTTCAATGGAATATAAATCCAAAATTATGAGTCTCTAGGATTCAATCCAGGTTATCCATGTTAATTTTTGTATAAATTTTTATAAATAAAAAATAAATTCTAGTCTACTATAATGGCTCGTTAAGAGGGTGTGAGTTTTATATAGAATATTCCATAGGGGTGTCAAACAAGGTATACATTAAGGGTTGTTTATAATGAATTTGGTGACAATTGAGTTAATACATAATGTTCCCTTTTGCTATTTTTTGTAAAATGTATAATTGTGCTAGATCTACATCCACTTATACCATCCTAGAAGGGATGTAATTTCATAGAATCATCTCAGTCTATACTTCACGAAAATTAGGATGATATTTTCCTATACTTATACATATCCCTAAGATTTTAAAAAAAATAATTATATTCCTAATCCCCAAAAATACCTAGACCTTTCTCATATACCAATTATTGCGACTCAACCCTTTTACACATATTATTATATGATCTTTAATATAAACATCCAATTAATACTACCCAAAGATCAAGGGTCCTAGTGTCTCTGGAATATGAGGTTAATAATACATCAAAATGACACTATAATAAAATAAATCATGTCCTCTTGTGGAAAACAGAGTATTGTAATTCAGGTGCTCGGGTTCAGATCTTGCTCATGTTCTTCGTGGAGTTGATAGTGAGAAAAATGTTCTCGACTCTAGGGTTCGAGTATGCTTCATGTGTTGTTCAGTAGTATTGAGTTGCATGCGTCAGTTCTTATCTTAATAATTCTCATTCTTCTTTGTTATCGTGCACACACTAGTTTTTATGTTGCCATAATTGTCACACATTTCTTCTAGACACGCTATTATTTTTATTCTTATAATTCATGTGTTGGAGCCAACATGATGCATGTATTCAGCACCTCATACCTCGTACTGTCACGTGACATATCTCTAAAGAAACATCAATTATGTTAGTGAATTTAAAAGCTTCATATATGACCGTTAGAGATTCAATTGAAGAATGGAAAAACAGATTAAGAAAAGGAGTCACAGTATGTCTAGAAACAATGTCTTCTTGAAATGGAGTCTCCTTGAAATGGTGTCTCTTTGTTTTCCTTTGAGAAATGAGGCAACAATGGTGGAATAGTTGTATAGGGATTAGGAATTAGTAGCACAAATGTGGTCTTATGATCATGGTGTCTCGTCATGGTAACTGATTCACGGTGTCTGGTCACCATGTCTGGTCATGGTGTCTTGGTCACGGTGTTTGGGTTACGGTGACTGGTTTACTTTGTCTGGGTCAAGGTCTATGGGTCACAGTGTCTGGGTCACGGTGTTGGAGAAATATAATCAGTGTCAGAATCACGGTTTCTCAGACTTTGAAAAATAACTGTATATAGACTTCAAAAGTGATATTCACAAAATGCATTAAACATAATCATTCATTAGAGAATTTAATAATAAACAAAATATTTTACAATAATTATTTAAGGCACAAAGATACTAATCATCAATACACATGATTTTATATAGATTAAACAGGATTAATGAGTATTACAAAATGTATAGGATTTGTGATCATTAAAACTTGATTTACACATAAGGTGGCCAAAAATTGATATAATCCGATCCGAAATATATTTTAACTCCAAAAATTATATAATATAACCTCAAGAATACATAAAAGAAATGGGTGATCTACAGATTATATTATGTGAGTAAACATGTAATAAATAATTGAATATGAGTTAGAAGGCATATCATGATATCAGAAAATACAAGTCCTGTGAATAGTCAAATGGAGAAATAAAATAAAGTACATGGAATCATAGGATTGTGGTTATATAAAAATGTGATAACAATATATTACATGATGTAAACATAATTCAAGGCTAACCAGTATGACCAAATCACATGGTGGAAAGAGTACCATTATGGATTAGGTTTTCTCCCTGCTCTCATACAGAACATATCATGAGACAAAAAAATTGTCCAATGCATTGGATAAATATATAATCACACAATTAATAAAATTTAAATACTTATGTGGGAACAAAAGGAATCCAATAAAATGTAATAAACATAAGGATATACAATAAAAATAAACGGGGTTCTTAGTCTTACATCATATCATAATAAATGTATATTTCAAAAATACTCTAAAGATAACAATGGATTAAATATTATGTAGGTTCAAAATGATCAAATAAATATAGGTCTCAAAATATTGTTTTATTTTGAGAATAAAGAAGTTAAATGTAATTTTATAAAATCACTAAGTTATAGAAAATTTCCCCTTAATCAGGTCTGATTTTAAATAATTAATTTCAAAAATTATTTTAATAAATTTATTACCATGTAAAAGAATGGTATATATTTAAGAGACATAAATGTAGAATTTAGAAGCATTAGAAAACATAAATGACGGATAAAAAGTGAGTTACAGAGAGAAAGGTCATAAACTGATGAAAATGGGCGGTTCAGATAGAACCCTTACCATATGTTCATGATTCATTCTAAGTTTGAACTTAATATAACAAATAATCACAATAACTTCCTTAAGTACATAGTTAATATCCTTTTTCAGATATATTTTATTTACTTTCATTTATAACCATATTAATGATCTGATCACTTGTGGATAATTAGTGAAGACCATATGAACTTGGACTATAATTATAGAATTGAATTTAAATGGTACACATGTACTTCAAAAAAAATTATGTGTCCCAAATATCCTTTTTTATTCAAACATAGGGTCGATTCACATAGTAAAAATGTCAACATTTTTTTGATAGACCTTTTTTGGGGGTTTAATAACCATCATAAACTAGTTTTGTTTAATTTAATATTATGTATTTATATTTATTACAGAACATGAAATATCTTATATTATACTCATTATCATCGTATTTATCAATAATAAACTTTTCATGACTAATTTTGATGGCAGTAATGGAAAATGAAAACTCATCATCAACAGAGGCATTGAACTAACATAATATGAACAATAGTTTCATTTTTTAAAATAATAGGGGAACAGAAGATGATGGATGGTTCATTTCCATTTAACATAATAAAATTCCATTATATATATGATATTGGATTTATTATTCCATGTCGGATGGATTTTTTAGGATGAGAATGAAGAATGATTAAAAGATTTGGTTTAGGGGTTTGACTTTTCTTGTGGATGTATCCTCTTGGGATTCCACTCAATAAACCATGAAATGATCTTTTGGTTATACCAATAACACTAGGAAGTGGTGATGAGGATTGGGTAGGAAATTAGTTATAAATTTGTAAAGTTCTAATGTAAATATTTTTTTAGGAGAGGTGGTGGTGAGGTTGTTATTTATAACGGGATGAGAAAGGTGTTTCTAAATATTATATCATTAGTTTATTATTTTACCCCAATACTAACAATATTTTATATTATATTGAATATATATAGTTACTGGTTCATTTAATTTCAAAATAATGGGTTTTTACATCATACATGAGTGAAAAAAATCATGCATTTATCCTTTAATGTAAAATAGAGTATTTATTGTATTTCATTATTCACAAAAAATCTACTATTTTAGAAAAATAAAAAAAATTACCAAAATAATTTTTGGATGTGTATATTTGAAAAATCCATAAAAAATTAATGAATTTATTTTCTAAATATTAGAATTTTTAATTTTAAATGAAATCATCATTTATTTGAAAGATAGAAATTTAAATATTATGATCAATTATTTGAAACTTTGAAAATTTACTTATGATCGTATAAAATTATATTATCATTATAATAAAACATAATAGTAATTTGTAAAACCATTTTTTGAAACAAATGTTTCTTTTAAATATTTTTATTTTTTATAAAATTAAAATATCTTATATATATTTTAAACAAATAGGAACACTTATTTTATCATTTCTAAAAAAATTATTTACATATATAATGAAATAAATATGCTTTATTTTTTTCTGTAATATATCTAAATATTATATTAAAATTCCATAAGTGATGATGCTAATCTAACAATAAATTTATTATTCTTGATGGTCATATGAATATTCCAATTGTAATATTATTATACAGACGGTTCAATTTTTTATATTCATATGAGATATATTCTTTATATAAATACCTAATATTTCATTCATTATTAACTAAATTCTATTTTTTCTCAATGTTATATATATATATATATATATATATATATTCATTTTCAAAATACATATTTCATTTCTAACATTCTATTATATTTCTAAATTTTTTATCGTGAGTGTGATTATTCTAAAGGATCGACAAGATCAAATTTTTTTATTATTGTTATAATAATATCTATATTTTTACATTGTAATATTTTCAATTATTAAGACATTTTTATTCTCTAAATGTAATTTTTAAATTAATATAAAAAATTTATTTGTTTTATCATGTGGTGTGTGTGAATTATATGATATTATATTTCAACATATAAAATAGTTTTATTTTCCAAAGGGAATATTCATTGATAAAACTCTATGGTGTTACTTGTTTTATGTCGGTTTATGGTGAATTCAGGGAATAAACATTGGGTTGTTATGAAGTGATTTCTCTATTATCTCAAAGGATCAAAATATTTAGCCTTTTTTTTCAGAATGGATGGTCTTTTCTGGGGTTATATAAATGTAGACATTATATGGGATACAAATGCTATGAATAATTCCACAGTCTATGTGTTTACACTCACATGAAAAATCACAATCTTGTTATTGTGTTTGTAGTTTATAATAGAATTATCTATAACAAAAGATTGATATGTGATCATTACAGAATCAAGGAATGAATTTATATGGATGAATTTTTTATTAGGGGATTTTTAAATAATTTTGTATAATGGTTTACACTAATGTGAAATTTAGAGAGAAATTCCTTAAGATATAAACTCATTATTTCACTCGTGAATAAAAAATGAGTTAAAATATCAATTCATCCAAAATATACTATAAAAATTACTTTTGAAACTATGAAAAATTATTACTAGTGATAATAAGTCTGACATGTTCACCATTGTTTTAGTTTACTAAATTATGAGGTATTATTCGACCTCGATGGGACTAATGTTACCAGAAGGTGGGTGAAGACACTGTTGTTGCTGCAAAATATGGATGATCGATCTTTCAAGAGTATTGGTGTTTTATTCTTGTAAGATTTCTTAATGTTTTAGGTTCTTAGGAAATATGAAGTCTCTATCAGGTTCTGATTTAGATGTCTAGAAGGAGAATCTATATAAAATATATTTCTGCTTATTCTTCATAATAGCATCATAAGAAGACCAAAATTGGCTAGTAGTCCAAAATTAATATTCTATAACTAGGTGTACATATATTTAAAAGTTTAGATGATGGATGTGAAGATGCTATGGTTTTTTACATAATTCATTTGTGGGTTGGGTAAATATTTTTCCTTAAATCTTTTTTTTGGAAAAGTATGATATGGATGTGTCTTCAGAATAGAATATACGAGTAAATTTAATTATACAAAAAGTTTTCAATTGAGGTAGATGAAAAAATGGGCTTTCATTGGTGTCCAAGATAATTAGTGCGTTCCCCTGAAATTTAGGATGATAGTGTAACCTATTAGTAGGTCAAATCCAACTATAAAGTTGTAAGGGAATTCTTATTCAAGTATCAATGAAATTTTTTATCTAAATTTTTGACCTATCAATAGTGATTGTAATATTGTAAATTATGATAAATGAATGGGTGTGTTGGTGTTCTCCTATATATGTAATACTTATAATTTAAATCATATTAATCTATATTTTTATTTATTTTATGCTTAATTTTATATTTATTTTTTCAATATATTTTCTATTTGAGTGTCAAAATATTGTTGACTCAATGTAGTGAATTAGTATGTAGCATTTGTTTTTAATTTCAAATACATCTAGGTTGCATGGTTCATCCAATCCTGGAATTTGCTATTTATTTTTACACACATGATGATTTGTGGTTTAACATTTGGTGATTGGTGTTCTTAATCCCAAAAAAAATCATGGGAATAATTTATTAAGCCCAATGGAATGTAATAGTTTAAATAAATTATTTCCAATCCTCTTCTCCATAACACACAAACAATTATCTTATTTTCAATGTAATTCCTCCATAAATTGGTATAATCTAGAGAAAATCATTAACTATTAGTATTGGTATCAGAGTTGATGGTGGAATAGGAATAAGGATGGAGGGATTAAAGGGTCTTACTCATGATCACTATAAAAAAAATAATCCAAATACATCCAGTTCAAATGGTGGAAAAAGAGGGAAGATTAAAAACAAAGGGGTGGATCCCACATCTCTTTAGTAAACTAAAAGAAGATAAACTTATGGGTTTTCTTTTTAAACCACCTTTTAGAAAAATAGAATACTAGATCATTTTAATGTAGAACCCTATGTCATAGAATAATGCCCCAACCCTTGTCACCCTAACAACTAAATTAGAGAAATCTATGGTGTGACACATAGAACCATAACACAACACCCAAATCCATAGCTATGTTATGGAATGACACATTAATACATGGTGAAATACCTTATTCTAGAATAGTGCGAAATATTCACAACCACCGCTTAATGTGTGATCTAGTGCTTCCATGTTCCACAACCCACATTACAATGTGATCCCTCCCACAACTCTAGAACTAAATTTTCCTTTGTATTAATAGCTTCCTGACATATCACACCAAGTTGTTTCATGTTTCCCAAAAATATATCATTTACTCATATGTTGAGTTTTCCATGTGAAATTCCCCTTTCTATGGAATGAGACCACAACTTGATCCAAAATATTAATATCACATAGCCTCTATGCCATGCAGAAACACCCCCCATTGTGGCGTGATCTTCTATCTATGTAATAAATTTATCCAGTAAATCATGATAACTCACTTTGATAATTTATTATAGAGACATACTGTAATTACATAAAAAATATGATTTATATTTTTTATATCATAAATAATGATATGGGAATGTCATATGGAATCACATTCAAGAACCATGGAATATAATATTCCATTGGTTTGGGTATATCATAGAGAATGACTTAGAGAAACCATGCCCATATCTAGCTTATCATATTGTACAATGTGGCAATATCATATAACCATATCATAAGTATTTTGATTTATTGAATCATATTTTATTATTCACTTGGTAGTATAAAATTCAATGGGTAGGGGAATGTTATGTGTTAATCTTTGAGTAATTTTACATATAATATAAGTTATCATTATTTTAGATGCTTTGTAAGATGAAATTTTGGGGAGAAACAAGTAAACATAAGTGTTAATTTCAGGGTTTTTGTAACTGAATGGATTTACTAATACATTCCATAATGTATAAGTAAATGTTATAGAGCCTCAAGGAGCATTCATTAGCCCTCTATAAGGAAGAAATTCCCATTATGATTGGTTTTTCAAATCATCCCCTTCTATCCTAGTGGGTTTTCTAGAATCTCTAATACCTCTCAATATAAATATTACTTTTCCATTTGATACACTAACAAATCATTGATTAAAGTAGGGTCTTGCTTAAAACTATTATGTGATTTAGTCCAAACTATCGATACACCATAAAAGGTGAAAATTTTTGGTTCCCCCTTAGGGATCTTCATCAACCACTATAATCGAAGATCATTATAGTGGACAACATCACTGTAAGGTGAAATTACATGCTCTTTATAATATATATATATATATATATATGTGATTTTGGTTATCACCTCACAATGATCATCAGAATGATGCTTCTATTGTATACCATTACATAGAATAAACACTATTCAATCCTTAGAATCTCATCAATGTTATCAAATCCATTCAATGATTCCTAAGTCAAGAAATCATGTTAGAAAAACATATAAATTGTATATCATTATGATGTTGTGTTTATTATAGAAAAATTTAAAGGGAATTTGTTATGTGGATGGATTTTCAACATGGGATGTCATAGACTATGATATTTTCTGCCTTATGATATAGGATATCATAGGAAACAATAAAAAAATCATCTAATTTTTATTATTTTATAAAATATTACATGATATCGTCATAACCTACGATAGCACGGAAGCATGTAGCTCAAAACAAAGCCTCATATTACTAATTCAATGTCACAAAATTTTATATGTATTTATAGGCCAATCACTGAGCGATATATTATAGATGATAATTAACTATCATAAAATACAATTGATAATGATACTATCCATGCCTTGTGATATAGAGGAAACAATAAAATATTATATTCAAGAGAATTTTATTTTTTACAAATTTCAATTACAAACTAAATATATAATTTATACATTGTTTATGAATTAAAAATAATGTATTTGGGGATATTTATTAAATTTATAAAATTTTTATAAATTAATAAAATATATAATTATATAATTATATAATTAAATGGTTACAAAATATTTATTCAATAATTATCCCTAATATTTAATTTTAATATGAAATACCCGTCTAAATTACATGGCATGACTTATAATTTTGGTAAAAAAAATTTAATGGAAATTAAAAGTGTAATATATTGTGTATAAATTAAAAAAATAAGGTGAAATATGAAGGATTTTTTATTTAAAATTATGATTTGTTCTTAATCATTTGATTTTATTTATTTAAAATTAAATTGCCTTATTTGAGAAATTATTTAGTCAATAACCAAAAGGGTTTTGAAAATTAATATGCTGAATTTTAAATAACATTAAATATGTAATATTAATATTTTATGAATTGTTTATATAATGGCATTACAGTTAAAAATGTTTATAATATTTTAATGTCATATATTTAATATTAATTTCATATAAAAAGATAATATAAAGGATCTCATGTCAGATATAAATATAAATTGGTTATATTTATTTGATTATGGAAGGTCTATAATGGGTGGAAAAATTATAATGTGTTTATAAATTATATATTCATGAATTTTTTTATAAATTGTTAATATGTTGTCTGAATCTATGATTTGTTAATTTATTTAGTTTATTACTTATTTAATTCATGAATATAATTGTTTTTTTGTGAACTAATGTATACATTACATTATCAATTTGAACTAATTTTATAAATTTACATACATTCATATATGGAGTAACATGCTAGGTATGAAAATTTATTTTCACTTGTGTTGCATTATGAGAATAAATTAATAATATAGTTATAGTTTATACATATTTTTTGTCATAATTGTGAAGGAATTCAGGTATAATTTTAGTAAAGTATCCTATTATAGACAGATTTTGTGCCAGACTAATGATTAGCTTGGATGAATGTTCCTTGTCTAGAAAAATGGGGGTTCATTATTTTTTTATCCAAACATACAATTATGGAGATTGTTGAATTCATATGATTATAAAAAATTACATGAATGAGTTTCGTATACCATATTCAAAATTTTCATGTGGATCTTTATAAAAATGATTGGATTTTAACTTGGGTTAGTACTACAACATATGGATTGTATAAAGTGTTACACATCAATATAGTATGAACATATTGATTTTATAGAAGGAATAAGAATCCAAAATAAATCATTTGAAACATGTTTATAAATGGAAAACAAGATATAATTTGGTGAGATTAAATCTCCTTGAAAACATTATGTGATATATTCCATCCAATGTACACACTTTTCAATATATTGAAAATATATGAATATTGGCCAGACTATTGTTGGATTCCCTTTATAAGGAATCTATGTAATGGGTGACCCTACCAGTATTCGGTGTATTTTTTTAAAATTTATTTGGGTTAAAAATAATAGGGAGACCCATATATGATTAGTTATCTAAAGTAATAATTTTAATTTAATCCGTTTAATGAATTTATGTAGAGTATCATTTTCTCAAATATGAAAGAGTTTTATCTTATATGATTGTCCTGAATATATATTTATATAGCAATGTAAAGGGGGAAATGATAGAGTGACCAAAATCATAATGAAATTTGGATCTTGTACCACTAAAGGTTATTATATACATTAATTGGGGTTTTCAATTTTTTGGGAGAAGATTAAATAAAATCCATTATTAAATAATATTAGGACATGATAATCATCTCATAGAAGATTTTTCCTACAATAAAATTGAATCATCATCATTGAACAATATTTTCAGATTTATTCTTTAAAAATTGAAGGTCATTGGAATTAATGTATAAACTCAAATAAGGACTTAATAATTTTTTCTAATGAAGGAGAAAAATTATATGTGTTACTGAAAATGATTAATTGGGCAACTAAATGTTCATTTTATTCAATAAGTGAATCTATATTCTTATGAAAATCATAAATAAATTAACTTGATGTTTAAAAGGAATTAGAAATTATATGACCAGAGGAACATTATTCTCCACTCACATACTGAATTTGATTGAGAATATCAATGTTGTGATGTGACTAAAAAATACTTTAATCCATGATTTTACTGTTGAACTCATTATAGAATCATCATTGGAATGATCTGATAATTTGAATGAGTTAAATAAATAATTACCTTATTTTTAAAATTTTTGTTGATAGATGATCATGAATGTGACATCAAGTATTGTATATTAGTTAAAATATATGAATCATTATTATAGAAGATAAATATTTGATTATTAAATAAGTATCATTAACCATTGTAACATTAAGTAGTTTTCATGACTAAAGGGAAATGTATACATATGAGGAGAAATTATCTAAAATATAAAATGATATTTGAGAAATAATTTTGAGACTCGATATCATTTATTAATGTTATAGAAATATTTCCTTTAGTTTTTATGGGAATATAATACTAATTGTGTATTCTAAAAATGTTATAAATACATAGGAGTCAAAAATCGAGGAATAAACTTATTTAGATTTGAGTTCTGATTCGATTAATAAATAAAAGTGTCGATAAATCAGGATGAAGCATAGGATTGTTGAGTTTAAATGAAGAAAATGGTTTCTATGTCATAGAGTTAAAGGCAATTGATATTATCCATATTAAATGGATCTATACAAAGGATGTGTATTTTCACCATATTTATCTTATATGATGAGTGATATTAATTATTAATAGTGATATATTTTGAATAATATGATACTATATTTTAATATAGATGGTTTATTATTTATTTTATTATTAACATGTTTCAATAAGAGTAAAGGATAAAAATGATTTTTCTAGGAAGAAATGGATTATCAAAGATATCTGATAAAATATGAAGGATGTGGTCCCACCACCCAACAATGAAATATTTTAAAGAATAAAATTTTCATTTCTTCATATTGATCAAAACACATATTATTACATTAATTATATAGATAAAAGAAATTATTTCCACTAAAAGAAAATAATATATATTTTGTAATATAAAGGAGTTTTTGTATCTTATGAATATATTATAAAGGTATTATAATTTCCATAAGATTAGTGAAAGTATGTTTGAAATTAGATAAGATTAATTCTTAATAAATAAAATATTAATCCATTAAAATTCAATGTGAATGACACTTATTATCATAAAATAGTACAGGTCATGTTAATAAAGAGTAATGTAAAGAGTAGGACTAACCAACCATAAAGAAGTTCAAATAACATTATATTTTCCTGGAGTTTAGTATTTATTGGTAAATAAAATCTATAAAGTGTTACAATTCATTTCTAAAATGGTATTACGTTAATTATTTTGGTAATGATACAATAATGAAGATGATGGTAAACTTAAAAAAAAGTTATATGTTTACAATAGAAGTAATTAACATCATAACATTTGATGTTGTGGAGTTGATGATTTTGAATAGTATGTTCCAAGAATTTATCACTGGGAATATGATTTCTATGTCTCACCATTATTCAAACTATCTTACTTCATGTATGTTACTAACTAAAGGATTTTAGTGTGGGGTTCGTCGAATGGTCTCATAGAGATGTTGCAGTAATTACATATACATGTAATAAGATTATAAAAACATTAAAAATAAAGTTATCATAAGGCGCATCTGGTGGTCAATTCTATGAGATATGATAAATGTAGGAGCTTATGTGTAGTTTTATTAATATTATTAATGTAGCTTAACAATATAAAATTATCATGTTAAACAAAAGGCAATATCCACTTTGTCCTTCTCTCATGTTGGACGCGTATACACATTTAGTGAAATGATAATTAAGCTCTCAGATTATGAATTTGAGTTATCAAAAACTTGTGTATTACATGGAATATTATAATTTGTGTTGAAATGTTTTGGTTTAATTTATTTATCATATAGATATACAAAATATAGACAAGTGACACAAAATGAATCTTTCATACTGAATGGTTCCTTGAGTATACAATATGGTGTGTCCTACTATGTGTCTTTGGTATAATAAGGATATTTTTTCTTTTAGTATTTCACCGATACTAATGTTGAAATGATACATATCCTCAGAAACATCATACATTTATTCCATTCTTATGTATTCCTTAATGAATAGCTAATCAGCTGGTGGTTGGGTAATTTTTTGACAATTTCCTCAGTTGAGGCTTAAATAAGATACGATTTCCCCCTCATATAACAAGTATGACATCTTGGACCATGATTGAGATAGACATTAGGAGTTAAAAATCATCACTAGATAAGATATGTGATGTGGTCATCTATAAATGTGAATTAAATTTTATATATTCATCAGCATGGTTATACTATACTCATATAATCAATAATGTATGAGTATATATATATGATTGACATACTCTTCATATCATGGTTACTCAGTGACTTGGAAAAATAGATTAAATAAAAATGAATTCATTAATATTATACTACTATAGGAAACATGTATGGAGATATATGTGTTTGATTGAAATTATTTCTGATCCAACTGTATCATGAGTGTCATTGATGCATAGTTAGAGGCTACTCATTGATTACCTTTATGAATTCATAAATTATTATTTATTTTCAACTCTATAAATTCTGATAGGGGTATACTTTTTGGTTGACTAAATAGGGATTGAGTTTGTTAAAACACATAGGGATGGTCTAAAATTTGTTTTAGATTTTATCCAAAAGTATTTCTTTATATATATTTACAATGTCGTGAATATAATGTGATAAATTCTGATATAGATACTACTTTTTCAAAAGTGTTTTATAGGATATCCAAAATGCTTTTTGTGTATAATTTCATATGTTTTTTTATATGATGCAATGTTATGTGATATAGAAAAATGTTAATGAATATTTCGTGCAGCTGATAGATTTATAGTGATTTACCCAATATATTAAAAATATATACATTGTCCATATCATAAGTAATTATATTGGAATATTGTATGATATGAAAATCAAGAACCAAGGAATATCAAATTTCAATGGTTTGAGTATATCATAGTGTATGATTCTGAGAAATCATTATATATCCCATCATATTATTGTATTATGTGGCTATATTGATTGACTGTATCATAAATATTATTGTTTTTTAAATCATTTTATATTATTCTATTGGGAGTATATGATTCATCGGGTGGTGGAATATTATGATTTAGTAGTTTAATGGTGTTCCATGTAAGCTAAGTTCATATTCATAAAGACATTTTATAATATGAAATTCTTGACGGAACTGAGTTCACTTAAGTATTTAGTTCATGGTCATTTTAATTGAAGGAATTTATTCATATATTTTATAACAGATTAGAAAATCTATAAACAATTAATGACTGTATCTAAGGACTATATAATGAGGTAATTCCCCTAGTGACGGTCTGTTAAAATCCTATTATTGTATTGTAGTGGTTTCTCTTGATTCCCTCATAGCTCTCTTCCTACCCACTACTTTTCCACTTGAGATAAAAGTATATCATTGAAAAAATATGGTTCATGCCAAAATTATTGGTCGATTTAGTTTAACCCATTAATACCCTATAGAGGGAGGAACCTGTAGGTTACTCCTCATGGAACCCTTGTGACTAGATGTAATTATTACATACAACATCAATGTAGGGTATATTTACATTTTATTCATGTTATATATAAATTATTCTATTTATCATATTATATTGATCATGGGAATGAGGTTAATATAGTAGTTCTGTACATACTACAATTGTTGTTTGATCCATAAAACCCATTAGTTTTCACACCAATCTTACGCCAGTATAACGTCATAAAATACAACCCAAACATGATCCAAACATCCAAACATTTATCTAAATATAAAAAATTGAATGTCACCAACCCACTAAAATTATGGGAAAATTTACGATCTCTTAGTTCAATAATACATAAATACATTAGATGTTACAAAATCCAAACCATGTGGATTCCATCCTAGATAATCCATGGTGTTCCTAAACCATAAATATTAACTAATTTCAACCATTAATTCATAAATAACTCACCATGTTCTATCTATAGAAAATAAAATCACTCTCAATTTACAACTTCAATACTTGAATACAATATTCCCAAAATTCCTCATTACCCAATCATTGAGACTCTCATTACACCTTCCACAAATTTTATCTTCACAAGAATCATTTTACTCTGTGTTACCTATAAACATAATTGAATCCCAAAATGGATCACTTGATCACCTTACTCATTCATGTCATTAAAATACTAAAATGGTACACAATTTCAACCATTGATTCCAAAACACCAATATTAACCCATATTCAGGATCATGGTGCTCTCTATTATAAGTGAAAATAATAAAAGGTAATTTCCATCTCTTTATGATCCCAATGATAGGAATCCCCCAGTAAAATAGATAATCAAGGATTCCAATTCAATAATATATTCAATCTCAGATCCAGCTACTTCACTATAGAAAAAAATAACCTAGAATCAGGAAACATAGATACCTGTTTAAATTCTTATTAAAATATACCAGAAACATGAAACCCAAAACAATTATACCAAACATATACTAGTGATTGAAAATAAACCTCCCTAGTTTACATACATACTAGATTCTTATTCTTAAAAACAACATCTAAAAATAGGGCTATAGCGACCGCCATTGGAGGTCTCTATATGCCTCTATAGACCGCCCAACGACCGCCTAGTGACCGCCATTAGCGGTCGCTTTTGCCTCATCGAAATAGGACAACAGCGACCGCCAATGGCGGTCGCTTTAGTTTGATGAAATTCTGACCTACAGTAGCTGACATTGGCCATCAGAAATGTTGACCCGGAAGGTATCCTAAAGCGACCGCCATTGGCGGTCGCTAATGTTGAACCGACAGGCAGCCTAGAGTGACCGCCCCAGGCGGTCGCTAGTCTGGTAAAAAAAATTTTAAAAAAAATTCAGTGCATATAAATGAAATATTTTTATGATTACAAATGTGTTTTATTATAATAGAAAATAAATAAAATACATTTATTTAAGGTTATTAGTGAAATAAATAAATAAGTAAATAAATAATATTAAATAAAATATTATTATTATTCATCCAATAGGTTTGTTAAGTATATGGTAATAATAAATCAAATTTTATGCTTAAAATTTGTATTTCTCTAAAAGGTAATTTTAATACCTCTTAATGGAGAGCCTATTTTAAATATAAATTATATCACATTTATAAATTTTTTATTTTAATATAAACTTATATTTTTAAAAAGTTATCATAAAAATGTATTAGGGTTAATTTGTGGTATTTTTTGTGGATTTTCATTTTTTTAATGAAATGTACAAATTGTGTTTTTTTTAATTCACGGTGGAAAATTAGAGATAAAACAAGGTAAAAATCATAATAAATGGAAAACAATTTCAAACAACATAAACAACAAGATCATCATAAACAATAAATGATAAACATGCTTCAACGATCTGAGCAGGTCCATCCATTTCAATCTTCTACTTTAATAAACCTACAATAAGAAAAAAAACAACTAAAAAAATTAACGTAAATTAGACATATTTATTCAATTATTATATACATATAATAAAATTAAATCAGGCATCAAATCATAGTGCGATAATAATTTTAAACCCCCAATTTAAGAAATGCTACCATTTTAGGATTTCTTTTCTTATTTGGTTTAGTTTGTGAAATTGTTTTGTTGTCTAAAAAGGAATGTTCTCCGAGTGCACCACACGTCCGATGGGCGTCCCGTCTCCTCCTACACATCACAAATAATATTCTTATTGTTTCCGTGTGGTTTCAGGTCATTCGGAGCACGTTTTCTCTGAATTCGACCGTCTCACGCCGTTTTGGTGTTTTTTGACTCTGGAAACGCCTTTTCGGTCACCGCGGTCAAACCACACATCTGATTGACATTTTGTCTACTCAAACATTTCAGAATTCACAAAATGGCTGTTTTCCTATGATTTCATGGCACTCCGAGGTTGTTCGGGTGGTTTTGACCCCCCAACGTGCCCTTTTAATGCACGCTGAGCTGCTGAAAAGGACACAATTAGTCGTACCGTGTGCACCGCACGTCCGATGGGCATGACATATCATTTTACACATCACAAATAATATATCCATTGTTTTTGTGTGGTTTCACGTAATTCGGAGCACGTTTTCTCAGAATTTGACCATCTCACGCCGTTTTGGTGTTTTATGACCCCGTAAATGCATTTCTGGTCACCGCGGTCAAACGACACCTCTGATTGATGTACCGTCTACCTGACCATTTCACCATTCACACAACGGTTGTTGTTGTACAATTTCATGGAATTCCGAGGTCGTTCGGGTGGTTTTAACCCCCCAATGCGCCCTTTTAGCGCGCGTCGAGCTACTGAAAATGACACAATCGGTCGTACCGCACGCACCGCACGTCCGATGGGCGTGTCGTCTCCTCTTACAAATCACGAATAATATTTCTATTGTTTTCATGTGGTTTCAGGTCATTCAGAGCACATTTTCTCTGAATTCGACCGTCTCACTCCGTTTTGGTGTTTTATGACTATGGAAATGCGTTTCCGATCACTGCGGTCAAAAAACACCTCTGATTGATGTTTCTTCTACCCGAACATTTCAAAATTCACACAACAACTATTGTTGTAGGATTTCATGGCATTCCGAAGTCGTTCGGCTGGTTTTGACCCCCCAATGCGCTCTTTTAGCACCCAACGAGCTGCTAAAAACGACTCATTTGGTCGTACTGCGTGCCTCGCACGTCCTATGGGCATTCCATCCCCTCCTACACGTCACTAATAATATTTCTATTGTTTTTGTGTGGATTAAGGTCATTTGGAGCATGTTTTCTCCGAATTCAACCATCTCACACCATTTTGGTGTTTTATGACTACAGAAACGCGTTTCCGGTCACCGCGGTCAAACATCACCTCTTATTGACATGTTGTCTACCCGACCATTTCAAAATTCACACAACAGCTGTTGTCGTACGATTTCATGGCATTCCGAGGTCGTTCGGGTGGTTTTGACCCCCCCCCCCCCCAATGCGACCTTTTAGCGCGCGCCGAGCTGCTGAGAACGTCACAATCGGTCGTACCACGCACACCGCACGTCCGATGGGCATGTCGTCTCCTCATACATGTCACAAATAATATTCATATTGTTTTCGTGTGGTTTTAGATCATTTGAAGCACGTTTTCTCCGAATTCGACCTTCTCACGCTGTTTTGGTGTTTTATGACTCCCGAAATGCATTTCTAGTCACCGCGGTCAAAAGACACCTCCGATTGACATGTCGTCTGCCTGACCACTTCATAATTTACACAACTCCTGTTGTAGTATGATTTCATTGCATTCTGAGGTTGTTCCGGTGGTTTTGACCCCCCAACGCGCCCTTTTAGCACGCGTCGAGCTGCTGAAAACGACACAATCGGTCGTACCGTGTGCACCACACGTCCTATGGGCGTGACATATACTCCTACATGTAAGGAATAATATTCCTATTGTTTTCATGTGGTTTTAGGTCATTCGAAGCACGTTTTCTTTGAATTCGACCGTCTCACGCTGTTTTGGTGTTTTATGACTCCGGAAATGCATTTCCGGTCACCGAGGTCAAAAGACACCTCCGATTGACATTCCTTCTACTCGACCATTTTACAATTCACACAATGGATGTTGTCGTACGATTTCATGGAATTCCAATGTCGTTCGGGTGGTTTTGACCCCCCAACGCGCCCTTTTACTGCGCGCCAAGCTGCTGAAAACGACACAATCGGTCATACCGCACGCACCGCACCTCCAATGGGTGTGTCGTCTCCTCCTACACATCACGAATAATATTCCTATTGTTTTATTGTGGTTTTCAGGTCATTCGGAGCATGTTTGATCTAAATTCGACCGTCTCATGCCGTTTTAGTGTTTTATGACTCCGTAAATGTGTTTCCAGTCACCGCGGTCAAACGACACATCCGATTGATGTGTCTTCTGCCCGGACATTTCAAAATTCACACAAAGGTTGTTTTCGTACGATTTCATGGCATTCCAAGGTCGTTCGGGTGGTTTTGACCCCCCAATGCGCCCAATTAGCACAAGTCGAGCTGCTAAAAACGACACAATTGGTCGCACCGCGCGCACCGCACATCCGATGGGTGTGCTGTCTCCTCCTACACATCACGAATAATATTCCTATTGTTTTCGTATGGTTTCAGGTCATTTAGAGCACGTTTTCTCAAAATTGAATAGTCTCACGCCGTTTTGGTGTTTTATGACTAGGGAAACACGTTTCTGGTCACCACGGTCAAACGACACCTCTGATTGATGTACAATCTGCCCGACCATTTCACAATTCACACAACGGCTATTGTCGTAGGATTTCATGTCATTCCGAGGTTGTTCGGGTGGTTTTGACCCCCCAACGCGCCCTTTTAGCGTGCGCCGAGCTGCTGAAAAGGACACAGTCGGTCGTACCGCGCGCACCGCATGTCCGATGGGCGTGTTGTGTCCTCCTACACGTCACGAATAATATTCCTATTGTTTTCGTGTGGTTTTAGGCCATTAGGAGCATGTTTTCTCTGAATTCGATCGTCTCATGCCATTTTGGTGTTTTATGACTATGAAAACATGTTTCCCATCACCGCGGTCAAACGATACCTCCGATTGACGTGGCGTCTACCCGACCATTTTACAATTCACACAACGGCTATTGTTGTACGATTTCATGGAATTCCGAGGACTTTCGGGTGGTTTTAACCCCCCAACACACCCTTTTAGCGCGCACCGAGCTGCTAAAAATGACACAGCCAGTCGTACTGTACACACCGCATCTTCGATGGGTGTGCCATCTCCTCCTACACGTCAAAAATAATATTCTTATTGTTTTCGTATGGTTTCAGGTTATTTGGAGCATGTTTGCTCCGAATTCGACCGTCACACGTCGTTTTGGTGTTTTATGATTACAGAATCGCGTTTCTGGTCACCGTGGTCAAATGACACCTCCGATTGATGTACCATCTACCTGACCATTTTACAATTCACACAACGGCTATTGTTGTTTGATTTCATGGAATTCCGAGGTCATTCAGGTGGTTTTGACCCCCCAACGCATCCTTTTAGCGTGCGCCGAGCTGCTGAAAATGACACAATCGGTTGTATCGTGCGCACCGCACGTCTGATGGGAATTTAGTCTCCTCCTACATGTCACGAATAATATTCCTATTGTTTTCGTGTGGTTTTAGGTCATTCGGAGCACATTTGCTCTGAATTCGACCGTCTCATGCCGTTCTGGTGTTTTATGACTCCGGAAACACATTTTCAGTCACTGCGGTGAAAAGCCACCTCCGATTGACCTGAAGTCTGCTCGACCATTTCAAAATTCACGCAATGGCTATTGTCATACGATTTTAGGGCATTCCCAGGTCATTCGGGTGGTTTTGACCGTTCAACGTGCCCTTTTAGCGCGCGCCGAGCTGCTGAAAACGACACAGTCGGTCGTACCACGTGCACCGCACGTCCGATGGGCGTTCCGTCTCCTCCTAAACATCAGGAATAAAATTTCTATTGTTTTCATGTGGTTTCAGGTCATTCAGAGCACGTTTTCTCCAAATTCGACCATGTCACGCCGTTTTGGTGTTTTATGACTACGAAAACGCGTTTCCAGTCGCCGCGGTCAAACGAAACCTCCGATTGATGTTCCGTCTGCCCGAACATTTCTCAATTCAATAAAATTTAGTTTTCGTAGGATTTCATGGAATTATGAGGTCGTTCTGGTCGTTTTGAACCCCCCACGCACCCTTTTAGTGCGCGCCGAGCTGCTGTAAACGACACAATCGGTCGTACCACGCTCACCGCATGTCTGATGGGCGTGTCGTCTCCTCCTACACATCAAAAATAATATTCCTATTATCTTTTTGTGGCTTCAGGACATTCGGAGCACCTTTTCTCTGAATTCAACTGTCTCACGCCGTTTTGGTGTTTTATGACTACGGAAACGCGTTTCTAGTCACCGCGGTCAAACAACACCTCCAATTGACGTTTCGTCTACTCAATCATTTCACAATTCACACAAAGGATGTTTTCGTACGATTTCATGGAATTTTGAGGTTGTTTGGGTGGTTTTGACCCCCCCCCCCCCCAAGCACCCTTTTAGCGTGCGTCGAACTGCTAAAAACGACACAATCAGTCGTACCACGTGCACCGCACGTCCGATGGGCGTGTCGTCTCGTCCTACACGTCAAGAATAATATTCATATTGTTTTCATGTGGTTTCAGGTCATTCGGAGCATGTTTTCTTTTAATTCAACCATCTCACGCCCTTTTGGTGTTTTATGACTCCGGAAACGCGTTTCCGTTCACCGTGGTCAAACGACACCTCCGATTAACTTGTCGTCTACCCGACCATTCCACAATTTACACAACAGATGTTGTTCTATGGGGGTAGGTATGTCTGGGGTGCGGGGGGGGGGGGGGGGTTGTTTGGGGTTGGGGGTGTCCGGGGTGAGGGGCGGGCTGTCTTGGGTGCGAGGGGGCTGTCCGGGGTGCGGGGGCCTGTCTGGGGTGCGGGGGGCATGTCCGGGGTGCGAGTGGGCTGTCCGGGGTGCGAGGGGGGGGGGGGGCTGTTTGGGGTGTGGGGAGGGATGTCCGGGGTGCGAGGAGGGTTGTACGGGGTGCGGGGGGCGATCGGGGTTGTGCGGAGGGCTTTCCAGGTTGCGGGGTCTGTCGGGGGTGAGGGGAGGGCTGTTCGGGGTGCGAGGGGCCTGTCCGGGGTGCAGGGGGCCTGTCCGGGGTGCAGGGGGCTGTCCGGGGTTCAGGTGCGGGGGGCTGTTCGGGGTGTGGGGATGAGATGTTCGGGGTGCGGGGGGGGGGGGGGGGGGGGTTGTCCGGGGTGCGGGGGGCCTGTCCGGGGTGCGAGGAGGGTTGTCCGGAGTGCGGGGAGGGCTGTCCGAGGTGCGGGGAGGACTGTCCAGGGTGCGGGGGGCCTGTTCGGGGTGCAGGGAGGGCTTTCTGCAGTGTGTGGAGGGTTGTCCGGGGTGCGGGGGGGGGGGGGTGTCTGTGGTGCGGGGAGGGTTGTCCAGGGTGCGGGGGGGGGGGGGCTGTCTGGGGTGTGGGGAGAGCTGTCCGGCGTGCGGGGAGGGTTGTCCGGGGTGCCGGGGGGGGGGGGGGGGTGTCCGTGGTGCAAGGAGGGCTGGCCGTGGTGTGGAGAGAGCTGTCCGGGGTGGGCCGGGGACTACAAATAGTGAACCTCAGCTCATTCATAAAAAACAATTTTAATGGTTTATATTAGGAATCACATGGTTTTTTCAAAAATATTATAGAACATGCAATTGAAAACATTGAAGAATTAAATGAACAAAAAATATCCATATCATTAATCAGTTTCATGGTTACTTCTCAATTCGTGCACACAAACATTACATCAGGCCAAAATACACACGATACCCCCCAATCACAAAAAATATCACTAAAACCCAACCAAAATATCAATAACAACCCCACAATTAAAAATAGAAACACACCTCTTGAATATGATGCGTCATGCGTGGTCATGACTACTACCTCCATCAGGTGGGTCAGGGGCCTACAACAAAAAAACATTATGAATATTTTCATAACAAAAATAATATAAATCAAATAAATAAATATAGTATAAACCTACATTGTCTGATCCCCTACACCATCACCTGGATGCACATATTATCGTAGTGCTCTAACCTCAGCGATCGATTGCGCATTTACCTCCTCGGAAGCATGCAACTATGCCTCGAAATCTAAGAACCATTGTGTCATCTGAGAAACAGCAGGACCGAAAACCGCTGCACGTGACACTACAGAATGAGGAATCCTTGTTCCATAGGTCAAACTATATCCATTCCCATCCCGACCAATAATGCGATGAATGATCTCATCCCTTCGCATGGGAAGCTGTTGCTGGTCCTCTGTCATATGTTCTAACTCATCTTCAAATTGGGCCTGTGAAATATTTAAATATATATACATATATTAATATATAGATTTTATATAGTATTGGTAATGAGTACAAGCACTTACTATAAATGCTGCAGCCTCTGGATCATTGCGATCACGATTCCTCATCCACACCGACATTTTATCAGTCGGTGCACCTTGCTCCAACAACTGTATATGAATAGAATATAAACACAAAAACATATTAATTCATAAATTAAAAAATTAATAATAAATTAGTCATGTCGGATCTGACACACGTGACGAGTCCTGAGCCGGTGAGGTGGTCCCTGCAACGCTCGATTCTCAGAATGGTGTGTTGACACCTCCTATATTCAATTCATTCAAATGTCAATCAAATAACACATTCTTGAAAATATATATACCAAAAAATATATACAAACCACAACACCCTCAGTAGACCAATATACAACTAAATCACGCCACTGAGCCAGGAGGACACCTCTTGGGACTTTTTTCAGGATGTCTGGGGCACCCACATTTGGTACCTTGTGGTCCCTCTTGACATTTCCTTTATAGTCTTTCCACATCTTACGACATTTTCTCATACACACTGGCCGAAACTCATCGGGTCATACTTTAAAATTTTTCTATCAAAGAAAAAAAATCACACATGTTATTATTGTTTATACATAGGGAATAAATTAAAATGGTCTTCTTACCTGAACCTCCCTCCAAAGATGATCTAATGTGTCCTGAGGGATAGAAGCCCAGTCACAGATGTTCAACGGAAATCGATGTGGGCCACATATGATATGACCCAACTAGAGAATAAATGTAGGGAAATTCCATCCCACAGGATGAAATACCCCATCAAATGAAACATCAAAAGTCGTGTCAGAATTCCATGATAATATGCCATGACCCGGGCCTCTCTTGTTAGAGGAAGAAGCAGTCAAGTCTAATCCTTTTGAAAACAATTTTATATATAAATTGACATATGTTATATATATATATATATGTTTATCAATTACATAAAAAATAGAGACAGTGACATTCAAACATACCTTGACCCTGAGACGTAGATGCCTTAGATGGATGATGTGGATCTGCTGCCTCTTCCCCTGACATGCCTGCAGTCATGGAATACATTAGTAAGGGGACTATCCAAAGTGTCCAAATGATAAATTGGATTGTTTTCAAAAAAAATCAAACTTGTATAGTTGTTAATCAATCAAAAATGGATTGAATAATTAGTTGTGAATGAATTTTAAAAAATCAGAAAGTTAACAAAACAGATATACAAATTATGTACAAAACCAATCAATGGATGGCCAAATTTCAAATTGAATTAATAAAAATTCAAGAAGCACATGAACCAAATGAAGAATACCTCAATAGGAAGATACACCGACAATGAAATCAATATAACATGAGTTAAATCACCCTAAATATTTATAACTGAATAAACTTCCAAAAGTGAGGATTAAAAATTACAAGGATTTATAAAATGGTTAGATAATTTATGATATCCTAGGCTGAATAGCGGTAAAAAAATTATACCTTTCATTAATCATGAAAATCGACCGTTTCTCATTCAACAACTGCTCTGACCCAATAAATATATTCTTCACGTTGATCTATGGTATGTTGATGAAGATGTTGGGAAAAAAAGGAACAGTCTCAGGTTCATCTTGTTCAAACACAAACACTCCATGCCGAGACATTTTGACAACAACTTGCCAACTTGAATTCAAAGGAAAAGTAACTAAGTATACTTGTTCCTCTTGTGATGTCCAAATGAAAGGTTCATTATCAACTCGTTCATTTTTGTATAACATATAGTTAAAATTCACCAATGAAAATTGATATTGATCGACTTTACATCCACGCACTGGATCAACCGAGTTACACTTTAACAATATGTACTTCAACCCGTGTGTGTATACAACTTCAATGATGTCTATCAATTGACCATAGTAATAACCAGAATCGAAAAATGGAAAACCGATGCCACTATTTTGTGTTTCTCATTAGTCGTCAAAATCTTTATTTCAAAATCGAAAACCATTAACATCTATAGATTTATAACGACGAGCCGTTATAGATGGACCCTCGGCCAGTTGGATATATTCTTCAGTTAGCATGGGGTCCCCTATCTCCCTCAACTTATGAACCAACATAATTCATAGAATTCAATAATGATATATGCAAAAAGAAATTAGTATAATACTTCTCTCATTATGAAAATCAATTTATACGTACATAATCCTTGAACCAATCATGAAATGACGCATAATGAGATTGTTGAATTTGCAACTCTGTCGCACGATATATATCTTCTTTTATCTCATTAATGTGTTTCTTGCAAATGATAATGAAATTTTTAAATGATAAACTTATGCAAACAAAACATGTAAAAGTTAAATAATAAAAGTGATAAGATACTTACTGCATTAACGGTGCAACTGATGGAGTATTGAACAAGTTATATCGATGCACTTGTATCCACTCGATGTTGTCTATATCATATGTGGTTCCTTCTCCAACTGGACCATCATGAATCTGAGAGGGCTTATATTTTTTTTTCAACATCCATAAGATATTCTGCACAAAAATTAGTACACTCATCCATCAAATAACCATTGGATACTGATGCCTCTAGACGAGCTCTGTTGCGTACAAACCGTTTCAATGTACTCAAATACCGCTCAATAGGATACATCCACCTGAATTACACTGGACCAATAGCCATTACTTAATCACTTAGGTGTAGTATCAAGTGGACCATAACATCGAAAAATGAGGGGGGAAATATTTTCTCAAAGTGACAAAGCAAAAGTACAATTCGGTCCTGTAAACTTTTTAAATCACTCATTTGTTGATTTCGTAAACAAATCTGTCTAAAAAATTACTCATCTCAATCAATGACTGAACAACATTGAGGGATAAATAATCAAAAATTGCAATTGGAATCAACTGTTTAAGTAGTATGTGACTGTCATGACTTTTCAACCCTTGCAATGTCTTTCTCGTCAGATTCACACACTTTGAAATATTATAAGAGTAAGCATCAGGCACCTTGAGCATCTTCAAAATGGAAAGAAACGTCTCTTTCTTCTTTGTAGTCATCGTATACTATCCAACAGGCATATATGCCTTGTTTCCCATAGCTAATTGTAAATGAAACTGTTTCCTTAAACCCATTTCTTCCAAATCACGACGTGCATTAACATGGTCCTTTTATTTTCCACCGACACCTAAAATTGTCCACAATATGTTATCACAAACATTTTTTTCAATGTGCATGACATCCAAATTATGCCTCAACATGTTAGTTTTCCAATACGGAAGACTATAAAAAATAATTTTCTTTTTCCAATTGTGATTGCGCTGCCTACCCACAGCACGAATATTATGTACCAGAGGAGCCACCAAATCCTGAATTTCAAATACCGTGTGAATGTTTTCTTCCTCAATCCGCGATAACATTTTGACTCCTGTCATGATCTTTGGTGATGGGATGAACTCTCTAGAACCATCAAATGCCACTATGTCCTTTCTGAACCTGTGGTAAGGGGGGAGAAAACGTCTGTGACACATGTATGCCCATTTTTTAGAATTCTTAAGCCATACAGAGATTTTACTTTTATTGAAAAAAGGGAAAAAAATTCCACTTTTGTACTCCAGCCTGATAAGTTTTTATAAGCAGGGAAGTCATTGATTGTCCACAATAAAGTAGCCTGCAGTTTGAACATTTCATTCGTTTCACAATCATAAGTCATCACACCATCGCCCCAAAATTCATTCAACTCATGAATCAATAGATGAAGATAAACATCAATCTTATCCTCTGGAATTTTAGGTCCATCAATAAGAGTAGAGTGTAATATAAATTGTTGCTTCATATAATGCCACGAAGAAAGATTATATGAAACCAACACCACGGGCCATGTGCTATGAGTTGCACCAACCATAGACTTGAATGGATTGAATCCATCTGCTGCCAATCCCAATCGGACCTTACGAACATCTTTAGCGATGTCAGGATGTCTCTTATCAAAATCCTTCCATGCATGAGAGTCTGCCAGGTGGGTTAACATATCACTTTCATAAACTCTTTCTGCATGCCATCTCATTAAATTGGAAAACTTAGATGACATAAAAAATCTTTTCAACTTCAGTTTAAGGGGAAATTAAAGCATTTGTTTTACAGCAATCGATTCCCCCTGTATTGCAATCTGACTTTGATGAGTCTGATTTCCTCTATTCTCTTTCCACCTGGAAGCACCACAAACCATACAAATATCAAAATGGACAGTTTCCTTTCTAAACAACATACAGTTGTTTACACATGAATCTATGGTCTCATATGTAAAACCTAAGTTCTCTGTCAACTTACGCGCATGTTAATATGACTGGGGAATCTTATCGTCGACAGGAAGAACCTTTTTCAATAACACCAACAACATATCTAATGATGTGTCTGACCAATAATTCAAATTCTTCAAATGAAACAACCCCGCGATAAACGGAAATTGATTTTAAGAATTTCATCAAGTATATAATTATATTTTTGCATCATCAAGTGGTTCATAAAACCTCATCGAATCACGATCTGCACCAGAGCGAAGATATATCTCACCGGTCTCAAGACTCTGGATGTCAATGCCTTCAGGATCCAACCCACGTACTATTTCAGTAAGCATTTCATGGATTGGATCATTCATCCTTACATCAACATCCATATAAACTACATCCGTATTTTGATAACAAACATATTCTTCTCCATGACGAGTCTAACTGTTATAATTTTTCACAAATCCATTAAAGAAAAGGTGCTCCGTCACAGTATCTCGTGTTAATTGATATATTTTAGCACATTTTCTACATGGAAAACTAATATAGTCACTTTCAAATCCTCTGGTGAAGTCAATAAACTGCATAATGCCATTGAAATATTCTCTAGACGTTCGATTTGGAAGATCAATCCAACTCTTATCAATAATAAGATCCCTATAACAAACATTTACACAAGACTTATTACATTTTCATTTTTCATATCAAATATATTTAAAATAAATACTAATTAATTTTTTGTGAACCATTTATAAAATAATAATGTAAGTGAAAGCCATGTCATACCTGATTGCGCTACAATACTGGAAGGGAGGGGAGCTAAAGGTGGTGCTGAGAGGGAGAAGAGAGGTAGCAAAGGGGAGATGGAGCCGGAGGCGGTGCGGCACGGGAGGGGATGGGCGTCGGCGACGACGGGGAGCCGTAGGAGAGGAGGTGGTGATGTGGCGACGGTGTAGCGAGGGTGGGATGATGAGGGAGGGGACCAAGGATAGGGGGATCCAAAGTGGATGGGTGGCAGTGGCGAGCGGACGAGTAGTGGCCGTGTGGGGAGGGAGGGGACTGGGCGGTGGTAGTGCGGCAAGGGAGAGGACGGTGAGGGAGGGGACGGGCGGCGGTGGTGCGGTGAGGGAGGGGATGAAGACAGAGGGGACGGGGGTTAGCGGGGTGTGAGGGGGGCGGGTGTCCGGGTGCGGGGGGGAGGGCCGAGGGGACAGAGGCTGAGGGCGGAGGCCGAAGGGCATAGGGGTCGGAGGCCGGAGGGCCTAGAGGCCGGAGGCGGGTGGCGGGAGGCTAGAGGGCAGGGGGAGGATGGAGGGCGGCCGGAGGGTGGCTGGAGGGCTGTCGAAGGTCCACCAAAGGGTTCCCAGAGGGCTTCCGAAGGCGGGTGGCGGGAGGCCCGAGAGCAGAGGGAGGCCAGAGGGCGGACATAGGGTGGAGTGTGGCCAGATGCAGAGGAAGTCTGGAGGAATGGAGGTCAGGGCAGAGGTCGGCCGGAGGGCAGACGTCAGAGGTTAGAGGCCGATAGTGCGACGGGGGACGGTGGCGATGGGGCAGGGCGCGCAGCGACGGGGGAGGGCGGCGATGGAGGGAGCACGGAGACGGGGGAGGGTGCATGGTGAGGTGAGTGGGGAGGAGGGTTCAGGGGGGGGGGCAAAGCTGCGAGGCGATATGAGGGAGAGGAGGGTTTGAGGGGGGGGGGGGCGCCGAAGCCCCCCCCCCCCTTTTGGGAAAACCTAGTGACCGCTAGTGGTGGTCGCTATTTGTTACCTATAGCGACCACCAGTGGCAGTCTCTATAGGTAAGGGGCCTCCAAATCCAATTTTTTTAGTAGTGATAAATAATATTAAACACACCCAAAACTCTTGTGATTTTTCAAAACACCACGAGGAATCCATGGGTTCTCTAAAATATAATAAAAAATACAATATATAATTCCTATAAGGTATTTTCCCTGAAAATAAATCCTCTTTTTGAAACCCGTTATAAATTATAATTTCAAAATCTATTTCCTCACATTTCTCAAAACCTAAAAAACACAAAAAAACCTAGTTTTTTTCTACCACATGGGTATTCTTTAAAATTAGTTTCTTATTAAAAATTCAAAACCTCTAGACACCATTTACTTATGTAAATGAAATAATCAAAGTCATCAATTAATAAAAAAATTCATTCAAATCAATATTTATATAATAACACTTTATAATTTATTTTAGAAAAAAAATTAATAGGTTATATGTTTCATTAATTATTAGTGGATCTCAACAAGGAAATTTGTGTTTAATACATTAAACCTCAGTCCCCTAGATTAAATGGGTATTTATTGAATAGAAATTATATTAGATGAAAATATATATCCAAGACCAAGGTTTAGTAGTCCTCATGAGAAAAGATAAATAATAATTCATCACAACATCACATTGACATCAGTGAAGTGAAAAATCATTATTCCTTAATATTATCCATGGATCTAGTCATCAATAATATTCTACTTCACAAAATGGGGAAATGGGAATCAAAATAAATGGGTGAGTTCAGATACCCAGTGAGGGATAATGTATAGTGGAATAAAGTATGGCATAATGATGGTATAATAAATATAGTAGGAATAGATACAAACTGATTTTATATCAATGAATACTAAATATTTATATATTACATGGATGAAAAAGGACATAACTAATGGATAAAATTAAATAATATAAAAAATATATAAATTTCAGGAATGAAAAATTCTAGATATTACAAACATGTCATTGGGGCCTTATTCAATGACATCATATATAATGAGTAAGGGCACTCTCCTTACATTATCGTAGTTGTATAATGAGACTTGTTAGTACACTAAGTGGCTCTGTAATTATATCCTCTACCCATCACATAAAATTAATATTAATTCCATCATATATTAAAAAAATCATAGTCTATATATGGAATAATTTTCACGAATGAACAACATTGAGATACCTAGTAAAAATACTTATCAAGAAAGTATTATAAGATTTTTATAATCTAGAATGAATGACTGTATAGGTTTTCTATATATTTCTTCCAATCAATGAATTATTAATTATTATTATTGAAATTACAATTAGTTATATAAGGAATAATTATGGATTCATAATGGTCAAAAAAAATACCTTTATCAAGTAAATAATATTGAATTATAGTTATCATATACTTATTAATATTAGGATTATCAATTATTTTGGGTAATTGAATACATGTATTTTAAATGATAGGAGACCAAATAAATTTGGATAAATCATCTATAAATAAAATATTATGAAATGAAACATATATTATACTCATTACAGATATAATAATTTGTAGAAGAAAGACTTACATGTCAATATGCATTGATGGAAAGAATGAACTGGTGATAAAATAAAGTTTAATCCACTTTAGAACCAATATAATTTCCACTATTTTTATCATTATAATCCTTACATAAAAAATCACACCACTTAGAAATAACACATAAATAATACAAACAACAGGTGGAATATCTATGGATCTGGATAATTTCTATTTTGGATATATGAATATTTAAGTATAATAACAACTTATCAAGATAGTATAATGTGACTGAAACTATGTATCATGTGTATAGGATATCATAATGACTCAATTTAAATCTATGTTAAAAAAATATTGCTAATGGAAATTAAAAATTGAAATGGATTGTAGAATACAAATTTAAATAAGAATTGAAATAAGAGAGAAAAAGGACCCATACTTAGAATTGGAAATGTCTTAGAAAATGTTGATTGATTATAGTGAATGAAAAATATTCCTTGTGAAATAAATTAAATAAATGGATAAATATTATATATTAAATAATATTATAATTTTAGATGGAAATTTGAAATATTTTAAAATTATATAATCACAATAAGAAAAAAAGGGAGATGTATATGAACCCCTAAACCGATATGGTAATGAATTGTGAAAAGGTTAATTAGAGTGGGGGTGGATAATATCGTAGGGAAAAGAGATAAAATAAAAAATATAAGAAAAATAAATTTAAATACTCAAATAAAAAATAAGTTATATGTTTTTATTACAACATGATTACAATAGGAAAGTGAAATGAGAGGAATTGAAACCCTTACCTATCCTGAACTTCTTATCCTAGGGTATCCCCTAAAACCAATAAAACACTACATGATGAAACAATGATCTATGGGAGAAATTCCTTGAGAGATTTATTAAGAGAGAAATTTGAATTTGGTGTGTTATAAATGAGATTTGGTATGGGTGTTTATATGTATGGTGAGTGGAATTTTGTGAAGAAAAATTATCAATATTTTATTTTTTCCATTATCATAAGTACTCCACTACCCTCCATAGTTCCCCATAACTCTCTTATTAATCCAATATAATGTTTATTAGATAAATTAGTCTAAGGTAACCATAATGGTAAATTTAATTCACAGTTAAATATATAAATATAATTTCATATTTATAGTATATTACTCTATTTTATCGTTTTTTACCATATTTCAATATTTTTACCAAAATTTTTGAATTATTTCCACTTACATAATTTCAACATCCTAATTTCAATTATTTGGTTTATTATATCAAATTTACAATCTAAATATGAGAAATTATGATTTAAAGTAAAGAGTTTTGAAAATAATTATTCTGCAATGAATATTATGTCCACATTATTTTTCTAATCAATTCCTTATACATATTTGATATTCTTTTATGATAAAAATACTATATATTTCGGAAATTCATTTTAAAATGAAAATAATAACATTTTTATACAATATTATTTCAATGAAGAATATATTTTTTAACAATTTAAAATTAGTTTTTTATCATAAGAAAGTATGCAGAGAGGATGTTGTATTAGTTTATATATATAAACCCTCATTTACAAATTACTCATAAATGTTATTTAATTTAAATATATTTTTTTAACTATCAGATAAATATTAGTTTTATCATCTTTGTTTCATGAAATAATATATGAAATTAAAATGTATACAAATAGATATTATATTTTTCTAAAGGGTCTCATGATATAATTAAAATTAAAAAAATTAAAATACTATACCAACACATAAAATTATATAAATAAATTAATATTTAAATGTATATTGGAAAATAAAATTTTATATATAATAAATAACGTTATCAAGGAATCATGATATTGGTAACAGATATTTCATAAAACCATTTTTGGAAATAATTTTTATTCTACGATGTGTGAATATAATTCCATTATGATATGTGGACTAATAAACATTATTTATTATTATTACTTATAAATTTACCAATGGTTATATATGTACTTTATAACAATACAATTATGATATGTAGAACCCATAATTCATTATGAAATCATGAATTATGGTTGAATGAAATTTTCATATAATGAAATAAATTTAACAACACCATGTATTTATGTATAACTAATATATAATTCATAATGATTTATAATTATATATTAACAATGATTTCACTAGATAATTACACAATGATAAATAATATATTCTCAACAGTCATGTAAAAATTAATGAACCCACACACATCATATTATGATTCTAAAATAATGCTTATTCGTGCCGTATATATATATTCACGGTCATATTTTATATTTCTTCTGAACCATGCCTATTAAAAGAATATTGTTTATTGGAGACTATGAGTATGATATATTATTTATCTAGTTCTACTTTTAGTATTTATAAAACAATATTTATTTCATATCTTGAGTAATATTGTGAACTGAATATTCCATGGATAATATGTTCATTTATTATTACCAAAGAATATGAAATGTATATCCCTTAGTCATGAAATTTACTTTTATTGGGTTCTGATTTTATTAAAAATTAGACATGGTTAGTTTTTAATATATATTTTTATATTACTTTAATTATATAATTAAAATAATTTTATCTTATCATATTAATTTCATTATGAGTGACATTATTATATAAGTTTCACTCTTTAAAATACAATTAAAATAAAAAAACGTAATTCAAATAAATTTGATATATATATATATATATGAAATATGGGTTGTTATAATCTTACCACCTCAAATAAATTTCATCCTTGCTATATAATACTTAAAATAATTACTTTTAAAAGTTATGACTTTTTGAATTAATATTAACATTATCAAGTATAAGTTCAACCTATGCTTACCAACTAAATTATTAATCATTAAACAAATCATGATTGGGTCATAATATTAATTATCATAAATAGAGTGAAAATGTTTTCCCAATTGATTTATAATACATATATCTAAATTTTATTTCTTGAACTATGGGATTTATATGATATTGTTTACCTTCAAAAATCCTAAAATGAAATTATAATTAAAAAAACAGTTCTCCACTAAAAGAACCTATTTCATTGATTTTATTATTAACATATTCCCTATAATTTTCCATAAGCATTAACCTAATTCCATTTCCTCCAGTCTGTGCCATTATTTAATAAATATAAAATCATACTTTTTTATTATGAAACACTACTAGTTTTAAATATGGAATGAAATATATAATCAATTTTATTAAAGTATTATATATTTCAGATAAAAATATTAATTTTTAAACCCATTCTAAATACTTTCTTATAATTTCATAAGGTTTCTCCATAGATTATATATTATTTTCATTTATTTAAAAAAATATATTTCCTAACGTTTCTCTTAAATATTTCTCTAATATGAATGGTAATACCCTTGACATTGGTAAACCAAATATGGTGGGTTATTTTTTACATACAAAATTGAATGCTTGAGTTTATATCCCAAAGATCATGGTTTCGTAGTCATCCAGAGTCTGGATACATTATATTACATCAAAAAAATTACAGAATTTTAGTACGAATCATTATTCATTAATGATATCCACAAATTTTGTTATACATAATACTTCACATCATTACCTGAGGATATTGAAATAGAAAAAAGGGTGAAATTTGATGCTTAGTAAATGAGAATTTACAATGTAAGAAAATATATCATAATGTTAACATAATTAATATATTGGGAATGAATAGTCATAAAATCTTCCATATAATAAAATGAAAATATGAAATCATATTTATAAAATTAAATTTCCAAATTAAGGTGAATATTATTGGAATTTATATTTTTGAACATCATAAATATACCATCGAGGCCTTGTTCTATGACCTCAAACATAAAGGGTAAGGTTGATCAAATTACAATATTATTATTATCTTATGTGAGCTATTTGTTTAATGAGTGTATATGTAATTCAATTCCCCACACATCATAAAAAATGTCAATACATTCAATCATATAATGAAAAGGGAATAAGTTATACAAGGTATATTATTCAAGAATGAACAACATATAAATACTTATCAAAATTTCTCAGTAAAGATTATATTATAATATTTTCCCATATATAACAAAGGATTATACAGAATGTTAATATATTTACCCAATAAATTAATTGATAAGAATTTTTAGGTTAATTAAATTGATTGATATAAGTAATAATTACGGATTCATAATTGTCAAATAAGTGCCCTTACCAAGAAATGAATATAGAATTTTATCTATCAGGTACTAATTAAGATTAAGATTATCAAAGTGATTAGATAAATAAATACATATATTTGAAATGGTTCTCGACCAAACAAATTATAGATAATTCATCTATAAATAAAATATTATTAAATCACACATATTTTATATTCATTGGGGATAAAAAAATTCCTTAAGGAATGACTTTAGGAGTGGTATACAATGATAGAAATGGGGGATTTTTGATAAAATTTAGTTTAATCTAATATAGGATATATAAAGGATCTAATGAATACATCATTTTTATACTTTATAGGCAAATCCCACCTCTTATAAATAATTCATACATAATACAAAAAATTCATGGAATATATAGGGATTTGGATAATGGATTTTATGGCTATAGGAATGTTTCAGCATAATCACATCTTACGAACACTTTATAATCTGATTGAAAAGGGTATAAAATGTATAGGATAAAATATCTAAATAACCTACATAAATATTTCAAAAAATATTTTAATGGGAAACTATAAATTAAAAATGCTTCTATAATGGAAATATAACAGTGAATTGAAAAGAAAGTGAAAAGGGGGCCATCACTTCAATATCGCAATGACATAAGAATAATGGATTAATGAGGTTAATGGGAAATATCTCTTCAAAAATAAATTAAAGGGGTGATGAGATCCTTGAGAGTAGATAATATTATTGGAATAAATGGATTTTTAAAAGATATTAGAAAAAATAATAATAATTGGAAATGAAAAAATAAATATTTGAACCCTTACATCATCAATTTAAAGGATTGTAAAAAGGGAAAAATTATAAGTATTAGATAAACTATGATTTACAAAAATATAAAAGGGATTATAGTATAATAGAAATAAATTTATATCATCAAATAAATCTAATGTTTAGAAACCCTTAACTCAATTGAGATTCTTAACCTATAGTCAACTGTTAGAAGCCCAAAAAAACACTTCAAGATTGAAGAGATAGCTATGGGATAGAATACTTGAGTGAGATGTGAATAAATAAAATAAAACATTTTATGATAGAAATGACTAAAGTGGTGGGTATTTATAGGTTTGGTGAGTGAAATTTCGTGGCATATAGTATTAAATATTTTCTTTTTTCATTCTATTTAGGGCACCACAACCCCGTTATACCCAATGAACTGATTTATTAATCCACTAAAATTTTTTATCCTAAAATTAGTCTAGGGGAATGCAATTGGTCAAGTTGAGATCACATTACCTATATATGATGTCATATTTACCATATGTTACTGTATTTCTTTATTTTACTTCATTTTTTCTATTTTTACCAAACATTTCTAAATTCCACCCACATACTAATCTTGATGTCTTGCTTAAAAATATTTAATTAATTTCATAGGATTCATATTCCAAATATAATAATTTAATCTTTTAAATAAATAAATAAAAAAATTGATTATGCTCGATAGTCATTAGTTAAGACAACAATAATTTTATTTCAAAAAGAAAGTTCATTTTCAAATTAATTCTTTATCCATATTTGATATCCATTTTTTGATAATAAATTTAAAAATATATGAAATTTATTTTTAAATAAAAATGTTAAATTATTTATAAAATAATATTTCTATGTAAAAACATTAACCAATTAAAATTATTTTTAGCATATCAAAACATTTTCATTAAATATTGTGTTTGTTTATAAATATTTAAAAAATAATTTAAAAACTAGAAATAAAATATTATTTCTGTTTAAATTATTTTATTTAACATCTTAAGTTATATCATATTTAATCATGTAAGGAATGTAAAATAATATTAGAAAATAAAATTTTTCTAAAGAATTATTAAATTTTCATCAAGGATAATATGGTATAATTAATACTAAAATATTTAAAATTATATTTCAAGTAATAATCCTATAAATAATGTAACACCACAGGCATCCACGGTACGTTTCTCTTTTAATAATACAATATCTTGCACTATATGAAACTTCGATTTCTAACACACCACAACCAATCAAAGTAACAGTTATGAATAGTAATACCCACTTTTTGAAATTTTATAAATTTTATTTTTCAAAATGGACTTTTTTGGATTTGGAATATCAAAATTATCTTAGGGTGAATTTTTGGTATTTTTCTAAAAAATCCCTATTTTTGATGAATAATGAAAAACAGTGCATTATTGCTTAAAACTGACTATTTATTTAAATAATTATTTATTTTATTAAAATTTATTTTTAGTAAAAAGAGATACATAATACCTATATATGTTAAATTTAATTCATTGGAGTCATTTTATAATAATATTATATATATAATATTTTATTGAACTTTTTACCGTCATTTACCCACCTTCTGGACGCATTTGCAAATTTGCATAAAATGTAAGTTTACTATTTCTATAAATTTAATTTCAAAAATCCAAGATACATGGTTGACATCAGAAAGTGTTGTTCAATAAGATAAAAATATTTTTTGGTGAATCGTGACTTTTGACGTTTATTTACCACGGTTAAAAGTAAATAGGGTAATTAATGGTAAAAAATGATTTTCTAATTAACGTAAAACTTTTCCTAATTCTATTGGGTAAGTTTATTTAGGAAAAAAATCAACCATAGGATTAAAATATGATCCTTTTGGTATACTTTTATTTGATTATGACATTTATTATTATTTTATTTAAAGAAGTGTTAAAAGTTTTATATTCAAAGTATAAAAACTAAACCATTTTTAATATAAGGTTATACGTAAGATAAATCTACCTATAAATATACATTATAAATCTAGAAAATTTCCTACGTAATGGTATTTTATTTATAATTTTTAATCATTGAATAAGTAAATTTATTTATGGCACAATGATGATGCTATAATTACCTTATTAATGGAAGACTAAAATAATTGATATTATAAATATCCAAATAAATGTAAATTGAGACTTATGATTAATTAAAATAATTCAATAGGTTAATAATACTGTTTAGGGTTTATTAAATAAATTTTTTTCTAAGTGATAAAGTTTTTATGACTTTCACAAAAACAAAATACCAAATAGTTTCGAAATTGACATAAATGAGTTTTCAGAAAAATACTATATTATTAATTGATATAATATTCATAAAATATTTGGTTTTAAAAATAACTTAGGTAAGGTTATATATAACAATAATTAACCACTTTGTGTTCTATTGGCTTTTTATAGTATGTTTATTAACCATTTATTATAATAATACAAGAATTCATGGTAAAAGTTAAACTATTAACTAAGAGTTAAATCTAAATGATAAGGTTAATATAGTAACTGAAACCTATCTAAAACCTATTGGTTGAAATTGTTTCGACCAATCCACACCTTAGCTTCTAAATAAATCCTTTTTTATCCATTATAAACCGAAAATTATTGTATAATAACATAATATTTCAAGATTTTCCTAAAATGACCCTCACCTCTCTTATAAAAGGGTACTTCCACTTCTCTCCAAATCACACCACCAAATCCATTTGGATCGGCCAAACCCTACTAAAATATCCTCCCAAATACAATCACTTAGACCTAGAGGCCTTAATTTGAACATAAATCCACTCTAAGGAGATCTTTTGAGCAACTCAAAAGGAAACACCCGAAGAATATATATTAATTTCACCACCTCTTCCAATGTTCTTTTCTTCTTCCACATCCACTTTCATTGTTGTTTCCATACATAAATAATAAATCCAATACCTTATACATATTATGATGTTATTATAAATATGGTACATTGATATTAATTATTCTATCCATCCTATGAATGAAAAGTCGTCATAAGTGCGTACAAACGGCTTACCGTCTCCACATCGTGGTGTAGTTTGTTATAAAAACACTTCATTATCTAGATTGATATAATAATGAGTATAAATGATGTAAATAATGATTATAACATGTTAATTATTATTTATATATTATATACCATCCAATTACATATGATTTCACCATCAATAGAATGATATTGTCGCTCATGCCTACGTACGGCTTACCATCTCCACGTTGTGGTGTAGTTTGTTATTCAAACATATTATTTTTTGGTTCAGTATAATAATGAGTATAATAGATTTAAATAATAAATATAACTTGTTAATGATTTTATATATATAATATAACATCCAATTACATATTATTTTACCATCAGTAGAATGATATTGTTGCTCGTGCATACGTATGGATTACCGTCTCCACAAACGCGATAAAATTCATTCCCCATCATAACCATTCAGAAATAATTTTCATTTTATGATTAAAAATAATGTTTAAGAACTTAAAACAATTCTATATATGAATCAAATACATCCTATCCATAAAAAACATGTCTTACGTAACCAAGCATATAAAGGAAAATGAATCAGTTAACACCTGAAACAATGATACTACTGAAATATTATTAACAAAGCAATATTAGAAGATATTATATGATATAATATTTATGTATGTGGTTATTTTATAATTTAATAACAATGATTTAACTATTATACCGAAGGATAACATACCCTCTATCAAATAAAAGTACAGGGTAAGGGTTAATTCTACAATCTCATCATTATCCCAGGTTGTTTATAAGTGAGTATTTACTGGGACCTCTTTGTCTTCCACATCCGTGTTTCATAAATATTTATTTCAAAATATTTTTAATATTTACTATATTATGGCTAAAATCCATTTATACCATTTTTTTACATTCTATAATAATTTTATATAGTAATATTTCTGTTGTTTTCCAAATATGGTCCTTTACGACATTTTTGAAAAAATTAAGGAAAAAATGTTTTTTAACTTATATATCAAGTGCAGAAATTATCTACCATTATAACATCTTTGAACAATCCCTTACAATATTATAAGAATATTTTCAAAATAATTTTTTTCTTTTATAATTATGTGACTTTTAAATGATTTCAAAATAGAAATTGATATTTCTCTCAAATAGTTTTGATTTCATCTATGTCAATATCCTTTGATGGATTTTACACTTGTTTGAAGTTGATTTATTATAATAGAAATCTTGTATATTTTATTGAAGGTTTTGTGATATGATTTAATGTGGATGTTTTATTTTTATACAATTCATGGTTTATGGATAAATTATTGAAATTTCATATGCTAGTTTTAATATGAATGTTTATGTTATGTTTCAACCTTTTCATATAAGTAATGCATTGGACTTAGTAAGTGATGGGTGGAGCCCACTATAGCTTCTCTATGAATCGGTATGCCTCATGAGACAAAATAGTGTCGTGGCATAAGGCTATGACAAAATCATTTTTGCAGTCTTGGTACGAGGCCTTGACTATGTGGTAATGAAGTTTGGAATTATGCATTCTATCATTATGAAATTTTCTATTGATATTACACAGGATTATTTGAAAAGTAGAATATCTATTTGAATAATTAAATGGAATTATTTGATTTATCTTTGACATATTATGATGAATTTTAAGTTTAAAAGTCTTTTGTTTTAGTTTTATACATTGCCTTAAATGTTTATGATTATTTAAGAATGTTTCTGCTATATTTTTATCCTTACTGAGCATCTGAACTAACCCCTTTCAATGTTTTATTTTTTCCAGGATGTGAAGAAGTATATTATGACTGACCTGAAGGAATAGTCTAATAGAGATGAATGTGTTCAGAGGAGAAACAATGTTGTTGTGTTTCATTTCATAATATAATGTAAAACTTATGTTTGTATCTAGAACATCTAAAGCTACTAAATTGATCGGTCTTTTAGGATTTGATCCCTTGTGATAATGGAAATGTTGTGTAATAATGCACTGAATCAGGGTAACTAGGGCTGAGGCATTACAAATAATTTAAAATTTCAATTTACGTAGGAATATAAAACTCTAAATATGATAAATTTAGTTATCAAAGAATCATGAATTCAATAAAAGATATTTTATATAACCAATTTAGTAAATTATAGTTATTGTACTATTTATGAATGTAATTACATTATGAATTATGGACTAATAAAACTTATTATAATTGCATATAAATTTACCAATGTATAAATGCATACACATGATAACTATTAAAATATGAGAAGCATAATGCATAATGCATTATAAAATCATTATTTCTAGTTGAAGGATGTATTCATAACATTAAAGAAATTTCCCAACATCATGTATTTATGAATAAATAATACATCATTTATAATGATGTATAATTATATATAAATAATTGGTTCAATTTAAGATTATATGATGACAATGAATATGTACTCAATGGCCATGTAACAAATAATAAATAAATATTCCTTGATATTATAATTCTGAAATAATTTTTTTCATGAAATACATATACATATTTATTCCTATTGTATATTTCATAAAATAAATGATTATTATAGGTTTATTTTTATTATATATTATGAGTTAATATATATTATTTAGTTAAATTTAATTATATTATTTATAAAAAAAATTGTATTTCATGATTTGATGAATATAGAAATATTATTATTCCATGGATAATATGGTCCTCTATTATTTGTGTAAGTTTATGATATTTATATCCATTAGTCATGAAATTTACTCTAATTAATTTTCATTTTATTTCAAATTAAATATTAATAGTTTATATTATATATTTTCATTTTACTATAATTATATAATTAAAAATAACTTTATCTTATCATATTCATTTTTATATCCGTGAAATGATTTTATACATTTGATTCAATAAAACAAAAATAAAATAATAATTATCATAATTCAAATATATGTGATATATATACATGGGATTTGGGGTGTTGCAATGCCAATGAAAACAAACTATAGGCAACCATATCATGAATTGAGCATGCTTTTATCGAGATACACATACAACTCATTATTACTTGGATAATTGCTATGACTCATATCATGCCTCATCAATCACACAATGGGATTCTCAGTTCATTGTCTCACTCATACCTACAATGCCAAATATCAACACTGAATATCCCCTCATAAATTTTATTTCAACCCCAACCATACTATCCAGACATGCTTCTCGTTAACCACTTAAGTTATGACATCATATCTTCTCCCCTAATTGAAACATTCCCAGTAACATCCAGATTATTTAAAAGGAAAAATAACATTGACCACATTAAACATAAAAGTGAAAAAAATATTATTATTTAATATGGTTGTTATTGCCTTACTGTTGTAATAGAGTGAATAAAAAGTGTTAACTAAATTTTGAAAAAATGGTTTATACATGTTTATATAATGATTAATTGGTTACCAAATTAACTTTCAATGAAGCTATCTACCAATTCAATTTAAAGGAAGTATTTTTAGGAAAAACTTTTTAAATGTGAATAATTGTGTTTATAAAATAATAAAATCAACCCAGTTAGATTATATTAATTAAATATTTATTCAATATAATGTTTAAAATTTATCTTATTTTTTCTTGAAATTATTCAATTTTATGTATAAACTGATTGTTTTTCTAAAAATGCAGTTTTACACCCTTTTGTTGAAGAACCCATTTTAAATTGATTTTTTTTCAATTTTAAATGTTATATTTTAAAAAATAAATTTCTTATTTTTTTGTGGGATATAAAAATTCTATTTAAGTTATTTTTTTTTATTTTTTGATAAATTTCATATTTTAATTAATAATAAAAATATAAATCATTTGTAGTTGAAAAATATTTTTTTCTAATATATTTTTATATTTAAGACATTATTTGAAATTGTTTTAATTTTTAATTAGAATATGTTTTTATATGTTAATCTAATGTAATTCATTAGAATTAAATCCACCTAGAAATTGGATAAAAAAACTTTGTAAACTTTTGAACATTTTTTCATCAAAACCATTGTTTCTAAATCCGTCAACAGGATTAGAATTAAAATTAATTTTAGTAACTAAGTTAAATTAAGTTTTCAATAATGGAGATACATGTTTCTAATTAGTATAAAAAATTTGATCTAGTAGGATCAAATTAATTGTTGGTGAATATGATCTTTATTATTTTATTTACCACATTTGAAGGTCAATCGGGTAATTAAAGGTAAAAATAATATTATAATAATAACAAATTACCCTAAACTTTATCCTAATTTTATTTGATGTGTCTTTTTCAACCAAAGGAATCCAAGGGTCTATATTAAAGTAAATTTTAACCACATGGATGATTTTAATCTATTTATAGTATATTATTCAATTAAAATCTAATTTTTCAAATTAAAGAAGTTTCTTTATCGTTGATATAAGAAAACATACATATTAATTGAATATATATGATTTATTTGAACCTAATTAATTTATTTTAATAATGGTAATTTATTTTTAATTTTTCTATATGAAATAATTTACACTAATTCATGTGCAATGCTGATGTGGTGCTTGTTCAGGAATAAGAAAAATAAATAAAATATTTTTAATAAATTTATAAGAATTATTTAAAAAAATTGGGCTCAAAAAAATTATTTAAGAAAATAATGAAAATTATCATGTTTTGATTTGAATTGGGGACATATTTTACCCACAATGATCACATTAGACAATTTATATTATTTTATTAAAAATAAAGAAAACGTAATCACACTATAGTTTTCATTTTGTATAAAAGTTTTATATGAGTGTTTCCATAGGTTTTTAAAAAAATGAATCATAATTATAAAGATAATAAATATTATATTTTTCATGAAATTTTATTTTTAAATTTTAGGTAATATATAATTACATTAATGGCTTAAAAAATTATGATATGTTAATTGTTTTATTAAAAAATAACCAAATTTAATGATATTAAAAAAATAATTATAATTTATTATTTTTATGCTAATTCATGAATTATGTAGATTAACATGATAAGTATATGATATAACTAAAAAATTATATTTGGATTTGAAACTTTTATTGATTTTTTTTGTAAAAACTTATGAATAGTGTTTAATTTGAAGAAATCATTTTCCATGAAAATAATATTTAATTAAAATATTAAAAAATTAAATAATTATATTAAAAGATAAAAAATGAATTTATTTGTTCAAAAATGTGATATAATATTCTTTTTATCCATTTTTTAAGCCTTAAACCATATAATAAATTTATTATAATTTACTAGTTTGTGAAATTCTTATGTTACCCCTCCCATCAATATAAAAGGAGGCTCCCTCCATCAAAAAATTTCATCACCTCAAGCCATTTTGTTCATCCAAACTCTACAAAATTCCCTCATTCTCATCCCTTACCGCATTATTGAGCTCCTGGTCTCACAAAAAAAAACAATTCCAAGTTCCTTAAATATGTTCTCAAGGTGGAATTTTTTGGAAAAGGTTTGAATACATTTAAAGGAAGTCAAACTGTAGGTAGGGGAATTTTCTTTTAAAATCCTTTTTCATGTCTCTTTTATAAAATTTAAAAATATTGTTCTTTTTTTATATGGAATGACTCATTTCTTCTTATTTCATGATATTATATTACAAGGATATTTCTATTATATGTTTTCATAATTATTTATGAAAAATATGATTTCATTTTATGTGCATGATTTTTTAAATGAAATTAGTTTTAAGGAAAAAGGGTATTTTGAAAACTCTAAATGTGTTCTTATCAAGTGTTCTAATGAGTTATCAAGTTATTTATTCATGCTATGTTACTTGGACATATTTTATGTTGGTCTGATCCCATTATAGCTCAAGATATGATGGGTTGATCCCCATTATAGCTCAAGATATGTTGGGTTGAGCTGATTATAACTCCATATATAATTAGTGAGACACATTATAGCTCTCCAATGCATTGGGTACTTCGAATATAGAAGTTTACTAAATAGTTATTCCATTTTAAAGGGTTAATGTAAGGGTGATATAGTAAATATTTCCCAAGGAAACTACATTATGTTTCAATGCACTCTTATGAGTTTCAAGAAAATGATTTATAATGGGTTTTAAGGTTTTCACTAGACTAATGATTTTTCATTATTTATGTCCATCGTTAAACTTTTTTTACTCATCCCTAGTCTTAAATTTTTTATAGGTTATTAGGATGTGTAAGAGGAAGGGGGAAGTCAAGTTAAATGTTATGAATATTTTTCAAGGAAGACATTATTTATTTTTAAATGACTTATATTATAAAAAATGGATATTGTTTTAGTAGTATCATTTTTGTATGAATGTGGTTTTTTAAATGTTTTTTATTTCCTAAACATATAAAACACTAAAAATGAAAATAGTTTCAATTTTAAGGAATTTAAAATTCAAAATTATTTAATGTTTGAGGTTGGGTCTTTATAGTTGGTATCAAAGAAAATGTTTAGATAAAATTAGGGATAATGAGTTTTTTTTAAACACATGGTAATTTATATGTCTATTCATTTAGATAAGTCTTTATTATATAACTGTTTTAAATTAAGAAAAGTTGGTTACAAATTGAAGGAGGAGGATCTCAAACAATATTCCTATATATTCCTGATGACTTTTCGCAACAATTATTTCAAATTCACATCCAGATGATACTGAAATTTTTTTAACATAAAACCCTTTGGAAAATAGTTTCATGAGATATATAACACGTCCTTTATACCTATATACCATAATGGAACATGATTTTTTAATCAAATCCAATTATCTTAATGTTACTAATTTTTCAATAATGTAAATATTGTCCTAGAATTTTCAGATATTTTACATTATCACATGATTTTGAAGCATGTTATGATTTTGAAAAAGCTGCTAAAGAAGGATACCCTTGTGTATCATCTTTATATTTTCTTTTAACATAAAATCTTTCATTTCATACTTATTAGATGTTAAAATGACTCTTGACTGATAGTTTTAAAATAATCTTTGTCCAAATGTTTTATATAAATAATGTCTTATCAGATGTTTTCAATTTATATGTTATATAAGATTATTTTCCAAAACTATTTCTCTAAGAACACCCATATGACCCAAGGTGTAAAAGTATTATTTTGAAAAAGGAAAAAAGTTATTTCTAATAATCTCTAAATCATTCTTCCAATTCATGGACCTTCTATCTACATGAACAAAATGGTGTTGAAACTAAGTGGATACCATGGTCAAGGTATTATGTGCTTTCTTTTGGTAATAGTTATTTTAAATCATATGGAGGTGAAATAAAATAATTTCAAAATATATAAGACTTCGTGGATTAATTTGTCGAAATCATTATGAGTTGGAGTGAAAATTAGAGGTTTAAGATATCCTTTTATGTTAAAACATGTAATGGTTTTTTTTTAGTTTTATAAAATGGGAGAACCCGCAAGATGGGGTGACAACCCGTCATGTCCGGAAAGGCCACGAGGATTGAACCAACAATCGAAGGGTGATATGGGTGCATCACCTACCATTGGCCTATGTTAAGTCCCTAGATATTATGTATTTTTTATTTTTTATTTAATAAGGTTGATGGAAAATATTAATTTTATTTTTAGAACTTATGTTTTATCAAATAGATATGCATAGTATAGGAAATAATTTAGTGATTAAGTGATAAATTTATTTATGAAGATGTTCCCCATTTTGGCAAATTTGTATGATTAAGGATAATAGAGTGGTATGGGATTTTATTTGTGGAGTAATAGTTTAATTTTATTTTGGAAGAATTTACATTTTTATTGTGGAATTATAGAGATTTAGGTTATTTATGGAACTGATTAACATATCCTAGAGAATATGTGATTTTGGAAGTTACAATTTGGGTATTAGACATTATGTTTGATTGATGTTAATTGGAGATAAATGTTAAAATTTATCTTGAAAGACTATTTAATAAAATTCATTTAATTGTTTGGTTTCAAATATAGTTTGGATTATTTTAAGGGATTATATGGATAGCTATTTGTTTATTGGACTATATTGAACTTTTGGTATTACAGTTGAATTTGGGAGATTAAAAGTAGTTTTTATTCATCAATGGATTATTATTTTTAGAGAATTGATTTATCTTATCCTAACTATATTATTTTGGGTTAATCTTTCAAGATAAGATAAATATATAGTTAATATTTTGTGTATTAAGTAATTCTATAGAATTTATTCTAGTGTTTCAGGCTTAAAAATTCATCTTGAATACTCTTCATTGGATAAAAAGATGAGTTTCTAGTGTAATTTTATTAAATGATGAATCTATTATTTTAAAGTTAGTATATTTCATTATGTTCTTAATATATGTTGTAAACTAATTCGTCAACTATATGATAAGGATCTTACAAAAAATCCATTTAAATTTCCTACTATGAAAACATAGACCCTTAAATATGTCACAAATTTAAGGTTTTGTGTTTGTTATCTTTCTCATAACGAAGTTTTCTGTCACTCTCCATCGGAATATGATGGTAATTTTTATCTTACATATCCATGTTTTCCAATAGGGAACCTTGGTATTTTTTATCTCATGTAACATGCGTACAATTTTTTCTTTCTTTTAAAATACATGTTTTGTTAATCCATTTTATGATGTGGGATTTTAATAATGGATTTTTTGAAAATTCAGACCGTCATTATAGATCCAAAATTCAAATTGCGAGGATGCAATTTCCAAAAGGGGGATTAATATAACATCCTGTTCATTTAAAAGGAAACACAATGTTTCGTAGCGTACAAGATAGAGACATCAAACTTAAACCAAAAAATACGATTATATAATATGGTAGTTATCACAATATCTCTATAATGGAGTAAATGAACTAGGTTAACATAATTATGAAAATATGGTTTATACATGTTTTTAAAATGATTCATTGGTTAAAAAATTTACTAGAAATTAAACTAAAACCAATTGAATATAAAAGATGTATTTTTATGAGAAAACTATTTAAATATGAATAATTATATTTATAAAATAATAAAATCACTATTTTTGGACTATAATAATTAAATATTAATTCATTATAATATTTAAAATTTATCTTCTGTGTTTTCTAGACATAATACAATTTCAAAGATAAAATGTGTGTTTTTAAAAAAATGTAGTTTTAATACATTTTTATGGTGACCCCATTTAAAATATACTTTTTTCATTTTTCATAAATTATATTTAACAAAATGGACTTCTTCTTTGGAATCAGGATATAAAAATTCACTTTGGATGATTTTTTGGTCATTTTCTGATAAATTTTATATTTTAATGAATATTCAAAAATACAATATTTTTAATTAAAAACTAATTTTTGATAATATTTATTTTTATATTTATATAATTATTATAAATTGTTTGGAATTAAAACTAGATTAATTTTTTAACATTTAATTAAATGTAGGTCATTGGAATAGATTTCACGTTACATTGTGATCTTTTGAATTTTTTTACTTCAAAAACTTGTTTTCTCAATCCATAAACGAGATTATTTTTTCAAAATAATTTTACTCACTTATTTGAATTTAACTTTAAAAAATGTACATATAAGGTTGTAAAATTAATAAAAAATGTGATCAAATAGGATCAAAATAATTTTTTTTAATAGTAACTTTAGTATATTATTTACCATGTTAAAGGTAAATATGGTAATTAATGGTAAAAATAATATTCTAATAATATGAAATTACCATAACACTTGTCCAAATTTCATTGGATGAATATTTTTCAACCAAAGGAAACCATGTGTCAATTTTAGATCATCATTGATCCAATTATATTGTTTTAATCCATTTGTTGTATTTTATTCAATAAAAGTCCAATTTCACAAATTAATGAAAGCTCCTTATTATGGATATAAGTAAATATACGTCTTGAATGAATATATGTTATTATTTTTAACCTAATTAATTTATTTTAATGATGGTGATTGATTTTTAATTTTTATATATGAAATAATTAACCTTAATTCGCGTCTAATGTTGATGCAGTGCTTCTGAAAGCATAAGAAAATTAAGTAAAATATTTTTATTAAAATTACAAGAATTAATAAATGACACAATTTTTTTGTTCAAATTTTAATATAATAAAATACAACCATTAAATTTTTTTTATTCAGACGGAGTATATTTTGGACCCCCAAGGATCACATTATTCATTTTATATTGTTTTATTAAAAATAATGAAAACTTGATCACGCCATAATTTTAAATTTGTTTAGTATTTTTATATGTGGGTTTATAAAAGTGTTTTTCAAACAAGAATAGTCTTTCAAAATCTAGTAAAATTATATTTTTATAAAATTTTATTTGTAATTTTTAACAAATAAATAATTATCTTAATGGCTTGAACAATTATGTTGTAGTAATTATTTTATTAATGAATAAATAAATTTAATAATATTAAAAATAATATAAATAATATAATTTTATATTTTTAAGATAATTTAAGAATTATTTAGATTAATGAGATAAGTATACGATATAATAAATAAATATTCAAATTTTAAACCTTATTTTTATTTATTTAATGTCGAAATTTATAAACAATTTTTAATTTTAAAAAATTATTTTTCATGAATTTAATATTTAATTAAAATATTTAAAATCAAAAAATAATTGAACAAGAAAAAAAGTGAATGGATTTGGCCAAAAATGGGATATACTCTATTTTTATCCTTTTTTATGTATTATATCGTATAATAAATTCATTATATTTTAATAATTTGTGTTCTTCCTATCTTACCCATCCCCTCAATTATAAAATAAGGCTTTATCATACACAAATTTTTGTCTTCTCAGGCCATATTATTCAGCTATCCTCTACCAAATTCCATCATCCTCAACCCGTTCCACATTCTTGAGATCCCAGTATCACAAAAATTCCACTTCCAACATCCTTAAATAGGTTCTTAAGGAGGAATTCAAAGAAGAGTTTTGAACACATTTGAAATAAGTGCAACCCAATGTAAGGGACTCTCCATTTAAAATCCTTTTAATTGTAGCATTTAAAAAATTTAAAAATACTGTTCTTTTTTATATAGTTTGAGTGGTTTCTACTAATTTAATTACTTTATATCACTATGATGTTTTCATTATATGTTTTCATAGTTATTTTTTAAAATATGATTTCATTATTATGTGCATGATTTTTTAGAAGTGTTTTGTTTTATAGAACATGGTAATTTTGGAAATCTGAATGTGTTTGGATTAAGGGTTTAAATTCATTATCATGTTTTTTTATTAATAATATGTTCCTTAGACAACGTTTTTGTATGGTTGAGCCCATTATAGCTCATAATATGATGACTTGAGCACCACTATAGCTCAAAATATCTTTGGTTGAGCCCATTATAGCTCATGGTATGACGGGTGAGACCCATTGTAGCTCTCCAATGCATCAGGTACTATAGATATGGATGTTGAAAAATTGATTATTCCATGTGTAAGGGTAAATGTAATATTGATAAGGTAATTATATCCAAAGGAAACGGTCTGATGTTTCTATGCAAGCTTATGAGTTTTCACGATAAGGGTTTATAATGGGTTTTTATCTTTTCACTGGACTAACAATTTTTCATTATTTTTGTCCCTTACTAATATTTTTGTGCTCATACCATGATTTTAAATGTTTTTCACAAGATAAAATTATTTTTAATAGAAATTAGTAAGTTTATTTAAATGTTTTTATGATTTTTCAAGAAAACCATGTTTTATTTTTATATTTTTTATATTAAAAAAAACAGATTTTGTTTTAGTAGTATCCTTTCTGTATGAATGTGGTTCGTTATGTATGTTTTATTTCCTAATCTTATAAAACTATAATAGTTAAAATATATTCAATGTGAATGAATGTAAAAGTCAGTATTATGCAATTTTTATGGTTGGTTCCTTATATCCCCCACAAAAAATGACTTTCATACACCTTTGTAACACCCCGGCCAGGATCGCTAGAATAGAACCCAGACTAGGGGTCCCAAATGACTTTTAGAATACCTCTCTATATTCTAGAGGCTATCAACTAGTGGAGAGGGCCTAAAATGGTCATTGAGATACTGTTCACTAAAATTTATAGCTTTATGTTCAAGATATAATCTACCTAAAATTCCATATAACCCCTCCATATAACTGAAATCCAAAAAATCTATAGACATCTAACAAAGAGTCAAGAGGTCCCTTTCATTATCGAATATAAATGAAGTAAATAACATATATGATGCATCGAACATAATATAATAGTATCCATATAATTTAAATAACTTGAAATAATATACATTGAAATATGGGATGATAAAGAAGAAACAGAATAGATGACCCATGTATTGTATAATATCTGAAAACAAAATATACACTAGAATTCATCCCAACTCTCAATAAATACACTACAAAAAACTAGTCCTTCGTCTACTCAGATAAAAACGAAAAATTTTCTATCTTCAACATGATATATATCTAAAAAATAAAAAATGATTTTCTACCAGCATTCATTGGAATCCATGTATTACACCTGGGTAAAGGAAATGTTCAATAACCCAGTAGTATTCCAATGGTCATCTTGATACAATGAGTGTTTTTATAATCAATAAAATGTGTATTAAAATATTAGTATAGTGAAAATTAATTTCCATTATCTATCACCTATCTAAAAATGTAACACATATGAACATACAAACTATACTTGATCCTTTGTATATTGAAGATACATGAACCCTAAAGACCAATGCTGAAACAGGACAACTCAAGACATAATCCACCTACCTAACATTGATAAAAAATATATACCCCCATTACCTAATTATTTTTATCTTATTCTCTCCCATCTCAACATATATAACCCAATGAGATTTTACCACTTAAAATAAATCATGGGATGTAATATTAGAAACATGGATCATAATAGTGGGTAATCAAAGAGGGACCAACCATTAATAATACTATAAAATGACAATAGAAAATAAAAGTGGGAAGTCAAAATGGTTCAAATCAACAATTTAGATTTAAAAAATATAATGGTAAATTATATAAGAAAAATTTTAAATGATGCCAAGGTATATAATAATTGAATCATATATCTAATGCACTAACCAAAATCATCTCATAAATCTTCACAAAAATATCTAATAGACATCCCATGGAGAACAATATTCTCAATATTATATGACATATATCATTATAGTGGTTGGTTCCCATTTCGCAATTTACAACACTCTATATGAATGCTAATCCCTCAAATAATACATTGAACCCATCATCAATAACAAATTATGTTTGTTACATGTCCATGGTGTTAAATTAGGTGGATCTTTATGAAGATTGTATTCATCTCCACCTCATATAGCCTATCGTTATCTCTTAATGGATAGCCACTATCCAACTTAGTACCTCATCATCCCTTATTCAATATATGGATTCCAATGTGGAATCAAAAATATTAGTTGATATATATACCAATTGGAAAAGTCTGGAATGTACATAGCTGCATAATAGAAGTGTAAAATCTATATGAGCAACTCATCGATATTGGAAGTTATCCTAGACATTACCTCCCATGGGTATTGATTCTCCATTAAAATTTCCATCCAAAAAATCATATCGTATCTTAGGCTATGTGACCAATTACTATGTCTCACTGGTGGAATAAGATAATTCAATCTTTTGGTAAACTCAATATCCTTCTATCAATACCAAAAATGAGGCATCTCACATATCCTATATCAATCTATAGATCGATACTAAGGATTTTCATATCACTATCAGTATCCCATATGAACACATCTTAATCCATTAATAAAAGATCAATTGGACTAACTCATACCTTAACCACTGAGACTAATCATAGGGCTCATCTAAAAGAAAAAGGATGATTATCTATCATCTATAATCCCATGAATTTTCATTATTCCAATGGTAATTGATTCACTCATCAATTAGTAAACATCAAAGAGCATGCATAAACCAATATTATCCCAATATTTTTATGGACCAATGCCAAAATTAAACATAACCATCACATCAAGAAACCCAACAAACCCACCACTTAAGTGAAATATTCTCTTATGGTTTTTATGATTTCATGCATCATTGTGAAATTGAAAATAATATACCATGAAACTATAATCAAGAAGTACTATCATATGTTTAAAATCCCCAATAAACTGGGTATGTTTAAAATCTTCAAGAAATAGGATATCTCCCACATAGTGTTAAATAGGCCAAAAAATCACTCTACCAATCCATTGTGGTTTTCCATGAAAAAAATTAAAAATGGTCCTTATATCTGGTTTTAATCATTCTGGTTTTTAAGTCTATATTCCATGTAAATCCTCATGAATAACTTATTCTTTTAAAAAAAATATATTTAAAAAACATAAAATCACCATTTTCCTTAGAAAATACACTTTAAATAAATACCCCTTTTGAATAACTTTTAAAAAATTAAAATGTTCTTACCTTTTGAAATAAATCTCAAACCACCAAAAAACCATAAACCTGATCACCAACTCTCATTGAACAATAATCCCCAACGAACCATGTAGTAATGTATGTGGTATGTGTTTACTTTTAGTCTGACATGAGCTTGTTCCATTTTTATTGGGTGATATCATAAAATGTCTTGAAAAACTGACCATAATAATTATAATGATAAAAAATGAATGTAATATCCTCAAATGAGTAATAAAAATGGTAATTTAATGTTCACTTACATTAAAAAATGATCCATAATAATCCCATGTTCTTCTCAACCACATCCAATCCAATCAGAACCAACATTGTTAATAAAAACCCAGACATCCTTGTTTATTCATTTAAAAAAAAGTTATATTTTTCAATAACCAATGACAGTATCATAAGAAAATCAATCATAATTAAACGATAAATAAGGGGTGTGGTCAAATCCTAACATGCACCCAAGACTCTGACATATGCAATACCCAATAAAAAATGTCTAATTGATCACCAATTTCTTCATAATTTTCTAAAAAAATAAATAAATTTGTTTGTAATATACCCTAATCTAAATGGAATGGAATAGTTAAAAAAATCATTATTGATCCTCAACTATGAAATTTACCTGAATGTCTTCTATTGTTTTTGTAATTATACAATAATTCATTGTAATCACTTTTAAATCTCTAACTAAAAATAGTGAAACAAGTGAAGGGTGAGGAATATAAACAAGGGAGCATCATGAAGAGGATCTTACCCATGGTCATCACAATGAAAATATCCCAACGCATCTAGGTTTAAGAGAGATAATGTCAGTAGAGAGGAGAACCAAAGGTCTACCGCCACCTCTCATTTTTTCATTGAAAATAAAGAACATGAGGGGTTATATATTTAAATCACCTATATATATTTTTGATAGGGTCTTGTTGTGGTGTGGCCCCCAACATCATGGTTCAATGACCCTACCCAAAGCACCCCAAAAACAACATAAGGGAATAATGTGACATAACCCTTGGCATAACTATGGAACACACAAATCAAGGGAAATGTTTCATCATAAACCATTTTTTTATAGCGAATCACTCCATTCTAGAAAACCACCAAATATTCACATCCACACCCTTGTAGCAAGACTTGGGGCTTTGTGGTGCAACCACCCACATTTCATTATTATCTCGAACCAAACTATAGACCAAAATTTTCATCTCTGTTAAATGATTCAAAGTATAATACACCCCATTTTGGCCTGACATTTCCCAAAACTATAAAATTTCTTCTTAAAAAGATGTATCATAGTCAAACACCCCTTGATATAGTGTGATGATTCTCCTCAATCCCATAATTTAATATCACAAATCCTCTTCACCATGCTTCAATGCCCCTTTTGTATTATGATCTCTTCCCTGTAATTTTAATTCATCCACTAACACTTATAAACTCATTATTAGTGTTTTTTAAATGAACATTCACCTTTATAACAACCAAAAATACATCCCAATCTTTATCAAAACATCCTCCCTTTGATATAGATCCAAAAAATTAAAATCACACACCCACTAAAATTATGGTAAACCGTCCAATCCCTTAGTTCTTTAGTGATTAAATATGTGGTAAAATAAAAATATGATGAATAAGTTATATATTACATTTTTTATTATTTAATTTAGTTGGTAATGAAGATTTAATTTTAGTTAAATATTTCTCATGCTATTTTCTTATTGACACTTAGTGTTTGTCACCAACCCTTTCCATTCAAGAACTAAACATGAGGCTTGTATTAATTTATCTTGTGAATTATGGTATCATCAGATTGAGTCATTTTAGATATAACTTTTATAATATATGTTTCTTTTTTTATCATAGATTTAATCATCATACTATTTATTAACTAATTAAATCAATATTATTACCCTCCTAAACTCATCATTCAATGATGCATAAACTAAATAAATTAGTTCCATTTAGAGGTTTTAAATTTCCCATATTTAGTAAGGAAAATATATCTTATTATATAATATTTATAATTGTTTTTTAATTTTTACAATATTAAATATATTAGAATATATTTTATCTATTATACCGTTAGGGATTAAATCATTCAACAATGTCTACCTTGTATACATTATTCAAATGATTTATGAGAAACACCACACATGAGATATAACAAAGGTAATAGTATGACTATTTATGTGATATTTCCAAAGTTAGATCATATATAATTATATATCTAAGATTTTAAACTAATATTATAATTTATATGGATAAATTATATATAGATATTACTCATACTAGCATTTTATCACATCCCTTACTCTCTTGATAGTTCTTAGGATGGGATTAAACTTGGCGTACTTAATACCCAATAGAATAATTATTATTCCATATCTATTTTTCAATAAGTCATAGTAAAATGATTGTAGAATAATTTATTAATAAATCCAAGAATAATACCAATATTATTTCATTCATTTATTTAAATGTATATAAGTTGTTTATATTTAGACAATACAATATCATTTTTTTGTATTTTCATGTTCCTTGGATTATTTATCTCCAATATTTTCCAAGTTTAATATGATTTGATAATCCTTTATTTCATGGATGCTGTAAATAAATTTTATATGGTGGATATTTATATTTCTACATAATTTATTAATCATTTTGAAGACTTTTTATTCATTGATCATGACATCAATGCTTGGTAACATGATCTCTTGGGGTTACTCAATGTCATGTACTATTACATAAATCAATTTACTGCTCAAGACTCAACTCCACAGAGGTTTAATCACCTTATGAATCATTTAATAAAACCTAGTTGCATGTTACTTCTATAATAATATGGCATGCCAAAATTCCAACCAATGGAAGGATTCAAGAATAAAGTATTAAAATTACCTCACCATACTCCAACAATCTATCAAAATATGAATGTTGTGATTTTTTTTTGATTTTATAGTTACTAAACACATACAGAAATGTAATATGGGATGATCTAAACTGGATGAACTAGTTGCAGACTGCCTAAACAACTCGAAGAATAGTTTTTACACATAAGATCAATAAAAATATCTTTAAATTTTTATTTTCAGCAATTGTGGAATGCTTACACTATCTATGGTTAACTCTAAAAAAACATACATTCAATTTAAAAATAAATTATGTAAAGGTTATACCCACAGAAATTATCAAGAATTTTTAGATGCCTCTTATGGAGTAAATCAGGTTAATGAGTAATGATATTTTATATCTAGTTTTTACTAAAACTCAAAGAATTTGTATGAGATTATTTAAGCCATCTAGGTAATAATATATTAAATGGATTATAAATTTTTATAATTCATTCATGTTCAATATTGATGCGGAGATTATGAGTACACTAGGAACAAATGCACATGGTTGAATTTTTAGAAATTTTTGGGGCTTTATTAAAGGTTATTTCACAAGGCTCCTTATAAATTATACTATATATAAATTTGAACTTATGGATATTATGATCACTTTGAATATTCCATGAGTATTAACTAGAAACTCTTTTGGATTAAAATTTACTCCATGTGTTATGTGAATAGATTTCAAACCTGTAAACTCATCTATACTAATATTATTCTCATGGTCTTGATAAGGTGATTAAGTTCTAGGGAGATTATAAAAATAAAAATAAACCACATTTGCAGGGTAGTAAACCATGTTATTGTTTCTCTTCAAAAAAAATGTTAACAATTATTTTTATCTTTTGATATTCCTATTGAATTCATACACCACCATCACTATAATATTTTGGGTGATGTTTATACTTTTATTAATTTCCTCTCATTATTTACTCTTTGACTCTTTATTATATTTTATGGTTATGCATCTTTGGAATCTATGCCCAATCATTTTCAGGTAATTATTATTATTATTATTTTTATAATCAATCCATTTTTCAAAAAAAATATGGGCCCACATTATAGGTATGAATTGATGTTGGAAAGAAGTAGCATGGTTGGACCCAAAACATTTTGTGGTGTGATAGGTAGGAGTTTCAGTGTGGTAACATATAGGCATCAATGGGTGGGTTCCTCAAAAGTGTTGTAATGATCCAAACAATTATAAATAAAATTCCCCATTTTAATTATTTAAATTTATTATTATGTAATATGTTTATAGAAAAGATATGCACTTATTTTGTTTTATTATATTCAATTGTATTTAATTGACCATTAATAATCATTACCATTTATAGTATAGACATTAAATAGTGATAGCATGTTCTGTATAAATATATAGTTTTAACAAATACAATTGATAGGGACAAATAAAATAAATGCCACAACATGTTGGATTATACATTATGAAACCCATTTCTCATAGATTTTTGGAGAGACATAATTATTGGTCTTTGACCTTAAAACTTCCCAAGATTAGATCTAATAGATTACACATTAATAAAATTGTTTATAGGATACGTTCAAGAACATCGAGATCACGACCAAAACTATGTTAGCCAAATAGCCCCATGAAAGTCCCACCATCACGCACATTACCCTTGGGAAGTTTGCTGGTGTATTAAAGTGATATGTATCAAGACCCTAATAATATGATTATGTATATCATTTTTTATAGAATAGTGAATATATTTTCATCCTAATATTATTACATAATAAATGATTTATTTATTTTGATATAATAAAAGAAATAATGGTATTTTGGGTAATATGAAAATTAAATTAAGAAATTTATTTGATTGAATTAATATACTTTTGAAATAAATAATATTTTAATAAAATATTATTATTAAATATTTTTTATTTAATATAAATGATCATATAAGTTTTGTGAAATCAAATGTAATCTTTATAAGGGTTTAAAAAACTTTTATAGACTAAAAAACCTGGCATTTGATAATAAATGTTGATTTTATTTTAAAAGTAAAGATTAAAATATTTATAAAATTATTTAGATAAAATAAATATTATTTTCTGAATCAGAATGTGAAAATTATCTAATGGTGAATTTTTCATATTTTTCTAAGATAGTCGAACTATCGTGAAACAATTAAATATCATATAAAAACACTTTGTGTATTGTAACGTCATAATGGACCAAGTGTTATTTAATAGATACATTAAATGGAATCAACGTCCAAATATATGTTTTCACATCAAAATAATGAGATTTTCTTTTATTTTATTAAATATATAAAGCCCTTATGAATCCTCCAAAACCATTACTATGTTTTAATGTTTTAAAATCATTTTTTAATAGTATGACTCACCTCGACATACGAAAAAGAATTATTTTATTAATTTTATACCTTTTTATTATAAAATATTTAAACCATCTCTCATTGGGTAGAAAAAATTGGTAATAACCATGCGAAGGTTTTTGGTTTGGGTTATTTTATTTTTTAGTGTCCAAAACCTAAATAAAAGATAAATCCACATATTTTACTTTATAAAACAAACCAATATACCATTTACATTAAAAAAACACTTATTATCATGTACATACCCTTACATCAACTCTATATAGTCCTCACAAGGCACCCCAATCCCACATTAATCGCCACTTAAACATTTGGAGTTACACATTCAAGTAAGTGATTTCTCTCTTCTCATTTCCATTCAAGAACTTATTTTATGTTATATATCTTAAATTAAATTTTATTATTTTGGGATATCTTCATAAATATTACCCATAATATTCATTTAATTTATAAATTATTATATCCAAATTTCACTATCATTAAGCCATGCATGATCTTTTATGTTCACCCATTACCATGCCAAAATATAGTTAAGATTCTTTTCTTTATTCATGTTTTTCCCTTACCTTATGCCTCTTATTTCCAAATTTATAATGTTGGGATATGTCTTTTCATGTACCGAATACTAACCATTTTATTTATATGTGATTAGAGTCCCCTTTATCTCTCATCAAACCATTTTTATGAATCATTATGTGATGTTGTTATACTACTAAAATTTCACCACGATTTTTTATGCCAAAACAATTGTGTGGTGAATAACTTAATAATTTCTTATCAATAGTGTTCACATTTACTCACATATAATTTTATTATTGGGTACATAAATCTATTTACTCCATAATCTTTCATCTTAGATAAAAACGTTATGATGAATGATTCCATGTTTTATGATCTATGTGGTACACATAAGGATGGGAATGAAATGAAAGTGATTGCTGTTTCCAAATTTTTGTAGTGTTCCAATGAATTGGGTATTATTTAGTGAGATGATATGTCATGTTGTGAAAGAAAGTGAACCATATTCATTTATGGGACTTTTTCCACCTTGATTTCTTTGTTTTTTATCATTGACCAATATTATTATTCAATGTTTTAATCTGTTGCAACATTTCCCAAGTTATGATTATCATGCTATATCATTTCCCCTTATTTGTGTTTCTGATTCCTACTATTTTTATGCCCCATTTATATACCTATTTTCTTAAATGTATCACCTTATTCCATGTTTATTCCCTTACTAGGATTTATTGGGAACACCATTCTTATGATTATACCTAGTTTATCCCGTTCAATTTTAAAATCCATGGAATATTATAAGCATGATATATAATTTTTTAATAATGATGTTGTGTCTCATGTTCAATATGTTATGCGACATACCTAATTCCAAAATACACTATACTTCTTGATATTATAGGTGGTATTATTTATAAATTAATATAATATGTATTCAATTAATTCCAAATATGGAGTTAGTTTTTTATAAGTGTGATATGTGCATTGGTTCCTATCATTTGACCCATTACCCACCTTTACATTTTGATGTGGTATTTGGGTGATTAGTCATGTGATTATAAGTATAGTGTAACAAGTTAGATGGTGCAACATAACTTGACAGGTGATGTAGCATCTTGAATGAGTGATCGGTGTATTAAAACCTATCAATCATCCATCTACCAACTTGTATTTTTGATATTGGATAAAGGGGTTACCTTATATGTTATTATCAGTATTTTAATACTAATAAGTATGTGTGACATAACATAGAAGCTGATTTGGAATGTTACCACATATGAATTGCATGTTTGGGGATTAAAAGAGTGATTAAATCATGAGAACCCATCATCTATCCCACTTCCAACAATGTTTTCCAATGTGATATGGATTGTTTCCCTGTCATTGTGTAATGAATGACATCACAAAATGATGTTTTTTGAAGGGGGATAATTAAATTTAAACTAGCGACATCGTGTGATGTTATTTGAAGAGTGGGCATCACAACCTAGAACTAGTAACATGACATGATACATGATTCTCATTTGGGACTTCTGGTCATCCCCTTTAAGGGAATTTGGGTCACACCCTATTGGGTATTAGGTTCATCTATAACTGAAGACTTTGAGTCACTATATATAATAAAATAGGTCTAATTAATTCATTTCAATTGTTATTGTTAGGGATGAGACTTGACCAATTAGGGTGCCAAGGTGAATCGGTATTTATTTCTTGTAAACCCCTTTACATAATATATATTATTATTATTATGTTGTTGTTGTTATGGGCTTACCAGGGTGGTAAATTCACTACATAATTTTGTATCAGACTAGGGTTCATATCATGAAAGCCCCAAATGAGGGAGATTTATTAAGAAATTAAGAAAATAATAGGTGTCAAGAGTATATTCATGCTCAGAAGTAGGTATCATGCAGCATGGTAGGACTACAAAAATGGAATAATTAGATAGAAAAGTAGTGTAACATGGAAACATATATGCATCATCTGGTGGGGGTTGAAAAGAGTGATGGGTGTGTTGGATCCTATCAATTGTCCCTTTACCCACCCAAAAATCCACTGTGGGATAGAGGGGTGTCCTTCCACATGATTATCAAAATAGTGGGATCATTTAGATGATCATTCATGACTTATAAGGCGGTGTTGCAGGGTACCACCCATGTATACCTATATGGGAAGCTAAAAAAAGTGATGGGTGCATTGAAACCCACAAACTGGCCTCTTTTAGATATAGATTTTGGATATGGGTTGGAGGGGTACCCTACAATATTGGAAAGGGTTACATGACCTTTATATAGTAATGCAATGTGATTATTACCGACAGGGAAGAAATTTTGTGGGTGAATTTTAACTTGGCATGATGTTGGTTTATTTTTTAGGCCATTAACTGTGTATACATATATTGTTTTTTACTTACTATTATAGAACCAATCTGTGATATATATTTTAAAATCACATACTTACTGTCCATGAGTATAGAGTAGCTATTGGAAGCCTATGGTTAAGCACATAGTTACAAAGAACATATTATAACTCAAAAAATAAGAAATAAAATCTACATTTAATGAATTAAATATATTATTATATCAAAAATACTAGGAAGAAGATATTCTACAATGAGGATCGAAATCCATGTCCATGAAGCAATTGAAGCCCAATATATATATTACAGATACTCGCAATGTTATTTTAATCATGTACTATTAAATATTTTAGTCTAATTAAAAACCATATGATCATTATGCCTTCCTTTTCTAATGGTAATTTACATAATTTAATATTGAGATTAGTTAAATTGAAACTATATTTAAACATAGAGTGTAAATCAACCAAATTTCTACAGTGGAAATATCTATTTAGAGCTCATGATAAAAATTACTCTAACACACAAAGGAAATGTTCATGCTCATCTAAGTTGAAATGAACAAAATTTTCTCCCAACCCCCTAATGAAATTTTTAGTCACTAAAAATAAGTAATGTGTGGAAAATAAATTCATAAAAATAAGAACCCATAATCATAAATCATTTTAATAAAATTAATTAAATTAGAATCAATCCCCCATCATTACATTTCCATGTTATAATAAATAATCTCTTAAAAAGACCATGAGATAAATAAAAATAAAATAAATAATAAAAACTCATAGGCTTCACTATAGCAATCTAATGGAAGTAGCTAATTATTACCTCTAGGATCCAGTCCATTCAATGTTCACAACAGCCTCGTATTTATGGAAATATCTATATCATAATATAGACTCATATCTCCTATTCTAAATCTATTATATATTTTCTCATTATATATATTTCCCAGCTATATCTTCAAATATATATTATCCAATTTTAATTGGGTGTAAACTGCCTCAATAGTTATTAAGTCCCTGTGCCTGTATCTCTTTATATCTCTCTTCATGATATAACACTATATATCCATAATATCAATATAACTTATCCCACTTTATCTTAATCTCTAGTTCAAAAAACATTTCTGAAATCCTCTTAGAAAATACGTCCACTTATTTCACTAACAGATATTGCATGATATCTTTGACATAGATATATAGAAAAATATTTTATCTTTACATATATAGGTTGTTCATTAAAATAACTGATTTTTAAAGTGTGGCTTTCCTTTTTCTTCCACCTTGTTCCACATTTATGCATGTACCTTGTATAATTTATATTTCCTTGAAGCCTCAATGTCCTCTTACACTTTTTACTATTTTTTCACACTAAAAGAATTACTTAATGAAAAAAGGATCCTGGTTTGAACATGGTTTCTTTTATCAAGAAGTGGAGTTATCTTTGAATTATCTTCTCATTCATGGTTATGAAATTTACATTATGGTATGAACCATTATAAAACTTCATGTATCATTTATTTTCATTTATTAAGAGTGTTAAAAAGAACATTTTTATCCTGAATCACATTTACATAGATGCCCAATACTTTTATATGGAATTCTCATAGTGCAATAGCTCAGTTCAAAATGTGAACTAAATCAATAAATTAATTTATTTTTCCCAAATTCCTTTTACATAGATCCTTCCATCAAACAAAAAAAGCATGAATAAATTTGAATTAAAACATATATAGGAAATTTATCTAATGGGATAAATTTAGAAAAATATTGAATTATAGAATCCAATACTCCCACACATAGACTATGATTGTCCTCAATCATGACTCTTGATGATCTACATCACAGGAATTTTTTTCTGATCACAAATAGTAGGAATTTTAAATGGGATTTTGGTCATACCTTAAGTATGTTATCATACCATAGGAATGAATTGGATTTCAAATCATTACCCCGTAAAGACAAATATCACATGTAATCATGATGACTTTTCATTATGGATGAAATGAATCTGAGGTTTTAGGTTAAGTAGTAATGTCATGTTAAATACAAAAACATTCAAGCGGTGGATAATATATAATGTTATTCTCATGATAATGAAATGTAAATCTCAATGAAATAACTCCCCCAAAATAGAATGTTGTCACCCCACACATCCCAAACTCCAAGTATCTCATGAATAACAATGAGGTATAAGGAATGATAAATACCCTCTGGTTTATTATCTTTAACATTTCCAAATTTTATAAAATATTACATGGGGTAGAACTCACATCCATCACCCATCCCAATATGATCTTTAAATCATTGATCAATTAAGGGTGATCTTTGACCATCTCAAGACACAATCCCTTCTTTATTATAAATGTTTAATTTTTTACCTTCTAAATTTCAATAATTTTCAATTTTATCTCTAGGAGGGATAAACATTAGAATATAATGAAAAATACCCACAAGACTTCTTGAGATCCCATGAAACACTACCTTATATAATATCCCCTCTAATGAAGTACATCCCTTCTAATTACTGGAATTTGATGTAGTTCTCATGCCTTTATACCAATATTTATCTGGTGTCATTGGTATAAAGAAACTTCTAGTATCCTATACGAATGGTTTCTATAATATGTTATTATAGGGTATTAACATAACATCCATGGACTACCTTCTTCCCATCCCCACCAAAAATCCTTAAACCCCTAACTCGAATGGTATCCCCCCTATCTTCTCCCCCAAATATCTCCCCTCATTTATTGATTATTTTATTTCATTCTTCTTCAACATCAAGTTTGTGAGTTCCAAATCCATCATATCTTCTTTTGGGCATCATTTTCATTTTTATCTATGTATTAATACCTAGTTGAGATAATGTTAAGTCACAATGCATCCCGATTCATTAAAAAAGGGATTGTTTTGATTATTTTATTATATTATTTCATAATAAATGTTGTCTTAGAAGATGAATATGTTTTTAAAATTAGTTATGTTTTAATTTTACAAAAATATAGTTTAATTTTTTTAGTCTGTGTAATATATATTATCTTATTATTTAATTAATTATGGTTGTAATTTTTTTCTTGTGATAATGTATTTAGGGGTTAGGAAATTAATTTTGTAATTTTTTTATTTCTATAATTAAATTATAAAAATGTTTTCATAATTTATTTAAATATAATAGTTTGTATAAGTTGTTGATCATTCCCTGTCTTATACTATATTTAGTTTATTAACATTATGCATCGATTATACAATATTTCATCTCATATTATATTTTGGATACCTACTAGTATTGGTAGATGACGTTCACCTAAAAGTTGGTATTTAGATTATCTTATTAGAAATGTTTAGCATACATGTAATACATACTCATGTCTATTTTCTATTATGAAAGGTTCTCTAATAAAAACATTTGTATGAAAGATACTAATTTTATTGTTTAGTGAGGAATTATTATTGTTCATGGTTAAATTTTTTCCAAGATAAATACATAAATATTTAAGTGGATTTATGCAACATTCAATATAAGTATGTTGTTTTAAAAAATAATGGGTTTTTTAAGAAATAGTTATATTATTGTATTGTGTAATATTTTTTCACATTCCATGTCTTATACATTATTTATTTCATTACATGTATCCATTAGTTATTGAATATTTCATTTCTCTTATTCTTTGTTCTATAAGATTCTATTATAATTTGATGGAATTTATATTAAAATTCATTTTTATTATTTTTTGAATTATTGTTTACAATTTTTATATTAATATAAATTTTTTTCTATAATATAAAGGATGCGAATTGGATTTACCATACTGATCATATCTCAAATGAGTTTCCAATGAATTTTGAATTTTTTATATTTTAAACTTAACAATTCTTTATAGAGGCATTATACTTTTCATGTGTTCCAATTATGTAGACATATATTAGTTATGTCTAAATGATGTTATCTTCAATTTTACAAAAGGTGGATTTAAAAAAAAATTGGAATCCCAATTGAGAGATGATACAATATTCTATTTTCAATGAAAAAATGAAAGGATTTTTTTGTCTAATTTAATTATTTATTACTTTTCATTTTTATATTCAAGAGAACTATTTTACATCAATGAAATAAGATATTTATATAAAAACACATTAAAAAAATATTGAAAATTATGATGTACAGAGAGTGAGAGAATTAATAGATAATACTATGACCCATGTATATTGAAAATGTACAAAAAATGGAATTTTTAATGCATATATATCATAGAATGTAAAGACCCAGAATTTCCATATAATTTTTTTTAATTATATATAATTTTTATGAGATCATGAAATCTAACTGCACATGATTTGGAGGCTCGTAGTGCCCGGAATGATCTGTTAAAAAAGTGTGAAACATAAAATAGTTTGTGTTAGCAGTTTTCCTAAAAAAGTTGAATAACTCATAAATGGGTTTCTGAATCCAAAATCTGATGGCAATGTTGTGTTTAGGATGACAAGTTTACCCTATGCACGACTTAAGTGTAGTCGGCACATACCTCCAATGAGAAAACCCAAAAATGGTATTACCTTAAATAAAATAATTAAATAAAAATTGTTTATTTTTTAAATTACTATTAATCACGAATTGTGACTTGGATTAAAAATCAGAGACCTCCACTGAACTTGTGAGGGTATTCTTTCCTTAGTAAGATACTAACTTTGGCCGATGCATGCCAATAGTAGAAGTTAGTTTTTGGACGTAAATAAAATAATTAAATGAAAATTATTTTATAGAAAAATATTTCACAACTAAATGGTAACTTGGATTGAAAATATGAGAATTTCATTAAGCTCGTGAGGGTGTTTTCCCCTTAGGCAGAGCCTAACCTCGACCGGCGTGAGTCGAGGGTGACTGTTAATAATTTTTGAACATTTTTTATGGTACGTTCAGTAAACGTGCGAGCAGCATTTTCTATCTTTTGAACTGGTGCTCAGATTAAATATGTGGGTGCACCACTGAATCTATAGCACTATTATTAGACTAAGGGAGGATTAACATTGACCATATTTGTTTGGGTGAAAAAGTTAGTTTTTATGACTTTTTAAATAAATAATAAAATAACATAGGAATTGTTAATTTATTTCTTTTCTTCCGACCACCTGTTGAGCAGCGGTGGCAGGGACCACAGAGGTGGTTAGACTTTTAAATATGAGATATTAATTTCCCAATTACACTTTGGTTGCATAACCACCCCTCATGTAATTAGTGTGGCACATTAATTACTTTAATTAATGAATCTCATTAATTCATCAGTGCGTTACTCACCCATTTCCCCTTCTATATAAATGTGGATTGGGGTAGGGTTTTTGACATGGCTTCTTCAAGAGAGGAACCTATGGTTAAGTGATGTGACACCTTCGAATTATGGAGATGGAAGCTTGGGTGTCAATGAACTGGGAGTGACATACATCGACGACATCATCAAAGTGCAGATTCTCCTTCAACCACCGTGACGACTCCAACAATTCTTGAGGTAGTGGTTGTCGTTCAATTCTAGAAATTCCTATGATTCTTTTAATAATTCTTGAATTTGAGGGTGGTTTTTGAGGGGGATTTGAATGAGGTTTATCATTATTTTTAATGTGATTTTCAACGTGGATGGCATGGGCCAAATGAATAATTCTTGGACCCTCTATTACTTGATTTTCATTTCATTGTTTGGAGACGGGTTGTTCCAACTTGACCAAACCATGAAACCGAGAGGTGCGTAATGACGGTGGTATCTCGAGGGGACCGTAGGTGTGTTCAGAAGAAATAACGGACTATCAGAGCTCACTTGGTGGTCCGCAGATGATTTGTCGGGGGTGAAGGTGACGACTGGCGGGTCGGGCCGGTCCGCGGCACAGGTCGTGCCAACCAGCGGGTCGCACCCTACTGGCGGTCCAGGCCAGTCCACATCCTAGCCCATTCAGGCTATCCCAGGTGGGTTTAGGCGGAGTTGGGTCAGACCCAGACTGGGTCGGGTTAATCCAGACCGGGTCGGGCCGGGTCGTACTGGACCCGAACCCCTCTCGGGCCCAGAAATGCTTAAAAGGCCTTGTCTTGCAAACCAGACGTTCATTTGAAAAACCTTCTGCGATGCTGGGGTACTTGGAGTGGGACAATCAGTCTGAGATACTCCAAGTGACTTTTGGTGAATGTTGGAATTTGTCTAGGTCAGATCATACTCTAATCTAACTGGGCTCTCGACACTAAAATGCTTATCACATACAGGCCAGCTTTCTGGTTGACGTGTAATCTATTTCATTAGAACCCTTATGAAAAGATGGATCATTAGGTTACTTCCTTATGGAACTTCGTGTCAGTTTAGGTATGAATTATAACTTAAGGATCAGAACTAGGGACTTTCTTGTATTGAGAGTTAGGATGACTAGTCCCTTGATGGCTTTGGGCATGATTATTCCTTACTCCACTTCTCTAGTAGAGATGGGACTCCCCACATCTTGGGTGTGGGTTTCTTTTCCTCTGATTAGTTTTTCTATATTTGGAGTCAGTGCTCCTTTATTGGACTAGGGTTCGGGTCCTCTATAATTAACTAACATAGAGTCATGTACTCCCCAACCGGGTAGGGTGTGGGTCCTCTATGTTTAGAGTGGGTACTCCCCTGTCAACCTAGGGAGAGGGTCCTCCTTATGCAGTGCTATAGTATAGTCGGTACTCCCCTAACGAGCTAGGGTGAGGGTCCTCTTTCCTGGGGTTCGTACTACCTTGACGTACTAGGGTGCATTTCCCCCATAGCGAACAAACTACCATAGTTGTACTCCCCTACCCGGTAAGGTGCAGGTCCTCACATATAGAGTTGGTACTCCCCTAACATTCCTGGGTGCGAGTCCATTAGAATGGGGTTAGTACTCCCTTGACGTACAAGGACACAGGTCCCCCACAATAAAAAATCTTCCAGAGTTGTACTCCCCTATCGGTTAGGGTGCGGGTCCTCACACATAGAGTTAGTACTCCCCTATCGTGCTAGAGCACAGGTCCTCTTTCCTAGGGTTGGTACTCCACTGAAATACTAGGGTGTGGATCCCCCACAACAAACAAACTACCAGAGTTGTTCTCTCTTACCAGGTAGGGTGTATGTCCTCACATGTGGAGTATTACTTCCCCTTATCCAAGTAGAGACAGGGAGCGGGTCCTTCATGGGAATTGGGGCTCCCTCGATCGTAGGACACAATGTCGAGTTGTCGGCCTCTTCACTTGGTTTACCATGGTCTTGCCTTGGGTGCAAAGCTGTGACTGTGTGAACTCTAGAACCAGGGACTAGAGGAAGTTCTAACAAAAAGTTCCTAATGTAGTATGTCATATTGGACTTTCCATTAGGAATGGTTTCGTTGTACCTTATGGAGTACATCTCTCATACGGGTGCCACACATGATGTCCATTTCATAAAGCGTGTACTCCTGATCCTTGAGTTACCCTCTAAGCCATATTTAGAAATCTTGGAAATGGATTGAGTTCAGGGACTTATGTTTCTTTTTGGATGACACAAGTATATCTAGTTTGAGCTCTGTCTTTTTATTTATGCATGGTGATTGATATCATGATTTTGGTTTTCCATTGTGGAATTCTGAGAGACGTTTGGGGGTCTTGGGGTCCTTACTGGGAATTGTTATACTCATCTTTTCACCGGATTTGGCTACACCTCATTGTGTATTGTTTAGAAGATGAGAAGCTTTGATTGGGACTCAGGGAGCTAGGACCTGATAGTGGATGGAAGTGATAGTTGACGCGAAGAGCTATGGAGACAATATGTACCTACCCTTCATGTAAGATGTCCAGTGGATGATCTCAGGAACGGTTTTCTATTTTAAATTGTAGTTGAATCTTTTCAGTTGGGCTTTTATTCTGGCACCATAATTTCATTACACACTTTTACTATAGTAGTTTTACATCATGGTTGCATCTTATTAAATTCTATTATTTGGGTTTGTACAAGTTTAAAGGAAATTTGTTCCTGTTTTAGGGATATGCCTTTCCAGTGCTAGTTTCCCACCACTGGAAAATGGTAGGCAGGCTTGGGGTAGTCACAGGATGGGCCCCAGGGGATGGGTTGTGACAAATTAGAATCAGAGCAGTAGTTTCTATCGAATAACTAGGACACTGATATTTCCAATGGAGCAATAGTGTTATGTGTTTTGATTGTGGTTTTCTTGTTCGGGGAGTCTAGTGTTGGTGCAGCGGTTGACGTATCCATACACCAGGACCCTGAATTCTGATTTTTGACTCAGTGAACGAAAACACTGATTGTGTGTTTTGTGGAAATGTTTTTTCTCTTGATCTCTTTTGAGTAAGCTCACCAGGTATAACTTATTGACCGTGGTTTATCTTGATTATCTTTCAAGATGCCTCCACGATGGCAGCCAGCCATGATTTTAGTGCGTGACCATGAGGATGGTCCTTTGAGTGATGAGGCTTCGGTATAGGGAATGTTTCCCAAGATGGTACCTTCAGGTGGTGTCCCAGTGAGAGAAATGTTGTTGGTCAGTAGTTACTACCGATGCTACCAGTAAAATACACTTATAGGCTCAGTGCCTTACATGAGTTTCAGTGATAGATAACCCTTGGGTTCTAAGGTGAGCCCGACTCACAGGCCGATAAGGACTACCTTTAGTTGGTGACCTATGTTCCATCTAGCTAGGGAACCATTAGATCAGATGGTGGTCCTATAAGTGAGCATTTTATGTTTCTCTGTTGGGTGATGGAAGGGTTTTTATCACCCCTATCATATGATGAGGTGACTTTTTTTGAAAATAACATGAGAACCTTCTTCAGATCAGTGGGTCTCCTTCCATAAAAAGATAAGGGGTATGTTCTCTTAAGATCTTCTACAACTTAGGTAGGATGACATGTCGATAGATGAGTACTTTTTAAGGCATACAGACCATTCTAGGTACTCAATAAATAAGATAAAATTAGTGCTTCAGGGCTCAAACCTCTGAGTGAGATGTGATTAGGGACATCTGGGATAGAAATATTCCTCTATGCATTCCTACTTATGTTAGGTTGATATAGATAATATTTGTGGTTGAAAAATTCTTTGGCTGAACAGATTTAACTAGTGAATGGAAGAAGATGTGGAAGAGGAGCTGGGAGAGTAGAAAGAGGTATTATACTTTTTGACATGTTACAACCACCACACCAATGTGGTCCCCAATAGGCTTAGGGAGCTAGAGGATAGTGGAAGGGAGTAGCTTCATGCAGTAAAGGAGTGTGACCCAAGGGATAGAGGAATGATTCGAGGTATGATATGTGTCTACTACTAGCTATTGTTTTAATATACATAGGTAATAATCAGTCCTTATTGTCACAAATCTTATTCCAAACCAAGATTTTTTTGTTAAACCATTGACTTGACCCTTATGTCTAGAGATATATTTGGAAGGAGAATAAATAGCCACACTTATGATGACGATGTGATCTAATCCTTGAGGTGAGATTTTTTGCTTTGAACCTCTTGGTGGCAGCGTCGAGGCCTTATGACTTTAGTTTGGGTATGGACTGGACATCCGCGATTCATACTCAGATTGATAATTTTAGGAAAAATGATGTTATATATCTGCAATGTTGGAATGGGGTATTCTTTGGTATGTGGAAAAAGAAACCCAGGTAGCATGGGATAAACTCATGCATAAGAGGGTACAATCGATCACTCTTGAGTGGACCAGCCTTACCCTCGTGGCAGTAGGAGTTTTGTGTTTTCAGTTCCCAACAGTGGTAGTAGAGTGTGGGAACATATTTGAAAAATATATTTCTTGAATTACCTCCCCGAAGGGAGAGGGACTTATGCATTGGCTTGTAACCAGCGATGACACTGATATCTACAACTGCATATTGGATGGCTCTAATAGAGATCCAAGAGCTGAGAGTTTAGAAGGGGGATGTGGTGTCAGATGCACTCATCAAGATGTCTAGTATATATCTATTGAGTGAGGTGTTAATGCAGTTATCCGTGTTATAGAAACCCTTCGTGGATAGTGATGGAGTATCATACCTTCATTCTATAACTGTCACTCCCCCACACCTTCAGTGAGTCCAGGAGGCACAACATGGGGACATATACTTGGAGGCCCAACGTGCTCAGATATCCTCACTATAGGCTTCTAAAAGAATTTATGAAGGTGGACAGAATTCCAACTTTCTCAAAGGAATAACTTTGGTACCAGTTACTCTACGAGAAGTGGTGTTGAGGGAGTTCCACACATCCCCTTTTTGAAGGTGCATCCTGGTGTGGCGAATATGTACCAGGACCTCCGATGTCAGTACTGGTGGCCAGAGATGAAGATTGTATAGATCCAAAAGAAGTCTTATGCCAACTAGATATAACTATCGTTATAGTTCAAGGAGGGAGACCATGTCTTACTACGGGTCTCACCTCGACGACGATTGTAGAGATTCGGTCAGGGCAGCAAGCTATCTCTAAAGTTCATCAAACCTTTCTTAATTATCAGGAGAGTTGGCAAGGTAGATTACCACATAGATTTTCCCCCACAAATGCACTGGGTGCATAATGTTTTCCATGTGTCGTAGCTGAGCAGATGCATGCACGATCCATCGCATGTAATCAACTAGGGAAATTTGGACTTTGAATATGGGGTGACTTTTACAGAGTTCCTGGTGGAGATAGAAGATCGATAGGAGAGAGTCCTTTGTGGATGGTCGATCCCAATGGTGTATGTTTGGTCATAGAACGAAAACCTCCAGGAGAGCACATTGGAGTGAAAGGCTCAGATTCATGCTCAGTACCCTCATTTGTTTGATTTTCCTTTTTTTTCTTTCGGGGATGAAAAGACCTAATGTGGGGAGAATGAAAAGTCTCAAAATTTCCATATAATTATTTTAATTATATAGAATTTTTCCAAGACCGTGATATCTAATGGAATGTGATTTTGAGGCCCGGAGTGCCCAGAATGATCTGTCAAAAAATTGTTATGCTTAAAATAGTGTGCCTAATTAGTTTTCATGAAAAATTTGAATAACACTTAAATAGGTTCCTAGATCAGAAATCTGAGGGCGCTGTTGTGTTTAAAATGGTGGGATTACCCTAGGCACAACTCATGTTTTTTCGGCGCGGTACTCTAGAGAAAAAATCCAGAAATTGCATAACAGTAAAAAAATTAATTAAATAAAATTATATTAATTTTCAAATTATTATTAACTCACAAATGGTGACTCAGATTAGAAATTTGAGACCACCTCTAAAATCGTGACGGTATTGTTTCCTTATGAAGATACTAGCTTTGGCATGCACAAACCACCAGTGGAAGATAGTTTTTGGACGTAAATAAAATAATTAAGTGATAATTTTTTATTGTAAACTCCATAACTTCTAAAAGGTAACTCATATTGAAAATCCGAGAGTACCATTGAGCTTGATAGGTCATGGTCCCCTTAGGCGGAACCATAACTCGACCGATGCGGGTCATGGGTGACTGTTAATAATTTATTAACTTCTTTTAAAGTACATTTAGTAAACACGTGGGACACATTTTCTATCTTTTTAACCGGTGCTCAGATTAGAAAACTTGAGGGCACCATTAAATCTGTAGAACTGGGGTTCACTTAAGGGAGGATTAACTTAGACCACAGTTGGATGGGTGAAAAGGTTAGTTTTTACAAATTTTTAATGAAATAATAAAATAACATAGAAGTTTTGATTTTATTTCTTTTTTCCCTACCACTTGTTGAGCAGCGGTGGTGGGGACCACAGAGGTGGTCAGACTTTTAAATATGGAATATTAATTGGCCATTTACACATTGTTTTCATAACAACTCCTCTTGTAATTAATGGGGAACATTAATTATGTCAATTAATGAATCTCATTAATTATTTGGTATGTTACACACCATTTTCCACTTCTATTTAAATGGGGCTCGAGGTAGAGTTTTTTACACAACTTCTTCATGCAAGGAACCTATGGAGAACTGATGTGACACCTTCCACCGACGGATTTGGAAGTTCAGGCACCAAAAAATCTAAATCCATGAATGTCGGTGGCTTCATCAATGCACGGATTCTCCTTCAACCACTGTGATAACTCCAATGATTCTTGAGGTAGCAGATGTCTTTTAATTCTAGAAATTACCACAATTCTTCTCCTCGTTTTTGAATTTGTGGGTGGTCATTATGGGGGATTTGAATGAGGTTGATCATTATTTTTAATGTGATGATTAAATTATTCCCACTTGTTATAAAGATAATGTGGAGGGCGCGAGCCAAACGAACAAGGCCCAGTCCCTCCACTTCCAGATTTTCATTGTGATCATCGGAGGTGGGTTGTTCCAACTTTACGAGACCTTGAAACTGAGAGGCGCACAACAAAAGAGGCATCCCGAGAGGACCATATGTGTGTCTGGAAGAAAGAACGGACCACCAGAGCTCACATGGTGTCCTTTAGAAGATTCTACTACAGTGAAGGTGATGGCCGGTACTTGCCGACCTGGGAGGAGGTTGGTGCCACTCGGTGCCATGGCGGACCGAAGGGGTGACCAATATGGGCTGGTCGGAGTAACAGTGAGGCAACATGCTGTGATGAACAGATTGTGGCTATGAAGTTGCGGTAAAGGCTGAGACCCGGTCACTACGGGTCTCTTGGGTGATTAGGTGGTGCCACCTAGTACCGCCCTTTAATAAATCAAACGGCTCATTGATCTTTTTGGGAGACGTACCGTGCGACCCCCGCGTGGGTCATCCTAACCAGCGGGCCAAGACCACCATATCCTAGCCCAATCGGGCCATCCCGGGCCGATTCATGTCGGGCCAGGTCAGTCCCGAACCAGGTTAGGTCAACCTAGACCAGGTTGGGTCGGCCTAGCCTGGGTAGGTCCAACCGGGTTGTACCGGAACCGGACCCCTCTCGGGGCCAGATATGCTTAAAAGGTCGTATATTTTGAACTGGAAATCCTTTTGACAAACCGTCTATAAAATTAGGATCCATGGAGCCATAAGGTCCTTTTGAAATACTACACATGACTTTTGGTGAAAGTTAGAGTTTTTATGGGTCGTATCATACTCTAATCCAACAATGCCCTCGGTACTAAAATGCATATAGCTTACATAACGAGTACCTAGTTGACGCGCCCTCTATTGTGTTGGAACCCTTATGAAATGATGGATCATCAGGTTACTTCCTCATGGAACTTTGTGGAGGTTGACGTATGACTGATAATGGTAGGAGCAGAACCATGGTGTTTCTTGTAGTGAGAGTTAGGATGGATACACCCTTGATGACTTAAGGCATGAGTATTCTTAACTCTTATTCTCTTTTAGATATGGGACTCCTCATGTTCTGGGTGTGGGTTCCTTTCCCTCTGATTGGTTTTTCCATATTTGGGGTTGGTAGTCCCCTATTGGACTTGGGCATGAGTCCTCCAATATTAACTCACAAAGAGTCAAGTACTCCCCTACTGAGTAGGGTTCCGATATTCTATGTTAGGATTTGGTACTCCCCTATAAACCCAGGGTGTGGGTCCTCCTTATGCAGTGCTACAGTAGAGTCGATACTTCCCTTCCGAGCTTGGGTTTGGGTCCTCTAGCCTGGGGTCAGTACTCCCCTGACGTACTAGGGTGTGGGACCCCCATTGCAAACCAACTACTAGAGTAGTACTCTCCTTCCATGTAGGGTGCTTGTCCTCGCACATAGAGTCGGTACTCCCCTACCGTCCCAGGGTGAGGGTCCTCTAGCCTGGGGTCGGTACTCCCCTGACGTAATAGGGAACAGGTCCCCCACAACAAACGAACTTCGAGAGTTTTACTCCCCTACTTGGTAGGGTGAAGGTCCTCACACATAGATTTGGTACTCCCCTGTCGTGCCTGGGTGCGGGTCCTCTAGCCTGGGTTTAGTACTCCCCAAACGTACTAGGGCACAGTTTCCCCACAGCAAATAAACTACCAGAGTTTTACTCCCCCAACCGGGTAGGGTGCGATCCTCACATATGGAGTAGTACTCCAACATCTCTGAGTAGCGATGGGGAGTAGGTACTTCAGGTGTGTTGGTGCATCCTTGACTGTAGAACAGAGTGTCGAGGAGTGGGAATCTTCACCTGGTTTCATCTAGTCTTTCCTCAAGCACAAGACTGTGACTGTGAGACCTCTAGTGTCGGGCACTAGAGGAAGATCTAGAATAATATTGTTAATGGAGTACGTACTCCCGTACATTTTATTAGGAATGGTTGAGTTGTACCTGATGGATTACATATCTCAGAAGGGTGCCATCAGGGATGGCCAGTTCATGGAGCATGTACTCTTGATCCTTGAGTTATGCTCTAAGCCTTCTTGGGAAATCTTCTAAATGGGTTGAGGTTAGAGAATTATATTTCTTTGTGGATGAGAATAGTATATCTAGTTTGAGCTATGTCTTTTTCATTGTGCTTTGTGATTGATATCGTGATTCTGGTTTTCCTTTGTTGAATTCTAAGAGACCTTCGGGGCTCTTGGGGTCACTATTGGGTATTCTTGAACTCACCCCTGCATGGTCTTTGCCTGCACCACGTTGTGTCTTGTGCAGAAGATAAGCATCTTTGACTGGGAATCAGGGAGATAGGTCCTGACATGGGAAAACAGTGATAGTTGATGTGGGGAGTTGTGGAGACGATTTTTACATACCCTTCAGGTAGGATTGCCATAGGACAATCTTAGGATTTGTTTTCTGTTTTCAGTTGTATTTGTCTCTTTTCAGTTGGGCTTGTATTATGGCCCCTTACTTTCCGTACACAATTTTACTACAATAGTGTTACTTAGTGCTTGAATCTTTTTGTGTTCTAATCTGTGTTTTTAAACCTTTTAAAAGGTAACCCCTTCTTGTTTTAGGGATACACCTTTCCGATGCTTGTCGCCAACCCCTGTCCTATGGAAGGTGGGCTTGGGGTAGTCACGACACGAGCCTCAGGGGATGGGTCGTGGCATTGATAAACCTTGTATATAATTTGAAATATGGTCATTTATTGTACTCTTTATTTTTTAGAGGACCTAGTTCACAATAATGAAAATATTCCATCAAAAAATTATATTTCATGGAACTTAATTAAAAATCATCGATATTTTTTACAGTAAAATTCATTCTTTGTCAATAGATTGAAAAATATTATAGGAGGAAACAATAAACCTAAATTAATATAAATAATGTGTTATATCTTGATGGATGCCAAATAAAGATAGAACACTATCTCATGTTCCACAGAAATTCATGTGGCACTTCCCATTAATTAATAGGATTCCAGATCTATTCACGCCTAATAAAATACAAACATGTATAAGAGGTAATTATTATGAGATAATTAAAGATAATGAAGAGTTGATTTATCCTATTTATAGATTAGCATGGTAGAAATTTGATGCATGAAATCATGATATTTCATCTAAGTTTTGAAATGTTATTTTGGGTATTTAATGTGACAGTTTCAATATGTTTGGTTAGATTCTTACTTCTCACAGCAAGTTTCTAGTTTTATTTATTTTTATAGTCTTCCTCCTGGGATGGGTATAAAAAACCATTCTATTTCTTGATTAAACTAATATTTGTGGCTTCTAATCCTTGAAATTATATAGAGTTATACTTAAATATATTAGTACAATAGTTGAAGTATCTTTGGGATATGGTTGTGTGCACATTTTATGATTCTTTAAAAAAATATTTTTGATACGAGTTTTTATTATATGGACAATTAATGATTTCCATGATTATTAAATGATGTTTTGTAAGATAATGAATGGAAAATTATTATATCTTATTTTTATAAATAAATCATTATATTTTAGAAATAAATATCACCATAGTCTCATCTTCATGCGAAAATAATGATTTTTTCCAATTGAGCATCTGTATACGAAGATTCATAAAATGTTTGATAATGTTTTAAAAACTTTGAATCCCACTCAACATATGTGAGGAACATATGTGATTAATGATTTTTAGGATATCAGTTTTATTAAGGAAAGGTTAGATGAAAAATAAAAACTAGAAGAATAATATCACTAAATCCATTTTAAAATTGGAAAAAATAAAATTATATTTTCGGTGTTTTCATACTAGTCAACAAATTTTTTATATCACTATTTTTAAATAATTAACATTGGGAAAAATATATGTGAAACAAAAATTTCAATTCTTATAAAATCATTGGGAAGACCAAATATGACTTACGATCTCAATGTAACATATTAGATTGGGGTATTCAACTAGAACTGTATCTTTTGTGTATCAATGAAAAAAAATTAGATGTTCCATTTTTTTATTATGTGATGAAAATTTTATAGAATAATAAATTTCTATAATTATAGGATAATTTCAAGGTTATTAATGGATATTCAAGTGGAATATCTAAAAAATTCCATAGAATATATTTAAAACTAAAATACCTAAAATCTAAAGATGATCTCATCTTTATTTTTGAATTGTATCCAATATCAATCTAATATCAACTATCTAATAATTTAAGGGTGTTTGTGATTTGATAATTCCATTTTTTTACTGATCTTTGTAATAAAAATTATACAAATACTTTCTAAAAAACATGAATAGACACTACTAATTCAATTTGAGTTGGTGAAAACATTTCCTCCACCATTTTTTAGTTTCATCTCGTATCTAGCAGTCCATATTCCAAATGAAACACCTCTTTCTGGACCAATTTCTTTTTAAAGGATATATCCTATTGAAATAAATATGGTCATAATGTAATCTTATTTTCAAAACAAGAATAATTCTAAATGTTTCATTGTGATAGGTTATGTGGATTAGAATAAATGTATTTTTTTCAATGAATTTTTCTGATGTGAGCATAAGACATAACTGGAAAATGAGAATTGAATATGGGGAGTATGGGGAAATTAAGACCTCATTTCCATATCTTCGCCTCATAAAGGTATATGGGTTATATAAATTTTATATATTAATCCTTGGATAGGGGGATGTTGAATATCCAACAATCTTATTTAACTATGGTTTTTTATGATTATATCAATTAAGTAATTTTAATATGTATATGTTATCGCATACTATATAATTTCACATATACCTTAATATTTTATTATAATTCTTTGTAGAGAACAAAAAAAATTAATATTTGAGTTCATTGTTCTTTTCCATTGAGTAAGAGAGATACTTTTTATAGAAAAATGTTTCCTTGTAGTTGAAATAAAAGGTATGCCCTTTGCATTAATAAAAATAAAAAATATAGATTAATTTAATTTTACAGTTCTTATTTATTTTAGGTATTCAATTTAAATATTGTCCAAATATCTCAATAATTAAGACTTTATGATTTTGATCCTAATTCATTGAATGTGAATGAAAATCGTTAATAATTAATGGGAAAAAATTTGTTAAAACTGATTTGGTGGTGGAAAAGAGAAAATGTCTGGATGGAATTATGTTAATATCTAAAATTGGGTGTTATCCTAGTATATCATATAGTAGTCCATGATATGAAAATTTTCCTTATTATAAATTTTTTAGAAAATTATATTATTCGATTTCTACTATCATTCTTGTGACACTATTATGCTATTAAAATTGTACGATTTAATAGAGTGGAATTGTATATTTATTGTGAAATTATAGTTATTGACATGACTCACTTCCTGGATTAAGATGGACCATATATTTTTTCATTAATGGATAAAAATTAGGTGAGATATCAATTGAGACCTAATTATGATGTTATTACTGAAGTAATCAGATGAAATATTTTTTTAATGGTAGGGATGGAATTTTCACCATTTATCCCCCAATTAGTGTTAAGAAAAATATTTTATTTGATGAATAAAAATTTAAAACCTTTTTAATTGATGTTGAACCTAACATATTGGTGGATAATATAAAGAAGAAAACATTTATGCTCATGATTCATTCAGTTTTTCTTGATGCGGGTTTCTTTGGATGGTACTACAATAATTAAATTAATTTTGTTTTAGTTTGGAATGGTATGTTTTTTTCGGTTTTTTATATTTTTGTTACATTTAATTAGTCTTATCTCAATTTAATAATATTTATTCAGTTTTATTTTTAAAAACTTTTATAACATGGTTTTAAATAATAGTTTCAAAAATATATTATTAAATAAAAACCCTTAAAAATTAATTTTAAAAATATTCCAAATAACCTTTTCAAAAAAATTCTAGATGGAATTCCTAAAACTATTTTGAACCATGTGTATATGATATGATATGATATTATTTTTTTGTCTTGTTTGAATTCTAATTTATGTGAAAATATTTAAAATTTGTTTTTAAAAATAGAATTCATCATTTTCAAAATAATAAATGATATTTAAAAAATTAAAAAGATGGTACTATTTGATAATGATTGATGACTATGTGACTTATGTATTACACCTTTGTTTCCCCTAGTAAGTATAATAATAGTTTTATTTTTCTTATATGTTAACTTTAATGTCACATTCTTATTCTTAATAAAATTTTATTTAAGAAAATTTATCTAAACTAGAGTTTACCTCTACTTCACATATTTAATGTGTTTAGAAGAATGTAAAATAGATTGAGTGAGATACTAGAGATACGTAGATCACAGTTCATAACTATTCTCACCTATACCCCCCCCCAGCAAACATCACAACTACCACATGCTTTCCTCCTCTACTTGACCCTTCGGGGATGTTCCCACCTATGCCTCCATCATCATCTTATTTAGCATCTACCTCTCATATAGATTTTCAATATGCTATGAAATATCCTCATCCCTTCTATCCTCATACTACAATGTCTAAGCCACCAAAAATACATAGTCCTTTCTATCTGAGATCTGATTATTCTTCTCCTTCAATTTCTAATCCATAATATATAAATGACCTTGAGCTTTCATTGGAATAGGCACATCCTACGGATGATACTGATATAAAATATCCAATGGATCCATCAGTGCCCATTGATCATCATATAATAGGTTTATGCTTATAAGTTTTTTTAACTTACATCAGTTCAATTTTTTTCAATTATTATGTGAATTAATTAAACCTTTTTTTATCTTATTTAGTGGGATCCACTAATAGGTGACATTGATGCAATCATGTGCATGAAACATATTACCATCAAATAAAATAATTATAGATTATAATGACTATAATCGAATGATAGGAAAAATTGTAGACCTTATAGAAGTTTCAGGGTGATGTTATCCATTAATATTGATATCATTTTAGTTCAACTAGTCTCATGGAGGCATATCAATAATCAAATCAAGAATAATTTATTGGGTTATATATGGGTAATAATTTTTTTAAAATTTAAATCTATATTATTATTTCAATTATATAAATTAACATGTTCAATGTCACATAAATTCTATTTTCCATACTATCAGGATGAGAATGTGGTAGGTTGATGGAACTTGGGGAATAATGGAGATTAAATAAACATGAGATATATGTTAGGTAAAAGAGTATAGTCAAAACTGAGTTATATGTTCTTCAAATATTCAATAACTTTTCGATAATAAAATATTAAGAAATGATTTTTTATTGGAATAGTAATGAGTTTAAGGTGTTTTTAAACTATAATAATTTTTATTTTAATAATACTTCTTACTAATTTTATTGAATTTTTCATTTAGTGATTCATCAGAATGAATAAAAGGGGTTCTATAAAGTACTTTCCCACTATGGGGTGCACTGAAATAGAGATTCCTAAGAGGAACCAAATACTTTTTATGACCAATTGTGTTTTAATAGTCACAATAGAAATTCAATGAATCCATATTTTTATTTAAATCAACTAAATAGAACATAAATGATTAAAATTGAATAAAATAAAAACATACATGAATAACATAACAATCTTGTGCCTAATAGAATAATACCCACAAAAAACAAAAGTATTAAATCAAAATCTAACCGCAAAAACATTACATAATGAAGATTAAAACAATCATGTTTAATGAAACCCATCCTAAAATGTATAATAACAAACTAAATCAAATGTATGAAAACAAATTTGAACTGGACTAAACAAGTCTTAATTGGTTTAAATAGAATAAAACCAAACCACGGATAAAAAACTCTATGATCCTATTAAAAATAGAACAATGCCCACTTAAATTAAATGGAACAAAAGTACATGACCTAAACATCAATTATGTCAAACCAATCTGACATAAACTATCCTAACCAAATAGAATCAAACTAAATAAAACTATAATTATATAAATTTAATGAAAGTGGAATAATGTAAAATTTATCAATTATAACAAAAATAAAAATAATATAGTTTAATTGAATCATTGTGAAACCAAAATAAGCTAAAAAATAAATCATATTATTTGTACGGCATAAAAACCACACAAAAAGATCAAAAAAATACAAAACAAAACTAGATGAAAAATAATTGAATCGAACCACAAAAAAAAATCCGACTTAGTAAATATTGAACTACGTGAAATTGATTCAAATAAAATTAAATTGAATTTAATGGAAGTGAACCCCACTATCACATATAATACCCAAAAAATAAAATAAAATAAAATAAATTGAATTGTGATGAAATAAACAACATGAAATTACCATTTCTGAACCAAATTAATTTGATTTGAACTATAATTAATTTATATAGATATAAATGTGTGAAATTGTCATAAAAATTATTTATGTCTACTAAACTAACTCAAAATAACTCCAATTAACATAAAATTAACAAAAATTATTAAAACATAATTTAATATCTAATCCTACTTCACTCAATATGAAATATAATAAAACTAATGTTATTATACCTTGACCAATGTAATAAAAGTTCATTGAAATTTAATTGAATTTTTTGTTGTTTTGATCAGTCTAATATTGGTTTGAATAACATAATTTTTTTTTATAAATTTAATATTATTTAATAAATTAGTCTTATATTGACCAAGGTCATTAGTAGTAGGAAACATAGGTTATTGAAGGTTGTGTGACTAGAAAAAAATTCTTTTCTCAGCTATAAGAAAAAATATAGATGTTCAATAAATGAAAAAACACATGAAAATATTTTAGGTATTTTTGTTATTATTTATATTTTCGATTCATATTTAGTAATTAAATATCTTTTTTATATTTTCAATAGTGTTCCATGGAAACCCTATATGGGAAAAAAGATGACAACATTGATACAAATGATCATTTCAGATAGTCATTAGGTGAGTGTAACCAGGGGAGATTCTCATGTCAAACCAGGAAGAGCATCATCCTCACTAGGTATCAACCCTCATTGAGAACCTCTCAAAGCTCTGATTGCACTTAGGTGAAAAAATCTCATGTTGAGTCATCTAAGGCTTATAAAAAAATTGATATACATGATAATTAAATAGGTAAAATAGTAATAGAGAAGTTCATAAAATCTGTAACAACTTTATGTTTATCACTTCCATCAGCAGCAAAAAAGGTTATGGTTCTAGTATGTCAAAAATTTACTCATTATATGATGTATTGGGTGGTGGAAATGATTTCCCTAGTGGTGTTCAAGGTGATGAAACTCTTGGTGAGATGATGATGTTGAAGACGAGATGTTGGTTTGGTTGTTTGTGATGCGGGTGATGATAATGATGGTTGTAGTGGTGATGGGGGAGATATTGATCACCCCAATATATGAATTGATAGTAAATATACTACTTTGGGGAAGGTTTTTAATTATTAAAACTAATTGATTTATTGGATTTTATATATAAGTTATAGTATGGAGAATTTTTTGAAAACTATTTATTCAATAATCAATTTGTTTAATGTTAAATATACAATATATATACTCTATTAAATTTGTAATGTGGTCAATATTTTGTTTAGAGATTGTGCTATTGATTTTTACTTGCTAATGGATGGGCTTCTTTTTCTAGAAATTATGGGAAATAAATACCAATGGATTACCTAAACCATTGGTATAGATATCTATCAAAGTATTAGTGTCAAATGTTTTTAATTAAAATTGGACATGGTTTATAGTAAAGGTTTCAAAAAAATCATTGGTATAGACATATAATGATGGATTAAGAACCCATATTTCATAGAACCATTACTATAGGGTATACCAATGGTTCTATGGCCTATACATTTTTTTTAAAACTATTGATATATGGTAGTTTTCTTATAGTGTTTCCATTATAGTAAACCTCTCCCCCATACATATTACATTGAATATCATAAAAATACCTATAGTATGGTTGGATAATACGATATAGTCTGTTAATGTGGGTCATCCCTATCAAATGAAATTCAAGGATTTTATAAACTAAATATTAGTAAATTATATTGAGGGTCTTGAGGTTAAAGGTCTTGTCAATATAAATCCTTCAATTTGTTTAATATCAGATTGTTCAATCATAACTCTAAAAATACCTCAATGTCAGTTCTGGAAGGTTGAAATGTCTCAATATTCTCTCGTAAAATGGGTATCATAAAAAATATGAATAATTTTTATGGACCCCTCTTAGTAATGGTAACATATTATATTGGATTCAATAACCCCTATAATACATAATAATAACAAAATAATTGACATGAATTTCAGAAATTTGAATCATGAAAAATGGAATGGAAGCTTCATTAACATTGGTTAACTTGCTTATGCAAATCATTGGTCATCAAATCATCACCCCTATGATTATATATAATAATTTAATCACCTATTTTACTAATTAAAATTCATCACATCTAAATTTAAATCATAGAATCATGGTTTTCCATAGTGACTTGGTATCATAGATCAAAAGTATAAAAAATCAATGCATATGGAATGCATTTTTATCTTAAAAAATCTAAATTCCTGAAAAATATTGGTGAGTAAAAAACTATTGAAATTAAGATCACACTCCCCTTTCATGAATATATTCTTCATTCTATCTATTAACTTGTTCCTTCCTCTGTATGGTCTTATAAAATAAAACAAAACATGATAGTTCAAGTACTATTCATTAAACCTCCAAAATATTTAGGGTATTTGACACTTAATAATAATATATTTCTAAACTAATTCATAAGAAAGAAATTAATAATGACTTTGAATATATCAATTAGAATTTCTATTTCTATTTGAATGCACTTTGGTTTATGTCGTTTTTCCCAAATATTCTCCATTATCCCACACGAAAGGAGTATTTTAAAAATATAACCATATTATATTAACTTTTTATTTTTTTGAAGCATGTGTAGATCTAAATTACTACTCTTTGAAATCAACATGAATCTGGGATGAGGTAACAAAAATATAGAAAAATTAGTGTTTAGAGAAGTTTCTCATGGGTTTTCCATATCTAGTAAAACTCCCCATAATTTTTTTCTTTTCAATTGTAATCCTTATTTTCAAGGATTTTATTTAGAAATTTGGGATTAATGCCCTTATATTCTTCCTCTAATTCAATTTTATTTATAAATTCCTTCTCTTAATCTTTCTCATTTGGTTCAACATTAGATTGTTGTGGAGGATGAAGCCATTATGTGGAAAAACAGGGATGTTTTTATGGGGTTATCATGTTTTTAAAACTCAAAAAACATCAATTTTTCATTAAATTCCTTTTCATATTTGTTTTTATCCTCCAAAACATAAAAATTGTGGTTTTATTTCCTATAATATTCAAATTTAGGATCTTTCTAAGAATTAAAATAGTATTTAACTTGGATTTGACTTCAAGTCTATCTCTATAATATTTTTCTTTAATTTATTATATAATGTATGATTCCTCCTTATTTTCATCTCAAGATTCCTCTACATCATTATCCATCCTTTCTAAGTCCATACATGCTTCATTGAAGGTGGATTCAGGCTTTTATTGTTTTGCCTCATCATAACTTGGTACAGTTATGGGATGTCTTCTTCTTGGATACTTTAAACATTCTCTTTGAGTTTTCCTATTTTATGTGAGAGATCCGTAAATTTATTAGATGAGTTTTCTTTATCAGTAAATTGATAATGGTTTCCTATCATCCTAACAAAAAAAATTTCCTAAGGATAAAAATAATATAAAATAATAAAATAAAAATCTAAAATAAATCAGTAAATAGAAAATGAGAGAGAATGATATATCATAACTATTGAATAAATGTATATGACCACATCCCCAGTAATGATGAAAAGAATTTGGTATACCCATTGAGTCTCATTACATCCTATTAAAGAACATGTTAAGAAATTATATACTCAAACAACCCACTAGCTAATTACAAGTGCAATATAGCTAATGGAATCCCATAGTCAAACCCATAGGGATAAGGAACAACATATAATTAAATAGCTTAGACCTATAATATAACTAGAGTGAATGATACAAAATAGTAAAACCTAAAATAAAAAAGGGATATGAGATTACCCTAGATATGATAAAATCCATGTACATTAAATAATTGACGCCCAAATTATATATTATAGATACTCATGATATTTTCAGAATGAAATCCTATTAAATCCCTAATTATAGGTAGAAAACCTCTAATCTCTATGTTTCTATTTTAAAATAGCCAGGTTCTTTAGTTCGCTTAGAGAATATGTAATTCAAATCCATATATAAACATAGATTATAGATATTACTAATGAACATGGTGGAAACATCACTCTAGAACTCACACTAATTAGTACACTAACACTCAAAGGGTATGTTCATGCTCAATTAAGAAAAAAATTGAAACCATACTCTCAAACCCCTAGAACAATGGTCATACAATAAAAGTAAATAATGGAAGGAAAATAAAATTGTAATAATGAGATCCCATTATGAGATATCAAAAGAATAAAAGTACTTCAATATAAATCAATCCCCCATCATTACATTTACAGGGCATAAGAACTAATCTCTCATACTACCAATGAGATAAAAATATTGAATAAATGAAATCCAAAACCAAAATGGATCCAATATAGTATCCTAAGGTTGGTATCTAATAAATACCTACAGAATGTGATTTCATTTAGTGAACATAATTGCCTCTTTTTAATAGATAAATATCGTTCAATATATTTACCAATATATCTTCTTTTATTTCACGTTTATCTTCTTATTTTGTATCTATTTTACATCTATATATTTTGATATATCTATTTCGATTAAAATCTTCCAAAAACTTCCTTAAAATCCTTGAATTCCACATCACATTATCTCTTCATATTCCAATTTAAGATATAACTTTTTATCTCCATATTATCTCAATTTCATATCTTAGTTAATCTTGATCTTGAGTTCCCAAAATATGAGTACAATCATCCTTCAAAAAAATCCCCTCATATATCCAAAAGATATATCATATTATCTATTAGATAGATATATAACAAGAACTATTATATTTATGTAGATATGTCATTCATAGTTTGAACTAGTTATCATGGGGATACATTCCTTTTTCATCAAAAGTAATCCAAGTGCATGCATGGCCCTCGTGCCATGTACATTTATATTACACTTTGAATTCCACTTCCACTCTTCAATATTCTACACACCGTAAAATTTAACATCATATTCAATATCCAATATCAGTAACATCATTCCTCTTTTCCATTAATGGAGCTATCATTAAATTATCTTTACCTTCACAGCCACAACAAGTAGTTCATAGAATGTACTATCCAGTAACATCATGAACCATTTATATTCCTTCAGTTGTAGTGTGAAAAATCACATTGTTTCCCATCAATCACATTTATATGGTTAACCAATACCCTTATGTTTCCCTCTTATGTCGCAAACACCCAGGATACATCATGAATTACATATAGAGTTTATTTTATTTTTCAAAAAATTTCTTTTACATTCTTCTAAGCAATAAATAAATAAAAACATGAATAAATAGAAAATAAAACATAGATAATAAATAAAATTAATGGAAAATTTTTTGAGAAACATGGGTTCATGAATTATATGCATCATGGGTCATCTCCTGCGGAGGGACTTTAGGCCACAATCATCTAGGCCTATAGACCATCTAGAACTTAGGATATCGATGAAACCTTTATAAAAGAATAGGCCAAGTGGTTTCATTCCATTTCTTGTGGGGAGGTATGAGGCTTGTCCTCCAAAGGATTATGCCTATTTTTTTCAATTTTTATTCCCTTATTCATAATATATATTATTATCATTATCATTTACAAAACCAGGGTATAGAATGATTTTCGAACATGTTGTCTGTGTCATTTGATATCAAATTTTTTAGTTTCATTATTCCATAATTGGGTCTCAACCTACCACTATAGTTTTTCTAGTTGAATAACAACAATATGAATAGTTCATATGTGGGATTATTGGTGATACAACCTTCCCACTATGTTGAATACATCATTGGGTTATTTCTTCTCTCACCTATGATGATGACATTGTGATCAATTTGGGTACATGATTTTATCTTGTTATAAAATTGGATTTATTAGGAAATTCATGTTAACCTTTATTTCAATATATTTACTAATTCTTGTATAATTATTTTCAATATATTATAATATATTATTATTTTAATCTCGAATTTGTGTTGTGAAAAATGGCCCAGAAAGTGGTTCAGAACTAGGTATACCCCGATATAGCACATGACATTGGTAGGGGTCCTTTTGGAAAGGAAGAAAGGGCATTCAAGCCATAGGTCCATTAATACATTAATTTATGTGATCCTTATATGGATTGGTTCAACATATAGAGATGTGTGGCCAATCGTTTTTGGAAAATAGGTGTGTGTATTTGTGACATCATGACCCGAGATCCACAAAACGGTGCCCCGAGCCTGTTGGCCACATGCCCTCAGGCGCACCTCCCTATATGTCAAAGGGTTCCTACTAGCAGTGAGGTTCAGGTAAGTCAGTATTGGGGAGACTATACCCACTTTTATCAGAATAAAACACCAATGGAATAAATTAACAATAACCATGTATTAAAGCATATCAATAACTAGAATGAATCCATGTAATATGATAACCAAAACATGAAAATAAAATACTCAACTGAATGGCAAAACATGCTATGACAATGAAAATTTCAAGTGTCAACAATGCAAATGAATGTAAAGAAAGAACAATTTCCAAATGGGTCCAGAACCACGTCTGGTTCCCTGTCCCATGCTTCAATCCCAAAAAACATCATATCCTATGTCCTTTCCAATATCCTATCCTCCAACAACAAAGTCTACTTCAGTGTCGATCAGGAGGCCCGAATAGGGTGTGAGAACAACTCAGTAGGCCACCACCAACGATGTCTAAAATGAGTCTAGTCAAAAATATAGTTCATGAAGATTTATGAATATATAAATAAAATGCATAATTTGAACAGTAATCACATTGTCATTTATTCATTAATCATCACATTCATCCCAATTTTAATTCATGTTTCCCAATTGAATCATCATTCAATGTCATTAATTATTTGAAGTAGGTCATCATGCCTTACACCCCAAATATCAGTTGAATAATCATTCATTATTATCATTTATTTGGTGTAGGTTTTCATGCCTAGCACAAAAATCTTTTTGAGTGTAGGTCATCATGACTACCACTTATTTTCTCATTCGGTGTAGGTAGCCATGCCTAGAACCCCATAATACCATGCTTGGATAACTATTGGGGGGGAACACCATGTCCATGTCCCAGAATCTAATCGGTCTAGAATGCCATGTCTAGAACTGCAAAAATATTATTCATTTAATCATTTATTAATTCAAAATAATTTCCCACATTGTTCCATTAATAATTCATCAATTATTTAATTAATTAATTGGCCATTAGTTATCTCAATAATTAATTAAGCACATAATCTATTAATTAATTAATCAACTAATCAATCAATCAACACAATTCGCATTCCCTAATAAATTATTCACAATTATTTATCCATATAAAATATCAAAATGTCATAATTAATTCTTACAATTAATTATCTTTGATAAAATAAATATGAAACATAATTTATTCTCACAATTAATTCTATTTGGTCGATATCATGGCACATAATTATTTCTCATAATTAATTGTCTTACATAGCCTACATCATTATTTCATAATAAATTTACCAAATTAATTATCTAAACACAATCAATACAATATCTCATTATAGTATCTCAGCCCATAACAAATATCCAAAATATCTAATAGGGAAACCCCCTTCGTTTGTTCCATGATTCTATTCTCAATTAATCATCGTGGAAAAATCAACTCAAATCCACATTCCTTATTACCCAAATTTAGAAAATAAATCATCTAGAGAATCTTGAAAATGATAAAATCATACACATATAAAAATCACAACTACATGAGTTCTATTTAGACAACCTACCACAGTTTATTGACGGAAGTTATCCCAGCAAAAATCCCCAAAATCCAAGTGTCATAACATCGTCAATCAAGCTTTGTATCTAAATACCAAAATCTAACATTATGATCAAAGGAATCAAGATCATGAAAATAAAGATCTATATCCACAACCCTAGATCAATATATTAACTCATAGATTTAGACCCAATAAAATTTGGGATATCTTCCATGAAAGGATCTAGAAAAGATAAGAGAAATAACGGGAGAAACATAGGGTTGAAATACACTTATGATGAGGAGAGAAGATCTTCTTTCTAGGATTTTGATCTCAAAGAATAGTGTTCGAATCACATTGGAATCCCTCCTAAAGGCTTTTGGATCACCTAGAAATTGTCAAGCTAGAGCCTAGGTTGAATTAGAGAGGTTTCGTGGGTTTGGGTGGTTTAAAAACCAATTTTCAAAATAAACTGGGTCGCGCACATGGTTTTACCAAGGAGGACACATGGTTAGACTGAATCATGATCCAACCATTCATTATTCCACTACATTCATAGATTGATGGCACTCATTTAGGAAAACTATGTGCAAACGATGTTGACTGCCACTTTCTGCACGGTTAGCTTGCACTCGGTTTTGGAAAAACCTTGCGCAAACAGTGCACAACCCCCTATCTTCTCATATACATAGAAACATCACCCAAACACACCATAGGTCATGCCCCATCCAAAATTTACTTAAAATAAACACAAAAATTCTTATAAACATGTTCGAGATTGCTCTCAAAAAGGATGGGATTATAAAATCTCCCCACTTGCATTCCCGGACTTCTCTAAGATTCTGAGCCAAAAAGATTGGGCCATTGAGCCCTCATGTCTGCATCTCAATCCCAATTTCCCTCTTGAACAATTCCATGTTTAAATAATACATGAACTAATGGTATACTCTTTCCATGTAACACATGCTCACTATGACCCAACACCCATATCAGATGCTCCTCAAAGGATGCATCTTACCTAAGGTCAACCTTCTCTACATCAATCACATGAGAAGGGTTTGGTGATACCACCATAGCTATGAAACATAGTAAACATCATGAATAACATTGAATTTATATGGATTTTCTAGTCGATAAGACATTGTCCTAATTATCTCCAGCACCTCAAACGGTCTCACAAACCTTGGCGCTATCTTACCCTGCCTTTGTATCCTATAGTGATCCAATCTAGGTGACACCTGAAGGAAGACATGATCACCCTCTGTAAACTCTAATGGTCATCTCCATATATCAACATATGACATATATATACTCTGAGCCATATCCATACATTTACAAATCAACTACACATGCTCTGATGTCTCATGATTGAGACTCGGTCCCAATAGCGCTGACTCACCCACATGTACCCAACATAGCCGTGATCTACAAGTTCTACCATAAAGTTACTCATATGGTACCATCTATATAGTTTCTGGATAACCGTTATTATAGGAAAACTCCACTAAACACAAATTCTTCTCCCAAGAACAACCAATGTCCAGAACATATACTCATTGCATATCCTCTAACACTAGTATGGTACACTTTGACTTCCTAGCTCTCTGTGGGTGGAAGGTTGTACTTAAATAAACAAATGTACTAAGAACCATCTGTAAGCCATCCTAAATTGGGAAGAAATGCACAAATCAAGATTTGAAACTATATTCTATGGTACCCAATGAGGACGAACTATCTCTCTCATGTATAGATCTCCCAACATCCCTACTATAAAGGTTTCCTTGATATGAAATATGTTTTTCCCATCATTAGTCGATCCACAACAACCCATATAGAATCATTCTTCCAAAGAGTCTTTGAAAGAATTACTAAAAAAATACATAGTCACATCATCCCATTTCCATTTTGGAATAGGTAACGGCTGCAATAGACTTCCATATCGCTAATGCTCTACATTCACCTACTGGTAGGTGAAACATCTTGTTATGAACCCTATTATCTCCTTTTTTATGCATGGCCACCAAAATTGACATTTTAGGTCATGGTACATTTTTTTACCCTAGGATATACCACCCACCTTGAAGCATGAAATTATTACATGAGTTTCTCTCACATACTCATAGCCACAACAACCCGATTTTTAACATAGATGATCTCATCCTCGTATATTATCCCATCTGAATGTGTCTCCCCTCCTTCAAGGATTTTCCCCAAGGCTAAATACTTTGGATCCTCATACTTCTTACCCCTAATCCATCTTAAGAATGTAGACTCTACTCCTAAGGAAACCATATTCATCCTATCCTGACTCTCCTGAAATACCACTTGCATTTCCTATGGCAAAGTCATCTTCATCCACTCTTCACTCGACTCATTTACCAACTGAGTCTGAGTTTTTTTATCAAGGCATCAAACACACTATTCCCCTTCCCAGGTGTATATCACAGTCTAGAACCAGAAGAATATTTATACATTACACTTATTCACTTTTCAATATTCAATTCAAGCTGTGAAAAGATATATTTCAATCTCTCGTTATTTGTAAAAGCTGTAAACTTTTAACCAAAAATATATTGTCACAAACACATAAGAGCATAAACCACTGCTTCCCACTTCAGTTCATGCATTGGTTAAATCTGTTCATTTGGCCTCAACTTCTGAGACCCATAAGCAAAGACTCTACCCCCTTGTATCAACACAGCTCCAAGTCCAAACCCAGAAGCGTCACAATACAATGTTTACTCCTCAACTGACCAAGTTAAGATCAAAAATAGCACCAATTTCAAGTTCTTATTCAACTCCTAGAAAGAATTCTCGCATTCTTCTGTCCAAACAAATGTTGTCCCTTTATTTATCAAACTATTAAGTGGTGCTGCCAATGGGGAAACGTTTTGGATGAACTTCCTGTAATAACTATCTAATCCAAAAAATCATTGGATATCAAACACATTCTTGGGTTTCTCCAAAGAAACCAATGCCTTTAATTTTTTGGGGTCCACTTCCACACCTTCTACCATGATGATATGCTCAAAAAATGTACCTTGTCAATCCAAAACTGACATTTAGATATCTTGAAATATAACCAATGCTCTCTTCATGTACCCGTGACAATGTCAAGATGTTGGGAATGATCATCATGAGTCTTAAAGTACACCAAGATTTCATCCAAAAACACCACCACAAACTAATCCAAGTATGAATAAAATATCTTGTTCATCAAGGCTATAAATACTACTGGATGATTTCTCCACCCAAACAGCATTATGAAAAACTCATAAAGTCTATACCGACTCTTAAAAGTAGTGCTTCGCATATCAGAAGCTGGAACTCTCACCTAATGATACCTTGATCTTAGATCGATCATTGAGAATACAGAATCCCCCTTCTGCTGGTCAAATAGGTCATCAATATGGGGAAGAGAATATTGGTTCTTCACTATCATTTTATTCATCTTTGGATAATTGAAAAACTAGTGTAAACTCTCCTTGTCCTTTTTTACAAACAAAATAGGTGATCCCCAAGGCGACGTACTTTTATAGATAAACACTTTATCCTAAAACTCCTCCAACTTTTTTTTGAGCTCTTGAAGATCATTTGGTTCCATTTTGTAAGGTGAAATAGATACTGGATCAGCCCTCAGAATGCGATAAATAGTGAATTCCACATCTCTCTCAGGTGGCAACCCTGAAAAGTCATTGGGAAAGACATCATGAAACAGATCTACTACTGGTGAAAGGATGTCTTTCCTACCAATCCCATCATCATACAAAAGAATTGAAACTTGGGTTGTGAGATCTCCCAGTTGCTGAGTAATTGGCTTGGCTCTGCCTACATGGATATCCCATTCTCCACGGTGAATATACTAGTCACCCTTTGGAGATACAAAGGTCACTCTCTTTTGGTAAAAATCTATGTGGGCTTGGTATGTGACTAGCTAGTCCATACCCATAATTATATCGAATCATGTTATAACAAGGACATATATATCACAAAGTAAATGATGCTCTCTGATCTCTAACAAACATCCCTTTTATAAACTGATATCCCTAGACTGTATTCCCAATGGGGTATCGATATTCATCACCCCACTTATGGACTTCACCACCAAGCTCAATCCATTAACAAGATTTGCATATATAAAGGAATAACATGCATCAGTATCAAACCAGAAAGTAGCTAATGTATAAGGAACTAAAATAGTACCCCGCATTGACGATGGACCAGCCTCACTCTCCACAAGTGTAGGCAGCACTATATGTAACTGTCCTACCTATCTTCCATGTGGGTTCTTCTGACTCCCATGAGTAGCAAAAGTCTTCTAATACCAGTGCTCATAATATGAAGCACCACATCCACTTCCTTATAGAAACTCCCAATAGAACTCTAACTACCAGAACTATATGGTGTAGAAGACCCCCTTCCCACACTCTGACTCTGAGCAGCTACTCCCTCAGCACCATCTTACCGCTTCTTCTTATAGATCTTCTATAGGTGACCCATATTTCCACAAAAGTGGCACTCCACAAGTGGTCGAGGAAAATGTGTATGATAATTTCCCTACCTACTGCACTGGTGTAAAATCATGTGAGAAATATTTGGTGTGAATGTTCCCCCCAACTGTCCACATTGCTTTACATAGTACAAACTAAGGTTCTCATGACGGCGCTTCCTGCTCTTGGAAGGCCCACTCCCTGATCGTCCAACTACTTGTATACTACTAGAAGAATCCTTCAGGTTCCCCTATAAAATGAGAGCCTGGTTAACCACTTATGATAATTTCTTCCACCTAAAGATATTCACTTGGTACTTATTTTCACACCTAAGTCTGCCCTAAAATCGTTTTTCCAAAGAATCCTCATCTTCCGCCAATGTTGGAGAAAAATGCTATTAATCCATGAAGCATCCTACATATTACATTATGGATATGATTCCTTCGGTTGGATGCATAATGTATGAAGCCTTATTTTTTCTCGATGTCTCTGTATAGAAGTGATCCAAGAACTTCTCCAGAAATTCCATCCATAACATATCATCAGTCTATCCAGATTATACATAAATATCCCACCAGAACTTCACTAAACCCCAGAGCATATAAGTAGCCAACATGACCCTCCTATCAATCAGAGTCTCAAAATGGTTAAGTATATTTTATATGGGTTTAATCTAGAATTAATCTCCCTCAAGTCCACCCTCTATAGTAATGGTAGAAGGGTGTTAGAGTTGAAAGTCCTTTGTCAACTCAGACAATCTTTTCTGAACCCACCGTAGTTCTCTCTCCATGAATTAAATGAAACAAGAAAAGTTCTCTCTAAATTGTTCCCCTTCTTCCTCATCTTTCAATAAAGGTGCCTCAAGCTCCGTTTTTGTAAGTTCATTTTGTTCCATAACCCTAGGTCTCACCCTCAATAAGCATTGTGGAGGAATATCTCTACAAAGACAAACACGCGTCTTAGGTCTCATAATGCAACCTTATAAAAATTCTGTAAGAGGAGAAACTAACAAACCAAGTTTCAACATGTCCTTTCCCCTTTTTCTTGCCACACAGTCAACACCGAGGAAATTTTACTACCCTTAACCATCCTACTCTTAGTTTTTGGTTAACAAGGGTACATATATTCTCATTAGTTAATTTAACCATTAATTAATCAAATTATCTCAAATTAATTAACTCAAAAATTAATTAATCATATTCATTTCATCAATCTAGGTTATCATTAGACACCCATTTATTTCATTTTTCTATAATTATTTCCATCTAAAAACAAGGAAAACAGTTCAATTTCATCTACTTACCCATAACCAATTTTCTCGTGAGTGCTTATAATGATGCATGTTACTACAACCCTGAGTGCCTTTAATGATGCATGCTGACTCAATTATCATGCCTATTTAGGTCATGAATAAAAATTCAACAATTTTCAAAACAAATATCACATCACACCATAATTGCATCACTAAAGGTGAAATAATATCCAATAGTAACAACAAACAGAAATCACAACAACCCCACCCTGAGTACCTAGATTTCCCCCAGTACATGGGTTTTCAAATCCCATGCATGAGCTCACTACCAACCCTCGAATTTTCCTAGTCTCATGTCTAAATTTCCCCAAACATTATAACAAATTAAGAATAAAGAAAAGAAAATACATATGATACATCTTTGTGACGTCCCGACCCAGGAGCCACTGAACGATGCCCTGAGCAGGTTGGATGCATTCCCTCAAGTGCACCCCCCCTATGCCAGAGGGTGCTTACT